>JAMKCF010000014.1:8677352-9291107 GCA_023634235.1 Pisaster brevispinus | reverse complement strand
GCGAAGGTCACATTCAGACCTGACAGGGAATAAAAAACACCTTGAATTTCCTGCAGTTCAAAAGAGATAATAAAAGATAAACTGATATGCAGGAAGTACAGTGTGTTCGTAGGGATCGAGTTCATTCAACGAAGGCAGCGGCGTGAGAATAATTCCATGGAGGGGAAAGGTTTTGAGGATCAGTCTCTTCTGTGCTTTCGCTGTTGTTGTTTTAATTTTTTTCAAGAGCGAAAATACGTTAAAATACAGGGTTTCTATGAAGGCTCAAACTCAGATTATTCTTACTAGTTAGTCATTTAAGGGCTGTAATTTATTTTCCTTTCTATGACAGGGTTGAAATATTAATTTTTTGGGTCTTAATTCAGACTTAAAAAAAAAAAAAAAAAAAAAAATCCATATTTGAACAAGCACAAAATCAATTGGATGTGTTCTCAATGCTCATTTGTGCAGTGTAGATCAACATGTACATTGTACATTACATGTCCCACCATGAATGCCCTTAGATTCTACATGAATCTCACATACTGTATTTTTGTATGCAATATTTACAGGAACATTAGTCGCAAAATTCAAACTCTCAGTTTCCTAGTCTGAGTTACAGAGTTTCCTTTTTTTGTTAGTAACCATAACAACCAGAGTCAACACCGGAAATGACCCGTTTCATCTGCAAATTGTTTCCTGTTTATTTCCAGAAAGAAATAAACTAAAGGACAAAAGGGCACATTGTTAGTCATTAAAAACTTAATGAAGTGCATAATACATGACAGTGTAAGTAGTCGGCTCAGGACTGTAGGGGATTTTTAAAATAATATTGCTTAAATGCATTATATTTTGATAAATGGAGTTTACTGATCAAGAGTGGTTTCCAGACTAATTTGTCGGAACAAGAAACATTCATATTCAGTGACAAACATTTAGGCCTATTTGTTGATTTAAAAATTTGATGTATTTTTATGTTTTAAAATGTCTTCAAATATTTCATTCAGTGCCCATTTGATCATCTATATAAAAATTGAAAATTATGACCTTACAGCAATAATTCTAGCTAACAATTTTACATGGTACACTGGGTAGGATAAACTTGCTGATTTCTGAAGAAAACAAATAGTAATAATATAACAAACAAAAACAGGCTCAGTGTTTAATTAAACAACTTTACTAAATTTGTAAGATGCCAGTCAAATGTTGCGCCATATACATTTGTATGTACATTAGGCTACTAAAAAAAAGGGATGAATTTAAGAAAGTTTTTAAAATGGCTGTTGAAAGAGGCTGTTCGATGTTCTGAAGATGTGGCGTGTCGTGGCCGAGCGGATAAGAGCACCGGACTCAAGCTCTGGTGTTTCTGACTCAGCAGAGTGTGGGTTCGAGTCCCGGTCATGACACTTGTGTCCTTAAGCAAGACACTTAACCATTATTGTTTCGTCCTTCGGATGGGACGTAAAGCCGTTGGCCCCCTGTGTTGTGTAATGCACGTAAAAGAACTCAGTACACTTATCGAAAAGAGAAGGGGTTTGCCCCGGTGTTCCTGGTTTGATTGGCTGCATATTGCGCCACAGCACCGTGTAAACCATTACCTGGTGCTATGTAAAGGAGTAGGTCTCATACTTCAAACGAAGCCCCACATACCTTGCAGGAAATTAATGTTGAAGCGCCTTGAGCGTCACTGAGTGACGGATATGAGCGCTATATAAGAAGCCATTATTATTATTATTATTATTAAGATGAATCCACATACTAGGTGCAGCGATAGAGGGCAGGAAGCATGGAGCAGAATCGCAAATTGCGGGCAGACGCTTTGCTAAACAATACAGACGTATCCCAATTGGTGGCTACAGTTACATGTAAGGCTACGGCTGTTGCTAAGCATGTTGCTTAAGGAAAGCATGACGACGCAAAAAATCTAGCCGTAGGGTAGCTGTAGCCACCAATTTGAACATGGCCTATGTCTGTGCATGGAGGTGAGGCAGTCGGGGCATCGAAGCACAAGTAGCAAGATCTTAAATTGAATTTGTGACTCTATTGGTAGGCAGTGCAGGCTCCTCAGGATCGATGTCACATGATTGGATTTTCTTTTTGTGTGTGTTTTTGTCCTCAATGTATGTAGGTATGTGAACATGCCAAGCGCTGACATTTTAAACCTTTTACAAGGAAAAATGTGGGCAAATTTGTTTCTGTAATTTCTCTCCTTTATATTTGTTTATGATTTTTGTGTTTTTACTCTTTTTCTTGTGAAGTATTCACATCACAGGAATATTGCCACATACTACGGAGCATTCATCAAAAAGGGTCTACGTGGAACCGATGACCAGCTATGGGTATGTACACACTGCTCCCCCACCCCCCCCCCCCCCAGTCCCTGAAATTGACCACACTATTTAAGATCTGCTGAGGCAGAATGTCATTTTAATCTCGAGGAAACATACTTAAAGGTGAAAAACTCGGGAGAAAAATTAACATCACATGGATTTTGCATGTTGGATCGGTTTGCGCTCAACCACAGTTTTCTGAGCTTGAGCTTCCTTGGTTGGTAGTCTTGTACATATAACCCCCCCCCCACCCCAAAGCTGTCAGGAAGAAAAATTTTGGCTAGTTTTTCTTTCTCTTTCTGTTGTAAGCAGTAGCATGGCTCCTGACAAAAAGGTGTGGCATTACCGTTGCATTTTTGTTGCTAGAACTATCCGTCAAGACATGTTTTCCCATTATCATGCAGAATTTAACTTTCCTAACGACTTATGAATGGAAGAAAACAAATTGAACTTTCAGGCTTAGTATTCTTGAAAAATAATTGTGCACATTAATTGCTTACATCCTTTCTCTGGTAATTTTTCATAATGTCCTAACGTTTTGTTAAAATCACAATTCCTTCCCCCCCCCCTGTTTCTAGCTTGTGATGGAGTTTTGTGGGGCTGGATCCGTGACTGACCTCGTCAAGGCAACCAAGGGTAACGCTCTGAAGGAGGAGTGGATTGCTTACATCTGCAGGGAGATCCTGAGGGTGAGTCCTGGGCCCTTTCTGTATTACTGTAGCGGCTGCAGATTGACCAGTGCGTTAACATGCATTCATAGATACCTAGGACAGTCTATCCATTCTGATTGGCCAAGAGGAGATCACGTGGCCATGTTTAAATGTGCGATATGAAAACAGAATTGTTTGAACATAACCTGACCTAATTGAGTCAAAAGAGGGCATTGTCAAATAATTGCCAGCTGTGGCCTAATTTCAGTTTGTAGGTCGCATACTTGGTTCGCGCGAGTTTGAAATTTGCTTTCGATAGTTTAAAACTTAAGCTTGCAAGTTTGAGACTTGCGCGACAAGCTAGTCAGTGCTCAACACATGCATAGAAATTTAAAGCGAGGTGATCTGAGACTAAAGTGTTGGATTTGTTCTGGGGTCTTGGGTTTTTTTAACGGAAAGGTATTTATGAATGGGAATCAAAGTGTGTTGAAACGGTTTTTAAACTAGTTGTCTAAACACACTTAGGCCTAGTTCTTGATGGGTTTATGTCAACTTCATCTCAGTAAAGTGGTCAAGAACCAGGCCTCAGCGTGTTTAAACAACTAGTTTAAAACTTCTTCGCGCATTTTGATTCCCTTTTTAAAAGAAGGCTGCCCTTAGCAACACCCTCAGCAACAGCTGCAGCCACCAATACGGCACATCCTCAGGAGACATTAGTTTGTCTCGGCGTGTTCTTGGGTCTTTGAGACTTCTGCTGGTGATACCTTGAATGAAAGGCCGTTTCACATTGTTACCGAGAATCTCCGGTTTGGACTCTGGGTCAGACATGTGTCATCTAGACCTGACCTTTTCACACTACTGCGAGTTGAGCTGGTAGTGTGTAAAGGTCTAAGCACATGTATGTAGTTACAGGTACATGTAGTATACAGGATTGGTAGAGCTTATAAAGTAGTCACAGACGGTGTTCAGGTTTTGTGTGACTAACCATATAAATAAAATAACAAACCTATGAAAACTTGGGCTTAATCAGGAGAGATTAGTGAAAAACCTTGCAAAATGTTCAGCATGTAAACACATCGCCTTCATTTTGGTGGTAACGACCAAAATCAGCTGATTGCATTTTTTTTTCAGATACAGTTTTCTTGAATATGACTTCAATTTCAGAGGGAAATATTTCATAGAAAAAATTGTTTCCAGTATGAACATCTTTAATCAGTAAAATTAAACAATGTTGTTTATTATCCTTACCAATCCTGTATAATACCTTTATTAAATGCAATTGAGAAAAAGGCCAAGAGTTGCTTGCAGGCCAATGAGGTCATTGCCTCCACTGCACTTGGTGCCCCCTTCAAATGTTATACAGATGCTCTCATTTTCTGATAAAGTTGCCATTTTCTTCATACTGTGCATGTGTAAATATGCACACTGAGGAAATGCAGAAAGAGTTCACTCAAATGCAGTGACTCCAAAAGCCTTTTGTTGTTGTGGAGTTATGACATTTGGCATTAAAAGGACTGGGGAGCCATGGTTATAAATCACCCATTGTGGAGCTCATGCAGTGAACATTTCCCAGGGGCGGTGGCACTGGTGGTAAAGAAGTCTACCCGAAGAAATTTCCGCTCCTTCTCTCCTTGCAGTGATGAGATAGCATTATGGCGCCATAAAGGGGGAAAAAAAGTTCATTGGGTGCCAATGCGGTGTGGCGGCATGTTTTCTACGACCGGGGAAATCAAATGAAACATGCATGATTATTTTAATGATTCCAAGAGAGTGAAGAGTTTTTTGGGCACGATGTTAAAGTTCTACCACCCTGTCATTTGTGTAGATCCCTCCACCACTTTTTCTGTGTGTTTCCTCCCTGGTCAGTCTGTTACTGTCCTGTGATGTCATCATGTTTACATAAAGCGTGACCTTTCACAGCTCTGGAAGCATTTCCTGGCTGGCAATATTGTAGGAACTTCAGTAGGTTTGCACCTACTTTGATTTGACTATGATCTTCACAAAACATCAAAAACAAAATGTGCCCTCGGGTTTTCCCTCGGAAAATGTGCCCTTTTCTTAAAGAAAATGGCCTTGCCCCTTGTACAGCTTTGGTAGGCTGTGAACCTGGCTCATGAAGTGGCACATTCATTTTCTAATAGGACTTTTCATAGGACTTTTAATGCAACAATGCATAAAATGAGAGATTTTTGAGACTATAGCGGTTGTACCACTCACTGGTCCTTTTCTTTGGTTCTTGTCGATGAGAATAATAGAAAAGGACGGCTGGGTGAAATGCATGCTACCGTTTCAAAAGTCTTCCATTACTTGATGGAAAATGTATGCTGGAACTTTTCTGAGGGCACCATGGCTTACCTATTAACCCACTGCCACAATGTCACTCGCAGCTAAATGTCTGCCATGCTCACCATTGTGGTAGTCAACTCAAAAACTTGAAAACTCTACGGCATCTAAAATGCGCTCTTCACTGTATAAATCACTTGGGGACATTGACTCCCAAAATGGTGCAGCTAAGATTATTGCCATGAAATGAGTCAATATCTGGAAGGTGAACCTTTGCTACATGTGGTTAATTTGCGCAAATTGTGTTAAACAATGGAATACTTTTTTTAGGGGTTATTATGTGGCAATGGACTTCTACCGGGTAAGTCCAGTTCTTCTTGGAAGTGTGCGCATGCTCAGACCTAGGTAAATAATGGTAAATTACTCGGTATGTCTGCTGCCACCTAGTGTCCCAAAGTCTTCATTTGGTCTGTATGGTGTGCTTTGATGATTGAAGGCTCCAAAGGTCGTATAGCGCCATAGGCACAAGATGGGAAATTTAGGCTGAAAAGTGAAGTATGCACTGGATGCCATTTCAGTAAGCAACTCTTTTGATGCACCAATGACAGATCAGTGCAGATAATGATCATTGCTATCAATGATCAAAACATTTGCTAACTGAAATGGTGCCAATTGGTACTTCATGTACCAACGATAGATAGAGGTCCAGTTTGTCTTCTGGTGCATTGCGGGGCTATACCATCTTTGGGAGGCACATTCCAAACATAAATATCTTCACATGCATTAGGCACCTATAGGCCTTTTCACACTGTCCAAAATCTCAGGGTCGGAACCGGTTCCGAACCGGAGATTTTGTTCACCCCATTTCACACTGTAAAAATTTCAACCCGCCTCCGATCCGGGTAGCATGCTCTAGCCGGATAGAAATCAACCCTGGCAGGGACCAGGGTTGAAAATCTCAATCGGGATCGAAATTGATTTTTCGTTATACGGTTCACGCTTCAGCCGGTTCACGTAAAGACCAGTGTGAATGTTGCTTATCTCTGATCCGTGTCGAAAGAAGCGAGGCTGAACCGGAGAGGACCCGGGTAGGTTTCAACGCGGTTCCAAATGGAGGTAGTGTGAAAAGGCCTTATGTCATGTACAAGACTCCAGCCACACCTTCAAAGTTTAATCTGGGGTCACTGTCATGTGGGCCAGCCAGTTTCCACTATCAGTTAGCTACAGGTTCCAAAGTTTATTTTATTTAATCCATGGGGTAAAATAAGATAAATAGACATGAAAATATGACAGGATTGTTTACAGTCATCAGGGTCATGATGTACATGTACTGTAGCCAGTGCAATTCTGATCAAGTTTTCAAGGTCCAGTGCCAAACTATAACCAATGGGATAGTTTTAGTCACTAGTTTTACATCATTTAAAATCCATTGTTCGTGGAAATGTGTGCATGGAGACTTACCTGGTACATGTAAGTCTGCTGTCATCAGTGTCGGCTGTTCCCCGCTGAAGTTCAGGTTCAAGTCCTGCTCCAGTCAATTTGTCTTCGTTCAACACCAAATTATTTAAAAAGTTACCCAGTCACTTTTCCTTTGTGGTTTAATAGTTGAAATTTTGCAAAGGTGACAACAATACTGTACCCTGAGGGACTTCAAAGATTCTACATAGTGACTTTAAAAACTCTGTGGTTTTGAAAATTCCACATCAAATATTCGGCTTCTTAATCCAACCACATCTAGTAATATCAAAACAAGATTGTACAATGAGCAGGATGTGAGAAAGGTTCATAAAGCTTTGTTTCATTTGCCTGCTGGCACAGTGTCAGCTTTAATACCTGGAAGTCCCGGCTAGGTGTGCTGTCCGGGGAATGTAACAATGAAAGTTAAACTGAGTGTTGGTTTTTGAAAAGGGTTCTGCAAGGGAAGCCATTGGCTTGCCCTTTGCCTTTAGAAATGTACAGAAAGTCTTTTATTTGCATGTATAATATTTTTTAGTAATGCTGGTTATGAAATCAGGCCATGTATCGCAGATCTTTGACTTGCTTTTTACATGGTATGATAATGTATTTTAAATAAGCTAGGTTCACGTCGATTGTCGATGTACACATACAATTAAATCTGAGAGCATAGGTGTACATGTAAAACTTGCCAGATTGCAAGATGAAAAACTATTAATTTCTTTGCTAAGTAACAATGCATCCATGGGGGAACTCGCGACTATTGCTCTAACCAGTTTACCTTCAACTTTGCAAAGTTTGAGTGTGTTCCGGCAGTAAGTACTTCGCCTCAAATTTGATCTTGACTGTAATACTTCAAACAGTACACAAGGTACATATTGCACATTGTGCATGATATTCACGTATACAGTTCGCTTTGTGTGTACATTATGTCCGGCACTGTACACACACACTCTCAAGGAGGAAGAAAATGTAAAGGTTTGCAGGGGTCAATGACAGGAGTTACTGTGCATAGCCTTTAGCCATAAACCCAGATTACAGGAACCTTTGCCAACAACTCATTATAATGTGTATTATACTGCCATTTGATAAAAACATGGGGAGTGTACAGTGTTGGTGTAGCAGTCTACATATTGATAATACAGTGTATCATGGAGGTAGAATCATGCTCTGGGTACAGGGTTTGCAGGCCTACATCTAACATATTGCTGCGCTACATGTGTACATAACATGTTGTGTAAAGGAAAAATGCTTCAAGTTATGTGAAGTACATGAATTGATTTTGTACTCAAGCAAAACTTCCTTGGTCACCTGGGAAATATTGTTACATTTATGTGGGTTATAAAAGCATAGATTTTTCTGCTAACATAGACCATGGATAGACTGGTCTACATTGTGTGTGTTGTATGTTTGCTAAAACTGGACACTCGATAAGTCTGAGTACCAATTGCAAAATCATGGTACTGAGATAGCCCTGAGAACGATTCCAGTGACCACATGCATTTCAAAGGTGATGTATACCATATCACCAAAGCAAACCCTGTATCTGTTTTCATTTTTAAAAAACACAACAGGCAAATTACCTGGCTCATCTGATGGGATCCCCAGATATGTAAGCGTTAGCTAGAGGGGTGTCTGGGTGTCTTTTGGACACCCTGTTTAATCTGTCATTTACATGTAAATGTATTGTACAACCAGTTGTATAAATTTCCACCAATTCCTAGCTAAAACTTTGTTCAACACAGACAAGTACACACACAGGGGTCCGATGACCATGACCAACACTACTGACACAAGTCTGTAAGCACCAAAATAAACAATTGACAAACTGATTGAGGATGGGAAAGAACTAAGGTTGAAGTTCAGCTTATGCCACTCCAAAATCTGGTCAATTACTGGATGGGTTAAACTCTATCTCTGCAAAGTAGCGACAGTGTACAAGAGCTGATTTTTGGCTTATGGTAAATACAACCATGAAATTGGGTACTTACTCAAATTTTTCATGCAGTATCAAGGGTGATGATGATTTTGACGAATGATGTCTGATTCCAGAACAAAACAAAAACCCTGTACGTTCACAAGATTCATTGTGCATTAAAAATCACAACAAAACAAGGTCCTCGAAGTAGAACAAGTCTACCTTTGGTTCATTCGCCCATACAGTGGATCATTTACCATGCAGGGTCGTATAGTCGGTGGCGCGGCACACTTTTATCATTTGTTGATCTTCTGCAGTCTCAAAATAACTGAAGCGGGAGGTGAGAAGATCAGTGTTAATAGTCTTATCTTCGGCAAGTCACTATCGCTGTGCTGCACGAGGATTGGATTGTTCCATTAGTCTGGGCTTGCAATATAATCACCGTTTATTATGATCCGTAATGTTCGTGCTTTCAAGATATCGATGGTACAGAATTGATGTTTCATGGTTCGAATCCTGGATACATGATTGATGCAGGCATGGCATTTCTTAGGATTTGTCCTTATTTCAGGATTCTAGAATGTGTCTCTTTATTTCAGCACTTTAATGAGTACCTTATTGTGCTAACTGTAAGACTCCAGTGTTTTTATTATTAATGTGTTTTTCAGGGAGAGTACATTGACATTTCATGTTTTCGCGTACACCATTTAGTATCCCAAATTATTGTGAAGTCAATTTTTCTTGCAAGTTGTCTTTAAGAAATTGCAGCAAACATTATCCACATGCCCCTGACAGGAAGGTATACCTTTCGTTCCAAAATTGAATGACCATCACAACTTACTTGGTGAGTAGCCTTGCAGCTGCTGATAATGTGTAACACTTTGGAATGTGGTTTTAGAGAGAGGGATTCCAAAACATTTCAATTGTATTCCAATTACGGATTATTCTTCCAGCGTGGACATAACTCCTCCAGATTTTCAGCGGTATCTCAAAAACGCTACCACCCTTTGAAATGAAATTTTCACATGTTATTGTTACTGTAGATATCTACATATTAGGATTAAAACAATCTGATGCCTTGATTGATGCAGTACATTTACATGTACAGTACATACTCAATAAAGTTTAGCTGTGTGTTCGTACATGTACACATATAGGATTTGACATTCCTGTAATTGTATCATGTCTCCTGCGTTATATGGATATGTCCAGCATCACAGCCTGAGGGATGTCATTAGCGATGCACAGTGACAGTAGCTTTATTTCCAGTCTTTACTCATGTAGGTCGAGCGTGAAGCAGTTAGCAAGGGGGGCACTGGGACGAAGGAATTGTGTGTCTACACACTAACTCACTGTGTGGCTTCTTGAAGTTGAGTTGATGGCTGCAGGGCCTACTAGAGCTGGCTGAGTTAATGAAGCAGGTTGAGGATGATTGGGGGGGGGGGGGAGTAGCGCTGTTGCCTAGTACTGCTGTGTGTGGGATTTTTTTAAAGGCATCTCTGGCAAATTGTTGTCGCATGCAGTGAGGGCATGTGGGATTATTAAACATGCATGTTTGCGTAGCGGGGGTGGAATGTCCTCTCCCGAAAATTCTCACTAAATGGATTCATTGCATGCATGATCATGGAACATTAGTTTGTGTTACAAACTGTACACGTACGTATACTTGTGCAATGTGTACGCACATAGTGCCCTATGAATGGCATTGATCGAGAACAAATTTACGGGACATGTAGGCCTACTTTGTACTCTGTAAAAAATGTAGATGTTCAGTTCATGTGCACTTTAAATTGTGTATTAACTAAAATTGGGCTTGTGATACCCTTTGAGTTTAGTGTGCATGTGTATGTGTACTATTCATGGACTTAATTTAGTGGGTGTATTTGATTAGCTTGCCTGGGTTGACCGGGATGTGCTCATCAGGGTGAGCCCCTGACTAGAGCTGTTTGAATGCCAACTTCCCCTGGCATTTACACCAATGCATCATTGGACAGCCAAATGGAACTACTTTCATTGTATGCATAATAACGTCTGAAACTCTCAGTGGATTAATGAAAAGATCACAAAACTTATTATTCTCATGTGATAAAAGTGCAACTCTAAATTATTTTACAATAATACAAGCTCCGGTTATTTCAAAAGTACACTTCTTCCGATAAAAAAACCCCTTAATGCTCATGCAGTGAGGCTGTCCCATGCATGTGAATGTTTTTATTAATTCATTTTAAAATTGTTTTTCTTTTCTTTCAGGGTCTGAGCCATCTCCATGCCAACCATGTAATCCACAGAGATATAAAAGGACAAAATGTGTTGCTGACAGAGGACGCTGAGGTCAAACTAGGTCAGCCTCTTTCATGAACAAAAAATATTTTAAAAACCAACAACAACAAACTCATATTCTTAATCATTTTTCCTCCAAAATGGACAATCCATTTCCATTTAACTGATTTTTATAGGGAAATATATTAATAAATTAATTAAATGGAAAGCAAAGAGAAAGTATACACACTGTAGTTAGGCAAAATTGAAAAAAGTACAGTTATTGTTTATCATTCTGTTTGACAGCCAACAGAAAGAAAATAAAGACATTTTCATGTTCTTTTCTAACAGTTGACTTTGGAGTGAGTGCTCAGTTGGACAAGACAATCGGTCGTAGAAACACCTTCATCGGTACCCCCGTATTGGATGGCACCGGAGGTCATTGCGTGTGATGAGAATCCCGACGCCACGTACGATAACCGTAGTGATTTGTGGTCACTAGGGATCACTGCATTGGAGATGGCGGAGGGACAACCACGTAAGTTTGGTCGCTCGAATCAGACAGACTCTCATGTGACGTGTTCGAAAAGAAATTTGTGTTGGGTGCCCGGCAGAAGGGTATAGACCTTTATCATGGTACGGCCATCTTGATTTTGTCCCATTCAAATCAAAGTAGCCAAACCGAGGCAGGAAGGAGAAACAGTCTGGTTCCTTTTTTGAGCAATGAATATTATTATTCATAGCTAGTGTTGGATACATGGAACATGACCAAGATGGCGGCAGCATGATAAAGGTCTATAGGAAGAGACTTAGGCCCCTCTGCCAAGCACCCAATGTACAACATTCACTAACAGCAGAATGCAACAAATACAATAGACCATTTCGCATGGCGCTCGGAGGCCTAATGTGCATATTGATCAAGTGCCCATGTTACACGGCACACTGGTAGTAAAAAAAAAAGGAGTCTCGTAAATTAAGCTCAGATTTCAAACTGGTACGAGCCAGAATTCAAGCTTATTTGATTGAACTCAACCAGTATGAGTGACTTCAGCCATAAAGTACTGTATGGTCCCGATCCAGCAACCAATAATACATGTATGTGGAATTGTATTTTAAAGTTTATTGGCTTTTGTAGGCAAAACTTTTGAAGAAATATTGTGTTTACTTGAGAATGTTTTATGTGGTTTTAATAGTTGGTGAGCCTGCAGTTTGTGATAATTGCACAATGACACATAGCCAATAGCTTCAAGTGTTACGTATTGCGTTTAACCTTTGGTAGAATTAAGTAGCCAATCCAATAACTAGCTTTGGGACCGCTTACTCACTTTCAGGGATATTCGGCCGTGAATTGGTATATAGACTGTGCAATTCTTGTCTGTATTCAAACTTCTGGAACCAAGTTGGTCCCAACCATATTGAGTTTTACATGTGAGCAATTCTGTTTCTTCAAATATAATAATAATAATAATAACTAGTTCTTATATAGCGCATTTCACAATAACGTCTCAGTGCGCTTTACATTAGTGCTCTGGTCATTGGGCCAATAACATTCCTGTAATCTTTCTCAGCTCCCTGGGGAGTATACAGCCCGGGCTGCCGTGGCGCTCCGAAGGCTTTTTCAAACACAATATCAACCTCTACCCTCGCAGGTACCAATTTATACCCCTGGGTGAAGAGAAGCAATTATAGTAAAGTATCTTGCTCAAGGACACTAGTGTCATGACCGGGATACGAATCCACACCCCGATGACTTAACCATCGAAACTTGAATTCGATGCTCTAAACCACTCGGCCACATGACACCCCATTCGGTAAAGCAAAGTTTATGGCTATACAAGTTATATCCTATTGTTGGGAAAGTACAATATTTAGCCTTGAAATATATGAAATAAGTGAAATAAGTTTAACAAATAAACAAAGAAACCGGAGAATAAGGCCGTGTCCAAATTGGTGGCTGTGGGTATGGCTACATGTACATTTGTGTTATCTGAAAGCACTTCTTCTTCTCATCTATTTGATGAACGTGTAAACACAGTTTTTTGCATGCTTTTCCCATGGAGCATCACATTTGCTTAACACCCTGGGCACAAATCTCTGTTCCACTTTTACCTTTATCATTGAAATTTTACCACTGTACATGTTTGTTGGTTACGTTTATCAGTTTCAATACTTTTATAAATCTTGGTAAACACACTCAAACTTTGTACTCGCTTTGTTACAGCCCTGTGCGACATGCACCCCATGAGGGCGCTCTTTCTAATCCCTAGAAACCCACCACCCAGGATGAAGAGCAAGAAATGGTAAGATCATAAACGCCCTCATGATTTGCATAAATACACCTTGTTTTCTGTTTTTCTCGGACGAGAGTCATATTATTAATAATAATGCACAATTCTTAAAAAGTGATGCTGAAAGGCATCTCAAATCATTTCAAATTGTTTTTACATGTAAGCTGAGCTTTGTTTAAATTAAGAGATCCATTGATATAGCACTTTGTAAGGGTTTTACAAGGTGATGCAGTGCAGCCAACCATAAGCCAGAAACACAACAAGGGCAAACCCTTTCTCGCTACTTGAGTGATTTTTTTCTTTCGTGAATGCTATTTAAACTTCTTTATAATGTAAATTTAACGTAATTATTATTATTATTATTTATTCGACCAAAACAATACACAATGAACAAACACGGTATGAAAAACAAAAACTAAACCAAAATATATGAAAACTACGAAATACAAAGTAAGCAAAATAAACACAAAAGACGACACTGTATAAGTGTAAGTGTAAGTGTAGGGGCCACAAAAACAATGCATAATATGAAATGAAAACATCCATAATTTTGATATTTGTACATTTCTGAATGTTTCGTAGTTATCATAAAAAAAAAGAAGTTCCAAGCCCAAGGTTTTGAAAAACTAGAACTACCTCTAGAACTGCCATTGACGCCGTGGGAAAAAATTACAATACTTTGACGTAAAGTGTGGGATGTTACTTTGTTATAGCTGCAACAAAGCGGCTATACAAAATAGAGCTCCCACATATTACGTAACAGGGCTTTTTCTCGAAACCTTCTGATAAGCACCGAAGAAGGGTATTTAAAAGGATTGTTTTTTTACATAATTAAAATCTGTTTGTTATCATGTGAACTCAATTTCCTTATTGATTGAAAGCGTTTTAAATGAATTTCAGCAAAGACCACTTGTTGCTGTTTTCGTTCAAGTAGGTGTTTATCAATGAGTGTATTGGTACTTTTACGTGCATTCCACAACACAAGGGGACCCAACGGCTTAACTGTTTTTTCAATAGGAGTAAGAAGTTCTCCAATTTTGTCGAAAAGTGTTTGGTCAAGAACTACCATGATCGTCCCAACACACAGCAGCTTCTGAAGCACCCATACATCAAAGACCTGCCCAACGAGAGGCAGGTTCGAATCCAACTCAAGGACCACATTGATCGCACTAAGAAGAAAAGAGGTTAGTCCGGAACTGAATTGTCTTGGTCCCTAGGATATAAAATTCAGTCAACAACTTAAAATTGCTGTATTGGTTTGTTTGATTTGCAGAAAGGCATTAGGTTTGTCAATTAGGACAACATTTGTGGTCAAAATTTGGGGGTAGTAAAACCTTTGGAAGCTGTTCATTAACCCTCCTACTCTTATTGACATTTCCCAGCCATTTGAAACCATTCCATTACACAGGTTGTGTGAGGTGGCAGAACTGTGCACAGAGTTGTCTGTACGCAATATACAAATATTGACTGTTTCGAGTGCTATGGTTAAAAGTATACTGATCCCGTGTGGAAGCAAAAGGGAAAATAGAATGCTGCGTGGACCACCGAGGGAGTCGTAGTTTTAACCATAACACAAGTGAAGGCAGTCACTATTTGTTTTATAACAGCCCATACATAGATCCTGCCTAGCTTCTATAGGTACCAAGAAGCTGCCTTTGCTATGGATATAGTAGACTGGCTGCTATGGGTACAGTACATTGGTTGCTATGGATGTACTGTAGTACGTTGGTTGCTCTGAGTAAAGTGCGTTGCAGCCATGCCTCTCTAGTAAAAGTAAGACATACACATGTACCATGTGATGCCCTCTAAATCACCAGGCAGAATCTAAGTATGGGGGTGTTAGAAAACTAACTGTGCACATGTGTGATTTGTGTAGATGCATTCACCACATGATACCATATTGCAGGCTTGCGTAGTTATATCATTCAAAACAACAGTTGAATGATATTGAATGCCCAAACAGTGACAGTATGGGGGGGGGGTTCAAAAAGATAAAGAGTCGTGCAAAATAACTTAACACAAGTTTCTCCTAAAAATAATCTGTAGCTGTTCATCCACAAACTGTTTGCCAGCTTGTTTTTGTGCATAAAGCGTACTAAAAACCAACCAAAACTTAAGAAAATCTACACATTTTCTCTATGTGCTATTGATTGAAAAGACATTATTCTGATTTGCGGTTGACATTCAGACGCAGTATTCTGCCAAATTAAACATTTTTACAAAGTAAAACAAACTGTTTTGTGGATGTAGACATTTCCTGGACAAAATGTCTTCTATCAAGATGTTAATTACATTATGCTATAAAGCCATTTGCCTTTTTGAGATATGGTTTATGCTGTTTGGTTTGGTTGTAAACAGTCAAATTTACCCAAAGCTAATGTTGTCATAGTATTTTGTCTCGCCATATCTCAAAATGACTTGTTGGAGTTCTCTCATCAAAAATAGGGTCATAGATTGTTTTTTTGTCACCGTATTGCTGATTTATAGCCAAAATTTTAAAGAAAGATACAATAAAAGTCACCTGTGAAAGTTTCAGCTGAATACAGTGTTCACTTGTTGAGAAAACAGCAAAAAACTGTCACAGTATTTTCCATCCGCGTTTAGTGAGGTGGCAGCGGGTACAACCGCATCTTTGGCCGCAGCAAAGGGACATCAACCCAGAGAAATCTGAGAAACGATTCATGCATGAATATTGTTTCTCAAATTCAAATGTTTTGGGGTGAAAAATTACCCAAATGATACTTCGAAGGGAATCCTTTCACAAAATAGTTTATACTATCAACAGCTGCATAGTTCTCATTAAGTATGTTTTTATGGTCATCAATTTTTGCAGTATTTAGTAATCTATGACCCTACCTTCAAATAAGTCTGATCACATTAAACAAAAAACATCTCAAAAAACATTTGATATGAGAAAATTATTGTGAGTATTGTGATAATTTCATTTGCAGTCATTTGGGGGTTTAAAACGTATGTTCCTCAATCTCACACATATAACAAAATCTGGAGGGGGACTTGCTTTCTTTCCTGCCATATGTTCCGTGTAGGAAGTTCATGTTTAACGCCTTGTTTTCCCTCAATGGTCACTTCTTGCTGCCTCAGGACAGGGTATAGCTGTCCCAATTCATGGTAACTACGCCATCATCATTTATTCGTGATTTGGTTCATTTCTTTCGAAATAGTACGGCAGACAGGTGATGGGACTGTGCCTTTGTTGATACAAGCATGAAATTTGACACACTGTCAACGAGAAAGGTATTTGGCTATAAGGCCATCGCAGGTTTGTCCTTCAAAAAAAAGAAGAAAAAAAGTAGAATAACAAGCAATGGCAGCCATTTTGAAAATTTTGAAAATTGCATGGTATTGTTCCCGTATTTATTCAAATAGCCAAACATCTTTCTCATGACATACTCTGACTGTGTGCCAAAATCCACGCTCATCAAAGGCACAATTCTCTGAAATATTTCCCCTATCTGCTTCACTAAAAGTTTGTTCACTCCCCCCCCCCCCCCATAATTGAATTTCTGTTCATGTTGAAGGCTGGTTCATACCCATCATGCGAAGTTACTTTTTCCGTACATGAAGTGTTCAGATTTTGCATCAAAGTTTTTGCCTTCTGGGTCCAATTTTATTAAGCAGCTAGACTCACAAGTTTGCTTAGCATGGAAAATGTTGCTGAGCAGGAGTTGGTTAATCAGTCAAATTGCCTTGTAATTCACATGCATTATGACCGGTTCCCTGCTTATTGTTGCTAAGAAGATACATTTGTTAAGAAACACTTTTTGCATAATTTGGGTTTGAACGAAAAGTCTGACCCACAATCATTGTTGTTGCGGCCATTTTCTTCCGTCTTTGATTTTGTGACTGAGTTTAATTATTTGACAAATGTGAGAAGAGGCTTTCCTTTTTTGATCTGAAAATCCTGAGTTTGAGGGAAGTGAGGATTGGTTAGTTTTGCAGACAATTTGAAAACATTGTTTACAGTGTACACGTAGCATTGCTGACATGGCCAGAGTGAAACTTCCATTGCAGTGGCAAATGGCCATTCTTGGAGGATGCCGACACGAACGCATTGCAACAGTGAAATAGTAACACATAGAAAACTGTAAAAAAACATATTTGCAAAATTAGTTAATGGCTTGACGTTTTGACCCTAGCAGAGTCTTTCTCGAAGGCTAAAAATATTTGCATGAAGTATGATCCAACCCCAGATAATCTCCTCAGATATGTGGAATTTAGTTCTTCATTTCCCCAGATGTCACTCGTACAGTATCTATCTTTTCAACACTTGCATTTATAGTGCACCGTGTATGTAACGTTTGAAGCAATAATTTCTTTCCACAACAAAATTAAATGAATGCATGATGCTCTCCATTTACCGTTGGTGGTACATACATGTAGATTGTGAGCTGTAAACACTGCCCTCTTTTGACCAGTTAACACCTTTGGTTGTACAAGGTGTTGTGAATGTCTAATTTTGTTTTGTTTACATAGAATGTACTTTCTTTGACCCTTGTACACTGACCCCTGACCCTTACATGTACCGATGTTGCAAATCACGCCCCCAATCATTTACATGTGGCATTATCTGACTCCCTGTTCACAATAATTATGATAATAGTAATATGTAAATAGAGCCTGACTATTTTCTCTTCCAGTTTCAGTTAACAGAGCTGCCAACTCTCCCTGATTCCTCAGAAAGTTCTCTGAAGACAAACCAATCTTTCCATGTTCTGATGAGCAAATTTGACAATCTCCCTGATTATGGAAACCTGTTCCCTATTGTTGAACGTAATTCTAAATAGCTCTCTGATCGTAGCACAAAATCTCCCTGATTGCAAGATGCAAAGGTTGGCAGCTCTGAGTTATGTATTGTGTTTTTATTTTTGTAAAAGAGGCCTGTACTGTTGACAAATTTGAAATATTTACTCCAGAAAGACCTTTACCCTTAAGAAACCATTCATTTCTGTTTGATCATCGCCATAGCCCATACGCCCAGACATGGCAAATTATACATGTACTATTGTTGTTTTTTTAAACTAAAATGTCTTTGGTATTTATAATTAAGATACTTTATACATGTATGCTGCAGACACAGATCCTTGTCATTGAAGTGGTGGAACACGCATCACATTTCATCCATTATTTTGCCATGTATTTTGATGCGACGCTCCAAAATTTAATATACATGTAGGAGTGCTACATGGATAACTATTGGATGTTTTGCAGTGTCATTTCCAAAACATTTGTCCCTGCATGTTTGTCCAAAGGAGGCAAGATTGTTTCACGGCTGGCAAGGTTTGTGTCTACATAGGGTCGTTCACATTGTTTAGAAGTTTCCAGAGTGGGGAATGGTTGAGTTTCCATGTCTATTTTGTGTTTAGGATGAACAAAATTCAAATAACATGGACCTATGTGTGAGATCATACAAATGTTGAATGCATTTTGATTGTGCCTCGTAGCAGAGTGTACTTACTCGGTGAAATCTGGCGTTTCCATTTCACTCAGCTCGTGAAATGGAATAGTCAAGATTTTACCATGTGATTAGAATCTGTGACAATGGACTCAAATGCATCCCATATTTGTGTTTATTAGGGTAACATGGGTAATGTTGGAAAATGTCAATTCAGGAGATGACCTTTGCCCTGACCTTTTTAATGTTCCGATTAATAATGTCTTTGCTCATTTTTTTGTTTTAAATGAAATAGTGGAAGATTCAGCGACAGATTATGATTACAACAGTAACGAGAGTGACGAGGATGCTGAAATAGAAGACGAGGGAGAGCCAAGGTAAAGGGATGCTAGATTTGCAAATTAGGGGACCAAGTTTATCGACCATGTAAGCTTCCACTTGCAGAAACAGTTGCTAGTAACTGGTTGGATCCATTGGTTTTGTGTATTGAGGATCATCAGTGTGTGCATAGAGCTCTATGCACTGTGTGCGTAGAACTACATGTATCTATGCACTGTGTGGGTGCATTCATCTTGAGAATATCATATTGCAGGATGGCATTGTGCAGCTGTCATTCAGAACTACAGTGGATGGTATTGAATGCTCACACAGTAGGATGTTGACTTTGTGCTCTGCTAATGCATTCGCCACTTGGTATCGTATTGCAGACTGGCATATTGCATAGATCATTTAAAACCATGTGGACGATATTGAATGGTCAAGACAGAATCAGGGTTTTTAAGCCCATAAACTTACGATTTCAGGTTACCAGCAAAAATACCATGTAATATGCACTGATTGTGACTGGTTCCCCACTGCTTTCATCGAAAAAGTTTGATAAATTCTGTTTGTGCTTAAGCAGCTCTATAAAGCTGAGTTTAAAGCAGCTCTATAAAGCTGAGTTTCATTGTTACAAATTAATGTATGTAAATTATTCTTGGTCCTACCCCATAGGTAAAATTGTCACAATGGCAATGCTTAGAATTAACAGCAAATTTTCATTTATGTGTATAAATTAGTTCAATGCTACCAGGTCCAAGTGAGGCCACCTTACGTAAGAACTTCGCCCGCCTTCAAGCTGAGGAGGGTCGCCGGAGGGAGCCCCCTCCCTCTAGGTACAGACCCCCGGAGAATCTTCGCCCGATTCCTGTGCAGCAAGCACCGCCAGCTAGACAGCAGCCTCCCCAAGTCAGGCAGCAGCAGCAGGGCAGGCCGCAGCAGCCGCAGGGCCAACCTCCTCGGCCCCTCAGCGTGCAGCACCCTCCACCACAGAACAAACAACAAGCCAGGTTAAGTCAAGCTGTTGGTAAGTGGATTTTTGAAACAATCCTCCCTGATCTCTTGAAACCGTTTGGTAAGCCGGGTTGCTGCTTGTTTGTTTTACTTGAAAGGAAGTCCCTTAAAAAAAACCCCACATTACTTCAAAATCAGCAGAATCAGCACTTAAAAATTATCCATAATTTAATATTTTTAGAATGCTGTCAGTAATCACATCTTGATGAAAAGGTGACAAACCTTTTAGCTCAAATCTTTTCACCATTCTTTTAAAGGTAAACGTTGCTTTTGGATTGGGCGCTTTAGGCTATAAAAAGTTTTTGTGATGAAACGAATATGGTTGGAAAGATGTTTTAAAAGTAGAATCTAATGATCCACACAAAATTGTGTGGTTTTCCTTTTACTTTGTGAACTACCACGATCCCCCATTTTGTAGAACCAAATTTTGACTCCACAAAATGGCAGACCGTGTTAGTTCATGAAGTAGAAGGAAATTTGGAGGGATATTTTTTGTGAATCATTATATTCTACTTTTAAAACATCTTTCCAATATATCATTTCGTAACAAACGCTTTTAGAGCTTAAAGTGCCCAATCCCAAGGCAATACGTCCATTTATTGATTACCAAACATTAAACATAGGCAAAAGTATATGATTTCTTTAAAACTAGAGTAAACTTTGCTGATTTTGAAGTCATGGTGTTTTCAAGATAAACACTGAAAGCCCTTTTCACACTGGACAGATTTCCCTGGAAATCTTTGGGGAAAGTTTGGTTGATCTTTTCACACTTTCTAATCTTTGGAAGTAGCTTTTTTCCCCCTGTGGGTAGCTACCCCTGCTTGGGAGTAGGGTTGAGCGAGATAACTCCGGGATAAGCATAAGTGCTTATTATTTACCTTTGGCATAGTTACAGAAAGTGTGAAATGACTTTGGGTGGTGATGGGGGCTGAAAACCTCCAAGGAATTTTGTATGGGTTATTTTCCTGGGAATTTGCGTTGTGAAAAGTGCTTGTGGACTTTGAAACCTTTCGGTGGTCTTGGGAAGCTGGTGTTGACTTCACATTCTCTTGGTTTTTAGAAGAAAGCCTCTTTAGAAATGTTGGAAGGCACCATTAAGATGGTTGTCTTCCCAGTTTTAAATGCAGGCAACTCCCAACTTGTCTCAAAGATGTTATGCAGGATTGGTAGAGCTGACAAAATAGACAAAGACAGTGTTCATTTTTTCTGTGATCAACCATATACATGCAATTACAACCTGTGGACATTTGGGTTTTAAATCTGTTGTGTGAGTCAGGAGAACAGAATGAAAAACCATTTTGGTTGTCACAAGCAAAATCAGCTGGGTTTTTTTCAGGTTTTTTTTATAGGTTTTCCGGTTTTCAGTTATCCAGGGTATGACTTCCTTTCAGAGGGAATATTTCAAAGAAAAAATGATTCTAAAATGAACTTCATAATCAGGAAGCTTTCACTAAAATAACAACGTAAACAAGGATGTCATTTATCCTTAACCGATCCTGTATAATACCTTTAGCTTCTATCTTTTCAAACACTGACACAAAACCATCTTTATTGGATGCACCCTAGGAATCATCTCAACCAAACACATTTTCAAAGGTTTTCCTAATCTTGTTCCTTACACCGGCTTATTAAAAAAGAGAGAATAAAAACAATTGAGTTACAAACATTGGTTATGTATGGGAAGTGCAGTGAAATCTATTCAATTCCCAAATTAATATTTCTCTAAGGAGTTGGTTTATTTTGCAAAACTTTTTGGGGAGACAATTTCACTGTAAACACATTTCATTGATCACAGGTATCAGAAATATGGTTTTCTGAATAATTTGTACACCTTGATATGTTGATATTTGTCATTGTCAAGAACAAAATTTCAAAATATCAAGTCGAAAAATCAGTTTGAGCAAAAATGAATTTTTGTGGTCAATGTGAGCAACTGTGGAATCATCACTTACATGTAGCCTAAGGCCAAATCGGAATTGGTGGCTACAGCTCTGGCTACGGCTGTTGGTAAGGGTATTGTTAAGGACATCCTCTACTTCAACGCATGATGACGCGAGGATCCAGCTGTAGCCATAGCTGTGGCCACCAGTCGAATACGGCCTAAGGCATTTGCAAGTTAGATTTGAACAATGTCTGATACAATTACTTGCTTAGTCATAGCTTACCGCTTGAATTTGAATTCCTCAGACTATAGAGACAGTTGCTATGTCAAATGGTTTGGGGCAATCTTTTCTATTGCAATCTCAAGATGAGCAAACCCTGGTACCATTGTGCCAGACACATTCATTCAGAATTGTGTTAATGGGTGTTCGCCGTCTCTTACGTAACTATGCAAAAGCTTGCCCCGAATCATATGACATGGCCACTATGTCATTAGTCTGAGGAATTCAAGTTTAAGCGGTAACTTGTGGCTAAGCAAGTAATTGTACCAGGCATGATTCAAACCTAACTCTGGAATGGCTTATTGGTGACTTGGGCTGTGGCTGTGGCTTGTTCATCATGTGTGAAACATGGGATCCCCATGGCAACATCCTTAGCATCAGCCATAGCCTCCAATTCCGACACGGCCACACTCGCTTACAAATATCAGGATGGAATAAAAACTGAGAGTACATTTTAAGTGGCATGCTTGTTCAGTGCGGGAACAGCTTTATATGATGGCAATGTATCAATGCATTTGATAATTTTCAGCATGTTGTACAGTGTGGATGGATATTTCTTGATGTTCCATTTTGCTGTTATGGTCTTGTTCTTTGTTGGTTGTACTTCATTTTTTCAAGTTATTTAATCTTCTTGTCGGTGATGGGTTGCTAAAACAAAGACGTGTTCTTCACATTTTTTCCCCTACAACCTTTCTTACAAACTCTCATCTTTGGAGTTTGTCATCACTCGATGAGCAAAATGACCTATGACCTCGTTGCTAGGCAGCCACATTGATTTGAAATGTAAACAGTGCTCAGGTGTCAGTGATTTGAGTCTTGTGCCACTATTTTTTGCATGACCGTTTGCCTTATCACATGCAGAAGAGCACACCCCACCCCCTACGCCCAAAACGCCCATCAGGGTTGAGGCCCCTCGGGCTCAGCAAGTAATAACGCAACATATGGGTGAGTATTTTTTTGAGCGGGAACAAGTCATGACCCCCTCCCCCCTGTCTCCGCCCCCACCTAAGCTGAGGCTGTACACTAAGCACGCTTTATAATCGTAATGCATGTTGCTGTGTGATAACCGCATGTAGATACAAACAAATGTCGCTACCATACCATCCCCGTACTTGACTTCAAGCACAATGACTAGTCATCACTGTTAGAATCTTCATAGATGTGAGGAATAAGGGGTAAAAGTGTGTGCGTGTTTGTGGGGGGGGGGGAGGGATAAATGTGGCATTTTTCTCAGACACAATATTTAACCACCCATGTATGTAAATAATAAAAGTCAGTCCACAAAAAAATTAGTTCTAGATTTATAAATGATAAATTCGAACAGGTGCAATGTCCGGGCACAATCTGTGACAGTTTGAACGCCTTTCATTTGATAAGTTTCACAAAGGTGTTCAAATGAATCTCTCCTTTTGATCCATTGTAAATATTGCATACAGTTCTTTCAGGTTCTTTTAAATTATTGTTGTAAATATTTTTGTGGGGATGGGGGGTGGGGGCGCAGGAGGGGAGCTGAATCGCAATTTTTACTTCAAGTACTGAATGCTCTTTGTTTAAATTTAGTTGAAAAATATTTCAGGTCTATGCACAGCATCTGCTAGTTTGGATTGCAAATGTCCATGTGCAATTCATGAATAGTTTTATTTGCCTAGATGTTAGCAAAAGTAACAATTAATTTCCACTAAATTAATTTCAACTTTGAATCCAAAATCAATAGAGAAACAATGTGCAGTAGGGTATACATGTAGCTTAATGGCAGAATTAGGTAGATCAAAAATTAGGTAGCTGAAGGGGACATACATGTAGAATGCAAAACTTGTAGAGTACAAACTCCATTATTGAATGGTGAAATTAAACTACATAATAGGTTTAGTCTATGACTAGTTACATTACCCTAGTCATGCTCAGTTGCTGTACTAACCACACTGCCCAGTTTGAACCAATGCCAGCTTGACGTGACTAAGGTTATGCTGTGAGGTGATTTTTTTAAAGCAATGTTTAGGATACCAGTCTATGGACCACCTGCAAGACATCATTTCTCCTGCCACAATCGCACTAAACTGCATAGGCACTTTTAGGAGCAGCATTCTTCAGTTGTCCACTATGGCCAAATGAAATGTAACTGAGGACTAGTTAACAATTTCTCCACTGATCCGGCTAGCTACATGAAATTCATTGCTTCTCATTGCTTCATATGGCTTCCACTTGCATGTAACTTAAGATCAACACATTATTGCGTCACGCCTACAACAACACATACGAACACTCGAAAAGTCCTGAAAAGTTTGACGTTGCTATTCCAGTGCAAGCTCAAATCACTAAGCTACTGTGTTTGTGGAGAGAGGCATGAACATCACTTAATAATGAACTTTGTCCGGGCAGATCAGGTCCAGCCAAGAAACAAAGTGTGAAAACATTCTCTCAAAAAAACTTTCTAAAAGTGCAGATTTATAACATTGTTTTCTTAACTGTTCCAGAAAACGCCTAGTGTTTGTCGTTTTGGCATTTAAAAGGTATAGCTGGTTGTAATACAATTGTAACCATTACACACTCTTGTGATGATATATGTACATATCCATGATGTGACGCGGGCGCGTCGGATTAAGAGAAAACATGCAGCTAAACCTCCCTAATTTTAAGTAAAAACCTTAAGCTATCGTGTTGATAAGTCATTATGTCACACGTGTGCGCACATTGTAACCGCTGCACGCCCAAAGTTTGCGTTACCCCTGGTTCCAAAGCTGTGGCATACGTTTGTTTGTAATTTCATATGAAAGTTACCCATTTTATCGTTCCTTGTGACAGAAACTTTGAATTCTGAGAAACCTTAGTCCAAATCCGATGAAAAATTTTCCTGCATAAATTGTCAAAGAAAAACTAGCTCAATGCAACTCCTCTGGTAGTCAGTGGATCCAGTTTGTATGAAGTTTGTGTGGCTTACAGTGAAATTATGTACCAACAGGATAGGCCAGAGAACAGTCAGTGGACCAGTGAAGCAACAAGCTATATACTGCAGGGCTCGAATTTGACACTGGACCGCAGGCCCGAGGCCAGTGATTTTAGTGTCGGGCCAGTAAACTTATGATCGTACAAGTCTGGCGGTCTTGTGTTTTTGAATAACAACATGTCACTCTATTTTTTTATTAAACTGATCAATTGAGTATTGAAGTATTACCCACAAGAAAAACTTGATAAATCTTCTCTTAGTGCTTGGTACAAAAACAGCTCAAATGTGAAACTGTGTAGAGTGTTCTTCTCATTTTGATTCCGGTCTTGAACCAAATTTCCTGGTCCAGTAAAAGTTTTGAGCTACAAGCCCTGCAGTCTTGTGGATTTGTCCCCCAAATTCGAGCCCTGTACTGGTCTTGCTGGTTAGTCACTGAAAAGGATTAGCAGAAACCATGATTTAGAGCGACCCGTTAACAGCATATTCCTTTTTGTTTTTTTGTTTTTGCTGTCCAGCCATGCCAATAAACAACTTGGCACATATGCAGCTGAAGTTAGACAATGGAAGCATGCGCGCCAAGCACAAAATGTTGGTCAATGGTGATTCTTCTTTTGACCCCATATGAGGGCGCTGTTTGAACTTGTGACCTCATATCCAAGGGGTGTAGAGTCCATAAATAATCATAGCCTCTCTGCCTCTTAAAAGTATTCTAACAGATATTTAGATTTTTTCCCCCCTCTAATGGAATTGTTGATGTTTGGAAACATAACCGAAAAATATCCCAAGCCGTTTCTCATGTTTCAAGTTTCTCATGTTTCAAGTTTTTAAACCATCAGAGTTTTCTGTTTATAACAACAGTGCTTCTGATAATTGTGCCAATTTGTATTGAAAACCAAGCTGCCATGAAAGAAGTTAGATTGCGTCGGTACGCTAACTGAAATCATACAGTTTCAATCTCTCATTTTAAAACCGTAGCTACTTTGCCACTCTGTTATTCCATAGCCATTAGCAATAACTTGAACCCTCGATCCTCATGCTAGCCTTTAATTTTCTAGTTGAGAATCGTAAAAGACGAGACTGTATTTGAGGCCAAGACTGGGACTGAAGCCCAAGACTTGAGAATTTGGGCTTTTTCCAAACCTCAGCTTAGGCTCCGTCTCTGACTCTGGTCTTGGTTTGATTATGAAAACACCAGACAGAATGTACACTGCTTCAAAATTGATGATGGAGCCCAAGCTGGAGCCGGAGTCCAAGCCGAGGTTTGGGGAAAAGGTTTTAGATGTCTCATAAAAGATGACAGAGACCACAACCTCAAAACAAGGCCATGATGCCACGAATGAACCCAGTGATGGTCTTAAGATGGGCCTTTTAGTGTTATTCCAAAAGAAAGTCTTTAGTTCAAAAAAGATCTTTTCAGCTCAATAAGTGAGAGTTGGGCAGTGTCCAAAGTGGTGCTGCGGCTATGGCTGCAGCTATGGCAGCTGCTATTGCTGCGGCTGTTGCTGTGGGCCTCCTCTAGCGTAAACCTATGTTAACACGATGATTGAGCCAAGGCCGCAATTGCAGCTGCTGCTTCAGTCTCAACCTTGTTACCTGTTCCTGTGTCAGTCTGAGACCGGTAATATATCAAGGTCTTAACAGTCTGAGACTGAGACCAAGATGGCAAAGGGTTTTTCGAGGCATGGACCGAGACTGGAACCAAGACCTGTCTTGGACCTTCGTGTACGACATGTACATGTACATGTATTGTACATCTTCAGAAAAAGACAACCTTCTTTCATGTAAATTGTTTTTACTGTAGTCACGCGCTGTAACTAACATTTGTCCTGTCACAACTTTGACTTTTACCAGTTTACAATAACTGTCATAATTCTGTGGTTTTTTCCCCCTCTTAAACATGCATAGCTCAGCCACAAATGTGCATCATTCAAAACAGAATCACATCAGGAGGTTTATGATTATTCAATTCCTTACTTCAACCCTTATAAAAAACATGTTTTAGTTCCAAACGACATCAAATCCTTCCATAGCAAAACACATGCTCTACATGTAGTTAAACTAACTTCCTTGTTATTTTAACCTTTTATATTAACACATTACTTAACATAATTTTTCGTTTGTGTAGACTCTTGTTCTGTTTTGCTTTTATTCAACTAATTCTTACTCATTTGCAGTAAGCATAATGTAAATCATACTTCTATTGATTTATACATGTTTGTCAGATATTAACAATTTGCCTCGGCGATCATATCAATTTAGAATGTCAGAAACAAGAAATAATTCCTACAGATATGACTTCTAAAGACCTCTTGTTAAAATCTTTGCGCTATTTCTCACCCAAAAGTAAGCATATCATTTTGAAAATGAATTTTTGATTAGATTTTAAATCTAGCAGAAAATCATATATGTTTGTAACAGCATCAACTCTCCTGTCATTCAATTATGGGAACATTTTATAAATCTATTTTTGCACTTACTTTAGCTGAAAAAGGCAAGAAAAGGGAATATTTGGAACGTGACAAAGAAGATTTGACAACTTAAGGGTGAGCTCACACTGTGCTTACCAGAGCTGATGGCAAGATTGCGTGCCATTTGTTTTTCTTAAAGGTGCAGTGGTTATGAAACTGAAATTCTGCTAAGCAGCAAATGTCTGCTTACAGGCATTTATGCGGGCATTGTTTCAGTCAACATTTCAACTGCGCTCCAGTGCCCATTGCTTCAACATCTAGGCACATGAAAAAGCATGACAAAGTTTCATTCTTGAATACAGTGTGATACTGATAAAAGTGAAGTAAAACAAAGGATGCAAAATATGTGTTTCACTAAGTAAGTTTTTTTTCTTTTCTCTGTTTATGTTCACCCCACAGCCAACAGGCCTCAGGTAGCTCAAATGAGTGAAGTACGGGCGGAAGCTGGGAGAAAAGACCAAGCCAATCACAGCAACTACCAAGGCCAGCCCAAGTCCACAGCAGTGAGTAGATGGATTATAGACCCCTTGCATATGACGTCACAAGCCAAAACAGCGCCCTCATTGAGGTCAAAGGAAGACCTATCATTGGCTGAGAGTTGTGCACAGCACGCACACGCATGCATGTTTCCATTGTTTGGCCTCACCGATGTCGGCCAATGCGAAGGGTCTATTACATGTGAAGAGTCCAAGAAATTGACATTATTTTAACTCCCTATTGTGGATTACTGTACATGTAGGACGTAGTATGGTCCACGGTAGCACCATGCACATAAACACATTTCTCAGAGTTGTGGTGGTTCTGGAAAGAATAGGGCCCAATGTTATGGAGGTGTTTCAGCACAAAAAGTAGCTAACCACAAAACAATTGTGCTTACCAGTATAGGGTTACCAGCCAAAATACCATATCACACATACCTTATGTGACTGGTGTCCTACTTTTGTAAGCAAAGGGGTAAGGTCAGAGAAATCATTCCCAACTGTATTGTCGCGTTGCGTTTGACTGTGCAAGTCTTTTATGTATTGTATCCTTAAGTTTTCATGTGTGTTTACTTCAACATGAGAAGGAAACAAAAGCGCATATTTCAATGGACTCCAATGTTCAAATAAGTGCGAGACTTTTATGATTTAGGTCTGTATTTAAAATGTCAGTACCCTTTGTACACAGTTTGCTCATTCTGTACTCATTACTTGTATGTAGGACTTGGATGCTTTGGCTGCCCAGTTGAGGACGATGGTTGGAAGCGAGGGCGGCAGTGAAGAGGGAAGTGTTGACGATGAGGACGACGAAGAAGCCCCAATGTTAGAACCAGATGGAACAGTAATTGCCTCTGATGTCCCCATGCCATTGTAAGGACCCTCTTCCCCCCTCACTAATGGGTTACCTGAATCCAAACCAGCCACTTTGCTTGTCGGCCAAGTCAACATTTTGCCTCACTAACAGTCAGTGTCAGAAATTTCAAGACAGCTTTGCCCAACCAAAGGATTTTGACCTATGTTTCCCCCTCCCAAGCCAGTACACACCCTTGTCCAACCAGTGATAGTACCGGGGTCTTACATTGCATACTACCAATAAGGTACAAGGATTGAACAAATAGAAACATTTTAAGACTGGGTTTGTTTCTTTTTAAATAAAGTTATGAGACTGATTAATGTATCACCTTATAAGGGTTTACAAGGTGCTGTGGCACACTCAGCAGCCACTTTCAAAAACAGCTGGTTAACCTCTTCTTTTAGCGGTACTTGTAACTGGATTCTTCTATTTACATTGCACAATGCAACTTTCTTTTTTAACTTTCTCTGTTTAGTGTGTACTTACAAATTTGTAACGCCTTTTAATTTTATACCCATGGTACTGGTTGTGTAATTTGACCTTCAGGTCACAGTATTTGCCATTTTAAATAAAATTCAAATGATTTGAATATTCTGTTTCTGCTACCCACAGGCCAGAAAACCAGTCCTACGATGCAGATACTTTAGCAACGTTTGTAGTCCATGAAGGTGAGATACTCCGCTCCAAATTTGAGGTTGCCCGGCAAGTTGAAGAAGTGTAACAGTTTTGAGGAGAAAATGACTGCTGTGGTTTTGCCAAAGTCATGATATGCTGCCGTATGACACTTACGTCCCAAAGCAAGGCACTTAACCATAATTGCTTCTCTCAACCCAGAGGGACGAGACAGTTTTATTGTGGATTTAGTGCTAATTTAAGCTGCTTGGGGTTGTATGCTCCTCAGGGAGTTGAGAAAGTTTGAGGAATGACCTAAAACTTTGCCTGATAAACAGGGCTAATAATGCTGCAAAGTGCTTTGATCTAGCTACTAGCCCTATATACATGTACATGTAAGAACCAAGTAATATCAATATTATTATAAAACTGTGCATTGTGTGTGAAATTTCATCCATCGGTTTATTTATTTATTTTTTAAATGTAAATTTTATGATTTGTAACAATTCAGTGGTTTTAATGTGTTTTGCATTTCAGATCCAAATGAGAGCAATATCAGTTCAGAGAGTACGTCAAGCTTTGTGCCACAACCCGCAGGACCCGGGAGAACACAGGTAACTAGACCAATCTTCATGTAATTGCCTTGTCTTTCTTCCATGCATCTACATAGTGTCCAGCGTGAGGCTTGAGTAAAAATAGGCTGGCACTTATTTATTTATTACTAAAGGATAATGCAAGTTTCATTCAGTTGTACGCCAGAAGGAACATAAAACTTGCCACTGCTAGAAATGTTCACAGGGCCATATGTGAAGTGTTCCTTTCCAACATTGAGTTGGATCTAGACCCCTTGCATTGGCAGCCATCTTTGATGACAAGCAATGGAAACGTGCACGCTTGTACGCGCTGCGCAAGACTCTCAGCCAATGATAGCTCTTATGAACAAACTGTGTCAGGCAAGAGGTTTACAAACCAGCCAGACCACTTGGTCAGACTCTTGGCTGGTCAACAGGTGGCATGGATGGTGAGTGCGTGTAGCGCTCGCTTCTCAATACCTCCGGTTCGATTCCCATCAGGGGCCATATATGAGTGGAATTGTGCGTTGGTCTCCTGTGCCATGAAAGTTTTTCTCTGGGCTCTCTTGTTCTCCTCGCTCTAGAAAAGTCAAACACTTTTCAATCTCTGGCTGTGTTCCTTGGTCATATATAGGTTGATGTGGCTGGCCTCCGAAGGCACCCTTTCAGGCCTGCAGACCAAACATGTTGTAGCGGTGTCCTTCACAATTCAGCTCCTCAGCTGTAAGGATGATTAGCCTCCCAAATTATTATTATTATTGTTATTATTATAAAAGGTGTTCAATTGGCCAAGAACCCCGATGAAGGGAAAAGTGTTACATTTGTCTGCAATGTTAAATCATTGCTTTAACTTTGATTTCAGATTGACGTTGGTCCAACCAGGCAGCCTCCTCCAGCCAGAGATCAGGCGGGGGGCAGCGGGCTAGGTAGACCACATACAGAGAGCCCCCAGCAACAAAGAAGAGTAAGTTCATCAAGGGATTCTGTGTTTAAAACTCAGTAAAATAGTTCAAGGGAAACCGTAATTTTATAAAAGGAAGAAAAAACACCGAAGTGCAAACAAATGCTAAGTTGGCAGTCCCTTTTCAATAGCAGTTGTGGCCTGTCCAAATTGTTAAGTTGTCTGTCGTCTCCGTTGATTTGAAAACAAAGGGAAACCTAAATCTGTGTTTAGTCGTTCGTAGATGATTATGCTCAGTGTTTTCAACAGACCATCATGCAAAGTTTAAAATCTGATTTATGTTGTAATTAACTAGATATCCAATGACCAATCGCGGCCCAGCAATCTGGAGGTCGGTAGCGATGTATTACCAGACCTAGTCATGCAGCAGCAGAGCCCTATCGGAGCCGGCAAACCCCAGGCTCCTCAGGACAAAGCTTCCTCTGACGAGGTGAGTTCAAAGGTCATTTGTCCGGCAGAGGTCACCTTTGATTGGTTCATCAAGAAGCCAGATAAGACCCTTGGCTATGGCTTCATAATACCATCCAATCCCACCTTCGTAAAAATCTTAAGTGCAAAAAATCACTTAACTTTGAAAATGTTTTTTAAGCAGAAACAGGTTACCAGCTAAAATGTCATGCAATTTACATTGGTTATGACTGGTTCCCTAAAGGTTTGGCAAAAGAGATTTGTTTGATCAGCAACCTTTTTTCTGAGTTTCAATTTGCACAGAAAACAACTGCTAAGCATAAAAGGGTACCAGTCAAAATACTATGTAGTGTTCACAATTTCACTGGTTCCCCCGTAATTTTTTGCTGAGCAGATTAATTCGTTTTAAAAGCAGTTTTGTCGTTGAAATAGCTTATAAAACTGGGTACTTTTGGATAAATGGTATTGTAGAGTTGATAGTCTTAACTGTAAGATTTTTGTAGTGGGTTTTGTCTTTTAGTCTTCTTCATCTTTTTGGGGGTTCTATTTTGCTAGAAAACTTTTTAGAAGTTAGAAATCTCTTGATATTTTCACGGGACCATCCGTTTTGGTAAAGGAGGTAGTGAGGTTGTGCTTAGCATTTTTCACACACTTTGGCTGCTAATCACACAATTTCACTTGACGTAATGTTTTCACAAAGTAAGCACATTTGCTGAGCACATAAATATGTTGGTTAGCTTAAACGGTTACCAGCCAAAGCATCATGTAGTTTACAATACTTTGACTGGTGCCCTGCTATTTTTTTCTTGACAAACATTTCTGCTTATCAACTTTATGAAAGTAGGAAATAGCAGGGAACACCAGCCAGAAACAGTACTCATGAAGTTGCTTTTGTTATTGGTAACCATTTTCTGCTGCGTAAATCTTGTTTGTGTGTAGCAACCTTATGGATGATTTGGGGGATACACTCCATCAAAATTGGGGAAAGCCACGAAGTGGATTTTTAAAGCATTTTGGATGATTAGGGTTACATAGTTAAGAATGTTTTGTATATTTGATTACTGAGGACTACAACTGGTCTTATAGACCTTATGCACATGACATCATTTGAGTAGGGCTATCTCCGCTTAGAGGGCAAAAGAAGATTGCTCATTGGCCCATCCTGAGTGCCGGGCGTACAAATCTGTGCATCTCCAGCGTTTCATCGTGGTTTATTACTCTAAGATGGCGGTATGATGACGTTAATGCATAATGTCTATTGTATATCTCTAGCATGCTTGTTCATCTTTCATATGTTTGTTTTCATGCATATATATATATGTATGTGTGTATGTAGGCGGAAGGGGCAGATGACGATGTGTTCACTGAGCACGCCCAGATGGGCGTCAGTGATTCGTCAAAACATCCTAGCTCAATTCACGCCCAGGTACGGACTAAAAATTCAAACCGAATCTCTGTTTTCCCCAAAAAGTTAATGAAAGAAACTATATTGCATAAAAAAAAAAATTTCTGTTAGGTTTGTGTTTTGAACTCCAAAGCATGTTTGAGCATGTGGGGTTGACAGAGTCCTCTTTCAATTCTTTACCCATTTTAGTTTGGAAATGCCAATATCTAAATCTTTTTGCATGTTTTTAAAGAGGGTCTCCGAGGTCAAATGAAGTTTTTATGATGCATTGCAAGTCTCTTACCTCGCATTAAAATGGTGTAAAATGTAATTTAATGTGATGCTCTTTAACAGCCAAATTTGAAACATGGCGTCATCGGACAGCAAAAACAACTAAGTCTGTACATTCCAAAGAGGAATATTTGCACCAGTTGAAAGGTCAAATTCTATGCTTTTGTTTTTATTGAATATCATCAAAATTCAGAAATAAACTAAAAATTATTAGTAGAAAAATGTACAGAACATATATTTGAAATGTGACATCATCGGACCTTTTGGATTTTGATATAAATTGCCTTTAAAGGGTATTAAACAGAGTCAACACCATTTTAACGTGAGGTTAGAGACTGGGAATTTTTCCCGTTTTCATTAGGACTCTATCTATTGGAAAACGAGTGAATCACAAAACTAAGTTTGATCTTGGAGACCCTCTTAAAAATGTTATTATATTGGAATCGTCCATTTTGTTGACATTGATAAGTGCAACTTTTCTTTTAAGTCATTGACTTGTGAAGAGCATTTTGAGTAGCATTGTTCGAATCTTGTTCACAAATAGACTGTTTTAACATTACTTCTTTTTGTTTAAACTAAATATTTGGGTTGTTGCTCTGCACAAAAAAATAAATACTTTCTTTGTGCCCTGGCAACTGTCCAAGATGTTTTAGAAAAAAAACAAAAAAAAAAACACATTTTTTTTAAAAACTGCCAACAAGAAATGAACGATTTCAATAACCTTGCACGGCTTCAAACCCTCTTAAAAATATTTTGTTTACTTTCCAAATTGAACAAAAGTACCCAGCAGACTCTAATAGGGGTAATAATGTTGTTGTTGTTGTTGTTGTTTTTTTTGGAGGGGGGTCGGAGGGGGGGTCAATTCCTTTATGCAAATACATAGCAATTATTGACATAAGTGGACTTGCCATGGAAATATGTGAACGAGTTAAGAGCATAGAAGTAGAACTGCAGTCTGTTAGTCCTGCTTTGGATGCAGCCTATCGCAACCACCTGACACGCATGTATGGCAAAATGGCAATGCGCAATTGAGCTTTCTACATTTTTTATGAGGTCAATCTACCTGACGTAGTATCTATTGATCCATTGCACCAACCTCACACGCGTCTTTGGGAGTCAGTGGTAACCTTGTAAACACAGCGATGTCTAAAATCCGCACTACACTGACACTGTCGTTGTCTCCCAAAACGCAGCGACTAAAATTGATGTGATGATGACGTCAGTTTAATTGGGTCAATATGGCAAGTTTTGCTGTGCACACCTCACTTGATATGGTTTTGCCATGCATGCGTGGAAACACAGCGATATAAAATTGGCGCACACCTCCTTCAAGACATCTTATAACTGAGTTGCACAGATAATAATTCACTTTGTGTCTCGTTCTCCACGTTCTATTTCTATTCTCATGAGCATCTCACCTCAGGCGAGACTGACATGTAACCCACAAGTTTGTGTTATCACTTTTTACACTTCATTCGCCTGCCCATAATAAGCCTTAAAAAAAACAAAAAAACTAAATCATGTTCATAGACAGTTGTTATGCTTGAACTGAAGAGGTTGCCATCAACCACTTGATTTACAACTACCCAATTTCATGAAGCTGTTAAGCAGAACAAAATTATGTGCTAATCAGAAGATTTAGCAGAGCACAAGTCTCATAACTATGTAGTCTGCAAACTATATGGCATTTTGGCTGGTTGCCTGTCTCTTCTGAGCCACATTTTAAAAATGTGATTAGCAATTTATTTGTGCATACCAGCTTTATTGAAATGGGCCCAGGGCTCAATTTCATGCAGTTGTTAAGCAGAAAAGTTTCTTTGCCAAGCAAAAAATAAGTGGGGCAGGCACAAGTCACAACAATGTAGACTTTATAGAATACTGGCTGTTTACCTGTTTCTACTAAGCAAGATTGTCTGTGTTTAGCAAGATTTTGTGCTTACAGGCTTATTGAAAGTGGGCCCTTATATTAACTGCACGTTTCCTTAGTTCTTACAACCACATCAGTTTAAATTTCAGTGCATACTTCTTGCAAATGCAAAGGCGAAATGAACTTAGACTTCAACAATCAAGATTTGGCTTTGCTATGTTAATTTAGCAGTAAATTGTCCCATGTCAGCTTTTGAATTGCACCACAAATGTAAAATATCAAACAAGTTGATTGTTTCATCACAAAATAGCACTTTGCACTAATGACGTCACTTTTGCTCAAAATATCTGGATGTCAGAAAGCATTTAACCACCCACGCGATCACCACATCTGTGCGCCAGACTGCAGTAGTAGTGCAGTCAGGACACGCAAATAAACATAAAGCTTGGACATATAAGCGTGCGTATGTTAGTGGAATTCGACACGCTGTCTGGTACTGAGCTTCTATTTTTAGCATTGGTGCAAAGTGCTGTTAACATGCCAAACAAGTGTGAAATTTTTGCCACAAGATTTTGATGTCAAAGTCCGCTTTGCTTTTTTAAAGAATGTATTGTCCTAGAAGTTTATTCCTAAACCTACCAACAAAACTCCTTACATGTACTTTATTTTGTATTCTGTTGATTTTTTGTTTTTGGAGGGATATGAGTTTGGAGGAATTTGTTTAAATGTAGATTTGCGAACAAGATGTGTTTATGTCATGAGATTGATTTGCATGCGCAGTTGGATTCATGGATGCAAAGTTTCCGAGTTTGCAACAGGAAGACAAGAGCCAAGTTGTATGGGGCATTTCTCTCATCAGTGATTATTCAACCAGACCTGTGTATTGAGAGAGTTGTGACAACTTGTGATAAAGGACATTTTTAGTCCAAAATTCATGGGTGTGCACACTGGGTGCCAGACTAGACTGCATATTGGGTTGTGCTACATTTGGACAGAAAATGGCATCCAGCAACCACATGACCAAAGAAAACTGGTCCCTCCATGTTGGAACTCTCTCAGTACACTGTATTGGATATCTGATTTCGGATTGACCCTACCTAATGTATAAATAATTTATAAGCACTATATACTGAGTCAATGGGTGCTTTCTGAGTCTTGGGATGTGTTGTGGTGAATCCAACCAATAGAAGTTTTTGGCATAGAAATCACTGACTGAAATGTTTTGCGAGAGCTACGCGAAAACAGGTCGGTAACTAGAAACAGTTTGTGACTTTCATATGAAAGTGCATCTCTTGAAAGTCAATGCTCTCAAAATGTATCGTCTGTTTTTTCATGTTTCATGTAGTGGAACGTGGTCTTTGGAAATTAATCAACATTATTGCATTGGTATGCTTCAGCGTTGGTAATTTTAAAACTTATTTCAGGAAACACTCTTTGGTAGTTTGTGAACCAAGCCTAACCGAACCAACAACTCGGTTACGGTTTGGTCGGAATAGCTACACGATATTGGCACAACCAAACTCACAAAATCACATGACCAGTGACTGAACCGAAAACAAAAATGTGCTGAACCGAAGAAAAAAAAATGCGCCCACTGCAAATAATCTGAAGTTTAATTCTCATGAGGGGAACGAACCATGGATTTTTTGTCCCACAGAACTTGGAAAGCACCATGCGTACATTGCCACATTAAACTGTTGTAGGGCATAACCGGAATTAGTTAGCATTTGGGTTTGGTAAACAGAATTTGAAGGTACTATTGACATGTGTGGTTTTTTTTACAAGTAATTTGAAATGATTAATTTCTTCCTTTTCGTTAGTAACTATTTTCCTATATCCTTTATATACATTTTTGAGTTATTTAACCTTATTTGATGATGTGTCATGTTAACAATATCCCATAAAAACTGTGTTAAGTTACCCTGGACATAAATTGGTTAAATACTTGTAAACTGCATTTTGACATTGTTCACAACAATGCGAACACTGGTCCTTTACAATGGTGAATTGGTTTTACTTGTTGCGGCAGCATTGTTAAGTTAACGGGCAGAATGGAGTGGTGAAGCTAATAACATTGTTAACTTACCACGAACAACTTTCCTGTGAGCAGGTCATGATTTCATTGGTCAAGTTTAAAGTTGCGTCGCCCGATTTTTCATGAAAAGACGAACACATTTGTTTACATATTTTTCTCTGAAGGAGTGATCTTTGACGGGTGATGCTTTTTTCAAAATGAAAAAATTAACAGAAACCATAAAATACTTTTGCAGATGCCATGCACAATGCAGGAAATTCTTGTAACTTGGTCAGTGATAACATGAGATAATGTTGTCCTGACAACTCACTATTATTATCGTTAATGGAGTTTTTTCTTTTGATGTCTTAAAGGAAAGTTCCTTGACTGAAAGAAAAAATCTATCTAATATTTAAACCCAATGTCTGTAGGTACCTCATGGTACATCAGACAGGTTCTGCCATTGAGTTGTATCTCATAGTATCGCATGCAGGTTGTCATTCCGACAAGACAGGAGTGAACCAAAACAATAGTACCTACCGCTAGGTAAAATCATTCTAGCTGCTTTCCAACTTGTTGTACAGCAAGGCCCAGTTTAAATGAGCTGCTTAAAGCACAAAAACTAGCAAAGCACAAAACAGTTGTGCCCTTACCAGAGAAGGGTTACCAGCCAAAATACCATAGCAAAATGTTCCACTTGCAAATGGTTCCTTGCTTATTTTTGCTTAGCAGAAAGTTGCTATACATTGCCGTCTGCTTAAGCAGCTCTGAGAAACTTGGCCCCCAGGGCTTTACATGAATGGATTGCATTTGATGAGTGACCATTTCAAGTTCTTTTGTCTTTGCTTTACCCGTCCTGTCCCGTATTAATGTATTCTTGTTTTTTCCTTCCATTCGCCCGCATCAGTACCGTCTTGCAATCAGTAATAACCCTAAGGCGCCGGTCACCAACGTCAAATCGCCCATGCGCAAGCAGACGTCCTTTTCGGCATTCGGTTTCGGTGCTAGCCCGACGTCGCCCAATGCGCCCGGGTTTACGCCAATGAGACGAGGCTCCAACATCTCGGTCAATGTGAAGCCGACGACGCCCGACAGTCTGAACGACATGCCGGAGATCAGGAAGTACAGGAAGAAGTTTAACTCAGAGATACTTTGTGCATCACTGTGGGGTAAGGTTTTAAAGATGCTACGAGGACCCATTTTTCATGGCTCTGCTTACCAGAAGCAAAGAACCAGCGCTTACGGAAGCAGGGAATTCCGCGCTTGCATCAAACGTATTTCACAGGTTAGCAGTGCACTTTTGCTTGTGCGTGTGCATACTCCACATTACTAGGCATTATTCACATACACAGCTAGCGCAGAAATTTGGCTCTTGCCCTGTACATGTAAGTGAAGAATGGTGATCGCAAGCGCAGAATTTGGCGGTAAGCAGAGCCATGAAACTGGGCCCTGGGGCCGATTTCACAAAGAGTTAAGATTGATCTTAACTGTGTATCAATCTTAATTGCTAAGCAAAGTGTGATGTCACAATAGAAATTACTATGGTGATACTGACAACTCATCTTAAGATGAATCTTAGTGCTTTGTGAAATCGAGCGCTGGTTGCACTTTCCCATGTTTACAATTAAGCCCTGCCCACTATTGAAACTGTCTATGAATGGTGCTCATCTGGCTGTGTGTAATGAACAGCACATGTCTCTCATACTGAGAAGCAGTTAGCTCTGCTACACACAGAATGTAGTAAAAGCCAGTAACCCAAACCGCAGAAGTTTCTTTATTATGTTGCATGAATGTTTAATTGATTGATTGATATTCTCTGCAGGTGTGAATCTGTTAATAGGCACCGACAGTGGCTTGATGCTGTTGGACAGATCTGGCGAAGGGAAAGTCTATCCGTTGATATCTCGCAAACGATTTGAACAGATGGACGTCCTGGAGAGTCAGAACATACTAGTCTGCATCTCAGGTAGGAGGATTGTTAAGATTCTAACATGGGGGCTGATTCCTAAATGGGTCAGTAAAGAGAGTCATTGTCTGCATACTAGGCTGTGTCTTTGGCTACAGCTGCGGCTGTTTGCTGCAGTTACAGTGTTGAAGAACACACCTTTACCGTGATCTGGCCACAGCCACTGCTGCCAATTTGTGGATGTGACCTCGGGTAGAATCATGTTAAGATTCTAACCTGGGCTGGTTCCTAAAATGGATCGGTAGAGTCAGAACATCCTATTCACTTTGTGATGGAAGTCTGTGAAACCTTCATTTCAAATTGTCCTCTTCCTCGTAGGAAAGAAGTGTAAACTACGAGCATACTACCTGTCATGGTTGAAGCAGAAGATTGTCAAGAATGATGACAATAGCGGAGGGGGTGGAGGAGGAGGAGGGGTGAGTGATTCTTCTCTTTAGTCTGAAAAAGAAGAGTGAAAAATGCACAAGCTAGTGTATTGGGCCGATATGTGTGAATTGCGTGCCGATGCGTGCGGATTAGGGCCATACGCAAACAAGTAAAAAAAATTACTCAATACTTTTTTTTGTGGTGGGAGTAGGAGGTTGGGGACTCATCAAGATAACACTATTTAGAATGCTCTAGATTGCACAGTAGGGCTTTTAAAACCAAGATAAACACAAAGTAAAAACATTCAGAGGACCTCGTGTCCAGCGTGCGTAGGCAAAACTGCCAAAACTTGGGTCTAGAATGCCACACAGTTATGAAAAATCCTGGGGAGAACCCTGAGGAGTAATTGGTTATATTGAAGTTGGGGTCTATGTGTAACGTCTGAAATAATAAGGAAATAAAAGAGTGGTGATGAGGTCTTCAATGGCCGTTTATGTTTTGTATTAAGGAACCTGCCGTTTAACTAATATTATCAACCGAAATCTGTATATCTCATAATGTTGGTGTGTTTTTCTTTCTTCTTGTTTATGTCGAGCAGCAGCAGACGATGGACAAGCGTAAGGCGGGCTTCGTGTCTGTGGGTGATCTAGAAGGGTGTATTCATTACAAAGTTGTCAAGTACGAGAAGATTAAATTCCTCGTTATTGCTCTGAAGGACAGCATCGAGATCTACGCCTGGGCCCCAAAGCCTTATCACAAGTTCATGTCTTTCAAGGTGAGACTACATATGTTTATTCAAATGGAAGATTAGATAAAGTCAGACAATTAGTTACTTTAAAACTATTACTGTATTTGATTTTCAACACCAAGACAGGTATGTTATGTGTAGTCAAATTGGCTTTTCGGACCAGCCAAAGTAATTTCAAAGAGCAGTTAAACAGGAATAAACAAGTTTAGGAAATAATTTTGCCTTGCTGGGAAAATACATTAACAAGGCATTTTTGGCTGATAATCTGTTTCAGCTAAGCAAGATGTGTTTTGTGCTTAGCAAATTGTGTGGCAACAGGCTTTATGAAATTAGGCCCAGCTTTATGACATTAGACCCAGGCTGGGTCTTTCAGAGGTTTGATCTCACAAAGGCAAAGTGGTCTATTCAACAATGGAGACCTTTTGGGACACTAGGTGGAAGCAGACTGACCAATTAAATCCATTAATCTCAAGAATGTGCGCAAGCGCAAAACAACGCGAACAATGGAAATTTACCTTTCAGTGGATGCCATGAAGGAGCAATATTTTTCTGAGATGTAGCAATTGTACATAACTTTGATTTCCTCCCTTGCAGACATTTTCCAGTCTGACCCATCGGCCTCAGATAGTTGACCTGACTGTTGAGGACAACCAGAGGTTAAAGGTCATCTATGGGTCATCAGCCGGGTTCCATGCCATTGACCTGGACTCCGCTACAGTTCAGGATATCCATCTACCCTCATTAGTAAGTCATTGATTAGTAACAGCCTTAAAGGGAAGTAAATCATTGGGTTTTTTTTTTTTTTAGGAAGAGTAAATTATTTCACATCTTCTACTTTCAATGCGTTGAACACACCATCCAACCCACCTGTGAAAAAAGTTGGTCTCGCTTTTAGTTAAAGGTAGGGTCATAACCTTGGTGTAGACCCCGAAAAGAAATTGTGTAATTTTTATCCAAAAGCCTTTTCGTTATAAAGATGGTAATAGTAGTAGGATTCTGTGAAGTTATTTTGTCTGAGGTGCCCCCGTTGATCAGAAATCAACAAAAGTATGTCACAATCTTTCAAACTCCAAAGATCACCTGCAGGCGACTTTTGGAAATTTCTGTGGTGTCCGTATGAATGCTTCCCTAATGTGGGCCAGACATGCAGTTGGTACCCGCTGTCACCTCACCAATTGTGGATTGATTTTAAAGCTTGTTGCTGTTTTCTAAATGTGTAGGCACTGTATTCAATTGAAACTTTCACAGGTTACTTTTGTTTTATCTTTCTTGAAAATTTTTCCTATGAATCAGCATTACAGTGGACAAAAATGATGACCCCACCTTTGTAAAGGGTGGGCATAGCATTGGTAAGGTTGAAAAAAAGACTCCAGATTTGCACATAACTTACATGGTATAAAGATGGTCATTGTGGAAAACTTCCCTTGAAATTTTTTGCTTGAAATGCTTTAGTTTTTTAAACAATTAAACCAGTTAGTTTTAATCTCGCGAGACCAAAAGTCAATGTTTGAAAACAGTGAAAACATTCAATGTAAGGTTTTTCCTGTGACTATGATGACCGATTTCTCGGGTTTGTTATTTCATCTATATGTTGGGTCACATAAAGTGCAGACACTGGTCTTTGACTGTCACCAATGTCGTCCATCATCCGTGTGCTTTAAAGACGACTTGAACAGCAAAAAATGGTATACTTGTCAAGTATTTTGTGCATGTTCATACAGGGCTTATTTCGATTTTGGCAATCAAAATAAGCAACAGTAATTTGCGGGTTCTTCAAATGTATATAGTATGAAATTTTACATTGAAATTTTTTATTAATGTTGCTGTTTTTTAATTGAGGAATTGTTTCCTGTCCTCAGGATATCGGGACCATCACCCCTTACTGTATAGTGATCTTGCCCAGTAGTCAAGGAAAGAATCTGCTACTGTGTTACAACAGTGAGTATTGTTGCTATGACAGTTCTATGTTTTTAATTTCTATGAAACCTGTTAATATTATTGTTCTTTTGATATTTAAATAACCTGATACTGCTTTACTATTTTTACATTTATTGTTCCTAGGCTTTCAGTTTTTATGGAACATTTTGAATGTTATCATTTGTTAATAAGAAAATACTTGTTCAATGTTGTTGAAGAACGTGGTACATGTACTTTGTACATGTACATGTTACATGTACTTGTGGACATGTGGTCAGGTTATTCTAGGTTATGTATTTGTATGGAACCTGTGAATGTTAGTGTTCATAATTTATTGCCTTGATGCTTTTTAGAAATCTGCTATGCTACAAATGTCAGTATTTTAGTTCAGATCGTTCGAGGTTCTACATTTGTGTGGAACCTTTGAGTATTTTAAAATTTTATTTTGTTATTTTAACTTGCTATTGTGCTATAATAGGGAGATCAATGTAGCTCAGATAGTCTTTGGTTCTATTTTGGAACTTGCTACTCTATTGCAACAGTGTGTATGACATTTCGTTTAAATCTGGACTCTTATGTGCATTGAACCCTTGAGTTTTATTGTTTAGAATGTATTGGTTCTGTGTTTTTGATTAAGGAATCTGCCACTGTGTACAATGTTAATCCTTATTCTTGTATGTTAATCCTTATTCTTGAATGTTAATCCTTAATCTTAAATTTTAATCCTTATTCTTGATCGCTAATTCTTATTCTGGAATGTTATTAATCCTTATTATTGAATGTAAATCCTTATTATTGGATGTTGATCTAATTCTTGAATGTTAATCCTCTTTTTTGATTTAATGTTAATCCTGACAGATGAAGGTGTCTTTGTTGACACAACTGGTGCTGCATTTAAGGATGTCATCCTACAATGGGGTGAGCTGCCAACCTCAGTGGGTAAGTCAACAGATCGTTCTAGGTTCTAGATTTGTATGGAACCTTTGAGTATTGTTGTTAAGAACTTATTGGTTCTGTTATTTTTGAGGAACTTGCTGCTGTGTTAAAATTTCAAGAGTAATGTAGCTCAGATAGTTTTTGGTTCTATGTTGGAATATTTTCTTACTCACCGATGGGCAACAAGGTCTAAGTAAAATTGATCACTACACAAATTCCTTCTACAATAGCTAAATAGATGCGGAATAGCATTCAAACATGCATTTTACATAAAAGCTTTTTTTCCCAACAATAACTTCCTCGGTGTTCTGTCCAGGCACGGCCTTCAGCCTTTCGGCTGCGAGTCAGGATGACAATCCTCACAAAGTATTATTGTTGTTATGATTATTATGATTCATTTAGGTCTATTGCACTTATCTATGGGCGTCTCAAAGCACTTATTATCTTAACGATAGTTATGCGGAGTTTGAATTGAGAGACCCATTTGTATAGTACCTTGTAAAGGTATGCAACCAACCATACCAGAAACACCCTTCTCTTAGTGATAAGTGCACTGGGTTCTTTTACGTGCATTACACAACACTTTGGACCCATGGATTTACGTCCCATCTGAAGGTTGAAGCAATATGGTTAAATTAATTGCACAAGTGCCATAACCAGGACCCGAACCCACACTACGGCAATGCCAGAACTCAAGTTCGATGTACTAAACCGTTTGGCCTCTAATTCAAATGCAATGTGAATTAGTCCACCTTTTATGCATGTGTATGTATTTTTGATGTTGACAGCTTACATCAGTACAGGCCAGATCATGGGCTGGGGCAACAAGGCCATAGAGATACGCTCAGCCGAGACGGGACACCTTGACGGGGTCTTCATGCACAAGCGTAGTCAGCAGCTACGTTTCCTCTGTGAACGTAACGATAAGGTAAGACTATTCTCATTTTAAAAAAACCAACAGGACTTTAATTTCCCCGCAAAAGTCTCCTCCATAGCACAGGTTTTGTAACTCTGTACTGCCACTGGAACTGAAGTATTTTTTATAAGGCTTAAAAAGTTGTTTTATTTTTGCTGAACTTTTAAGAGGAGTTTTGGAATTGCAAAGATTAAAGGTATGTTTGGAAAAACACTAATATTAATAGTAATAATAACCATAATCTTATGTAGCGCACGTATCTACCAATAAGGTACTCCAGATGCTTGAACAAAGAGAAACATCTTTAAGACAGGATTTTTGACATTTGTGAATTATGAGACCGGTAGCATCGTATAAGGCTTTACAAGGTGCTGTGGAACACACAGCAGCCACTGCCAGAAACACGTTCTGATGACCGTTCTGTTACTCCCCTCTTCTTGTTGTACAGGTGTTCTTTGCCTCAATTCGTCCGGCCAACTCTCAAGTGTACTTCCTGACTCTGCGGGCAGGTCTGGGCAACTGGTAGATCAATCAAGCAACCTCCCTCTGGACAACGGTCAACCCTTACCACCCCCCTCCCCTCCTTACCCGACCAGGGCCTCATCTTAGACAAATTAACCACTGCATAAGAATCAAAGCATGGGTGCAAGTTAGCTCTGTCATCAAAAACCATCTTTGTTGACATTTTGGAGCCCACCTTGAGAGAAACTGATTGAAATATGCTAAGCGGGCTCCATCAATTTGCAGTTGAACCTTCTTTAATACAAAAAATGTACCAGCCTATTGGGCTGGTCATCTGAATGTACATATGAAAAGAAAACGCCTTGATGCAAGACTAGGTCATACATTTAAAGTACCTTTAAATGTACAAAAATGTATAGTCTAGAGCAGTGATTTGAAAAAAGGCGAAGGCCCCTAAAAGAGTATTTTTGTCTTGATGCAAGGCTAGCAAATACATTTAACGTACATAAAGTACATTTATATGTACAGTGTATACTCGAGAGCAGTGGTTTGGGGAAAAAGGCCAAGGCCCTCTATTGAGCCAGTTCACCTGACTTTATCATCACAATAATCTTGATTATGCCATCTTGGGAGTGCGAATTTTAGGCAACACGCTTACCTGACTCCCGAAATGGTGAGCCTGGCACGGTCGCTGTGGTGGATGTTGTGAAAGGGGTTAGTAAAGAATATTTGGATTAGGCAAAGGTCCCAAAGAAATCATTCCTTGAGCTCCAGAGCGAAGGGCGTTCATTTTGATTTTTTTTTGCACACATGTCTCTGAAGGTCAGAATGAAGCCATGTTGATGCCGCAGTAGACTGGTACCTTTCATTTCGTCACATAATAACCAACACAAATACTTGTTGTTACCTCAGGGGACAAGACTTTATAATGGCTGTACATATCAAGAGGTTGCCAAAAACCCCAATAATAATTTTAAAAATATTTGGAAAAAAAAGAGAAAGAAGGAGGTGTTTAATGACAATTCTCTTGCTTTAAATGGACACAAATTCTCACAAACTATTGTGAACAAATTGTCAAGGGTTTGGTTGAGGCGAAACAGTTAGACAAAAATGGGTGCTGCAATTTTTTTTGACTAATTTAACTTTATTTTTTAAAGACTTCAAAGCCTATCTGTGTTTTTAACAATTGTTTTTACATTCTTCAATGTAAATATCATAACCGAAATAACTCAGTTTTTTTTTTAAAACAGACTGACTCCATTTGACAATTATTATTTTTTTTTTATGACATGAAGTCAGAAGTGTTACATCGGAAGTCAACTCTCACAGTTTTTGTGTTTGAGCATAAGAATCTTCAGTGTGCTGTACTGCTATGCACACACACACACACACACACAAGTGTGTAAACACCTCCAATCGGGGACCTCCTATTGTCCCTCTTTTGTTTGGACTCTAACTTTTTGGCAACAGCTCCCATTGGTTTTGTACACAATTTCTAACTGGGGACCTTTACCCAACCGGGGACCCTATTGTCCTCTTTTGTTATAGGTCCCCGGTTTGAATGTGAAAACAAACTCACACACACACTGGCTAGTGTAATTAAGGTAAAATAGATGTTAAATGTTTATAAATATGTATAGTGTATCCTACGACGCAGTTATGCGTGAATTTTATTGTGTCTTTTTTGTTGCTTTTATTTTCAATTAATGCTTCTTGTCTTTCAAATACTTTTTTTTGTCGAAGTCTCCACATGAAAACTAAATGTGAAGCCGGAAGTAAAGTTTTTGATATCATCTGGTTTACAATCTGTTACCAACGATTTAGCAGAGGTTGATTTTTCAGTCACACTAAACGCATTCATAATTTATTTCGTAAGCAGTTACTGTTTGTACCTTTTAAATGATAATAATGAGTAATTCACCTTTCCTTATAAAAGTAAAAAAGTAAAAACGACAATTTCCACTCATTTCTATGTAAGGTAGCCATGGTTTTGTAAACTACAATTCCAGCATTTTTGTTGCCCGATTTGCAGTTCGCAGAACCCAAAATAAAATGCTGTATAAATGAACCGCTTGTATTTTCCAACGATATCCTACGCTAGCCTGGAATCCCTGGCTGCTTTTCCCCCAATGCTTTCTCAACTGTTTTCTCTGTCTTTCCAGGCTAGCATATTGTTTTAAAGTGTCCACCCTTCTGTGCATGTAAAAAAATAAATAATTAAAGTAAAAACAGAATCATGGGAAGACAAAAGAACAGCAGGGCCCAATTCTGTGCCTCTTGTTTTTTTTTAAACAACCGCAAGAGGAATGTCGACACCTACGGTAACATACAAATCCATGGTAAGCGTATTTCACATGCTAGCAAGACATTGGCGAGCATGCGTATCTCACTCCACCAAACATTCTTCGCTACACAGCTAGCGCATCATTTCGTTGCCAACCCTGTACGCGAAGAATGTTTGACCGTAAGCGTAGAATTCCGCGGTAAGCAGAGCCACGAAATTGGGTCCCAGCAATTATTTACTATTAATTATTGTATAGAATTAAGAATACTATCAATAAACACTGTGATAGCAAACCCTTGGTAGACGTGTTTATGAGAGTAAAATAATGTGCGCCGTGAATACGTGTGATGGGATGGTGGACAACAAATATTGCCAATAAAACTTCCTGATAAAAATGATTTATGAAGTTGATTGATGTTTCGTGTTTCGATGTCTTTGTTTGCTCTGTTATGTTTCTGTGTTGCAGCCATTCAAAACTGTGAAAAACCACTGTGTGGACGTGTTTAAGTCCACATAATGTTTCTACATTATGTGGATTTCTTTTGTTCTCAGGTCCACTCTTCGTATGTAGCGTTAAAACAGTATTTGTATTCAGTGTTGACGGATTGTGTGTATGCAACACAGAGCTGTGTGTGAATGGAACTTTTGGGCCATAATAAACTGGTTGTGGTCGCTACAATACATCAGAAAGATACATTTATGACAATACATGTTTAAAATGTGGTCTACTAAACCTTCCTGTGTGTAACTGCAAGTAAAACGCAGTTTACTAGACAATTTGCGTACTTAACAAAAATATCAAACGCAAGGCCTGCTTTTATCAAATTTCATGGGTAATAGCAAGCAGCTCTACTGAAATAAGTCTTGATGTCGTGGCCCAACGTATTATTGAGTTTAGTGAGAGGCGTCGAACAGTCTGAACATCAAAACTAGGAAAATGTGGACTTTTCCCTTGAGCGGCAACATTTATTTAGCACGCAATAATAACTCCCTACAGCGAGGTTGATTTACACATCGGGGGAAATTCTAGCTCGATTTGTTTTGACCAAATATGCAAAAGGATTAATCTTACCATATCTCTGCAGGCGAAACAAAATAATGTAGTACGATAAAAGACAGATGCATAATAAATTTCTAACGTGCGCGATTTTACATGAGAATTGTAAACGATTTTTTTCTGACAGTTGTGACCCCCCCCCCCCCAGAAGCCTTTCTCGTATTCAATTTTTGGGGTGAAAATGACCTCTTTCTCTAAAACTACATTACTTCAAAGTGGGTCGAATCCAACAGTGTTTTATATCAACAGCTCTCCAGTGCTCTTTACCAAGTAAGATTTTATGGTCAATAAAAAAAAAACTGTGTTAAAGGCATCGTGGTTGTTCGAGCGTGAACTTGAACAAGATTTTTAGACGCCATTTTATTGACGGTTCTAAATAAAAGCCCCAACTGCAGTTCGACATAAAAGGGTTTTGTGCAACGGTAAATTATAGCCTATAACAACAATGCTGTTGTGACTTACATGCCATTTACCATGTCTGAAATCGAAAGAGTTAGGCCTACAACATTTTCGCTGGTCATAAGAGAGTACAGATATATATAGGCCTATTTCCGCCTTTCGAACCCAACAGTTGGAAAGGCTTTCAAAACCATAGACACAACAGGGTGTGAAAACGAAATAAATGTTAGGGCAGATAAATGAACTGGAGGGAAACCTGTTTAAGATTAAGTCTCATGTTTCTACATTGTGTGTATGCATTCACCATGGCATGAGTTTTCAAACTCGTCAGGACCGTCCGTTTGGAATGCAATGTAGTATACTGGTAGGGCGTACTACTCCAATGATTCAGGTATTGCATTGCAGTGTAATCTACTGAGTTTTGTTGCATTTCTTATGCCTTCATTTTATGTTCTTCAGGAGTTCCTTTAGTGAACTATGTTTGTGTTCCTTTTTGGGTGCGGTTGTGGGGGAGGGGCAAATTGTCCCCCACGGTACCCTCGGCACTCTGTGAAACACCTTATGTGACGACATCTCATTTTTGACAAGGATGGTTTACAGTCGACTATCATAACAAGATTGCTGGGATTGGCCAATTTACCTGTTCATAACAAGAATGTTGCGTAAGCAGACATCCCCCAAACAAAGAAACACAAAGTAAAAATGAGGTCTGGGGCTTCAGAATATACTCTTTATAAGCAGATTCTTTATAACGTGCTCTTTATAACGAGGGTGACTGTACGTGATGTTGTGCACGTCAACTTGCTTTTTTCAACAAGAACTGAGAGTTTGGGGACAAATATCTCGCAACTTTCAAAGCAGTACAATCATGACAACTGTTTATATTAATTTGTATCAAGTATCAATAGAAGGTAAGCTTCAGGAAATGAATATATAAAAATACATCTTTCAATTATGTACAGTAGGCCTAAAGTACGACAGGTAGGTCATGGGATTGTGCCTTGGTTGATACAAGCATGATATTTGGCACACAGTCATGAGAAATATACTGTCCTTTGAAACAACTAGGTAGAATAAAAAGCATGGTCAGTCATCATTAGCAAATTTTGAAAACTGCTGGTTATTCTACCTATATTTTTGTTCAAAATTTTAATCTGTGATAGCCTGTAGCCAAATTTCATTCTCAAACGTTGCCCCCAAATTGTTCCCTTTATCTGCCCTACAACTGGAAACCTTTCCACACAATCCCCATGTCGAACTGTCACGCGCGCAAACTACGTGCGCTCTGGTTAGGTCCGGTTTAAAGATCAGGGTTGTTAAAAGGTTCTTAGATGCGTCTCCAGGCGCAATAAACTATCAAACCGTAATGTTACCATTGTTATAGTGCCCTCATTTCGCGGAAAACCATATTACTTAAAAAGGCATTGATTTCAAGGGGGAAACCAAAGTGTTCCTGTCCATGACTCCACGGTCATGTAGGATGGGAGCAATCACCGCGAACGTCTGACTGTTGACTCCGATTTTATAGGTTCATGTAAAGTATGATAGCTGAGGCTCCCAGTAGGCGTACTGCGTGCTCACCTCTCAACGGTACCAATTGTAGTAAACGGTCCCCAGATAGGAACGTATAAGTAAACGCTGCTTTACAGGAACATTATTCATTCTGCACATCCCTGGGTTGAGATTTGAAGCTTATGGAAAGTAATTAGAAACTTCGGTTTGCGGGTGACAGCCATGTAGAACCATGGAGGTAGAGAACCAATCTCTAAAAGGGACAAATGCTGTCTGAGAAGAACTTGAGACTTGAGATAATAATTAGGCCTATGTGGTCTCAACGTTTATAAAATTACTCTATTTTAAAAAAAAAGAATACTATTAGGCCTACTCTCATCTTTTAGAACTTGCAATTGTGGAAAAAAACATTTTGCATCCTTGTGTAACATTAGTTACAGATTTCTGTTTTTCACGTATGTAATCCTAATTGGTCAAATGAATTCCTTTGCTCAAGACTGATTCTTTTTTTACGATGCCCATTTACGTATTCCTAATTGGTCAAATGAATTCCGTTGCTGCAGATTTCTGCATTTCACGCTACCCATTTACGTACTCCTAATTGTTTAACTGAATTCTCTTGCTGCGGATTTATCTTTTTCACGATGCCCGTTTACGTATTCCTAATTAGTCAAAGGAATTCTTTTGATCCAGATTTCTCCTTTTCACGATGCTCATATACCGTACTCCTAATTGGTCAAAGGCTTTCCTTTGACAAATAAGGAGTACGTAAATGGGCACCTTGAATGTGACACCGTCCTTCACACCGAGGGCTGCTTGTCACCGTAGCCAAGTAGGCGCGTATAGCCGGGATCGCAAGTTCAGGGGTGTGGGAGGAACAGTTTGTTGACTAGTAAATCACTGGTGTCATTTGAAAAGCAATCAACAAGCGAAGAACAACCTCCTTTCAATTGTCATTCTATTTTAAAGGTATATGACTCAGGAAAGTGAGGTTTGTGGAGACACCATTTAAATAGTTATCTTTTGAGCCGTGGTGGTTCTGAAAAGATGTACGTTATTCTCTGTGGTGGTTCTGATATTGAGAACCGGTTCTTTTGAGATCCACCACAGCTCCTAAAGAGAGCTAGCTACACACAGAGTCATCGCAAACCTCACTTGATTGTATTCCCACCTTTCAAAGTTTCAAATCCAACATAAAGTTAAAGGAAGCGAATGCTGACTTCATCTGTTCTTTGCATCATGTCTCTTAAAATTAAACACATAAATACTCATTATACCTGACTGTAGAAAAAGCAGTTGCCAACGCATGGTGAGACCGATGAGAAATACTTGCAACTGAGCGCCCTCCTAATGTCATGCACTGAGCGGATTAATTTATTTATTCATTTTTTTTACCTCTGATTACCTACCTTAGAACAGGTGATAGAGGTCACTTTGAAAGGTCTACGCGTCTATTATCACAGAAACAAAATAGGAACCAGAAAACCCCCCAAAACAAACAAAAAACAAACAAACAAACAAACAACACCCCCAACCCCCCCCACAAAAACAACAACAACCAAAAAACAAAACAAAACAAAACAAAAACACTAGGCCATACTACGGTACTAAAAATAATATGATATTACGTAACATTAACACTTTCAACCGTGTGGTCATTATAAAATAGCAGACGTTACATAAACACCTACAGGAAATTTAAGTTGTGAAGAAGCTTGTTCCATGTCTGTTTGTGAAGAACCGATTCCATTCCATACGGTCATCATCAAGCGAGTAGTTTCAATTATTCTAATGGCAGCCACTTACGATAATTCAAGGTGTCATATTTCCAGCTGCGAGTTCCAAAACCGTGATATTAATATGTCATTCGTTCCCGTTGGATAGACACCGGTCTGACTGCAGACTAAGTACAGGGTAGGTGTCCGTCTGACAAACAGTGGGGTCGAGAACAGTATTTGAAGATCACACAAAAAGAGAGATGACAATGGCTCTTTTTCAGAGCCAACACTCCTCCCAAAAGAGATGTGTAGTACATGGTAATAATATATACCATAGAGAAAATACTATACCCGCAAGTTTACTAATAGTAATAGATTGATCAAGGAACAGATCTGTTCCTTGCTCTATGATTGATAGACCCTTCCTCATTTGCTAGGCATGCATACATTTTGTTTAAAGGACAAACCTACGATGGCTCTAGAACCGAATCACTATCTCTACATTATGACCGAGCCAGATTCCATGCTTGTATCATCAAAGGTACAATCTCGTCACACACCTGCAGACTAAGTAAGCACGCCCGCACTCCCTGACAAAATGTTAAAACAAAAGTGTCATTGCGTTCACCAACACGTGGCCGCTGAGTTTAATGAAATTCATTGTTGTGTTTTCGTGTGGTGTTTATTGAAGACTAGAGGATAGAAATCCACTAATTTATCGAAAAACCAACCATGTGACGACCTTTTATTATTGTGCTGGGGTTAATTGAATTAGAGCGTGAATCTGCGAAGGCAAATTGCAATAAAGTTTGATTCAGTTGTGATGATGGTAATTGGATTGCAAGATGCTGACGGGGAAATGTAATATCCTCTTGGTATTGGTGCATTACGTTATAAGGTAGGGCCGTCGTTTGGTTTTTGACAAAGTAATGCTGAAATATTGGCCAAAATATCAAGAAACTACCATGAAGTCACCTGTGAACATTTCGGCTGAATACAGTGTATACTTGAAAAAATGGCAACAAAACAAATAAAAAACGGTCACGGTATTTTCATCGGGAAGTCAAATCAATCCACGTTCAGGGAGGTGACATGCAGCGGGTACCAACCGCTTCTCTCGGGCCGCAGCGTTCACAAACGAATGCGTGAAGATCGTAATTTTTAAAATTAAATTCTAAAATTTGTTTAAGCGATGTGAAGGAGGGGTGGGGATTGATAACCATGGGTCCAGCCAAGATGCGTAGGATAAAATAATCAGCTTCAACCTCCCGGTATATGATGGATTTTTCTTCTCAAGGCCCAGACAGGCGACTTGCTTAAAGGGGGGATGACGAACTACATGTCCACAGAGGCCGATGGGAAATCATGTCTGCCCCACATTTTTTTCACGTCTATTCTGTTCTGCGTACACGGGGGGCAGACAAAACAAGATTATCGCTCTGATTTGGAGTTGCTCTCAACAAACAGCATGCACAGTGGAGTTTTCATCTAAAAATGTCGATCAACAGCTTGCACAATCGCCACGGTCATCTGCTATTATGACCAGAGCTAGCTTCTGACAAGTACTATCGGTTGGTTACTGGGTTATTATCTAAAAGGCGGACGTCCTACTTCAAATACGTCATGGGGGGGGGGGGGCTGTAACATAGCACAGGGAATAACTCAAAGAAAACAAATTTCTTGTTGATAAATAACATAGAGTCGTTCAATCTGTAGGTGGAGATGATCCTTGGTTCGATGTAATTAAAGTGTGACCTTAGTCCCTAGTACTAGATAATAGTCTGGTCACTGTTGGCGTAGTAACAATTGGCGTTCATGATTGCTATTACTCACGCAGCACGGGGCATAGTACAACGATGGAAGCACTGAACTCTTGCCTACGTTCTGCACACATTTTTGTTTGAATTTACTTGAGCAAAATTTTGCCATAATTCTTGAAGAAAGGAACAATTATTTTTTGAATCGCTTGGGACGATTGACACAAGTATAGATCAAGTTAATTGAAATTCCAACACATCTTCACAATCTTATGATTAAGGCTGCAATCGTTAATCCCCACTTTCAATCATATATATTTCAAGATTGTGGCCAGGCATGACGTAATGAATTCCCCGTCAAACACAAATAATACAAAAAGATGACATCATCATCATTTACGTCAGCATAGCGGTAACTAATGATAACCTCGACAAGAAGAATTTCAGTGCCGGAAAACGAGCTTGTTTACCGTGCATTGAAGGCCAAGCAATGAGCATATTGACGCCAAAGGGCGCAGCATTACATATTTTTAAATTTTATTTCGTCTTCTGTCAAGGTCGATTTAAATAATTCCAAAAATTTGTCCGCGGATGAAAGCTGCTTTGAATGAAGTTGTGTTAGGGTGACTTCGTCACAACGGAGTTGTAGATTTATGCTAAAATTTACCTTATTTCACAGTCACATCTGTCTAAAATAACATCATGTAACTTCTTGTAGTTACGCAAACAGCTCAAAATCCTGGACACACATAGCATGTTAAAACTTAGTTTTCTTAGCAACTCCCCTTTGGTTTTGTCGACAAAATCGAACCGGGGACGTCCTCGATCTGTCCATCTGGATCCATATTGTTAAAGTCCTAGACGCACCCACTAACCCCATCCTTTCTCTCTTCGTCAGACAAGAAAATGTCTCGATAACATTTAGTTTTTCTTTCCTTTTATATTTTGAAATTATTTATTTTACAAAAAGAAAACATTTAAATGCACACATTTTGTTTTCTCTCTTCGTTAGACAACAAAATGACTCCATAACATTTACTTGTTCTTTCCTTTTATATTAGAAATTATTTATTTTACAAAAAGAAAACATTTCAATGCTAAAATTTTGTTTTGGGTTTTGAAATTGAAACAAGTACAATATACACAGGCTTCATCTGTCAACATAAAGTCTTTCTTTGAGCAATTTACAAGAAGGCTTTGCGTATGGTACACCGAGTAATGCTGGTTTAGTCATTAAGTTATTATATACAGGTTTGACTTTTACATTTTATTCTGTTGTTAACATCAGCGTTTTATAAATGTCACTTAGCCACGCGCCAGCTAACTCGAATGCGACAAAGTGCAATGTAATTGGGGGGGGGGGGGGTCGCTTCATCGGCTAATGTTTGAAAAAAATACATGTATAAACCCTGTTTTATAGCAAGTCATCGAGTCACACGCATGCGTATCTGCTGTACGCCCAAAGTTTTCGCTTCACTGCCGGCTCCAAAGCATACGTTCGTGTGTAATTTTACCAAAAAGAAAATCACCCATTTCACCGTTCGTAAGACAGAATTTTCTAATTCTGAAAAGACCTTATAATGTCTTTGAAGAACATTATGTAAAAGACAAGCCCAATATTATTAAACATGTCTTGCATAAATCATCAGAGGAAAACTCGCTCAATGTAACTCCTATTGGCTTCAGGAAGCCAGTTTGTGTAAAGTGGGCGTGGCTCACAGTGGAATTACGTCACACTTTCGAACATAACAATTATAACATGTAACTGTATTATAGTCATTATGTTGGACAATCCGCGAATCGCTAATATATCTCACTCTGTATTTACTGTTGAGTACCGCTACTTATGATGAAGAGACAAGATTAAGATAATTACTTTTTTCCATTCCAGGCGCTCGTAAATATATAAAAATAACTTCTCTCTCAATAAAATTAGGCCCACTGAAAGATAAAATGCCTTCAAGCAATATATCATTAGAAGCTTCCGGTCCAGGCAAAGGCATCAAAGTGATCGTTGTATATGCTAATGTTGAAAAACAATTTGAAATAATAACTGACATTACAATTAACTCTCAGCAAGCGGCAAGTGTTATTCTCTTGTGAGTAATAACTTATATATTTACGCAAATTATTCAATGAATTAAAACGAAACCGAGGAAAATCGTACGCAACTGATACAAGCGTGTTCTTTTGAACAATGATTCAATTATCTGGTATACAATCAGCATGCAGTTATAACTTTGCAGTAACTTTGGGCCGTCATGGACTGAGTGTTATGTAATTGTTTCTGTTTATCGACGCCAAAACACACTTCATGCAACCCAAAAAAAGTTGAAAGTCAGAAAGTTGAGAAGAAGTATAAAAATGTGTCACATTGCCGGAAGGTGTGGCCTCTTGGAAACTTTCTAGCTACACCACTGTTTGTTTGAACGTCTTTAAATTGATTGTTCAGCAATTTCAGTGTGCGAGGTTGAATAAATCACATTACATTGCAAAACATTACGTGATATTTATATGTAGACAGACCCTCTGTTCAGGCCAACACAATGTACCACACAAGAAGCTTAATGGTGCAACGCGTTTGAAACTAAAGCTAGTGTACCATTGAGCAATATGTCTCCATATTTGTTATAGTGTTGCGCAAAACAGGACTTAAGAAAAAATTAACGCACGCGGGATGTTATTTTAGATATTGAAAACAGGTTTTCTTTTTCACAAATTCAATTAATTTAGGCTAATATTTGTTAAGGAATTGATACCAGCCTGTCAACAATATACATGTATTTTGAAAAACTAAAAGAAAACACCACAGGCTTTCGAGAAAATGATGATATTTTAGTAGTAACAAAAATGTGTAAAATGCTTGATCTTCTGGAAGCTTAGGCCGTGTCCGAATTGGGCGGCTACAAGCGGCTACGGCTGGACTACCGCGTCACCATGCGCCGAAGAATATGACGTCCATAGCTGTAGCCGTAGCTAATTCAGGTACATCCTTGTACTATACGGTTGATCGTTCTCGGCGGCTATCATCGTCATCGTATCATCGAAGATCAAACCAGCGAGTACGAGGTTGGATCTTTCTCAGCGCGTTGCCAGTACCTGCACAGGGAATATATTACAGGTGGTGAGATCGAAATTAAAACAAATACATCTCTAATAATGAAACAAACAAATCAATCAATTATTCCATCAGTCAATGACTACATATACTGCTGGATTTGGTGGGAAAAGTCACAGCACGGGAAAACAACGTAATTGCATCAAATATAGAAAAACAACTGAATAACACACTGCGAAAAAAAACCTGAATTATAAATACTTGAGTGAAATATATACATCATTACACTGGATGCGTGATTAACAATGGGAACATAACAACATTATCGCTCACGCATTGCATGTGAAACTAGATCTAGCCTAATTAACAGAAAAGCAGCCTGACACTACTCCAACCACGAGACAGTATGGATCGGTTCAAGCTGAATATAGTAATCACAGTAAGATTTTCAAGAACCTTTTTGACAACTTCTAGAGAACGTCAGGTCAGTAAAGACAAATTCTAAGTCCGAAATGATGAAACAGAGTACACATGTATTCTTTAGGCTTATAAATAGACGCACGACTTCACTTCGGTACATGTACAACCACCATACCCGCAGTGTCGTGATGCTTGAAAATCAAATGTACTATTTATGCCTTTGCTTGTCACGAATTTCGTTTTTAGTTGCCACAATGTTTCTGCTTGATGTGACAGGCATTTAGTTGAAGACAAATAAGGTGAGAGAGAGACATGCCGGTAGCGAACCAGACACTTTCCTATTGGGGGTCAAGCGGGTGAAGTAGGTTTTTGTTTTGAGGCGGGGGGAGGGGAGGGGTATTAATTTTGACGTCTCGAACCATTCGTTTGTGCCTTCCTTGCAGAACAACTGCACTCTAAAAACTCCCGGGTCAAATTTGACCCGGAATCCAGGTCCGGGTCCGGTCCCAAGCCCGGTCCCATTTCTGGGTTAGGCTGACCCGGAAAATTGTTTTAAAAATATGATTTTAACTAAGATTCTGCGTCAGCAGTTTGACCCATTAAGTTCTGGGTCATTGTGACACATATTCCAGGTCATACACTGACCCAGAAATGGTTCAGGCCCCGACCCGGAAGTTGTTGTTGTTGTTTTTTTTTTTTTTAGAGTGATGAGTAAATTCGAAAGTTCCGTACCATGTATCGTTCTCCAATATCATGGCAGTGTAGATGACGTGTGAGAGAATGCTGCCTACATACGATTGAACACAGATCCTCATGGTTTGCTTTTTGAGAGCCCGAAAGTGAATGTGAATCCATTCGGTTGAACGAGGTTTTGAGATATGTATAATTTCATGCGCGTGTACTTTTATTTACCATGGCACAGATTTCCTGTTTTTCTTTCTCAAACCCAATGTGTAAAAAACGAAACTAAGAATTGCAGTATTTCCCCCATAAGTATAAAAGATGACACTGGGTTCTAATTTCACATGACTAGAACCAGAGTCGTGTTAGAACTATCACTCTCAATACTGTGAAGACAGGGAACCTGGAACGAATAACTATCCGAAAACATCAACCCACACACACATGTTTGTAAATGGTGTAAACCGAGGACATCCCATGGTTTGGACTTAATTTGTTTTAGCGATGTTCCCATTGGTTTTGTACACGAAACAAACCGAGGACTGTCCCCGATATGTCATTTTCACGGTTCCGTTAAAGTCCTCGGTTTGAATGCGTAGACATGTTCACACAGGATTGGTGGAAAGGACGTGTTGGTTTGTTCATGGAAGTATTTATTTTTTTAACTCCATGGTTTGTCATTGTATACAAAAATCAGTGTCATCTTCACACTGCTTATCGACTACTTTCCAGCGCCATTATTTATAAACCACTTTGGTATCTCCATGCCATGGTTGGTATCTGTCCGGACAGTGTATCAATCATTGTATTATATACAAACTAGATAACAGACAGATCACAAAACACACACACACAAACCCAACATGCAAGATTCTGAAGACATAACCAGAAGTTATCAGTATACTGTGTTGACACAAAAGCAAGTTTGTCTGCAGTGGTATACTGTATATGGAATTGTGTGAAGCAGATATTCAAACGTTCCGCATGCGTGAAATGCATTGAAGTGACTGATACACGACCGAAGTGTCACAACGTGGGATTTAATTTTGGACGGTCATAGTTAACACAAATCCCCGTTTGGTACTTTACCGAGCCAAACAAGCAGGGCGTAAAAAAGTGACAAAACCACCTCTTCAGAAGCAGCGTTGCTCATATAGCTTTTAAGGATCACGTGAGGATTGGGACAAGGGTCTGGTTTATAACTTCAAAGTGGCACTGAATAAACTGGCTTCTTTACAGTACAGGGAGAGAAGAGTAGCCTAGTAGGCTATACACTGTCCGGTGGGAATTGGCGTGTGCGCTTTTAAAAACACGGAACGAAACGAAATCGTGTCTTGTGTTTTAAAACATCCCTAATGCATTAGCCCTCGAAAGAGTTAAAAAGTCAACCGCTTCATTGTTCATCCCTTGCTTTTTTCTGCGTGCTATCTGTTCTGCCTCCCCCTCTCTCTCTTTCTTCATTTCTTTCCACCTGACTACTTCTGTTACACCAGTATAACTGTACATGTGTTGTGTTGCGCTGTCATAGCCTTCGAGAAAGACTCTGCTAGGGTCGAAACGTCAGGCCACCTTACTATTTTTTTGAGTTAAACAGTTACAGAATTATGATCAGCCCCAAAGCGTTCAACTCCGTCTCGTTAAAAAATGCAGACGTTTCCACAGGTAAGGTTGGCACGAAGCCTGCTTTTGATTAACACTTAAGCTGATAAATCACAGCCGGTTTTTATGGCAACAAAAAGTGTCTGCCGCAAAACAACCCCGAAGAACAATGATGTTTATGTTATAACGACCAGATTACATCTTTGTTTATAAAAATGTACAAGCCACGGGTTAAGTGTCATGGTGTTGCTTTCAACGCGTTGCTGAGGTCTCATGTGCGATGAAACAACACATTTGTCGTATTTACATGTCTGGGCAGAATGAAATGGAACAATTACACCACCCCCCACAACGGGATATGAAACATGATTGTTTACGCGAGATGTTGGCATTTTATACTCAAGAACTACTACTACTAACAAAAAAACCTCCAAAAACGTAACTTTACACCGTTAAAGTCTCACGTGATATTTAATTTCCAGAAACCTACTTTGACAACTTTTGTTAAATGTTTAAATGATTTCCAGCAGTGCTTTTGAGATTCTCTGGATGTTTAAGTTTTAATGTACATGTACATAGATATGCAATGTAACTTTATCGTTTGTATTTTAAAATTTGCACAATGCGGGACAAAGTGACAAATAAATAAATAAATGAATAAATGAATAAAATAGTGAATAAATTAATGAATTTGTTTTAACGTACGACTGTAACAAAATCGCGCAATTTAACGGCCAATTCTCAAAGACACGCGATAATTTAATAGTCTACACTGAGAGGAGTTATTGTAGTGAGTGACCTTACAACTTAAATGTTTATAAAACATGTCTCAGCTTTCTGCAAATTTCCAGGCGTGCATTTTGAGACTCCACTTCCTGGAAAAAAAAAACCTTCAGTTTTGTTTGGTCTTTGTTTTTAGATGATTATGAATTCCTTGAACCTTCTCGTGAAACATTCCAGAAGTTTTACTTTCAGCCAATATTATATCGGGTTGTATGTTCAACTTGTAAGAAGCGCTTTTGAGTTTTGATTCATTACACTGGGGTGTTGAATTGATTCTCTTGGTATCTATATGTGACAACCCGGTGTCAGACAGACCGTGTTGTATTTGGTCGGCCGACCACATGGCGAAACGATATCACTGGATACTTGGGAATAATGTACTCTCAGTCAAAAAACGTGTAGAAAAATTGAACTTGGAAGTAATTTTTTTTCAAGTCTGCAAGTATTGTAATGTAGGCCCTACCCTTGTTAATGCATTGCACACAAATCGTACTTTTAAACAGTCGTTTTGAATAGGGCCTATGTCCAAAACGCAGGCTTCACTTGATTAAAGTTATTGTGTTGAAAGCTACAGAAGAACGAATAATTTCCTGTTCTTCTAAAAGTACACATGCATTTGCGAGCGACTTGCTCAATAAACTATACGTAACTTTTGTTTCGAATATAAGTGACCTTGTACAATCCACAGCCTTTCTGGCAGGCAAGATACCACAGTCGCCATGTTATAGGAATGTTTACATTTTGTGTCATAATTCCCACATAAATTCAAGAGTTATACAAGAAACAGCTGAACAAGTTTTGAGATGTGCCCCCTTTCTTCACAATAAGAATTCGGACAATTGAGCTGTGTTACAAATCGTGCCTACAGGAAGTCCAGCAAAACATGTGATGTCACAGCTACATCACGTGCCTCTAAGCGGCATTTTGAACACGATTTTAAAAGACTTCACATAAATACGCCACATCTTCCTTTCATAGCACATCCATGTTTACTATAAAGTTAAAAACGCACGCGTATTATATGTACTTTTATCTTGCACTGAACAATATTCTTATCACTAGCAAAAAAACCCCCATATATATCCATTTAAAATATTCAAATATAAAAGAGGATTAAGTGTAGCTTATCTTGTTAACCCGCGATTGGATCAAACTACATATTCCACTCCACACACAGCCTTCTGTCCCATTAAGTATCATGCTTTGGTATTCGAAGACCCGAGTATTATTTTATAATCTTTTAATCTCATATTACTCATCGATTGGGGTAACGCACTGGCAATCTATAAATATTACGGTTATTAAATTCTGAATTCTACACGTTTAACGTAGTAACAGCAGCGAAAAAAGGGTACATTTTTTAGGGCCACAATAGGGTGTTCCAATTATTGTACTACGGGGCACTTTGAGCCAATTAAAACTGTAGTTTGCGTTCGCACTTTGGTTAAACAAGCCCCTTTTGAAAGCGTTATGTTATGCCGTTTACTGTTTTTTTAAAGGTAATCAACCTGTTACCATATAGAAGTAAATTGTCATCGAAAATGTTTAAATTTAATAACTGTATGTGACATTTCGTAATTAGTTTTTAAACCAAACTAATAAAAAAAAAAGTGTTTTCCAGTTCACTTCTCTGGCTACAGGAACCATCTTTACACCGGAGCTGTTGATAAAAAAAACAGTCCTTTATGTGTCCTACTAATGGAAATAACAATACTATGAAAAATCTTATAGGGTGATATGCGTGGAAAGGTGAATAACCAGTGTATACCACCGTATCAACCTGTGCCTGGAAAAAGAACCCAACGAAAAGTTACAGGAGAAAGGGTGTAAGCAATTAATAAGCAAAATTGTGTTTCAAGAAAAACAGAGTGTGAAAGTTTGGTCGGTTTTCCTGCCATTCATAAGTCATTACAGAAAGGTTATACATGTATTCCACATGGGAATGAGAACACATGTCTCTGGGGGTAATTCTAGCAACACTACATGTAACAGTCATGCCATATTTTCTTGATTATGGCCTTCCCTTACTACTGGAACAGGTACTCTGTGTGTCCGAGAGAAGGGCGCTGAGACTAAGCCCCCTTGCGGGCCAACGGCGGTATCTTTCTGTAAAAATCATACCAGGTCTGATATTTAATTAACTGTATTAACGTTAAAACCATTTTTCCATTTAGCACAGTGTGATTCCTTAAGAGGGATGAACAAATTAGTATTGGAACTTTTCATGGGGAATTCAAATGCAAGGGGCTTGGAGGCAACTGGCTCCATTGCCTCAATGAAGTACCGTATCCTTTCAAGCCCTGCATCATGCCATTTAACTCGTTACCTCGACGCGAACACTGACATTTATCACATTGTGTTTCCCACGAGACGCTCAAGATTCCATCCTTGGATCCTCGCCTAAATGTTAATTCTATTTATACACAATATGAAACTTTATATTATACATTTCACTCTAAAGCCCTGTGTTAAATCCAGGCAAAGCCCCAACCATGATCATTATTGGTAAATGGATATTTTGTTAAAAGCATAATGAGGTGCCAGGACGAATTGTTCATGAAAATGTCAGCTCACGGAGGTGACGCAGCCTGCCCTGGCGACGAATGCATTCCATACCGAGGGTTTCCGTTAAAATAAAGCAAGATATTATTTGGTTTGGTGTAATAACAAGTGCAATAAAAAGTGCATTTAGACGAAGATCGGTGGCGATTCAGAACCAGCATTGGGAAATTTAAGGACTTAAAAACAATAACGTCTGACAGCCAAATTTCAAACATTACGGATAGGTCTACATGTATATTTTTTGTTAATTGGAAAGATCAATGTGGCTTTCAGCCCCAGCACGACGAAAAAACTGTCTGTTTAGTACCCGGTAACAAAATGCAGATTGCGCTATCCAACGATATCCGGGAATTGGTACTTCACTTCTATTATGTAAAGCCTCATGCTACATCAACCTTGCAGGCTTACTAATGTTTTAGGTCACAGAGTTAAATTAAGTTTATTGCCAAGTGCATCCTGCAGAAATCATTGCATGTGGGCTAATGGGCTGCTTCATTGTGTAATGGAGGGACGTAGGACGTAATGGGTCCCGAGTCCCACTAGAGTAATCCAGGGTCTTGGAAAGCATCTACAGGCCTACTCGTAACTCTGATGAAAAACTGCTATGGCCATGGTGAACTCGAATTATGGGCCGTTCAGAATAATCAATGTTAAACAAAATTCAGTCCCCCCCCCCTTAATTGTGGGTGGTAGGGTCAAAACAAATAATTGAAAATCGAAATTCATTTTTCAATTCAATAGAAGAACTGTCTGTCCAGTTCCTTTATTAACGGTCAACCTTGTTTCCACAGCTGACCTCCGACATACCCGATGGGGAGATGGCGAGGATTTCCCCTTCTGTTTCCAACTAGAAAAGTTGCAAGCCAGGAAAAGCCAGAGCTAGGAGTACATTTCTTTTAAAAATCTGTTTCATTTGAGGTTTATATTACCGTTTCTTCAGTGTTTCAAAGAGATCAATTTTTTTAAAAACTTTTTTCATTCTAATGGCCCCTAAGTTGCCTTTATTTTGAAGCCAGTGCATTTTTTTCTGGTAAAAGTGCACCATCTTTCAGAAGGGAGTGCTTAAAACAATATTTATATTCATGGCGACATAACATAAATAATCACATTTCGCTAAGGTTACGCGTAGCTTTCTGCTGAAGCTGCTTCAGTGACAAAGCACTTCATTAGTGTCGCGTCCCCCTTGTCATGTCTTATTTTCTTCCTCCGTGGGTTGACGTATGCGAAGCGAAATAATGGGCCTGATGAAAGAATCTAAACAGTGGCAACATTGGTTACATGTATCCCCCACTGCTATTTCATGACTAATAAGTGTTTAACATTCCGTAAAGATTATGTGAAATACAATAATTCCCCCTGAAATATGGATCTACACACTCAAACTGCTTCACGGTATTTCGCTAGAAGGGGTGTCAGCCGGGCTCTAGATTTCAGGGCCCAGTTTTATAGAGCGTATACTTAAGTAGAAACAAATTGCGTACAAATGTTCTGCTTAGCAGCACAAACTGTACACGTGAACATGGTAGCTTGGCTAGTAGCCTTATTCTTTTATGCACGAATTTATTTTTATTTATTTGGACACCGCACACTTTATTTCCAATGAAAGGGGTTTGAAGTACACAATGCGGGCACTATGTTCTAAAACCGTCAGCTAATTTATTTTGACACGCTCTTTTCCCCGCTCTTGCTTTCACCTTGCACTTTGTGCTCCAACAACCCAATAAAAACAACATGAAAAAACCCACAGTTGTCAGGCACACAATTATGAGTTTTGTTACCCTGTTATACCTTCGAGCGATTGCTCTATGGTTTATACTGAACTGGAACTATTACTGTACTGCAGAGTTCCTGTAGGCTACTCTTCGCCCACTATTCTTTGTCCCACTGTAAATAAAGTGGTACTGTTTTGTGAAAGCAACATTTGGAGCAACATTTGGTGCTCGATACGTGGCATGGTGTACCCCCACCCCTCATGGCGTGTCTTTATTGTGTTCTGGGAATCTCAGGATTTCTGTAGAGGATTTTAGGAGGATTACTTCTATACAAGAGGAAAAGAGTGTGTTACTGTTAAAGTATGGGAACATATCGGGCACGGTATAGTTTGCAAAGCATAGAGACCTACCGAATTCTTCATCCAGTGTACGAAACCGACATTACAAATTGAGTATCTCAAGATGGTCATGTTTGCCATTAAACCAACAGTTGTATTTTTTTTCTTCAATTGCACAATGATGGCAGCTACAACAAGCAGACATGTATGTTGTATCATTTTGCTGGATATTTGATGTTTGCTCCATTCATGCTCCATTTATCTGATCGCTTGATTGCTTTGACGATGACGTCACGTACTTTCCTTAAGTAACACGACAAACACTGCTGTGCACATTAACACGTGTTCGTTTTAATCCCCATACCATACGCATCTTTATTACAATATTCTGCCATATGTTTTAGTTTTGGTAGTTTCCACAGAGTACGGAAGCTTGAAGTGACCATCTGCATTTTCCACTTTTAAAACATTATTTAGCCCGTTCACACGAGGCACACGATTGTCATTAGCTTCCTTAACTGCGCATTTAAAGAAAACTTGGTGTTGTAGTTTTTTCAAATGGCATGGCTACTATAGTTTTATTTGATTTTTTTTACCATCTTCCCATGGAGTACGGAAGCTTGGAGTGACCATCTGCACTCTAAAAATAGTATTTAGTAAGGCCACACGGGGCACAAGGGTGGTGCTGGTAGCTTTTTCCTCAATGACATGGCTACTACAGTATTACTTGATATATTTAACTCAAACAAAATGAAGCTGATGTTCATAGTAATTCAATTTACATCAAATTGCTGGTATATGCGCAAACAAATTACACGCCGTCGTAAATAATTATTGCGTACAAAAGTCTGGCAGGAACATTTAATTAAATAAAACACCTGCCGAGGTGAAAATCGTATTGTGCTTCTGTTAATTAAACCACGTTGAAAGGAAAACTTAGAAGACAGGAAGAGAGCAAAAGTACGCAGCGTTGCCATGGAATTTTGCACACGTAAATCACACTCAATCAAACCTCGTTAATCACGTTACAGACCGAGTGTGTTACTGTAAAGATTTCCCAGTAATAAATAATATCCCTGGTGTATCAATTTGAGTCAATTTTGCTCCATGACTTCTGAGCTTCGATGATAGGCAGCTTTAAGAGAACGACAGTCTTGGCTCAAGCATGTAAATAATGCATTGACTAATCGACGATTCAAATAGCAACAGCTGACAACAATTTTAGAGGGGCTACATTATCAAATAAAGTTTTGTGATGTACCCATTTTCCCAATAGATAGAGTCCTTGCGATTTTGGAAGTCTCTATAACCTCACGTTAAATTGGTGTAAAATACAACGTATTTGATTCTCTTTCAGAGCGAAAATTAAAATATGGCGTCATTGCATGCCAACGGTAAATGGTTCTGTATCATTCCAACGTCGTTTTGATTGAATATCATGAAAGGTCAACACACAAAAATTCCCCGTGCAAAAATGTGTAGACCCGTGTAGACCAAAGTGACGTCATTGGATGTGTTTGGATGCTGACTAATGTTGCACTGGATGGGTATCAAATACAACGGCACTTTAAACCGTTTCAATGCAAGGTCAGAGACTTGCAATTATCTTTTCACTTTCAACAGAATTCTATCAATTGGGAAAATAATTCCTTTCAAAATTGAATTTGACCATGGAGCCACTGTTAAAGTAGTTAGATTTTTTGTTCTGTATCCACAGTGTATTTTCTACCTTAACGATGCGGTTTATCACTACACTGCGCCGTCTTCAATTAAAAGTGGCCATACGGTCATTGTCGAATTTGCCTAATTGGGAAATTACCTCCTTTACTTTGAATAAGTTTATTAGGCTCCAGAAATAGACGGTTGCAGACAAAAAGGAAAGTGTAGGTCCTATGCACTAGATAGCTTCAATTCTGTACACTCCTGCTCTCACACTTTCGGTGACTGCTCTGCAGATGCCACACACGGGCTCGCAAGGCCCAAGTTGGAATCCACATGACTATTTGCGTGTTCCTTCAGGTTCTACACTGGGGTTGAACCGAAAAAAGGTTGTTGCACCAAGTCTGGGTCAAGCCAAACCAAGGTCACTATAGATGTAGACTCTCAGTGTTCTGCCAGTCCATCCCACTCTGTATATTGGCTCAACTATAGCAAACCATCTGTCCTAATCATACATTTAAAACACATTCATAAGATGCAATGGTTTTTACCTTTCAACACCCTTTTTTCTGACGTCAGTACTCGTCCTCAGGACTTGAGAAATCAAAAGCAGCATCATTCCTTGTCTCATACGATGAATGTCTATTGTGTAACTTGTCGTTGCTAACTCCACGGTTCTTGGAGATGTCACACGACACGGCCCGCGCCCTGAAGAGCTGCTCGTAGTTGTTGTTATTCGCCCCGAGCGAGGACGGGTCGTTGATGCATTTCCAATCGTGCCAAGCACTCTCGAACGCCTTCCCGATGAAAGCGACGATTTTCTCGGCTTTCTCCTTCGAGGAGCACACGAACACGTGGCATATCAAGACGCTACTGTACGTCTTGCAGATGAGAGCCACGGCACGAGGGTAGCGGAGGTCCGTGGCGCAGTAGGCAACAGTCGCAATGGGGATGGTCTCGTTGATCAGCTTCTCGTCGTCGTCGATGACCACGCATCGCTTGGTGATGCTCAGGCAGCAGGATTTAAAGAAAGACTTGCTGGGTGATTTCGGGTAATTACGGGGCGACTTCGGGGTAGTCAGGGTTGTCGGGGAAGAGGGGCGTAACTGCGGGGATGATGTGGATAAGTTAGATGGTGATGGTGACGAGGACAACGAAGGGGAGGAGGACCGGTGGCCGGAAGGAGCAGTCAGGAGATCTTCCGTTGATGATGATGCAGGTGATGATGATGATGATGATGATAATGCAGTCAAATCAGGAGCAAGTTTCTTCACGGCGTTTACGGCCTCGTTCACCTGTAGGGTCGTTACCCTCGTGCGTCCCTGGTACCTCACGTGGAATTCCTTCCCCGTAAAAGCCGACTCGGTCCCGGCATGATGACCACTACTGGTACCGGTACCAACGCTTCCGTCCCAAGAGTCCCTGTTACTGTTGTTGAGATGCGCCGGGGGTTTTATCCTCCTCCTCAACATGGATGGAGAATTCTTCAAAGTGCTGAGGAGAGTTCTTTTAGTCTTGGGATGAGTAGATGGACAAGTGTCTGGCGAGACAGGAACTGAGTCCACCGATAGGGTCACCACCGGCGGTGGAGGTAACGGTACCGAACTATTGTCAGACATTGCTCTGACAGTTGGTGAGGCCGATGTAGGCATGTGACTGGCTGGATGTCAGCAATCCAATAAGAAGTTTTCACTACTCTTGTATACTCAAAAGTCTATCAACAAAGTCGATCATCAGCGACCGATGAATTAATGCCGAAGCACGGACCCAAACTGCTCCTTTTTGACTCGTCTATATTCAGTGGCCCGGCGGGTTGCAAGCAGGTCCGGAAATATTTCAAGTTGATGACTCATACAAATGACAGTTGCACTGTGCAAAAACAGTATTCGCCAAAACACTATCAGTATCAGTTCACGCAAAATTAAATCCAGCACTAAATAATATACACACCCATAATTGTTGTAGTAGACTACTGCACCTAACACAGGGGAGTGTTATCACATGTCCGTCCAGTGTGTACGCAGCGTAAACACGAATGGGACTGAAACATAATAGTCAGCCTTTATGCTGAAACCCACAAAGTAATACGTCATAAGTGTTGACGGCTGTTTTGTGACTCACGAAGGACGTTGATCTTGTCCAGTCGTCCACCGTCCACAGCGAGCTAAATATAGACTTAATTTCTGTTTCCATTATGAAACGGAAGTCGGGACTCACTGGTGGAAGGTTCCAAACCCTGTAGCGTCACAACGGGGTTCATTGTTATTTTTGATGAGTTCATTTTTGTGATTTCTTTCAGAGGCTAAGTGCAAAACAAACAACTGATCAAAGGCTTGGTTATGAATCATACATCATAACGGTAATTGGCGCGGTGTGATTTCTCCTTCGGGGCGGTCAGGAAACCCTCCCCAGTCGGAAGTTGTCAGCCCCTCTTAGAACAAGAAGGTCTCCAATCAAAGTGTTAGACTTGGCTCAAGTCGGGTCCCGTACTCTGGGCCGGTCTATAGTGTACCAACGTCCGGTATTACTGCACTGTAGCTTGCTGGACGGTGCGGTGGATTTATTAAATAAAACAATATACATGTATACACAACCGTCTTGGGTTGAGTCTATAAGAGGCTTGCGTCGGCTAGACCTTTATAATTGCATCCGGGACTGTTGTCTCACTTGTCCGAAACAATGCAACCCGCATAATGAGGCTGGAAGGAAAGTCTGAGCACCGAGTCCGGTCTGTATATATTTTTGAAAACTGTTAAATGAAAATAGGGACCGTAACCGGGATGAGCTGCAGTATGACAAATGCTCAACATGGGGGCAGAAGGTACCCCCAAGGTTCCAACACTATTCTTATACAGAAGCACCCCCCAAAAAAAAAAATCCTCTAAAGACTTAGAGATTCCAAACACACAGTGAAGACACATTACTATAGAAGGGGTACCACCATTTCCCATATCAAGCACCAAATGATGACAACAGTTTCTTGCATTTCTAATTTAAAAACTGTTCAATGTTGCTAGTAATTCATGGATTCGTCGTTTATATGAAATCTCGAATTCAGATCGGCGTAGCTCTAAAACTTATTTTAAAAAATCCGCTTGGCAAAAAAGAAAAGAAAAGAAAGTTGTATTCATATGAAGTACACACACGGCGGACAGACCTTTCTCTACGCACATTCATGCTATACGTTTACTGTAAATAGAAGGGTTAGTGTTCGTTAATGCTCCTTGCGTTAAAATGATCATAGCGTATCATTGGATTTTGGAGAAGTAAATTATTTAAAATTGTTTAATGTATTGTAAAAATTACCCCACAGAACTTTAAGATACAATTGCACAACTTATACCTTCTGTGGATGTTCTAGTATAATTGAAAACCTGATCCACTCGCAAAAATCTGGCAAGATGGTTACACTGCGTTTTGTTTTATTTATTTGTTTTTGCTTTATTTTAATATACTTACTGACATAACCAAACCGACCACGAGAGGCAGATATTTTATATTAATGTATTGAACAATTCGCTAGTGCACTTTTCCGATCTAATTTGGAGGAAAGAGAGGAGAGGCAATTACGAGTGTGCTGAGCGAGATTAAACTTCACAAACTACATGCACAAGAGCCTACAGTAGAGTAGAGGGCAGTATTTCACTGCTTTGTAAATTAACTGGTTCTAATTGCTATACTCAGACCTGGATCGAAGTTTCACTTCACCACCGGAAACCCATTTTCCACACTAAACTCGTTTTGTGTTCATAACTAGTTATTGTGCCGCCTTCAATGATCTTAGGAGTTGGTTTTCTGCTCATGCATTGGCACATGAAACAGTCGTAAATATACCTATTTTGGTTTCGACTGAGCAATCATAGCATCGCACCGTGTGGTTTATGTTTGTTTACGCTCCTTTTATACCCATAGAGGTTCATCCGATACACCGATGCCCACTTTTGGATATGACGGTTCATGCATGCACGCAGGGGGGTGGGGGCGGGGGATGGGTTCTTGATAAAGGATGTTGACATTGCCAACTCACGATCCCCCAAATTTGTTAGTTGACGTCATCCTACTCATGGGGAGCAAGGACCATCCAAACAGGTGCTATTACAATCATAGACTTGCAATCAAGTCGTTATTTCTCTCCATACAAAACATAACTTCAAACACTAACGACCTACCCTTAGTACAATCGTCTATATTCCAAGAATCATTGGTGCATGTGTTTTTTCTAAAGCTTTTACAATCTTACAATCAATGCGTGGGCGTACCGTGGTTGATAGGTAAAACACTCAGTAATCATGCGGTGATCGCGCAACCGAGGACGAGCTACTGGCATGCTGCCCTCTATTGGCAAAGTGAAGCAAAATACACACAAGGAACAATCCTCTATCATGCGATCGCCTTTTTTCAGGTCAGATGCACATTTCACAGTGTTATTGCTTTAGCATATCTTTCGGGGAAGACTCCGGCACTAAGAGGGGGGGGGGTGGTCGACAAACGAGGCGCGATGGCGTTCAGGACCCCCTCCCCCAAACCTCGAATCCTTCATGGTTGTGCTCAAGAAAATTAGTGGGGAATTAAAAAAAGAAAATGTGTAAGAGGGGAATGTATGTTGTCTTAAATTAATGGGGCCGTTCCGGGCCAACCCTCCGAGAGCCGCTGCGAATTTGTGCTAAGTAATACCCCAGAAAAAACACTCCGAAAATGTTTTTTCCACAATGACTTACCACAAATTGACTGACTTACTTGGCTTAATGCGAACTTAAGTGCATTAAAATGGATGCAATGGTTAGGGACCAAATTAAATTGTGGTCAACGCGAGAAACAAAAGAGGTGGGGATTTTTTTTTTTTTTTTTTTTTTTTGGGGGGGGGAGGGGAACAAAGAAAGTAACTGGGTCATTTGGCCCCTGCCCCACTCCTCCTCCTCCCGTAGCGCCGGCGCCGCTGACACCTGTAAGCAAAATAATGGAAACTACAGACAATGTGAACATCACAAAATAATGGTATCATCCCAAAGGTCAGTCCCAGAACGCCCCACCCCCACCCCCACAAACGCGAAGGCACAATAATGACGAATCAACTGTTTACTCACAGCTTCGTGGAGAAGTATTACTTGTAATGGAGCACTTCCGTCTCTTTTGGAAACTATAACCGTTTAACCTTTTTTTCTGTAAAAGCAACAAAGAAGTCTGTTTACTTAATTAATGAAAATAATATAACTGATCAATCCGCTGAGTTGAAACTTCATAGTGGCATTCCTGCGAAATCTTTACCCTGGCATAGTCTTAAGGTAAGTAGATATCATTTAATTATACAGGGCACCACATGAGTGTTTGTGAATACAAAATATTGCTTCAAGTTGTGAACATTGCCTTCGGATTGGGACCTTTGGGCTACAACAAGCGTTTGTTATGGAATGAGTACGGTTTGAAAGATGTTAAGTAGAATAATATCATAATGACTCATATAAATATCCTTTGACATTGTGTGGTTTTCGTGTAATTTCATGAGAGAACATGGTCCACTATTTTGTGGTAGAACCAAAATTACTCCACAGAATCAGGCGAGCCGTATGTTCCGCTGGGTGTCTTTCCCAAGAGGCAAAATAATATGTTTTTAATCACTACTCACTAATTACAGCACACTGTAGGTGTTTAAGTGCGTGAACAACTCTTAAAAAGGATAAGGAATAATTCCAAACAATAACATTCTAAGAGATTTGAAGGCAATGTGCATAAGACTCTTTCACGATGTCCACTTGTGGATTATGAATTCCTCAGAGAAATTCATCGTGTGAAAGAAAATACATTTTTTCAGCGTCAAAGAAATTTGGGGAAAGGAAGACGCTAGCTCGGTACTCTTAATAAAAATGATCGTCCATGTGGCCACAGTATACTCTTGGAGATAAGTCGCCGTCCAGGGTGTGTAAAATCATGACGAGTTGATCATCCAGCTTTGCTTCGTAAGGCCATGTCACACGGGGCGAAATACCTACCCGGTTTCACCACACTATACCATTTTGAAAATCAGTGCCTCTCTGCGACTTGGTGAAATTGATAAGTTATCGCACTTCGGCACATTTGCGAAAAAATGGCCGTGAGTAGAGGGCGAACCCAGGATTTTCAGAAAGGATGGGAGAGGGCACAAACTTTGTGGGCTAACTTACAGTAATTTGTTTCAGTCATCTTAAAGGGAGGGTATACCTTTGGTAATTAGTCCAAGATTTAAATACTATATAAAAACCTATTTGGTAAGGAAGCACTGCAGCTGCTGATAACGTATGACAATTTAACAAGTTGAGAAAACAATTTCCTTCAAAGGAATGTGGTTTTAGAGAGAGAGAGAGAGAGGGATCCAAAAACATTTTAGTCTGATAAACTTCCCCACCCTTATCCTTTTTTGAAGCTTGGTCCTTTTTAAAAATGATTATTTTAATGATTATATAAAAAATGTTTGTCTCCCAAAAGACTTCATCTTGTTACCATTTTATTTTAATTTACTCATATTTTAGACTTCGAAGTTCTACAATGCCTGTATTTGAAAACAAAACAAAACAAAACAATAAATAAATAAAAAAAGCCCCTCTGTCTGAAAAAGAGTGAAAAAACCAGAACGATCGACTGGTGATTTTTTGTATTTCTGTTTTTTCTTGGCCAAAACGCCAAGCACGAAACCCTTATGGCTCGGGGTGCGGGCCTGCTTAAGGGCCCGAGAAATGGCACGAGAGAAATGTTATTCTAGATAGCTCTGTGGTGAAATCTGAGGTAATTCTTGTCCACTTTCCTTCTCGATTTGATACAAAATTGTAACGAGTAGAAAAGGAACTCCATTTTGGTTCACTCTTACGGTCTTTTCAGTTTCCCATGTACTCATTATTTCTATCTTAAATAGGGTCGTTCTAGTCCGAAGCACGCTTTATAGGACGCCAGTTAAACTTAAAAAAAAAAACAAGAGCTGCAAAAACAAGAGTTAAACTTTTTTTTAAAACAAGAGCTGCGCCCTATACCCAGAGGTCAATTAATAACTCTGTGACGTTCCCTTTAAAGCCACCAACGACAGACTTTGGTCTAGGCCTTGTGATTGACATACAAATGTTTACAATCATAAGAGCCATCGGACATGGAGCTCCTGCAGCCACGATTCGTACAATGCCCATTGTAGGACAAAATTAAATATTACTTGTTATTGTTACGGAATCGTCATGCTGTATGTACGATTTACATGTATACTTTGGATTAAGTAAGAGGCACATCTCAAAGTGTTCATCAGTTTCGTCCGTCACAGAATATTTTTCGATTGCTAATTGTTATTTTTACACTTCTAAGTTTATGAGGAAGTTTCTTAACAGGCTTACAGAATGTATATTTATAGGCTAACCCCAACCCCCCAACAAACAAACAAAAACAAAACAACAACAACAACAACAGTCTGGCACCGCCGCTGCTGACCTTCCCTGGAATGTACACGTACCACTATTATATGTTTGTACAAGGCCACTCTTTTATGAAATTGACACCACTCTGGTGAGCACAACACCCCGCTATTTGAATAACAATACCATGCCTGGATTCATTGATTGTGGAGCGTTGACGCATGCATTGTGTTCAGAGCATGGGCAAGTGTAGTTTACCTCTAAAAAAGAACACCCCCCAAAACATGGCGTAAAAGTAAGGAACACAATCTACCCAGGACTTGTTGGTAAGTTATGTCAATATGTAGTTGCAATTGCAATCGGTGATAAAAAGAGAATCGAGTTCTGAACAACCAGTTGTTATGCAAGGCTCTTATCAACATCGTTGTCAATAAAGTTTAAGGCATTACTTTGTTGGTTATCAGTGTGTTGGATGAATTGTAAAAAGGCAGTGTTCGCCAAGGTACAACGTTGGATGATTTGTATTGGGGTCGTTTATATTGTCCGTAATAACACACACTACGTTGAGAGGCAAGTAAACTTTCAGCTAGTATTAAAAGTAAGTTGTAATACACTGCCCACAGTTGAAGACGACTTTGTGTGCAGTACATGCAGGGTGCTTTATTTTGTACACCAGGTAATGTGATTGACATTCCGTTTTCATAAAACAGAGTTTAATTGGTTTAGAAAATTTACTAAGGTAGCTGACGAGGCAATATCATGCATTTAAACGTACATTAGCGTTTTGGGGAAGAGTATGAATTCATTCCAATCATAACGTTTTTACCCAAAACTCCTTATTATAGCCCGGGCGTAGGTGTTCCATAGTACACCATAACTGTGGTAACTTTCCAAGTGAGTTTTTTTGCAATGGCGCCATACATAAATCTCGTAGTGGGTCGTGGTGGTTCTGAGAACTACCGGTTTGTTTGACAACTCTAAAATCACTGGTTCCGGTTCTTCTCAGAACCACCACAACTCTCATAAAGAGATGTATGTTCATTGGTGTCGCTACAAACCTCACTTGATTGTACTCCCACTATGCAAAGTTTCAAATCCTATCTTGTGCAGCTCTAGCATTCCTACATTTTCTCAGAACAGTTTTTTTTTCGATTATGGGGACTTTTCGAACACAGCCTCTGCTTCGACGGCTCCGGCTTTAGCTCTGGTGTACAGTATTTTGAAAGCTTGCACTTTCGGTGCCTAAATCGGAGCTGAAGTCCACCAAACCGCGGTTTCGAAAACGGTAATATATAAAAAAGGTGGGTTTTAGGAACATTATGCTGTACTTTGCATTTCACACTTTCAATGTTTTCCCTTTGAAACACAGGTGAATGTTCCAGATACCATAGGAGTTGCTAATTCCATTCCTTAAACAGTTGGAATAGTTTAAGACAGACACCCTAACCGTAAACTGTATTCCAGACTCTGAACTTTGGATACGGTATTCACCATGCTTGATCTGACCGGAATGTGGATCTCCATCGGGGTCTTGTGTGGCGCTGTTTTCTCCTTGGTCGTCTTTGCGATGTACAAACAACTCTTCGGCGTCATAGAGTTACCTGTACGGAAACTGGAGGCCGTTGTAGAGCCGCCACCAGTACCACCAGCCACCACCAGTCAGATGAACGCCACCAGTGACGAGGTGGAAGGGGCCACCAATGAAGCGAACCAACCTATTCCATACGTTTACGAACAATCGATCCAAGTTGAAACCAGCACTTAATTAATCGAACTTGTACCCAAATGGGCTTAGACCCAACACAATCCAGTAGATATACGACCTGTAATGATACGCGGTTTTGGTTGAGTTTGAGTGAGTGACCTTTGCCTAGTTTCAATAAAAAAACAACCAAAACCCAAAACGAGGCTCCATTTCCTCTGAAAATAATACCCTTACTAGATCTTATACATTTTGACCAAGAATGTTGTAACATTTTGTGAAGACAGCAGTTTACATGATTGTATACTCATATGTAAATGCTTTTGATATCGTTTGTCTTTCACACAATTAACTCAAAAATGTTTTATCTTTAACGTTTTATTATACAATATATATTAATATTATAATCATCTTCCATGAAAACAGCTTGATAATAAAAATCAATATAAATTTCATATTTTTTTTACCATACACTGATGTGTGATGAGCACTTTTTTTGCTTTCCCAAGTCCTGTGGAAAAATCCACGGGCATTACTCAAGACTCGCTGGACCCGGGAAAGCTCCGAGTACAGTCAACCCTCGTTATAAACAGCAGTAGTTTATAAAAGGTTCTACTTTATAAAGAGTACTTCTGAAGTCCAACATTTCATTTCTGTTTTGTGTTTCTTTGTTTTGGTGTCCTCTCACAATAACGTTCTTGTATTAAAAGAGGCCAGTCCCAGCGAACTTGTTATAACGAGAGTCGACTGTAAAAGTTGCTTATCACACATCGGTACTGTATATAAGTAAATAAAAAATAAACATTTTTCCCCCTTTATCCCCGATAATATCAAATTATGTTAGGGAAACTGAAATTGTACGTTGAGAAGCAAAATCCCATAGCGGACATCGCTGGTTAAATTGTATACATTCTATAGTCATCTAAAAAGAAAGTTTTAGAATAAAAACCAGTTATGAAAAAGAAACAAATGTCTCCCAATAAGTGTACATTGTTGGTCTTTGTTCACCAGTTTATCACAAAACAGAAAAAATCACAGTTCAGCTTCAGCCTCTCCACATGTTTACCACCATCTGCCCCTCTTAAAATGGTTTTGTTAATAAATTGGTTTTTTTTTAATGAAGATTTATTTGTGGAGACATAGATAGTGACTACGCACAGACAGATCTTGCTGAGCAGAATATGGTATCTACGAAAGCCCGTTGGTGTCATCGGTATTATCATTTCGAGAGCAATTTTGTTTTACTTCCAGGAGCATTTATTTTTTGAAGAACAGTTATTTAAACAAAAAGATCTGCTTTTGAAAATAAAAATAACTGCCACCCCCCCTCTCTCTCTCTCTCTCTCTCAAAAAAAATAAAAAAATAATAATACTGCTCCTGAAAATAAAAAATAACTGCTCTTGAAAATAAAATTGACTGCTCTTGAAATAAAAAGCAATTGCTCTCGAAATTACGATAGTGATTGCATCAACAGGCTTTCGTTCTATGGTAGTTTTCCATTTGTGTCGGGGTGTTTGTTTGTTTGTTTGTTGGGGTGTCTGTTTGTTTGTTTGTTTTTTGGAATTGCTTGGGTTTTTTTACGGGCAGACCGCACCTTTTGGCTTCAGGAAAAACTTCCTCCTCAGCCTTGCCCTCTCCACACTTTGCCTTTGTTCTTGTAATTTGTTTTAATGTGCAATGTGCGTATTTGTATTTTTGAAACTATGGCCCCTTGTCACAACCGATTGGAGACTTTGGAACGCTAGGCGGCAGCAGATCTGCAGAACTGCAGATCATAATTCCACAGACATACCTTGTAAATGATATATTTAAAGAGTCATGAATTTTGTTAAAGACGGTGGTCCAAGTGTATCTGTATTGACTCTAAAATGTAGGTAGTTTGGTAAGCTAGATGCCCAGCAAAATTGGTCCAATTTTACTCACTAGCGTAGAACCCCTTTCCCACTAGATGGCCGCTTTTCTATTTGGAAATTAGCACTCTTTTAGTGGTGTTTTTATTCGGACATTATTGCGTCGCCAATACATGTGGTACTAGTTTTCAACTAAGTCATCGGTGAAGGAAGTTCCGAAATATCGCGAGAAAAACCCTATATCAAACACCGCACACTACGTGCATTTGCGGAGACATCGTAACTAGATAATCCATGCCTAATTTATGCGCTTGTCCTTGAAATGGCCAATTGGTCATTATACCACACCATCTAAGGTGTATTAACAATAATTTCTGTGTATTTCCTAACAATTGTTACAACTAAGTGACTTCTTGACATGCCCAGCTATAGTCTATTTTTTTAGTTCATTAGTTACCCAATAATTGATTTATTTCCCTAATTAGCTAATCTCTTCGGGGCGTGGGAACACCCCCGACTTTAACCCGAGAGACAAAAGGCCAATATTACTACCATACAATCCAATTATACATATTTTAAATAAATATGTGCGTTCCCAATAATTTTTGCATCGAAATGCCTTCTTTACATGCCAAGCTAATGTCTAAGATTGAGTCCTTTAGCAACCAGTAATTGGACACTTATCTAATTATCTAAGTTTTTAAGGGCATGATGGCAGTTCACTTATTTACTACCATACCATCCAATATTTTGTTGAAAAAACAGTAACAAACTATGGGCCCTGACTCCCCTGTTAGATATGTGGAATGGTCCATTCTAGGATATCAAGGAATTTGACTCCCCCAGTCATACTTTTGAGAAATGACTTTTATTAATGATTGTATGGTACCATAATAATTCCCCAATTACATAAAGGTATACCTGCAATATAATTGGAATTATATAAGACAATGTAGGAGAGACTCACCCTGTAGATTGTCCCTTGTGTTGCAATCTGATCCACCCTTTGAAGCTAATAGAATGTCCCTCATTAGCATATCAAAAGTTCTTTGGAAGAGGGTGTAGTGAAGGTGCGTTCTCCCAAGAAATCCGTGTCTTTTTGAAGCTTGGGTAGTAAATTATATCCTCGGCATCCAACAAACCCAGTAGGGTGGGTAATCTGCATAAAGGAAGCAAAAGGGTGGGAGACTGAGTCTCTCCTACATTGTCTTATATAATTCAAATTATATTGCAGGTATACCTTTATGTAATTGGGGAATTATATTTCGCCAATTCCGGAGAGACTCACCCTGTAGAGTTTAAAGCTGTTGTGATGCCGATGAAAGCACAGCATTTCCAAAGTTTGATGGAGGAAGTTGTCTGTGGTAGAAGTTTGCAAAGGTATTAGCTGAAGACCAGTCTGCTGTCTTTAAAATGTCGGCCATTGAAACTCCAGCGCGACATGCAGCTGAAGTGCTTGCACTCCTAGTTGAATGGGCTTTGAAACATGATGTGTCAACCCCTGCTAGAGACATAATGTCCTTTAACCACCTTGAAATTGTAGAAGGAACTACAGGATGAATCGGTTTGGAATGTGAGATGAAGAGCTGGGTCATTTTGGAAGGACCATTACCTCTGTAATGTTTGGTTCTCTGAAGATACTCCTCTAATGTGCGGACTGGACATAGATTTCTACTTAGCTGGAACTTAGAAATCTCAATTTGATGGAAGGCTTTACTGACCGAAACACATTTTGAAGGTTTTACCAATAAGAAGGTGTATTTTCCATCTGCAGATCTAGTCATATGATTGACATCTATGGCTGTTAGAGCAGCTCTGCGACTTGCGGTAACTAGTGCCATGAGCATAGCCAATTTAATGGTAAGCTGCTTCATTGATAAGCGACGGTTGTCAGGAAGAGTTTTCACATATCTTAGCACTTTCCCAACATCCCAAGTCAAGGTGTACTTCGGTCGTGGTGGACGAAGACTAAGGAGACCTCTGAAGAATCGTTTCACCAATCGATGTTGACCGATTGGTAAATTATCAATAAGCGAATGTGTTGATGAGATAGCTGAACGATAGACATTAATCGTTCTGAATAGAAGTCCGTCGTTGAATAGTTGTTGCAGAAATTCTAACAAAGATGCTATAGTGGTTTGAACGGGATCAAGGTCTCTCTGTAAACACCAGCTTGCCCATTTTTTCCATGCTGAGTTGTATTGTTTGTTAGACTGTTGTCTCCAAGAATGGAGGATTGTATCTGACACTGTCTGCGAAAGTCCATCTGTAGCGAGAGTCGCCCTGATAACTTCCATGCGGCCAACTGGAGATTGTCGCTCAGTGGATGTATCTGCGATCGATCGTGGGGGAGTTGAAGAAGGTCTATCCTTCTCGGGAGGAGGCGTGGAATTTGTACTGCTAGTTCCAGAAGCCTGGGATACCAGGGCTGTGTTTTCCATACTGGGGCGATAAGTATTACGGTAGCCTCTTCCCTGCTGATTTTCTGAAGACATTTTGGCAGAAGTATAAACGGGGGGAAAACATAACCCTTTATGTCCCTCCAATTCAGCAAGACAGCGTTGACTCTCCAAGCCATTGGATCTGGTTGCCATGAGACAAAGGTTTGTAGTTGAGTGTTCAGGCGGGACGCAAAAAGGTCTACTGCAGGAACAAAGTTCATGACCTCCATAATTGTTTGGAATACTCCCGGAAGAAGTTGCCATTCTGCCCTGTCGTTGAAAATTCGAGACATCCTGTCTGCTGTGATGTTCTGAGACCCGGGGATATGTTGTGCTACTAGTGAAATGTTTCTTTCGAGACACCATACCCAGATCTTGACAGCTAACTGAGACATCAGTGTTGAGTGTGTTCCGCCTTGATGATTGATGTAAGAGATGGCCGCAGAACTGTCCATCTGAAGAAGAACTGAAATGTCTCTCTTTTCGCTGAGGGAGGCTTTGATGGTATGCCATACTGCCAACAGTTCGAGGAAGTTGATGTGATGAGACTGTTCCAGTGGTGTCCAGCGGCCACCTATCTCTGATTGATCGATGCATGCACCCCATCCACTCATAGATGCGTCGGTTTGTATTATCAAATCTGGTGACGGGCGTAGAATTCCCCGACCGTTCCAGACCTGAAGACATGTAATCCATGTATTTAGTTCCGCTAAAGACTCTTTCGAAAGTGTCACGGGAGCTTCGTAACTGTTCTCTCGGTGGAGAGATGAGATTTTGTCTTCTTGTAGGTTCCGGTAAAAGACCGGAGCTGGTAAGACTGCAAGTATTGTGGATGATAGTCTGCCTAGCAGGCTGGATAGTTGTCGGACTGTAACTGTTCTGGCCTCTAAAATCTTCTGGCAATGACTGATGATTTTTTGAATCTTTTCCTGGCTTAAAGATAGAGTCATGTCTACTGAATCGATTAGAAATCCAAGGTAAGAAATCCGTTGAGTAGGAACGAGCTGTGACTTGTCCATGTTGATCACGAAGCCGAGACTCTGAAGAAGATCGGTTGCCACTTTTGTGTTTGTTGTACATTCCTGAAAAGATGCCCCAAGAATGAGAATATCATCAAGATAAAAAATACAGCGGATGGCACGTTCCCTGAGATGAAAGGCTACTGGCTTTAAGACTTTTGTAAAAACCAGAGGAGCACTACACAACCCGAAAGGAAGACAAGTAAACTGATAAAGGACATCGTTCCAGCAAAAACGGAGAAATTTTCTATGTTCGAAGTTGATTGGTACTAAAAAATAAGCATCTTTAAGATCTAGTTTACACATCCAATCACTGGGAGATAACAACTCTTTAACAGAAGAAATGTTCTCCATTTTAAAATGTTGATATTGAATGAATCTATTGAGTGGACGCAAATTGATGACTGGACGAAGATCCCCTGAAGATTTAGGCACTAAAAATAGTGTAGAAATAAATTGTCCTTGAACTGGTTGTTCAACGGTTACTGCTCCTTTATCGAGCATCTTCTGTACCTCCGAGTCAATAATAGAAGCATGTGCTTTAGACTGAGCACGAGTAACTGGAATAGTGGATTGAACTGGAGTGGAGATGAAATTAATACGGAGTCCGTGTAATGTAGAGAGAATCCAAGGGTCTTGAGTCAAATAATTCCAAAAATGAATGAAAAATTTCAAACGACCAGCCAGGGGTACAGAAGATGCTGAAGTACAAGTCGTAGAATCCTCGAAAAACGAGGATGTATGCTTTAGTTTTTTGAACTCAATTTATTCGAGTTGTTCTGAGTCGTTTTCTGAAAACGTGATCTCTGGAAATTCTTACTTGTATATCTGTAAGCTCCTCTCGATGGGCGACTAGCTCTAAAAGATCTGGAAGCAGATTGGTATGGGGTGAAACGTCTGTCTTTAGAAAAAGACGAGGTAGACTGTTGGGGTCTGCCACTTGTAACTTTGGAGGCGAGCTTGTTTGCCTTTTCTGTATCCTCGATGTCTTTCATAAGAGAAGAGCCGAACAATTCACCCAATGAAGGAGGATTCTTCTTGAGGACATCAAATTTTTTATCCACAACATCATCAAAGGCATGTTGTCTCGACAAAGCAAGAGCTTGGCTAGCCGAACCCAATAAGATGATAGCCGAAGATAAATGATCTTGGATAAGTTCTTTAGAGACCTCATTCGGGCATTCCGTGTCAGTAACTGCATCAAAAAGTCTCAATAAAGGTTTGGATGCATTGAGAATATGATTATGAGAAATCTTCAGTTTATCGTCACTACTTACAAGTGCAGAGTTGACTTGCTTGAAGACCTTTTTCAACCCCGAAGGGAGTTCTGGTGCCGAGAAGAATTTGTCCTGTTCCACAGGGACGGAGTAGGGAGAAATTTCTTCCTTATAGTCCTCGGTTGATAGTTTATGGGTTCTCAATTCCTCCCACCATTGTACCACTTTCTCAGAAATTGGGTTTCCGGTGTCTTTTTTGTGAGGAATACGAAACAGGTCTTTCTTAGTTTGAACAGTAGAAACTGTATCTGTGTCATCGTCACTGCTGACCGTGACGCATTCGATATTCCCGCCCCGTGACGTTGCAGCTTGCAGCGGGGTTACGTCGTGACGCTATACATGCCCATGGCCCGATGGAGCAGGTTGGGGCGACGGCTGTTGCATGTACCTTTGAGGAAAATACTGCACCGGAATACCCCATTGATTATAAAACAATGACGGGTGTATCATGGATGGCTGTGGTGGCATGGCCGGTGTAGCTGGATATTGATGTGCACCACCCCATGGAGCTCTTGGTTGTTGAATTCCAGGCTGGAACCAAGGGTAACCCGGTGTCTGAACGCCGGGATAAAATGCAGTAGATGGATGAGCATCATGCATTGGTTGAGTTGAGGCACTTGTAGGCTTTGGCTGTGAAGGGCCTGGGGTCATGTCTGGAGGTGGAGGTTTTGGGCATGAAAACCTGCTACCTGAAAAACCGTCAGCCCACGAAGGAGCTTTGGTTTGTTGCTCTGTTGAGCTCATGTTCACCCCGGTGGAGGCAAATTCTGCCCCTGCCTCACTGGTGAAAACAATCTCCTTGGTGGCCAAGGCTAGAATATCTTCTTCTGGAGAATGTGGTTCTTCATCGTCGGGAGGTCGTGACACCGTAGCTGGCGCAGAAGAAAATCTTGGACGAGTTTTAGGCATAGCGAAGAAAACCTCGTTGAAATTTAAAAATCCCGGGAAAAAGAACGCAACGATGTGATCAGACTGCACACAAGATACAAAAGACACGGATTTCTTGGGAGAACGCACCTTCACTACACCCTCTTCCAAAGAACTTTTGATATGCTAATGAGGGACATTCTATTAGCTTCAAAGGGTGGATCAGATTGCAACACAAGGGACAATCTACAGGGTGAGTCTCTCCGGAATTGGCGAAATATAATTGGTCATTATACCACACCATCTAAGGTGTATTAAAAATAATTTCTTTGTATTTCCCAACAATTGTTACAACTAAGTGACTTCTTGACATGCCCAGCTATAGTCTATTTTTTTTAGTTCATTAGTTACCCAATAATTGATTTATTTCCCTAATTAGCTAATCTCTTCGGGGCGTGGGAACACCCCCGACTTTAACCCGAGAGACAAAAGGCCAATATTACTACCACACAATCCAATTATACATATTTTAAATAATTATGTGCGTTCCCAATAATTTTTGCATCGAAATGCCTTCTTTACATGCCAAGCTAATGTCTAAGATTGAGTCCTTTAGCAACCAGTAATTGGACACTTATCTAATTATCTAAGTTTTTAAGGGCATGATGGCAGTTCACTTATTTACTACCATACCATCCAATATTTTGTTGAAAAAACAGTAACAAACTATGGGCCCTGACTCCCCTGTTAGATATGTGGAATGGTCCATTCTAGGATATCAAGGAATTTGACTCCCCCAGTCATACTTTTGAGAAATGACTTTTATTAATGATTGTATAGTACCATAATAATACAACCGACACTGTGTGCGCTCATTTCAAGAAAATGGGGGCGCCCTCCGTTTCGGCACGATGTTTGACCCTTGACTCTCTTTTGCAGCAAGTACAACAAGGAAATGTGTTTATCGTCACGTTACACAGTTATACGGGAGGAATAGGCATCGGCGGTACGAAGAATACATTATTTACGTAGAGACTTAGGTATGTCAGCAGTAATTAAACATCATCAGTGTGTTGAATAAAGATTCTTTATAATATCTATACCGCAGTGACCCGCAGAAATAGGGCAATATGGCCCTTTCCAGCGGGGATTTTACTTGCCTTGAGGTGGATCCACTGACGTTAGCCACCGAAGACGAATCCTGGACGTACCCGGAAGTCAGTCGCGACAGTCGAGTTAAGTTCACCCCGCTTGACGAAATTCTCAAGACAATACCCCTGGAGGAATTCCTCATGAGGGACAAGGCCAATGCCAAAGAACAGGAAAAGAACTTACTGTGGTTCCACGGTAAGATCACTCGGGAAACGGCCGTGCATATCCTTCAGGAGAACGGCAACACCGAGGGGCTGTTCTTGGTCCGGGAGAGCACCACGGCGCCCGGTGATTTCGTCGTGTCGCTCGTCCACGACTCCCAACCGCAGCACTTTCAGATCCACTGCCTGGGAGATTTCTACTACCAGGTTGATAACGGGCCGCTGTACCATGGCTTGGATGCACTGGTTAACTTCTACATGGAAGGGGCCAATGGTCTGTCCACAAGACTTTATGAATTTTGTAAAGGGGAAGTGCCGCCAGCGACGGCTAGACGAAGGGGGAGAACGACCCCGTTACACAGGTACATGATTAAATTATTAATATGGGTTGATTTTTAGTTGTGGAAGACCACAATCTTCTTGTCATACTTGTCTTGTCTTGATGGATACCGCACCAACACCAAGTGTCAAGACCGGGACTCGAACCCACACTCTGCTGTTCAGAACACCAGAGCTTGAGTCCAGTGCGCTTGACTGCTCAGGCCATTTTTAATGTAGGAAGGAAGTCAGAAATTCATATTCAACTCATCACTTCAACAAATCAACACTTGTTTTTTTCTGAGAAATGTAATACTGTCACATAACGTCAAAGGCACACACATCACTTTTTGACAACTGACAAATAAATTCTCACATAGTTCCAAAAAGAAAAAAACAATTGTCAATTAAAGGTGTACATAAGTGTGGATCCAAATTCTGGTCACACCACGTCCTACTTGAGCAAAACACTTGGTTATAAATTGCGTATCGCACAAGCCGGGTACATTTGGGTATCTCTGGAAGTGGACGTTATTGATGTGAATGATTACATACTTATAATAATGGGTGTTGGTAAAAGTCGGAGGTCGGGGCTAGCCAGAGCTATCCAGAGGTTGCATTTGTTACGTGAAATATCATTAAAAAGTAGCTGCTCATATGCACTCCAAATGTTTTTCGGAAGGTTTTCAGGCAGAGTGTAGGGTTAAGATTCACTTTTCCATTCCCCATACCTGCTGCCTAAGAATCTTCAACCCTTCATTTGGAGTACGTGAGTAGTGTTTTTAAAATGATATTTCACGTTATAGGGCCTAAACGCAACCTCCGGGTAGCTCCGGCAAGCTCTGACCTCCGACTATTACCAACTGCCCACAATAATAGCAACCTGTGCCCCCATTTTCAAGGCTTGAATTTAAGGGACAAATCCACAAGACCACAGGGTTTGTAGGTTACAGGTTTTTACTGGACCAGTCAGTAGGCCTATTTATTTTACAAGACCAGAATGTAATGAGAATAACGTTCTATACACAGTTTAAAATGTAAAGTAAACTGTTTTTTATTTCAATAAGCACTAAGAAAATATTTCATTAGTTTTGTCTTGTGGTATTTAATATCACAAGACAAAATTAATGAAATAGTTTACTTTACATTTTAAACTGTGTAGAGAGTTATTCTCATTGCGTCAATACTCAACACAGTTGAAAGATATTTAAAGACATTATTACACAGTGAGGTACTGTTAGTGTTAGTCAATCGAAAAACACAAGACCACTGGACTTGTGAGGTCCTGATTTACTGGCCCGAGGCTAAAATCACTGGCCACTTGCCTGTGGTCCAGCAGAGCTTGAATATGGGGGAAATATCCACAAGACCGCAGGGCTTGTCGACTGGACCCGAATTTATTTTACAGGACTAGAATCAAAATGAGTTGAACAGGTACTAAGAGAACATTTTTCTCATTTGTCTTACGTGTAGTACTTCGATACTGGAAAGATATTATCAGACTCATAGTCGACATTTTTTCACAAAAATATTGCACAATGAGTTAGCGTACTATTACTCAATAGAAAAGAACAACACTACGGGGCTTGTCCGGTTACAAGTTTACTGGCCCGACGCTAACATCACTGGCCTCGGGCCTGTGGTCCAGTGTTAATTTCGAGCACTGCAATACTGTAGGGCTTGTACCTTAAAATGTTTAGGGCCTACAGAACCAGAATTGTTTTACAAGACCAGATTGAAATGAGAAAAAGAATAAATAAATAAATAAATAAAAACAAAAATACTAACACAGGTTAACATTGAACTGTTTGATTTGAACGAGCACTGCATTGACTAGAGCAGTCTAGTCAAAACGTTGAGCCAATTAAGAACTCACTCCTTGGCAGTGAAGTTAATAACAAGAAGTCCCCTCAATCCACTAAGCGAAAGTAGATATATATACACATGGTGTTACCGCAAACCAAAACCTCACCATGCAATTATACAGAGAAGATTGATCTCATTTGTGTCATGGGTAAGAATTCTTCATTACTCAACAGTGTAACTGAAACTTATTTATTAGATAAAAAGTCAACATTTTAACAAAAATGCAAGACCACCGTACTTTTCCAATCATGAGTCTACTGGCCCGATGCTAAAATCACTGGCCCTGGGCCTGCAGTCCAGTGTAAATTTTGAGCCCTGATTTTGTTGCTGGTGCAGCATACTCTTAAGGAGTTTAGATGGTACATTGTAGGTCTGATACTTCACATAGAGGCAATGGAGACAATTGCCTCCGTTGCCCCTTGTCATTGCCTTGGTGCTCAATAGAAATTAACAATTTGCTCAAAGAGGTGCCGAGCCTGATCCAAAACTGGTAAACATTTAATGAATTTCTCAAATTAGTCATGAGAAACAGTACATTACTTCAGATGCATGCCCGTTTTTCCAGCATGAGAGACGGACAAAACAAACAAATTAAGTTTTTAACATGAAAAATGCACCCTGATGGTTTTACATATTTTACACATTGAAAGTATAAACCCGTTTATTATTTTATGATATTCTCATTCAATGTCTTTTTATACAACAGGGGTCTTGAAACCCCAAATGGTGTAATTTTGTCCGTCCCTCACAGACCAAATACAGTTTTTTTCCCTCCTCAACTCAACTTCTTGTTTAAAGAAGTACCCTATCTATTGACAGACGACATCAGCTATCCAGAAATGAATATCAAAAGTCACTGATACCTTGTGGGTCCTAGTTATTTCACTTTTAAAAAGTGAGGGACGGACATTTCCGTCCTTCATGTTACCCCCCGAAACAGGGTCTTAAGTTTAAGCTCAAGTTTATCCAATTTATTTTGCTATAATCTTGTTACTTAGAGGTCTTGAAAAGATTGTATCCCAATTGATTCCAATTATTTTCATGAAATGTTGAACATGTTTTATGAAAATGTGCAGTTCAGTGTGTAATGTGATGGCAAGCACGTGTCCGTCCCTCATGTCCGTCCCTCACTTAAAAAACGGGGTCATACATCTCAAACAAACCCTTTTTTACCTTTTTTTTTCTCAAATCATATTATTTACACATGTAAAATGTCAAAAATTATGTTCCAAGATAAACTTTAGTAATACTGTTGATTTCATAAATTAGTCTCATTGTGTCCTTCCCTCACAGGAAATTTTGTTCGTCTATCACACATTTTTGAAGAGCTCCCTTTCACTTTCCTGAGTGTAACCAACTTGTAATTTTTGACAATTAGGCTAATGAAGGGTTGCTACTCATTGTTCATAATTACTGAGAAAAGTTTATAAACATTTTTCAAGTTTCAATAGAATATTTGAAATACATTTGGTTGTGTTTGTCAACTCTATTTGATGTTTGTCCCTCACGCATAAAAAAATGACCTGCTTAAAACCTTAAAGCGAATTTCACTAAATAATACATTGAGATTGTGTACATCATTAGCAAGTAAACATGTAGGTTCAATTCAGTTTTAATCTGTTAATAGCCTATTCACTAGGGAAAGGCATTGTCTATTGATTTCCATCCATGTGAGGGACGGAAGTGGATCACGCTCGCCCGTTTACCAAGGACAGAATGCCTTGGTGCCCTTGCCCTTTCAGGAATGAAGCATCAAGCCTGAGGTGGTTTTGAGAATGCTGAAAAGGCAATTGAACACTGGATTGAATTTTTTAAAAGCAAGCTTGGACTTTGATACAGTTTACCGTGTACCACAATAAATGCTTTGAGGTTTTTCTTTCGTTTTGTGCCGTCTTCAATTGCTGCATTTAATCCTTGACTCGTACAGAGTAAAGTTGAAATTTGTCACATTCAATTCTCAAGTAACAAACCACAAGGGAAAATTTTGGGGTAAGTTATTTGACAATTTTGGGTTGAAGAAAGAAAAATTTACTAAAGCCAGGACTTGAACCTGCAATATCCGGATTAACAGGCTGGCAGTTTACCAACTCAGCAACCCAACCCTAATATTGGCGGTCTCCCTATTTTGTCAAATCTTTGTTCGGGGTGCCAGTCAGAAGCCATTCAACCTATAACTGCCGTAGCCGGGTATCACACCTAAGGTTTATGATAAAACCTGGGAAGCAGCTGCAGAGGGATCACCTTTTAAGGGGATGCAACTTTTTATTTAAAATATGAAGTAATAAACAAGTTAGCTCAGTTGGGAGAGCACCGGCACGTTAATCTGGAAGTCGCAGGTTCAAGTCCCACTCTAGTAATTTTGTCTTTGTTCAACCCCAAATTCTATTCAATTTGAGTGCAACCATGGTATATTTTGTGTTAACAAGTTTCAGACTGAGACATTACATAAATTGCTTGTAATCTTTAAACACAGAGCTGTTTTGGACGGTAACCTGTCCCTCGTCCAAAAGATCTTACAGAGTCCGTATTGCAGCCCTCTAGATGCGCGTAACACAGACGGCCAGACAGTCCTACACGATGCGACCTTTATGGGAGACGCTCAGAATGTTGAGAAACTGCTGGAAAGCGGTGCCAACGTCAACTGCAAGGACAGTAACTGCGTCACTCCTCTTCATGTAAGTATAGCCAGGGTAAGCGGGAAGTAGTCACCATATCAGAGTTGCTGTATTCACCTCGTTTGTCTTGTTATCAAAGTAGTTGACACCGTATTCGAAATGTAATCTTAACTTCCTCAAAACTTTCCTGAAACCAAACCCCAGTATTTAGACACCGAAGAAGGTATTTCCCCTATTGACTTTGAAATCCTGTCCTGTCACGGATGTACATTATTTTGTTTTCTCTTCTTTTAAGTAATAAACCAATCAATTTCCATGTGATATTGAATGGTCGGTTTAGGCCTATATGGACATTAGGAAAGTGACATTTTGTTTGACTGAATTGTACCTGTATGAGCATGGAGGTATTAAGAGTCATTTCACGTAAATACTTGACATATGTGTCCACGGTCAAAAAATCATTTTTTTTAATACTTTGTAGGTCGAAGGGCCTTGGGGTGCAAGTAAACAAAATTGAACTTTCAAATCCATATATAGCCCGTTGCCATGGTAACAGCTCATTTTGTGTTTTGGGCATTTTAAGCCGATTTGGAGGTCTGAAAAACTGTTTTTTAGCTCATGTTTATAACTCCACCCTACCAAAATGCAAAATTATTTCATAAAACCTTTTATACCACTACAAAGTATCATTCTTGGCCTTACTTGAGAAAAAAAATTATTGCTATAAATTTTACCCTTATGCTATTTTTGCATCAAGCATTAAAGCATGTTTTTACAACTTGCAAAATCGACATTTTTACCCTATTTTTGGCCCTAAAAATTTCAATTTGCCAGGGGTCTCAGAAAAATTTCCTTTCGGTTGTGATTAGGGCAAATATTGATCTTTCCATATCTGGTGAGGAAAACTTGGGCAATTGTATCCTGTTGTGACAATACTGCCTCAAAAACTGATTTTTTTTCCAAAAACAGGAAAAATGCATTTTGAAGTTTTTCTCTCAGTTTGAACCAGTATCATTAAAAAAGAACACTTTAATCAATCAGGCAACTTTTCCTGAGCGTTCTGTAGGCTTGTTGAATACCCCACATTGATGAAAAACTTTTGATGACTTAAATCTCAGACTTTAGCCCCCCCCCCCCCCCCGAAGGGTATTATGTTACATTCTCTTACGAGTCATTCCGTGCCAACTCATCTGACGGGTTGGCAGGCCCCGTATCAGATTTTGCTATTTTTGTTTGTAAACATTCCCCTATGGGTGTCTTGAACACTCACCAAATTTTAGAAAACTACTCCTTAACATTTCTGAGGTATGGCCCCTTAAAAGTTTAAGCCCCGCCCCTTCAAATTTACTTTTTGTGTTTTGGGCATTTTTAGAGGCCTATATCTACAAATTGAGAAAAGATATGTAACTGCAAATTAATATACAGGGTACCTGGTACCTCATCAACTAGAATCTACTGTCAAAAGTAGCTTGGAACATTTTTATATCAAGGCATTGGTCTGTAAAAACTGAAATTTTAGGCCGCGGAATGATTTCGTAATTTTTGAGACCACTATAGTGCCTAAGTGAAATGTCTGATTGATTTTGTATTACATTTGGTTATAAACTAGGTGTATATGTGTAACCTGATATAAGGATAGACCAATCACACTTTTGATGGGTATTTAGCAGGGGTCTGAATGTGGGTCTGGCTGTAAAATTGCAAAAAATACCGCCTTTTTCAAGTGGTTATTTGACAACATGGGACATTTCTTACAGATTTACAAATTTTCCCCCAAAATATTTTGTATCCAGTCTATTTGTGAGAAATCAAAAAAATTGACTCTTTACTCCTTCATTTAAAAACAAATCAAATGAATATGACTAATTTAAGGTTATTGTTGTACATCAAAGTTTTTAGTGAAATCACTTGTTTACAAAAGAGCCACAGAACCTAGACTAAGTTCCTGCAGACCATGGAAGCGTAGTGCCGCCACTTGAATGAAAAAAATCTGCACTTTTTGTGTATATGTGTACAATAACTATCATGTTCGTACATTATAGCTATCATACGGACATTACTACTATTGGATGTACAAAATAACTATCACTGACACGGTAACTCCGGACTTATCGTGTACAGAGGATACTTATCCTGTTAGTACATATCTATCATGTTCGTACATGATAATTGTCATCCCCCCCATACACAATAATTATCATGTTTAGTGTACGTACAGAATAATGACGATTCACGATCAACTTCAGACACATCATGTATAGTACACAATATTGTGCAGCATCTCCATGCAAAAAGTACTCTCAAACAACCCCGAGATAGTGGCTTATGAATACAGAGATGAAATACTTTAAAATGGCAACCGAAACACGGCTTTGTTTGGATTTTATTAGGATGTTAACTAACAGTTTGTACCAAGCTTGTTTAAGAATATTATTTCACAAAATCTTTTTATACAGCTGGTCTTAAGGGGATGTGTTCATAAATCATAATTATTGTGTACGTACACATAACCTTTTGTGTAGTGTACAATTACGTACATGATAATTATCATGTACGTCATCATAATTGTCGTCTATACGTACATATGGTAAGTCCGTAGTTATTTTGTACGTTGATAAGTAATTGTGTACTATACATGATAGTTACTATGTATGTTTATTGACGTACATGATAGTTATTGTGTATGTACACATTAAGACATGTAAGAGAAGGATTGCTTTTCATGTGGCGGCACTACACTTCCGAAGTGTACAAACTATGCCTGCAGGAAGTCAAGGCTCTGTCAGCTCTTGTAAACAAGTGATTTCACTTAACTGCATGCATACACAACAATGACCTTAAATTAGTCATATTTATTTTTGTTTTACTTGAAGGAGTATAGAGAGTCATTTTTTTGTTTATTTCTCACACAAGTAGACTGGACACAAAGTATATTTATAAATACCCATCAAAGGGGGGGGGGGTTGGTCTATCCTATATAGCAGGTCACACATATACAACTAGTTTATAACCAAATGTAATACAAAAGCAATCAGGCATTTCACTTAGGCACTATAGTGGTCTCAAAAATTACGAAAAATCATTCAGCGGCCTAAAATTTCAGTTTTTACAGACCTATGCCTTGATATAAAAATGTTCCAAGCTACTTTTGACAGTAGATTCTAGTTGATGGGGGTACCAAGTACCCTGTATATTAATTTGTAGTTACATCTTATCTCAGTTTGTAGATATAGGGCCTCTAAAAATGCCCAAAACACAAAAAGTAAATTTGAAGGGGCAGGGCTTAAACTTTTAGGGGGTCATATCTAAGAAATGTTAAGGAGTAGGTTTCTAAAATTTTGTGAGTGTTCATGACACCTAGTTTATAACCAAATGTAATACAAAAGCAATCTGACATTTCACTTTAAGCACCAGGGGTCTCAAACATGATGAAAAATCATTCCGCGGGCTAAAATGTCAGTTTTGATAGACCTATGCCTTGATATAAGAATGTCCTATGCTACTTTTGACAGTATATTCTAGTTGATGGGGTACCAAGTACCCTGTATATTAATTTGCAGTTACATATCTTTTCTCAATTTGTAGATATAGGCCTCTAAAAATGCCCAAAACACAAAAAGTAAATTTGAAGGGGCGGGGCTTAAACTTTTATGGGGCCATACCTCAGAAATGTTAAGGAGTAGTTTTCTAAAATTTGGTGAGTGTTCAAGACACCCATAGGGGAATGTTTACAAACAAAAATAGCAAAATCTGATACGGGGCCTGCCAACCCGTCAGGTGAGTTGGCACGGAATGACTCGTAAGGGAATGTAACATAATACGCTTCGGGGGGGGGGGGGGGGGGGGGTAAAGTCTGAGATTTAAGTCATCAAAAGTTTTCATTAATGTGGGGTTATTCAATAAGCCTACAGAACACTCAGGAAAAGGTGCCTGATTGATTAAAGTGTTCTTTTTTAATGATACTGGTTCAAACTGAGAGAAAAACTTCAAAATGCATTTTTCCTGTTTTTGGAAAAAAAATCAGTTTTTGAGGCAGTATTGTCACAACAGGATACAATTGCCCAAGTTTTCCTCACCAGATATGGAAAGACCAATGTTGGCCCTAATCACAACCGAAAGGAAATTTTTCTGAGACCCCTGGCAAATTGAAATTTTTAGGGCCAAAAATAGGGTAAAAATTTCGATTTTGCAAGTTGTAAAAACATGCTTTAATGCTTGATGCAAAAATAGCATAAGGGTAAAATTTATAGCAATAATTTTTTTTCTCAAGTAAGGCCAAGAATGATCCTTTGTAGTGTTATAAAAGGTTTTATGAAATAATTTTGCATTTTGGTAGGGTGGAGTTATAAACATGAGGTAAAAAACAGTTTTTCAGACCTCCAAATCGGCCTAAAATGCCCAAAACACAAAATGAGCTGTTACCATGGCAACGGGCTATATATTGATTTGAAAGTTCGATTTTGTTTACTTGCACCCCAAGGCCCTTCGACCTACAAAGTATTAAAAAAAACGATTTTTTGACCGTGGACACATATGTCAAGTATTTACGTTAAAAACATCTCTTTATTCCAGACCACCGTACTGTAGTTAGAGCAACTCAACCCTGACGCAGACTGGTGCACTCCTAAATATATTCAGAGCTAGCTTTTGCTGATGTTCGTTGGTGAATTTGATTCTGGTTTGTACTTCAACGCTAGAATACATTGAATTATTGAAACAGGTATTTCCTCATGGGAGAAATGTAACGAGATGGGGCCCTTTGTATATTCAGAGCACTTTCCTGTTTTAACTACATGTAAAACCACTGAACTGTGGTAAATATAGGGCATTCTACAGTAAACACTCATGCATGGATACTGTACAAAACCACTACATGTAATTATGGAAAACTAAACTGTTTGCATTTTATTGATGAAGATAAGTTTTCCTTTTAAAAACTACGGCTTTGACTACACACTGCCGTGTGTTCAAAACATTTTGAAGCGCAAGTAGTGTGAATACAAATACAATACTCTGTACTCCTTAAATTGTCTGTAGAAAATCATCGTGGATTTAAAGGCAAAGTATACCTTAGGTTTTTGTAACCGTTTGATTGTTTTAATCCTATATAAATGTAGGTACATGTATATATACCACAAAACTAACCTGTGGAAATTTCACCTCAAAAGGTGGTCGCGTTTTTTGAGATACCACCGAAATACCAGAGCAAATATTTCCACGCAGGAAGAATATTCCGTATAGGAATACACGATCTGAGAAACGTTAAGGCCGTAACGCTTCTCAGCTTCAAATTTTGGGGGATAAAAAGTGATATATTTTTCCATAACCACAGTACTTCGAAGTGAAAAGTTTCTCAAAAAGCATTATACTATCCAAAGCTGCTGTACTTCTTACCAAGTAAGTTTCTATTGCCATTAATTTTCAGACTCATTACCAAACGTATACCTTCCCTTTAAATACAGTTTTGAATTTTGTTTTTTATAATAGCAGGAAAGGGAGCTACCTATGTACATGCATTTGGTGTTTTTTTTTTAATTATCAAGTATGAACCACATGGAAAATTTGCTGGGTAAAATGTTACCCAGTCAGTTTCCCTTTTATTTCTTGATATTTGGAATAAAAAGTTGCATCCCCTTAAGGTGATCCCTCTGCTACTGATTCCCAGGTTGTATCGTAAACTTGGGTGTGATCCCTGGCTATAAGGCAGTTACAGGTTGAATGGCTTCCGTCTGGCACCCCAAACAAATATGTTGACAAAATAGGGAAACTGCCAAGATTAGGGCTTTATAGTTTAGTTGGTGGAGCACCAGCATGTTAATCTTGAGGTCGCAGGTCCAAGCCCCGCTCTAGTCAATTTTTCTTTGTCCAACCCAAAATTGATTTTGGTAGAGCGTGGAAGGTCTCTAGTAAATAACCACGTAGTGTTGGTCTTCTGTATCTGAAGTGAAACATTGCAGTGGTGCTGTAATATCCATCTTAATCGAAGCAAACTTGAATCCTCGACTCTGATTGGCCAATCCATGGCAACAATAGTGTGATATTAGCCCATATTGCACAGTCCATATCACACCCTGCTTATTAAGCTGATCTAACTCAACATATTGCGTTACTTTATGCTGTGCGTCCAATTTGCTCGAAGATAAATTAATTTTAACACGTGCGCTCATGAAATACGGAAAAATACAATGCGTCTGTGTCCCACTGCCTTGTTAGATGCAGGCCCGCAGAATCACTATCCGTATTCCCCTCAGGCTTGCGTGATAACTAATATTATAGGTGAGATCTAACATTGTACATTGAAGGCTGTGGTTGACTTTGGGGAGTTAAATTGTGTCCCTCTCCAAGGCCTACAAAAAAGGAAGTCGATGTACAGTACATGTGTAGTGTGAGTTCTGCTGGATGCTGAGTGACACACTATGCATTTAATGAAATGCTTCCCTAGTGATCCTATCAGTATCAACGATGTACAGGTCTGGGATGATTGCTGCGGCTTTATTCAGTCATGGCTTGGCAGGTTATCTCAGCAGTGGCCTTCTCTTAAAGGGATAGCGCACACTGAATTATCAACATGACTTTAAAAAAGCTCACTCCATACATAGAGGGACAAAATTATCTTGTGTACATTTGAAATTAGTTAGGTTCACAATCGCCTTAACCACTTCACATCAGATGTATCTGCCAGATGTTTGTGGATAGGCCTCTGGCAGAGGGTTTACAGGGCTCGAATTTGACACTGGACCGCAGGCCCGAGGCCAGTGATTTTAGTGTCGGGCCGGTAAACTTAAGACCGTACAAGTCAGGCGGTCTTGTGTTTTGAATAATAACACATCACTGTATTTTTAAATTAAACTGATCAATTGAGTATTGAAGTATTAACCACAAGAAAAACTTGATAAATCTTCTCTTAGTGCTTGGTACAAAAACAGCTCAAATGTGAAACTGTGTAGATAGTGTTCTTCTCATTTTGATTCCGGTCTTGTAACAAATTTTCTGGTCCAGTAAAAGTTTTGAGCTACAAGCCCTGCAGTCTTGTGGACTTTTCCCCCAAATTCGAGCCCTGGTTTATTACAGCGTGGTGTGGTTTCCTCAACATACATTTATATATTTAGCGGAACCTGTACACAATTTATATTGTGTCCTTATAAATGCAGATACTTTTTGTAATTGTCAAAGACCGGTATCCCACTTGGTGTATCCCAACATAAATAAAATAACTAACCTGTGAAAATTTGGTCTCAATTGGTCATCGAAGTTGCAAGAAAACAATGAAAGAAAAAAAACCACCCTTGTTGCATAGAATTGTGTGCTCTCAGGTGCCTGAGAAATGCTTCATGCCTGAAGCTTTTCTCAGATTCAAATATGTCAGTGAAAAATACCTCTTTCTCTAAAACTACATTACTTCAAAGGGTGTCATTTCTGACAATGTTTTATAGTATCAACAGCTCTCTAGTGCTCTTTACCAAGTAAGTTTTTATGGTCATTAATTTGTGGAGTAATTACCAAAGGTAGGCCTTTACCCTCCCTTTAATCAACCCCCATAATTTAAGTAATTTTTCACCTCCAAGTCCAATTAACTGCCATTGCTTAATTGGCAAAATGATCAACTTGTAAAAGTTGTCAAAATACAAAGTACAAATGTAGGGAGATCATAACAAATATAATTTTTATCTGTTATCCTTAGATGTCACAGTTATCTTTGATGACACATTGTTTTTAAGTACTTAATGATCCAACAAAATATTATTTTGGTGCAATGGTTTTTGGTTTTGAAGAAGGTCTTTTTACAGCTTGACACGTCTTTCAGTTCATGACTCTAGACTTGACATTGACCTTGAGGTTTGGTGACTCAATCTCTAATACAATGCAGTCATGTCAGTAGACAGGCATGCCTATTATGAGTTTGAGCCCCCAAATCAGGGCTATTAAACATCAAATCAAGCCGATTCAAACGCAAGTTGACAACAACAAGGTATTGAGACTGCTAGTACAATTCTGATGATAGTCTTTTTCAATCTTCTAGACGGCGTGTATCCACAACGTCCCCCACATCTGCAAGCTCTTACTCCAGCGCGGTGCAGACCCTACCCTACGTCACCCCATGACCGGTTGGGTACCCCTACATGAGGCCGCCATGCATGGCCACACCAAGTGCGTCCATGAGCTGCTACGGTTTGGAGCCCCTTGTCACCCACGTAGTGTGGACAATGACACGCCCTTGGATCTGGCGCGACGATACGATAATCCCGACACCATCAGATTATTCAGTAAGTCAGCTCTCAAGTTTTTGTTTGAGTTTTAGGTTCTTTGGTAATTGTGGGCTAAATGTAAGGCCTGGAGTTTTTCATCTGTGAGAGGGCAAGACCATTTTCAATTAGTGAAGGGAACTTCCGTTGGAGAATCTCAAAGTCTATGGGAAACTTTTTAAGGGCCACAAGGCCAAGTTCAGGGCCACCGTGGCCTCCATGTGATTCCGGGCCTCTTGTGAAACTGTTAGTTTTACAATTACCATTGAGAGTACTCCATCTGTCCATGGTTTAAGGATAAATGGTAGGTTTTTGTCAAGACGCCAATCAGTCAGATAATAATTAACTATCAGACTATATTATGCAAGTTATGTTGAGAAATAAAAGAAAATGAACATGAGGGGCCGGCACATTTTTATCTGCCTATTACCTCGAGGGCTATATTTGACAAGTCAATCGACTATTTGTTTGAGTGATACATAGACCACACATGTCTCATTTTAATTGCAAGTTTACTAAAGGTCAGCACCAGAACTTGCTCCTATTTGCACTAAAATATTTTCTTTTGAAGTCTTTTTCTTCTTGTAGTTCTTTTCTAGACTTTATGCACATGAGTAGGGAACCCTCAGCTATAGGTCAATCAAAAGAAGATTGCTAATTGGCCCATTCTGTGCGCTGTAGGCCTAGTGCGCCGTAGGCCTAGTGCGCCGTAGGCCTAGTGCGCCATAGGCCTAGTGTGCCGTAAGCCTAGTGCGCCGTAGGTCTAGTGCGCCCTAGGCCTAGTGCGCCCTAGGCCTAGTGCGCCATAGGCCTAGTGCGCCATAGGCCTAGTGCGCCCTAGGCCTAGTGCGCTGTAGGCCTTGTTCGCTGTAGGCCTTGTTCGCTGTAGGCCTAGTGCGCCATAGGCCTAGTGCGCCGTAAGCCTAGTGCGCCGTAGGCCTAGTGCGCCATAGGCCTAGTGCGCCGTAGGCCTTGTTCGCTGTAGGCCTAGTGCGCCATAGGCCTAGTGCGCTGTAGGCCTAGTGTGCCGTAGGCCTTGTTCGCTGTAGGCCTTGTTCGCTGTAGGCCTAGTGCACCATAGGCCTAGTGCGCCGTAAGCCTAGTGCGCCGTAGGCCTAGTGCGCCGTAGGCCTAGTGCGCCATAGGCCTAGTGCGCCATAGGCCTAGTGCGCCATAAGCCTAGTGCGCCCTAGGCCTAGTGCGCTGTAGGCCTTGTTCGCTGTAGGCCTAGTGCGCCATAGGCCTAGTGCGCCGTAAGCCTAGTGTGCCATAGGCCTAGTGCGCCATAGGCCTAGTGCGCCGTAGGCCTAGTGCGCCATAGGCCTAGTGCGCTGTAGACCAAGTTCGCTGTAGGCCTAGTGCGCTGAAGGCCTAGTGCACTGTAGGCCTAGTGCGCTGAAGGCCTAGTGCATCAAAGGCCTAGTGCGCTGTAGGCCTAGTGGGCTGTAGGCCTAGTGCTCCGCAGGCTAGTGCGCCGTGTGTGCATAGCTGCGCATAGCTGCGCATTTCCATTATTTCATCACCGTTTTACCTCTAAGATGGCAGTGGGATGACGCCAATACATAAGGCCCAGTGAATTGTTAATTTGTTTAGACAAAAAGAGAAGAAAGCAAATGCATTTAAAGGAAATCAAAAACAGAAATAATTCTGTGACGGAGAGATGTACATGTATCGGATAAATGAAAATGACTCGTAGCAGACATAATATTTTTCCTACGTACTTTAGTCTGATTTCTGGGTTATTTTTTTGCCCCAGAAAAATCAGCAAATTTGTTTTTCAATAGCCTGAAAAAGTCTATAAACGCCTATACCATATGTGCATGAATGTCGGCCCTTGAACTCAACAATTATGTCCTACACTTTTCTAAAGGTCAGATAACATTCCTGTAGTAGTGCTTTTGTTATTGCTCATTTGTTTGCAAAAAAAACACAAACCGCCACACAAATGAATAAAAGAAAGCAACAACCTGTCAATAAAGGTCAATAGAAAATTACGAGAAACTGAAACACAGAGTTGCACAAAGAAAGTTACGAAATAAACTCTTGTGACAGAAACTGACAGCTGGAAATTATAAATAGTTTTCTCATTGCTTTCATTTGCACTGAAAAAAACCCCCAACAAATCAAACCAACAATGAAACCCAAAACAAAACAAACCCAAAGAACTGATTAAGGGAAATGACAAAATGTATAAGGGGTCAGGTTGGCTGAGTGGTTTCTTTCCCTGCCTTTCACATCTGTGGACCCCGGTTCGATTCCCAGACCGGAGCCTTTTCAATCCCTGATTGCGTGGGTTTTTTTCCATTCAGAGTTTTCCTCCCACATCTGAAACTGAAAATTGTTTTGGTCTCCTATTCATCCTATTACTGTCGCTTGTGCTGTTTGTTGGATGTGGGCAATTCCACAGAAAATATTACATCAAAGTGAAAACATGAAATTAGTATACATGTACAAGCTCAGTTTTCAACTCAAACTCAAAGAAGAAGGTCAATATTTTAGCATTTTATGAAAGTGATCAAAAGTGTAATGTCCGTAACACTGCAAATGTATTGTTCGTAATGCCATGTTTTGTGCTCTGGAGACAAAATATGTGATACATTCGATCAAATCTACTTCTACACCTTGTAGGCTACACATTATCTAATTGACTATTTGGTACTAAAAATACATTAATTGGAAGCTAAACTTCACAGACTTTTGTACAAATGCAAAGGTAGTCAAATGTCATGTCAAACAATGTAATGTTCGAAACAACTGCAGTAATGTGTGATATCTAATAAATGATTAAAATAGACAGACTGACATTCACAGTGTACGCTGTCCATAATGACTACTATGTTGTGGTAATGAAAGATTTGAGATAAACATTTTGCAGATATATTTACTAACCTCATGAAGTAAAAAAAATGTCTAAAATGTAATGTCCCTAATGTAGGAATTGCTCTTAGCAGTAGTAAAATAAATATTTACATTCTGCAGAGAATTATCAACCCCCGACTCCCAAAACGATGAAGGTGCATTGGGACCACGGCACCCTGGATCGCAACACGGCCATGGAGATCATTCAGAATTACGGGGCACGAGACGGCCAGTTCCTCGTCCGCAGCAGTCTCAACAAGGAAGGCATCTTTGTGCTGTCCATGGCTGCCAATGGTAGCATTTACAACTTTGAAATCAACAAAAAGGTTTGCACCGGCAGTTTTCTCCCTTGACCATGGTGTAAAATCCCTGTGCGGCAGTTACACAATTGGTTTTATTGCCCTGCAACGTTTGTGTTTTTTTACAATTATTTTTAGGGAAATTGTTACGTCTTGGATAATGCTAATATGGTGTCCCATATGTGCCACCTTTATTCAGAAATGTGTTTTTGTCAAATTTTTTTTTCTGTCACATTTTTCCTCAGTTTTTTTCGTGTCCACAAGTCTAATTTTTTCAAGCCCCATACCTATCAGAAGGTCTTCATGATCCTACAAAGCTTTGAGAAAATAACCCATCCAGGCCTTTATTGTGGCGCATTCAGCAGACTGTCAAGGCCATGACCCCCTCCCTCCCCCAGCCCAGGCCAAGAGATATTATGTACATACACATAATGGGCATTTAGCAAGCGAATGTTAAAATGCAAGTATAATGTTTTTTTATGCGATCCCACTTTTAATAAGTTGTGTTTTACACAGTCATCCTACTACACTGCATACTGTTAGACATGTCATAAGACTGAAGAAGAATGAGACCAGTTTCTCTATGACTTGATGTCTGCTTTGCGGGCTACCATGCTTAAACGCATCAGTGAAGTGGATCGACCACAGGCCTAATTAAATTGTGCAATATACATGTGTATTTGCACATTTCAATTCCAGTGGTTGCATGTATAAGTATGCAAGGCATGCTGCGAAAACAAATAAGGCGAGGCAAGTGATCATTTGTTGGAATGAGATTGGGTCTGGCTGGCCATTTCATTACTATCCAAGGGTACTACTTGTAAGGCAGTGCCTGCACAGAGGCACAGGCAGTGACTATCTCATGGCTGGTGGTTCAGGTTTTTCCTTACCAACTAAACACTGGTCCCAAGCTGTATTGATTGGGCCCTAGTCATCATCATCTAGGAACCAGCCCGTGGAAAGATGAACCATGAGCATCCTTCCAAAACCATGGTCAAGACCCAGATGGAGGACTGTGGCACCACAACTGCTAATAAACTCAAGATGATGGAACGCTGGAACGGACTAAGTGGTGCATCCGTCATCATGTATGATGCTAGCACATGCTGTAGTCGATCTGCAATGATGATGATGATGGTAATGATGAATGCTCTAGTTACAAAGTTTGGTCCGAGTTGTGCAATCTGTGACCAAAACGACCTGCCAAACCATTTAACTTCTATTTCATTTATTCGTCTCTGAAGGGCGATAAATTCTTCATCGATGACGGTCCGTACTTTGAAACCTTAGAGCATCTTGTCAACCACTACATGCACTACGACGATGGACTTCCTATGCGTCTCCTACACCCAATCAGCCAGCACGGTACCCCGCCCAATCAGCTTTCCACAGACAATCAGCATCGTAATCTCCCAAATGTACCAGTCAGGAACGGAGACCGTCCCCCGATACTGGGTCCAAGACCGTCCAGGGACTCGCCGTTACCTGGGAGTGCCTCACCGTTGAGCCCATCAAGAGGCTTGAAAAAGGGACCCTTAACAGTAAGTATGGAGCCTGTTATTTTCACATAACTGCATTGTATATGACAAGCAACCAGTCTAACACTTTATATATTGCTAATACACGAGTGGAAGCTAAGTACCCGGATCTCAGACAAACGTATCAAATTTCACTAACATGCTTGCGTACATGCCCAAGTTTTATATTTACTCGTGTGCACTGACTATACTAATACATGTAGTGCAGTTTGGTGCATCGATGATGCGGTGATTGCGTAAGTGGTGGAATATTTTTCTGACAGCTGAGCATTTTGAGCAAAAACTATGTACTTAGTACAGAGTGCTATTCCACCTAGCCAGTAATACATACTCATGGACATTCCTTTGTTTATCAAATACTTCGAAAATTGTTTTTTTTAAGGGTTGACTATGTACTGTGAAGATGCATTCACCGCATGATATCATATTGCAGGCTGGCATATTATTTAGTCTATAACTCAAAACCACAGAGGACGATGTTGAATGGTCAGACAGTAGGAGGGTTGAACTGTGTATGCGAACTCTGTAGATGCATTTACCACATGATTTATTGCAGTCTGGCATAACTTTGCTGTCATTCAAAACCTCAATGGATAATATTGAAGGGTCAGACAGTAGGAGGGTTTATATTTTGTATTTCGTCATTATCAGCAGCAATTCGCCACACAACATATCACAATTCTTTTCTTCTTTGTCGAAGCAGGACCATCTTGACAACCATTCAGCCTCGACCAGCAAGCCCAGTAGCTTCTCTCGCCTCTTCTCTCGGACGAGAAAGCGTGAGCAGCAGAAGCTGCTGCAACAGCAGCAGCAGGAGCAGTTGAAGGCTGCAAGCGGGGAGAAGGACATGGTGAATATTAACGTGAAGGATATCCAAAAAGGTAACTGGTTATCTCAATACGACTCAACGTCCCATGAGAGGCGTTTGGACACTAGGTGGCAGAAGACATATCAAGTAATTATCCATTGTTTAGTTCTGGCAGGTTGTTGCCGAGCAGTCAAGCACATTGGACTCAACTTCTGGTATTTCCGATTAGCAGAGTGTGGGTTCGAGTCCTGGTCTTGACACTTGTGCCCTTAAGCAAGACACTTAACCATTATTGCTTCATCCTGCGAATGGGACGTCAAGCTGTAGGTCCCTTGTGTTGTGTAAGGCTTTTTAACCCTTTTGTTACCAAATTGTTTGGACATAAGCAACTGCTGGTGACCACTCAAGCGTGCACATTTCCAAGAACAATCTGGTCAATCTGCTGCAACCTACCGCCACCAAAAGCCTTCCATAATTTTTTCATTATTTTTTGGCAAGTGTTTCCCTTGGCTGATGAACTGAGCGAGGAGGGAACAATTTAATTGCTCGCACTCAATTTTTGCGTTCCATCCGAACGTCTATATTGTGAATTCTTGATACATAGCGAAGAAGGAAAAAGCAGTACCTTTGTTTGAAACATAAGATAATAATATAAATAATATGTTTAGCTTTTCAGTTTTTTAGTGAAAATTTATTCTTTGGCTGCCGCCTAAAACGTTGCTTTGTTATTAAACAAACAAACAAACACCAGTTTTAATTACAAACGCACATATCTAGTTATTTTATTATTGTTATTACTCTTCTTTCTAGGTAAGGAGATAGGACAGGGAGAATACGGCTCCGTTCTCCAAGGGAAGTGGCGGAATCATGATGTGGCCCTCAAGACGCTCCACCAGGATCATCTGCAGACCGGTCAGAGAGAGTTCCTGAGGGAGGCCAGGGTAATGCATGGTCTGGATCATGCCTGTATTGTCAGACTATATGGTGTAGTCATGGGCCCTCCCATGATGCTGGTGAGTACAGTACTCCTTCAGGTGTTTAAACAACAGTTCAATAATAATGCACAGTTGTTAAATAGCCCTTCTCACCTGCCGGGCATCTTAACCTGCTCATTACTTTTTATGACATGTTTGCAGAACTATGTTTGAGTTATAAGGCCCTATATAGTACCTTTTAAAGATCGTGGTGCCATCTGCGGCCAGCCATGTCAAAAACACTGCAGGGATGTGATTTCTCATTTTTTTTCCTGGAAATCCTTTTTTTCCCCCCAAAAAGGTGACCTATGTGAATTGTGAAAATCCAGTGAGAAACTACGGGGGGTAGAATATAGATCGCGGTCACAATAGATTTTGTTTGCACTAAAACAGTTGACAATGGATGGAAGGGCCAAAGTCTAATTTTCAGTGGAGTCAAGTACCCATGTAGAAACCAATAAAGTAGGTGCAGTTTAGCATAGTGTGGTCCAGACTAAAACAAAATTCATTGGCTTGCGCACCCCATGTGTGCATATCGCATGAACAAACCTGTGTAGTGACGATCCTTTACTGATCCAAAATGTTGCTTTCAGTTTTGCCGACGGGAGACCTGTTTGTGCAAGTTATAGCTTTTCCACTTCATTCGGCTTCGCCTCCTGAAATTTAACAGTCCAGATTTCACCTTGTGATTATTTTCAGCGACAATACACCCAAATACATCCAATAATTGTATAACATTATTCAATAGCACAAGCTTGTGATCGAGAGGAACCTATGTAAAAAATGTTTGGCTGCTCAAGTTGCAGGTGAAATGAAACACAATTCTTATAACCAAAGTATTTTTTTTATTCTTACAGGTGCAAGAGTTAGTGCCGATGGGAGCCCTGCTTGATCTCCTTATCGATCATCCCGATCAGATGTCCGAGGAGGACCTAAAACTTTGGGCGGCTCAGATCGCATGTGGGATGATGTACCTAGAGACCAAGAAGTTTGTCCATCGAGATCTGGCTGCCAGGAACATCCTCCTCGTCAGCAAAGAGCAGGTCAGTTATAGGAGCTACATTGGGTTGACTTTCTTAATACTGTGGCGGGAAATTTACCCCACTCGACTGAAAAACTTTGTGTGCGGGAGCGGCTCCACACACGGGGGATCCTCTTTAGCGGTGGGTCAACAAAACCCAGGGAGGTGCATTCGTTTGGGGAAAATATATCCCCGCTTATAGGGATAGAGGAAACACTCCAAGCAAAACAATTAATCAGACCAGTGTTACACAAGCATACATTGCTCCAGTTATTTATTTGCAAACCACTCTTCAAAGAGGTACATGTACCTCCCGGTGAACCTCCGGAACCTCCGGCACCTCTGGAGGCGCCCTTACAATAATCTCAAAAGCTGAGAACAAACCTAATAAAACACAGTTATTTTCCCCCTTTTGCGGTTAGCAAAAGTGACACATATTATTGAATAGCACACTTGGGTTCGATCAAAACTATAGACTTGCCTTAAACTTATAGCTTATAAAAAATGAGATGATTAGCCCAAAACAAATACTCACAGATTGATATTATTCGGGAGCTCAGCTGCAGTGTCAGTGTTCAGTGTGAAGGGAAAACGGCAAGTGAGCCATATTGCTCTATCTAATTCACACAATGTTTACCTTAGCAACTTGAACTTGGCGCCGCGCAGCTGGGCTACAAATATAGCCTAAACATGTGCACCGCGCTCGCCGCAATTAAAACTAAATACTAGCGCGCCTAAAGTTGAGGTAAGTCGCGCCCAAAGCTATACTACATTACGCATGCGCCGCATCAAACTAACTCGCCCAAGCCGCCTAAACTTGCTCGCTGTGAAATTCACTGTGCTGCAGCAGGTAAATGCGCCCAACATTAAAGCTTATCGCGCCCACGTACGTAGCGCTGCATGTAAACATAAAAGCATGCAGTAGAAAATGTGATCGCCGCGCACTGGAGCAAAAACGTAAGTCAAGAGAGTTTACAAGAGAATTATTTTGATTAGTCAGCCAATTTGCGCTACATAGCCGCGCTCGAGGCCTGAACGGTCTCTGTTCAGAGAGGCCGAAAACTTACTAGCAAATTGGCAATCTAAAAATTACAAATTTCCTTCTAAAGAAAACACATATTAACAGTTTCATACACATCTTTTTGTTTTAAACATAATTTAACTCATTTAAAATTGAACAGTTCAATGTATCCGCAACAGTTTATTAAAACAGGAACAATTTATCCGCAACAGTTTATTGAAACAGGAACAGTGGCCGCAACAGTTTGAACAGGAACAGTTTATTATGAAGATGAAATTAACTGGATTACTCCTCTGGTTTGCGTTCGTACACCCTCGTTGTCCTTGTCTCGCTGACTTTGAGGTCCCCCCGGAAGTGTGTCTTGGTGATGCTTTCTGTCACCTTAGTCAGGCCATGTTCTATGATGATTTTCATCATCATAGACTTAAACTTGGTAGTAAGTCCTTTTTCGGAGTCACTGGTGTCGCTGGTGTCATCATCCTCACTGTATGAGGCTGCCACAGCTTGTTGTTGGCGCAGCCAACTTAGTGGTTTTCCGGAACGTTGTGGTGGAGACTTTGGTTGAGGAGAGGTTTCTTCCAATATTGAAGTTACCATCGGAGTGTTGACATCTGTGGCTGTGAGCTCCGGAGTGAAATCGGGTAGGAGGAGGGACATTGATGCAGCTGGAGACAGTGTCACCTCATTCGTAATCGGGATCTCGACATCTGCCCACAAAACGGGTGGCACTTCTGATTCCTTCAGCGGAACTGCTGGGGCTGGCATGACCCCTGGCTCTCCCTGTGGTGGGCAGACTCCCAAACTGGCTGGAGGTGTCTGGAGGGTCTCCGGAGCAGTGGTGGGCACGTTTATTATTAGCCGACGGCTCTTTGGGCAACCCTGCCCGTCCATGCCCCCATTCGACATCATTCCCCCGTGGAATCTCTCAATGTGCCGCTTTAGGTTTTCCCTCCTCTTTGAGGTGAAATTACATTTCTCGCATCTCACCAGGGTCGGTGGCCCATGACTGTCTCTCAGGTGCCGGTAGAGGCTTCTCTTCTGCATGAACACTTTGGGGCATTTCCTGCACCGAAGTAATCTGGACGAATCCAGATCATCTGGCACTGATTGTTGTGCTTGCATTATCTATATTAAAAGCAACAGAACAATAAATTGCGTTTACTTCATTAGCATTCTATATAATTAATCCCTGTATCTCATTGGCACTCTGCGGGCCCTTGTTGGCAACCTCCGTCTGGGTACCGGTGGTTCCACAACCGCAGGAACACTCAACTCCTTTTCAATTGCATCATTCATTATAGGAGGAATAGGAGGAATTTCAACCTGTTCGTTCATTGTGGAATAATCACCTCCACTTACTTCTTCCCATATTGTGTTTAACAAGGGAGGGATTTCAACCTCTGGGTTCTCAGTTTCTGTGAGATCTTGGGGGAAATTTACTACCTCGCCATTTGGTTCGTCATCTGGGGTTAAAGGGACATCTACCATTGACGTAGGTTTATTCCACACTGTGAGGGGTTCACCCTCGTAGCGCTTAAGTCGGTCATAATGAACAACTTTTCTCTTTCCTTTTCTACTCTTTTGGATGCGGAAAGTTACATCCGATAGCCTATCGAGTATGAGGTACGGACCCTCCCAGCGGCTCTCTAGTTTGGGGCAAACTCCTTTTCTTTTTGCAGGGTTATATAACCAAACAAAATCTCCCTCATTGAGAGGTTTGCCACTAGTCTGCCGATCGTACCCTCTCTTTTGTCTCCTTGCGCTTGATTTGAGGTTCTCACGAGCCCTCCCGTGAGCACTTTCTAATCTATTACGCAGGTCTTCTGCGTAATCAATTTCTTCATATGTGTCATCCACTATGGGAGGGGCTGTTAAATCTATGGGTAATTGTGTCTCCCTGCCCATCATCATCATATTGGGTGTTTCACCCGTACTTTCTTGTGGGGTTGAGCGATATGCAAATGTTGCATATGGCAACTGTGCGTCCCAATCTTTTTGTTGCTTGTGTGGCTCTATCATAGAGGCAACTATATTAATGAGGGTTCGATTGAATCGCTCTATTAGGCCGTCAGATTTTGGGTTGTATGGTGTCGTTCTTGTTTTGTGTATCCCAAGAGTGCGACACACTTCGGCAAAGACATTCGCTTCGAAGTTTCTGCCCTGGTCAGAGTGAAGCTCTGACGGAACTCCATAACGGCATACAAACTGTGTAACCAACGTCTTTGCTACAGTTTCTGCTGTCGTGTCAATTAGAGGGTATGCTTCCATCCATTTAGTGAAATAGTCCCCCACTACCAATATCCACCGATTACCTTCATCGGTGATTGGTAGTGGGCCTACTATATCCAGTGCCACCCTTTCCATTGGATAACCAACTTTCATCTGTTGGAGGGGTGCCCTGTTTCGTTTTGGTGGGGATTTTCGTTTTGCACAGCGTTCACATATTCTGATGCAGGAGCGAACATCAGCTCGCATTCCAAACCAGTAATATCTGTCTTTCACTCGAGCAAACGTTCGTTTAAACCCGAGGTGGCCGCTGGTTTTACCTCCATGCAATTCCTCAATTACTGTCTTTCTATTTGACTCTGGTAGTACGGTTTTCCATCGTACATGTTTACCATCATCGGATTCCCATTTGTAACAGAGAATTCTGTTCTTCATCTGTAATTGGTTCCAATGACACCAATAAGCCTTTGCTGCCATGGACTTATGTGAAACCGATTCCCAATTCGGCCTCTCTATCTCCCTTTCTTTGGCTTGGACAAACCACACAATAGTGGGGTCCTCAAGTTGAGCGCCCCTCATGACCTCATTGATCATTTCGGGCTGCAATCTTGTCACACGGACACGACTCTTGGTTTCTTCACATTTAAGAAATTGCCCTTTGTCATCAAATGTCCTACCACACTGCCGACATGGTTGCCTTGACAGGCCATCTGCATTACCATGCTTTAGACCAGGTCGGTGTACGATTGTGTAATCGTACTCACCTAGTACCTCTAGCCATCTAGCCAACTGACCCTCCGGGTTGCGGAAATTAGTTAGCCATCGTAAAGAGGCATGATCAGTGCGTATTATTATCTTTCTCCCGTACAAGTACTGTTTAAACTGGCGTACGAAAATTATGACCGCGAGAAGTTCACGTCGAGTGACACAATAGTTACGTTCCGGTTTTGAAAGTGTCCGGCTTGCATATGCAATTGCTCTTTCTGTCCCGTCTTGGACTTGTGACAACACAGCCCCAATTCCATCGCCACTTGCATCTGTGTCGAGGACATACTGTCCCTCTGGTTTGGGGTATGCTAAAATAGGAGCCTCTTGCAGGCACCTCTTGAGGGTTTCAAATGAACTCTCACAATCTGAGTCCCATTTGAAGTCTCTGGACTTCTCAGTAAGTCTATGTAGGGGCCTTGCAATGTCTGCAAAACTACGAATAAATCGTCTATAATAAGAGGCAAAACCCACAAAACTTCGAACTTCTTTTACGTTGGCAGGGGTCGGCCAATGTTTCACTGTTTCAATTTTCTCTGGATCGGTGGCAATGCCGTCTTCCGATACCACATGTCCTAGATATTTGACAGCCTGTTGGAACAGGAAGCACTTTGATGGCTTTAGTTTTAAGTTTGCCTTACGGAAGCGAGTAAACACTTCTCTCAGTCGTCCTATCTCTTCTGTCATCGTTTTGCCATAGACAATCACATCATCAAGGTAAACTAGCAGAGTCTGCCACTGTAACCCGGCAACGACTCGTTCCATTAAACGTTCAAATGTGGCAGGGGCGTTACTTAGCCCAAATGGCAAAACCTTCCAGTGGTACAAACCACCTCTTACTACAAATGCAGTTTTCTGCTTTGCATCGTCGTCCAATTCGACTTGCCAATATCCGGAGGAAAGGTCTAAAGTGGAAAACCATTTCGCTCCAGAGAGTGCGTCAAGTGAATCATCTATCCTAGGTACAGGATAGGCATCCTTTATTGTTACTGAGTTCAAGCCTCTGTAATCTACACAAAATCTCTTTGTGCCATCTTTCTTTGTAACAAGGACAACATTTGACGCCCATGGGCTCTCAGATGGCTCTATAATTCCCCTTGTTAGCAATTTATCCACTTGGCGGGATATTTCTTCCTGATTACACTCGGGTTGTCTCCTCAACCTCTGTTTTATAGGTCGGTCATTGTTTGTTTCAATTTGATGTTTTACAAGCCCAGTTCGACCAATGTCAGATTCATCTTTGGAAAATATGTCACTAAATTCGATCAAAAGGTTTTTAACTTGTCCGTGCTGATGTGACTCTAGTTTGTCTGTGCTTCGTTTGAATAGGTCCTGTAGATGTATTGGTACCTCTGCCTCCGAGGACACACTGTCATTGGGTACTAACTCTTCATCAACCCCTTTTATCTCTGTAAACATTCCAGCGGTTGTTCCGCACCGGAGTACCCGCTTGTTTCTACCTGGGTTCAAAACTCTAAGGCCAACAATTTCTTGGTCAGTTTTAACCAGAGTTCTAGCCAATACGAGACCCCTTTTTGCAAGTTCGCCACCACCTTTGACTGGTTCAATCACTCCACATTGTGTCCCCGTAATACTTTCTCTATTATTTATCTTTACAAATCCTGGTACTATGGCCTCATGGCCCGGAGGTATAGTAGTAGTAGCCTCTACCACTACCCTGTAGCAAAATGAGGACCCAATACGATCAGTACAGTGTATGCTCTCCCCATTGAGATGAAGATCAAAGCTGTGAAAATCTAATTTTCCTCTTGTTGGTAAAAGGAAATCCATCCCCAAAATTCCTTGAATAGGAAGGTCGGCAAAAATTGCACGAACCGGGGAGACTGTATTGCCAATTTGTATATCTACCTCGGCAGTACCCATGATATTTCCCATCGGGGCTCCACTAGCTTGCCGAACTTGAATGTTATTTGTTTGAAGTTTTGGGCGCTTTCCAATTGGAATTTGTAAATAAACAGACTTCGAAATTATAGTGTCTGTCGAACCAGTGTCAATAAGAAACTGTACGTTTACAGAACGTACTTCACCTTGTACGTATAATCCTTCTTTTGGGCCTTCTATTGGGATAGACACATTTTCTGTGACTTCTAGTTTTTGCTTGGGTGATTTTCTCTCTGGTTTACGTGACCCAAATTGTGATTTTGCGGTCTTCCCGAGGGCCTTTCGGTTGACCGCCATTCGTTTCCCGACGGTTCTCTGGTCGCTCTTGTTCTAGCCGTGGGACAGTTCCTTGCAAAGTGTCCCCTGCCCCCACAGTTATAACAACTGATATTCATTTGCAAAGTGCCTTCATCTACGTGAGTTCTAGTGTTAAACGTCATCTCACTCATAGGTTGATGGTTAATCTTACCAGGCTGGAGTGGTGCTTGTCTGACCTGCTCCATATGTGGACTTCCACCCTTTTCACTTGCCCTGCAGTACTTAGCTTTTCTAAGTCCACTGTCTCTTTGGGCTTCCATTCGTTCAAAATTCTCTGTGGCCAATGCGGCTCGGATTGCCTCATCGAGAGATTGGGGTCTTACCCTAAAAATTCCCTCTCGAATAGATTGCCTATCAATAGCATCGGCAAAGTGGGCCCGCGCTAGACGGTCTCGTCCACTATCATCGAATTCGGGGTATGCAAGAGCAACAAGCTCCCTAATTCCCTGTCCTAATTCTCTTAGGGTTTCATTCTGACCCTGCCTGCGCATGCGCAGTTCCATTAAATAATTTTCGGCCATCTGGCCTGGCCCAAATTGAGATTCTAGAAGTTTAATTAATTCTTTATATTGGGGTTGTTCTCCATCACTGGTGCAACGTCCCAATACCTTTAATGCTGTCCCTTTTAAACTAGCTGCTAAAAACACAGCAGCCTGGCTATCACTCCAGCCATTGGCGATAACACACGCCTCAAAATGTTGACGGTAGTCCTTCCACGGGGACTTCCCATCAAATCTATCAGGGGTTATATTCGGGCGTCCAGACGAACGCATCAATGGAACACAATATGGCTCATTAGGCCTATGCTCCTTCAGCTCTTTTTCTAAAGGCCATGAGGGGTGGAGGTCACAATATGACCTGCGGAACTTCTTACCCGACTACCACCGGTACTAGTTCCAACATTATCCTCATCTCTATAGTTATCAATGTCGGCCACCATATTGGTCATGGTTCGACTATTTTCTTCTGATACATAACCAGAGGTTTGTTTCAGTCCATTTACTTTTCTGAAATTCACTTCAGAATCTTCTTGTACGTCCGGGAGGTGCACTTCATTTTTATTTTTGGCACATTCTCTACCCGGTTGAGCATTACTGTCCAATGACAGGCTTTTAATTGTCTGTTGAAGTTGCTCTTCTCGCAACTTTATTTCTCTTTCAAGATCGTCCATCTTTAATGACATAAGCTCAAAGAGTCCCCTCTCACCCGAGGTGACATTTAACTGCGGTGCATCACGCTCACGATTGGAGGTAACAACACCTGAATCCTTGGCATCTTCCAAGGAGGTCTTATGTTCCGTGCTACTCATGACTGATTTGTTTTTCACAAATAACTACACTCAAACTAACGATAACACCAGGGCACCTCCGATTCTCTACGGTTTGCTATAGCACCTCTCCAACACGGAGGTGCAATACACGTTAATAACTGGTCAAAATAATTAATTGCAAAGCATCAAAAACTAAAATTAGTTTCCCTATAAGGATCCCACTTCTGACACCATTTGTGGCGGGAAATTTACCCCACTCGACTGAAAAACTTTGTGTGCGGGAGCGGCTCCACACACGGGGGATCCTCTTTAGCGGTGGGTCAACAAAACCCAGGGAGGTGCATTCGTTTGGGGAAAATATATCCCCGCTTATAGGGATAGAGGAAACACTCCAAGCAAAACAATTAATCAGACCAGTGTTACACAAGCATACATTGCTCCAGTTATTTATTTGCAAACCACTCTTCAAAGAGGTACATGTACCTCCCGGTGAACCTCCGGAACCTCCGGCACCTCTGGAGGCGCCCTTACAATAATCTCAAAAGCTGAGAACAAACCTAATAAAACACAGTTATTTTCCCCCTTTTGCGGTTAGCAAAAGTGACACATATTATTGAATAGCACACTTGGGTTCGATCAAAACTATAGACTTGCCTTAAACTTATAGCTTATAAAAAATGAGATGATTAGCCCAAAACAAATACTCACAGATTGATATTATTCGGGAGCTCAGCTGCAGTGTCAGTGTTCAGTGTGAAGGGAAAACGGCAAGTGAGCCATATTGCTCTATCTAATTCACACAATGTTTACCTTAGCAACTTGAACTTGGCGCCGCGCAGCTGGGCTACAAATATAGCCTAAACATGTGCACCGCGCTCGCCGCAATTAAAACTAAATACTAGCGCGCCTAAAGTTGAGGTAAGTCGCGCCCAAAGCTATACTACATTACGCATGCGCCGCATCAAACTAACTCGCCCAAGCCGCCTAAACTTGCTCGCTGTGAAATTCACTGTGCTGCAGCAGGTAAATGCGCCCAACATTAAAGCTTATCGCGCCCACGTACGTAGCGCTGCATGTAAACATAAAAGCATGCAGTAGAAAATGTGATCGCCGCGCACTGGAGCAAAAACGTAAGTCAAGAGAGTTTACAAGAGAATTATTTTGATTAGTCAGCCAATTTGCGCTACAATACCTTACTGCCGGGAATTCCGAAACTTTTCCTTTGGTCACCCGCGGGATAAATTTTTCTGAATACTTTTTGTTAACTGAGAAAAATTTGGGTATGGGCATGTGGGCATGGTTTATGATGGTATTTTGTCACGATTACTAACAGCTTAGGTCCCTCATCCAATGTTTATCGTTGTAATTTGTTGCACCGTACTTCTTTTTCACTGCAGGTTAAGATAAGCGATTTCGGACTGTCACGAGCGACCGGTGAGAACAATGATTACTACAGAGCGACTACCGGTGGCAGATGGCCAGTGAAATGGTAGGATTACAATGTTAAAGACAACCGGATTGGTAATAATGGAAAGAAAAAAAACCTCCAAGATTCAATGTGAAACCTCATTGTTGAAAAAAGGTCATATCAGCACCAATCCTTCTGAGAAATATTTTCTTCCGAAATACTGTTGCAAACATAGCGTTGAAGACGTACACATGACATGTTGTTTCTCTCACTTCTTTTAAAGTATAAATGGAGGATGGCATATGTCGCCCTTTATAGACCATTCATTTCTGTATGATCATCACAAAACATGTTAGACCTGACAAACCTTGTTGATTTTGACTTTTTTTTCTGTAAAACATGTCTTGAAAAAATAATTTAAAGCACATAAAGTTGGTTTTGTTGTATAAGTGTTGATAAAAGATTGAAAATGTCATTTCAGGACTCATGACCTTTACATTGACTTTTTGGGAGTTGAGTGGAAGTGGGTCAAATCTTGCGGCTGTTTGCAGCCCCTATGGACATTGTGGTCATCATCGTCAGTTCGGCTTGGGTCGATCATCATCATCTGTGATAGAGACAGTTGGTGGCGTAACTTCCTGGCAGCAAGTTCTCCAGACATTCCTGTCGTTCATGAGGGTTTTTAACTCAGAGATGCTTTCAACTTCTGTAACCTCACATAGGACTTGCAGATTTGTGTCGACTGCCAGTGGTACCCTGTTTTGGTTCCCAGAGAGAGAATTTGTTAGCTGTTGCACGTAGTCTGTGCTCTCTAACTTTTGTGGATATCTTTGGAAGATCACCGTAAAGTTGTTGGTTGGGTATCTCGTGCTTCCAGCTTATGTCGAAGGGAGCCCTCTAAAGAGTCTTGTATAACATCCATCCAAGCTTTTTTTCCAGCTGTTTGGTTAAGGTCCATGTTTCAGAGGTGTAGAGAAGAACTGGCTCAACTAATACAAAGAAAACTTTGATCTTTATTTGATTAGGGAGTTTTGAGCATTCTGGTACAGCTGCTATGGTCTCTTAGGGGGGTCTTGTCAAAATTAATCCAGGACAGGTAGTCGGATAACAATTCTCCAATGTCAGATTTTTGTTGGATTTCAGTCGGATTGTATTTCTTTGAGAGACATTGTGTCACTCGCTGAAAGGCACACAGTTTTCTGATGCACTAAAGACTTGCCCTATGCAATGCATCCAGCTGAGCGCTCTGGGGTTTGACTTGTTGATGAAATGTAGTATAAACAAACTTGTAGTTTTGGAGTGATCTGGAAGGTTTTGAGGTCTTTGTAATTAACTAAGATGTGTAGTGTGATTTTTTTAAGTGAGCCATGTAAAAAGACCCCCAGCTTGTTTTCCGGTAGATAGCAATCTACGTCTCTGCTGTTTGTAAACAAATGTAACCCCAGGCACCATAAACTTCTCTCATGTTTTCTCCAACACCCAATTTCAAATAAGGTGAATTAACAAGGTCCCAAAAGTTTAAGAATGAAATATAATCCATTCACTTAAAAACTTTCTCCTTGTCCTAAGCACAGTGTTTCTGTTTAATTTATTTGTTGTACATTAGGTACGCTCCCGAGTCCATCTACTTTGGGACTTTCTCCCATGCGTCGGATGTATGGAGTTATGGCGTTACTGTCTGGGAGATGTACACCTATGGGGACCAGCCCTACGGAGATATGATGGGGGCAGAGGTAAGTAGTATTCCCCAGTGGGTGTTTACCGTAGTAATATGTCTGGGTACTCATTTGCATATTAAACTGGTGGAAAGGGTATTCAATGATTATATTAAAGGAAAAAAAAGAAAGAAAAAAAAGCGCTGTATGTACATGTAGTGAAAGGGGATAGAAGGACACCAAGGGTTGTTGGTTTTTACACTTTCTCTATGGCTTTCACCCAACACCAAAGTTACTTTCCTAAAGATTTTTCAGATACAGCTCAGTGCTGTAAAAGTTAGAATGTAATGAAAAGAAATTCATTCAGTAATGAAAATGTGGCCAGATTGACAAGGTGCATTGATGTGGACAATTGGCCAGGACCCACAGGACCTGGCTAGATTGGGGTAAGTGGCCACTTCATCCAGCATCCATGTGGTGGGAGTAGCAGGTTGGACCTTAGTACCAACTTCCATGTACCACCCGCTAAGTTTCTTGCTAGAACATTTGGAATGATGAGTTGTATTTTTTCGTGTGTGCAGGTAATCCAGATGATTGAGAAGGGAGGTAGGCTGACCCTGCCGGACAGCTGCTCCAAGAAAGTCTATAACATCATGATGAACTGCTGGTCATACGACGCAGCTAAGAGGCCGACCTTCAACGAGCTCAATAAGATGTTCAGCGAGGACCCAGACTACAGAGAATTCTACCATGCCGGGGTCAAGCAGGCACCCAGCAAGAAGAGATAAAGGCAGGGGTTTGGTTTGTGCAACAAGGGGTAAGAATGATGGGGGTTATATTTGGTTTGAAGCAGATACTGACATGCTTCACACACTCGTGGACAAATCCCAGATTCTGTGGAATCTTGCACAACCCACACATGATGATACATAATATTTGGCTAAGGTGGTTTTCCAGTTTGCATTCCAGTTAACTTTACTAATTCCCCATGATGCATGTCTAAGCTCTATACTTGTTCAATGCAGTATCGTGATGCTTTTGTGGTGCTCAGTGGTTTTGTGTAAGACAGAAAGGTTGGAAGGGAGTGGCACTCTACTTGCCTTCTTGCTATGACTAGCCAGTGTTTTGTAAATAGACTCCTAAGATGTTACCAAAACAGCGTAAGAATTGGTCATGGAAAACCTTCCGTTTTTGTCATTGGAAGTCATGTAATAGTCATGGATAGTCATGGAAAAGTCATGTAATGGTCATGGAATAGTCAAGGAATGGTCCATGGTTAGCCATGGATTAGTCATGGAATAGTACGGAATAGTCACGGAAAAGTAATGGAATGTTCATGGAATAGTCAAGGAGTAGTCATGGAATAGTCATGGAATAGTCATGGAAAGGAAGAGGTAGAGGGAGAGGAAGGAAGGATGGGTGGTGGGATGGTTCTTGGCTGGAGCAGGTATCTAGCAGAAAGGACTCCATTTAGGGTTTACATGTATTTTAGGAGAGAGTGGCAGGAGATGCAAATACCTTGAGAGACAAATAATTTGAAACAAAAAAATATAACATTGATTTTGTTAGCAGCAACTAACTTGCACAGAATTCAGTGAAGTTGGTGAAATGAATGAAATTGTTCTGTTTTGTGACATTTAGTTGATAATAAAACAGCTTAATGTTCCTTTTGCTCAGTTTCGCCTCTCCTACATACAAGACCAAGAAAATATTTGTTGAAGAAGAAGAAAATATAATTGTGAAGGAACAATCTGTGCATAAATACGGTAGAGTAGTAACAATTATACTCCTTATTAAAAGTAGGGACTAGGGAAATAAATTAATTGTAATCAAATTAAATCTGTCAGATTTAACTTAAACAAAACCCACCTTCTGGTAAGATATTGTCAATGCCATTCTACATGTAATGAAGCGTAGTTAACCAGTTGGCTTCAGGATAAAAACAAACTTTTTTCCTGTTAGCTGTGTGGGATTATTTTCAGTCAGAAAGCACCTTTTTTTCTAGCCTTTAATAATTTAATAATTTGTTTCGTCAATGAATCTCAGTTTGAACATCCATTATAAGAATGTTTTCTTATAAACATTTACATATTTTAATGGCTTGTTTTGTTTTGTTTTTATGGTTGTGTTTCTGAAGTTCAATCAGACCAATACAAAAGCTGTTATGTAACAGCTGATCATCAACCCACGCCTGTGTGCCCTTTTTCCTAAGGACTTGAGATGGTGTCTGGAATGCTTAAGGTCCAATGAACAAGGGTAGTCAGGGTTTGCCCTTAAACTTGTTCAGTGACTGGCCGGTGGGACCAGCTAGCTTGTTATCTCACTAGTCCATCAGCTTTTTCACTAGTCTATATTGACTGGTCCTCAGGTGTTTAACTGGCATCTGGCCAGCAGACCTATGGCTCAGTCATCGGCTCAGCGCTACAAGACCATTAATGACAACTTCATATCCGTAATGACCAAAAGGGCGTCAAATGAAAAATATGGATAAAATTGAAAAAATAAATCCACAAATTCTTTTTGTCAGTTACTTTGATGACCACTCTTGATTAAACAAACTCTCACTTACCAGGAGCCCCAGAATATGCAAAAACAATTTTTAAAGAAATCCATACAAACTGCACCAACGTCCTTCAGTGCTGACAGGACATGGTGTATGATGCTTTTAAATGATGATGGTTTAAAACTGCCTAAAAAATATCCGTCATCAGAACAAACTACCTCGAATGATTATAGAGAGTTGTCATAGAGAGTTGTCATATAAAGTGTGCTTTCCATGTATCTGAGAGTAAACTGCCTTATGAGAACCATCGTATTGGTAAAACCAAAGCCTGTCTTTATCCTTGAAGGATAAGGACTGGGGGCCAGTCTAATTTTATTGTTTGAGGCCTTGACACATTTGCAGCGATATGTCTGTAATGTGTACATACAGTATCCACCGAAAACTTGAATTTTGTTCACCAGCTGTTGATTGGCTGAAGAAGAAACAATTTGTACGAAAATGTTTGAATACACAAACGAGACTTTCACATTGTATTGACACATACTGGGGCCCAATTGCACCAAGCCTGTAAGCATCACAACTTGGTAAGCAGAGAGAAATCTTGCTTAGCAGAGGTAGGTAACAAGCCAAAATTCAATTAATTTTACATAGTTGCGACTGGTGCACCAATAATGTTTTGCTTAGCAAAGAAATTTGCTAAGCTAGCTTTATGAAACTGGGCCCAGGTGGGTATTGTTTTTTGCATTATTGATCAACTTAAGATTAGAAAAACTGTAGTAACTGTAAAATTTAATCTCTTTTTGTGTATTTGAACTCAGCATTTAGTGGAATTCGTACCCATTGCTTGCCAGAACTTTTGAAATGTTTTCGTTTTTTACTTTATAGAATCGTATACATAACAAATTACCTTAAAACTAACTTGTAACTTTATAACCTTAGAGTTTGATATCTAAACTTGCTCTTTGAATCTGTGTCAATGAAAATGTTACTTTTTATAGCTCTTTAAGGATGTTCTTGGGGCCTGGGGGGGGGGGGGTGGTGAAGTCTATACCATGCATCACACTTCAGGCCCCCTAGGGTTACCATGGACCAATGTAACCATCTTAAACTGCCACTTCCCAGGTTGTGATCCCTGGCTATACGGCAGTTACAGGTTGTATGGCTTCTGACTGGCACCCCGAACAAGGAAATTGACAACATAGGGAGACCAATAATATAGGGCTGGATAGCTCAGTTGGTAGAGCACTGGCACAGTAGTCCGGTGGTCGCAGGTTCAAGTCCTGCTCTTGTAAATTTTTTTGTGTGTTCAACACATAACTATTTTAACATTTACCCAGTCAGTTTCCCTTGTGGTTTATTACTTTTTTATAACTTTTTTTGTGACGATGCTGAGGTCAGGTGGTGGGTTAGGGTTAGTGAAGCTTGTGTCTTGCATGGTGAAGTCTATTTCTTGCATTACACTTCAGGCCCCAGGACCGATGTTAAAACAATCTTGAATGGCGACGTTTATTTTGTTTTCGTATTTCCCATATGGCAACATGAATTACTGGAGAAGAGATATATGTATGAAACAAAGTCGACGTGCCCAGTCCCTCCAAGCCAGCCAATGTTGCGCCCTTTACCAGTGACTAATACAAAAAACAGCGTCGCAAATCAAGACTAATGTTGACCAGGTTAACAACTTCTGATGAAACTCAATTTGATCAGAGATGCAACTGACTGTTGACAAAAAAGTTGTAAATACCTGAAAAATTTGAAACCAGAAAAGTAATATTATTGGGCACCACATTCTGTTCAATATCATCAAGATTGTCTGGACGATTTACAAACTGTTGAAAACCCCCCAGAAAGACACCGAAACGTATCAGTGCAAATGGCGACAGGATGCACTTTGTTCTCCATGTCTGTCAGACACTCGGCCTCTCAAAGTCTATCACAGGTCATAGGTCAGTGCTGAAACTCATCTCCAGCCGTAAATATGCTAATTGCAGCTGGAAAATTTTATCAGAAAAGTGTGTACTGAAGACTGGTGCAATAGGTTTGAAATTGTGTTGGCAATACACATGAAAAACATTTTCAAATTATCACATTCCAACACTTTCAAATTATCACATTCCAACACACCATATTATAGGGCCCAAATCAGAGAAAAAGTCTGGGGTCGGAACTAAACAAATCAGACTGTTGGGGGAGGGAATGGAAGTCTGGTATCCTATTAAAGTCAGAAAAGTTGCATCTCTGATGGATCGAGTTTTTGACATTTTTGGTATTAAATTGATTGATATGATACGCTCTTTGGAAGGTCACTGCTAGGGTTAGGAATGAGAGGGGAATAACACTTTAAAAATCAGCAGTAAAAGTATATTTTTGGAAGGTGAGTTTTGTATGCCGATAGTTGACTTATACCACAGCTTACTAACACATTTTTCTTAACATTTATATTTTGGAAAAAAGTATACACAGATGGTTTTACATATTTTTGTTATTGTTAATGCTTTATGAGAGCAATTAGACACTAATAATAGTCAACACATTTGAAAAGTAACATTGACGTTTTTGTTTCAATTAAATGGTTATTACATAAAAGTATGGATGTATATATAGTGCTGCTTATGTAAATGGGGGACTGTTGTCATAATTGTAGCAGGGCTGTGGCTGTGACTCAGAATCATGAAGGCTAACCCAGTTAATGCATGCGTGTATGCGCTTGACGTCACAATATAAAAATGATGGCGCTCTTGCCCCGTGACAGCCAGTGCGCGCAGGTGCTGTAACTGGGATAGAGTTCAGAACTTCAGGTACATCCACAGGCCTGCTATGATCCTGACGATAGTTCCCTTTTAAATTCCTAACTTGTTGCAAACACTGACCATTATTGTAGGCTGGTACCTATGACATCATCATTTATGCTATTATATTACAGCAACTTCCGGGTAATACCCATAAGTGTTTATGATAAAGCAAGTACATGTCTGTTCTATGCTTAGCAAGTGTCCATAGCATCTCTTTGAAATTGGCCTTTCAAATTACAAAACAACTCATAAGAACAAAGTTCACTGACTCTACTTTCCTCCATGTGAAGTAGGTACCACATACTTATGAATTATTTATTAACTATGCATATTCAAAAGACATGGGGTCAGCCAATGAAAGTAGATAAATTTGGTCAACTGAATTGAATAAACCATTTGCAATTGGATTTGAATAATGTCTGGTACATTGACTTGCTTAGTCACAAGTTACTGCTTAAATTTGAATTGATCAGACTATTGAGAAAGTTGCTATGTCACATGATTCGGGGCAAGCTTCTGCGTAGCTACTTAAGAGACGGTGAACACCCAAACCATTTGACATGGCAACTGACTATAGTCTGATGAATTCAAATTTAAGCAGTAACTTGTGACTAAGCAAGTAATTGTACCAGTCGTTATTCAAATCAAACTTGCAAATGGCTTATTGGACCTCCATTGACTAGTGCATCAAATGTTAAAAGTATATTTGTATATCTATCTAATTACTGAATGCAGCATTTAGGTGTGATATATTAAAATGAACTTTACAAGAGACTAATCCATGAAGCTCCACCCCCTAATGCATTGACCAATTTCACTTGAGACTGCACCCTCAAAAGTCTTAAAAATAAATGTTTACAGATTTGCATATACATGGTATAAAGATTTTTTACCTGAAATGCTATAGTTTTTGAGAAGTGAGGAAAATGATTTGTGTTGATCTCACGAGGCCAAAATTTGGTGTTCTAGAACAGTGAAAACATGTAAGGGGTTTTCAATACTTTCTTGTGACTCAATGACTGATTGAGCTTAAATTTTCACAGGTTTTGTTATTTCATGTATTCAACCCTGGCATGCATGTCACATGTGGTGACTGTACCAACTGAAACAGTTATTACGTAAAAAAGTATGGATGCATATGTGTTGCTTATGTCAACCTACAGGGGGACTGTTATCAGGATCATAGCAGGCCTGTGGCTGTACATGTAATGAGGATCTCTAACCCAGTTACTGCATGTGCTCTCATGCACTTCACATTCAGTAACTGTACCATGCTCACTACTTTGGGAGTCCACATCTGTGCGCCTAAGGGCCGTGTTGCCTAGAATGCGTGCTACACTTTACTATACATACAGTGACATTGACTTCCAAAATGGCACAACCAAGATTATTGTTATGAACTGGGCCAATATATCTAGTCACATAAAATGTGAATACTGGTCTTTGACAAATACCAATGTTGGACATGGGTTTTTAAGTCAAAAATGTTAACAAGCAGCCATGTGGAAAGACTGGGGATGTTCATTGCATGTGGATGGAGCAATATGAGTTAGTCTGTTGAAACTACAAAGTTACAAATTTCTTTCAACTTAAAAGTGCAACGTTGCTCAACACTCACAATTGTAAAACACTACTAAACGAGTGTCTCGAAAGAGACTTTGTGTGATTAAATTACCACAAGCAATACTAGTATCAGAAAGTTTTCTTGTTGAATTCAAGAAAAAAGAAAAGCAATTGTCAAGTCAAATGTGACAGATGAAGCTGAGCGAGCTGGCGAATTTGGGTGATTGGGTGATTCTTATATAAGAGTTGTAAAATCGTTTAACGATGTCATTTGTTTGATTGTAATTGGACATTCCATTGCGAGGGTGAGAACCGATGGAAGGTTGAGTTAATGTAAAACTAAATAATTATAAAATAATTATAGTTTTCTTGTTGATTACCCGTGCCCAGTTCTGTCTGGTTTGTAAAAATAATGGGTCCAAATGACTTGAAAGTAATGATTATGTGCTCATTAATAATATCTACTTTCACAAATTTAGAGGAGTCGAGTAAAAGTTAATGACCAAATTTATGCAATTATTCTTTAAAAAACATAATGTTCTGGTAATATAATATAAGTACGTACGTAGAGAAACTCATTTTTCAGGTATGCAGCTTTTAGCATCCTTTGGCAAAAAAAGAAGTGATAATGGGAACAAATTGTCGTTTTGCATGTTAAATTTCTTTGATTGGCATTAAAGTTGTATATATATATAAGTCTTTTGCGAATAATAGAAATAAATACGAGAATACACATTATTACCCATTCCTTACCATAGTGGACCAAGAGCCCACACAAAAAAGCACCCAAGCCCAAACACAATTGCCTTTTATTGTAAATCTGTAGTTTTGTCTATGTTAACTCTCAATAGCCATGTTTACAATGGTAGGAAAGACAAAGATCGGATATTTCCAACGGTCTAAAAAACCTCTCTAAAAAACTGAGGGGAAAGATCCGAAATGCCAAACACCTACGGAGTGTGTGTACATACAAAAAGTTGTTTGGGTTTACCGATTACACTTCTCAAAGAAAGATCTAGAACGCGAACACTTATCAACCGATCTCAATGGTTTTTGGATTATATGAAACGAAACTTAGCAAGTTAGACCTTTAGTATTTACATTGCTTTTGATATGAAATATACAGGGTGATAATAGATTTTGTCAAACTGGCCTCTGCATGTGCACTTGTGTTGGAATGTGTGATTGAGTGGTCAAATGAAACAATTTGGTAACGAGAGGGTTAATAGAAAAATAAAGGATTTGTTGAATTGTATTGTGAAATTGATTGTAAAACTTTCATTTATTTTTTTCTGAACATAGAAATACATATTCATCATAAAATTTTAATCATAAATGGTGACTTGATGTGTTTATTTATGAAAAAGATAACTTTTGGATGACTAATTGGTTTAACTACTCAAGCAAAATCAACAATGAGAAACAAAACGACAGCCATCTCAGAACTTATGACAAATAGTTACAATATTTTTGTTGTGCTTATAAGAGTAACAGATTATTAAAAGACTTCTTTATAATAAAGCATGACAGGAGAGTATGTCAATAGTATTTGGATTTGCACTTTACCAATTTATAATGAGTCAAGTGTCCTGGTCGAGCATGTCCAGTGCACCAGTCTCAAGTTCTGGTGTTGTGGCAGTGTAGGTTCCGCGTCCCCGTCGGGATACTTGTGTCCTCTGGCATTTTACTTAACCATAGATATTGCTTCATCCTTCGGATTGGACGACAAACAGTGGGACCTGTGTAATGCATGTAACGGACCCAGAACACTTATCATTAAGAGAAGATTTTGCCCTCGGTGTTCCTGGTCTGGTTGTGGCTGCAGATTGTGCAACATCACCTTGTAAACCTTTAAAAAAAAATAAAAATTGTAATGCAAATTTTCCCCAAACAAGGCTAAAAGCCACTCTTGGTAAAGCTACAAGAAGAAAAATATTAAAGATGAAAATAACTTAGAGGAGGTAGGAATTGATATTCCTCTTAAAACAGTCTAGATTGTAGGATGGAGGGAAACATGCACCAGGCAAGGTCTTCCAAAGAGAAGCAGTACATGGAATAAAGCTGTTGGAATGATTCTTTGTTCTACATCTCAGCAAAGCAAGAGTGTATGTGTGAGAAGAAGCAGAAAGCCTGGTTTCACACCCAAACATCCGTACTAAATTGGGTTTTGTAAATCAAACGTAAATCAAGCATATCTGTAGTAAAAGTATTGAGCGCTTTGGGACACACCTTGGTTATGATAAAGCGTTAGATAAGAATTGCAAATTATTATTGTAAGCACTGTATTCTCAGTGCACCTTTCAAAGCACCTCAGTGGGATTCAAACTCCTGACTTTTTTGCATTTTACTAATGATATTCAACCAATTATACTAATACTAGGGTGGGGAGGGGCAAAGGAAGGGTGAAAATGGTCCTACCAGCGAAGGACTGTGATACTTGGACACTACCATTTTTCCACAGGGGTGATACATTGCGATCGATCCCAACTGGACGTTTTACATGCGAACAGGATGTCAGTGTTGATGGTTGTCATTTGGGTGAAGCGGGGTAGCTCCAATATATTCCGCGATGTCGGAGACACCTTAGTGCTCCGTCTCTTAAGAGCCATTTGCACCTGAAAGAAAAAACAAATTGGTTCTCTGTTTTACTTTATAAGACTATACGTGATCTTATTTTCATTTTGGAGTGCCTAAATTATAACTACATGTACATACTTCAGTTTGTCCTTTACTTCTCCTTCTATGAAGCATCAAAGTAAGTTGAGCATCTAGATGAGACACAAGTGCATCGGAAGCCAGACACACCAAGATGAACCCCTTCTCTTACCTGACAGTTTTTAATACAACACATGGGACCCACAGCCGTATGTCCCATCCGAAGAACGAAGCAATAATGGTTAAAGTGTCTTGCTTAACGACACAAGTGTCATGACTGGAACTCAAACTCTATGATCAAACGCCAGGGCCCGATATTATAGAGCTGCTTAAGCACAAAAAGTAGCTAAGCGCAACAAAATTACACAAACAAGAATAAGGTTACCGGCCAAAGTACCATGTCACATGCACTATTTCTGACTGGTATCCCACTTATTTTTCCTAAGCACAAAGTTTGTCAGCAACATTTTTTTCTTGGGCCCTCAGCCTGAGCCTGGTGTGCTTAACCACTTGGCCATGACATGCCACACTATGTATCACACTCACTGTATGCTCCCAAGTCCTGCTAATACATTTTACTGGCACCTGTGTTGGGATTCGAACCAATGACCCCCACATTCAAGAGTAGATGTAACCACCAGCCCACTAAGCTTGTCTGGTGAGTTGAGGTCCGAATCCCACTGTGGATTTGTTCAGCATGGCTCAGCAAACAATCATATTGATGCTTTGCACAAACTTCACCCAAGGCTGCTGTCTGCTACACTTACCATTTAGGGCATCAAATGTCAAATTGCACTTATGGTAAGGGTGTAAACATGTCGCCTAAAATGTGAACTACACAGCGAAACCCAAAGAGACATTGACTCCCAAAATGGCTCAACCAAGATAATTCTTTGGTAAGCAGCGCCAGGAAGTTCAAACTCTGGCTGGCAGTTCTAGTCAGGTTTCAAAACGGTTGGAGTCATTCCAAAAGATCCTATTACTTTACAATGGCAAATAGACCGTGCAAGTCTCGCGCGTGTTCAAACATTTTTGGGACCACTGTGGTCCCACGTACATTGCTTTAACGCGTTAAAGAAACAAACTCACGCGCTTTAACGGATCCCAATGTTCGAATACGCGTCAGACTTGCACAGTCTATAGAGTTTTCAAGGTTAGCCCTAGGTCTTTTCCCAAACCTCAGCCTGAACTCCGGCTCCGGGTTCGGCTCTATCATCAATTTTAGAGCAGTGTACATTTTGTCAGTGTTTTTTTTTTTTTACATCAAACGAAGCCCGGTGCTGGAGACAGAGCCTAAGCCAAGGCTGGAAAAAGCCCCTAGTAGGACGTCAAAGTCAAGGTCAAAGTTGAGAACATAGCTTACATCTTGGTTCTTCAGTCCATAGCAAATGAATATAAAGATGCCCTGGAAAAAAACAAGAAAATATTTATCACTTTGTTTCACAGACAGGGATGAGGAGATGGGGTAGGGGGCGGGGATAAAAAGTAGGAAAGGTGGTATGGGGCATGGGGGGAGATGGCTGAAGGGTGATCTGTGGGATATGATAATCTGACGATTGGTTGTTTGCTTTCATAAAGGTCGGGAGCTGTGCTAACTTTTCCATATGCCATGTAAAAGTTTGTTATTAATAAATAATGAATCAGCTGAACAAAATACTTGTTACTTTCCCCTTTATATATGATTTAAAAAAATAAAAAAATAAAATACACTCCAGGATCGGCCACATAAACACGCCTTGCTCATGATGTGATGTCACTGGTGGAACAAGGAACGCTACAACGTCTGAATTTCATTGCTACCTTGGAGGCACATACTGTTGTGGCAGCAAAAGCATTTCTTACAGTTTCGCATCCCACTAGTGACGTCACATTACTTCATAAGCCTGGCTTGTTTGGGGGGGGGGACGTTTTCCTAGCGCGTTATTTTAAACAAAATAAATTGCGAAAAAATGAAAAGGGGCTCTCAACAGGAATCAGCTGGTATATTGTTCATGAATTACAAACACCTACATGTCATACATCCTTTAAAGGTCAACTAATTCTACAGAAATGAGTCCAACATCTAAAAACTCTCTGAAATTCATTATTTAAACTTTGAAGATATCCTGTCAAATACTTCTCTCTGTGGTTCATGGAAAACAAATGAAATTTCCTCAATACCTGGAAAGAGTTGAAGATGACAAAGAGATAACCAAACACTGGTGATGTAGTCTGTAAGAAGCCAAAGACCCAGGTAAGACCAAGGATGGGTATGAGGATCACAATGGCACGGAAACTCGTTCTGAGGACAAGAAATAGAGACTGATGACAAAAAAGTTGACCTAAAGATAATGTAAAGTAGGAAATAATGTGAGGGAATTGAATCTGTTTTCCTCAACTTTACTGGTTAACTAAAACTGTTCGACGAGCCTATGCCAGAGCAAAGGGGGAGTGTAGACATCTATGAGTTATGTACCGGAAGCAAACATTTATTTATGCCAAACTTAAATTGATATCTTATTCGACTGATAATGATTGCAAGTACATGTACAATAAATCTAGCTTGTAGATGTGAGAGGCAAGTCTCTGGTGTATGGAGTTAGTCGGAGCAATCAAGAATGAGAGTCAGAATAAGAACAAATCGAATCAGAACAGGACCAAGGCAGAGCAGGAACAAATCGGTCAGGAACACAGCTGGAAGACAGGAGTGAGGAGCAGGAAACTAAACTGGAACGATAGAGGATAGAGAAGGGAGGTCTTCACAGCAAGGGGCAGGCCAAGATGATGATGTGGAACACAAATGAAAGCTTATAACTTTCTAGAATCTATAAAAATGGCTATTTGAATTAAATCTAAATTTGGGATCAAATCCCAAGAGTCCTACCTTAAATTTTCTAGCAGTTGTGGTTCTGAGTCAAGTTGATGGAAAGGCCATTTGCTCCAAACCAATGAAAGAAGAACGATGTTCACCTGCAAAAGAAAAAAAAAACCCAACTAAATAAATCAACTGAAAGAGATATGGGAAAATGGTAAATCGAGAGCCTTATGTAGTGCACAAGCCTGTGATGGTCAAACTAGACGTTGTTATGATATGATACATAACCACATAACAGAAACATAGTATTGAAAAGTCATATGATATATGGTTTATGGTCATTTAAAAAAACATAAATTGTGATCCAATCACCAAACTGCACTTTAAATTTACAATTTTAAAAATAGAAAGGTAGGTGCAAAAGATTTAAACAAGAAATTAAAACCCGAAAAAAAAATGAAGGAAAGATTTATAGCCACTTAATGGTAGTAATAGCACTTTAACACTGACTGATAACAAATACCTGCATAATCTTTCATCAAAAGCCAGTGTGAAATGATGGGGTAAAATCTTTGAAAGTCTCATTTTGGATTATTGAAACAAAATTCAGAATGTGTTATAAGTGTCCATAGAACCGCTATGTAGGATGGTCCATTGTGTGATCGCCTCCCCACCCTCTATTTCATAGGGGAGGGAGAACCCCCACCCCATGCCCCACGTTTTAAAAAGATTTGCTACCCTAGATGAACTCCGACCCGGACAAACCAAGGTTGCCAGTGGAACCCTGGACACTGGTCACTAGGCCATTTTGCTGTACTCAGAGAAAACAACAAAAATTGTCTCTTCTTTACGTTCACTTATATCAAATAATAAAGTTTAGCCAAATTTTAATTAAATTTGCTGGTTTTGTTTTCAGGTAAGTTTAACCCATCACCAGCACTGATGTTACACATAGTCTGCCAGTTTGAGAGTCAAATTGCTTCTAAAGTATGGTTATAACACTAGGGCAAACCAACTCAAAAAAATGGTGCATTCAAGTTTTTTTGGGTAATGAATTTAGGAGGATTCGTGTGTTTCAATAGTAATACAAAAAAATACACCAAGGACTTCTTTTCCAAACACGTGTATTTTGAGACATCAACTCACCAGGATTATGACAGCAGCCAAACAGAGAAATGGCCAAATCTGATCGTGAGTGCTCAACCAGCAGATCCTGCAATCAAAAATAGAGTAAACAAAGAGAAAAATGACAGAAGTAGAATTTGAACCTCAGACCTACAATACTTTACAAGTACACCAATTAAAACGACATTAATAATTGGACCAAGCCCCTTTTGATTTTTCATTTAAAGTTAAGCTCTAAAGATTGGTTTCAAATACCTTTAAGGTTTGCTGGTCAAAGGTTTTTTTTTACTTGTTTGAAACAATTCATAATCTGAAATATTAATATCTAACAAATGTGATTAAAACCTCTTTTGATCTCTATTTCATATCTAAACTGTAAATACTAATGCTGATTATAATATGAATGTTGTAAGCTCTGTTATGACATTTTTAAGTGCACAGATTCCAGGCTGCAAAATATGCAGCCTCACACATTGTATGATGTCAAGGCCAAGTGGTGTAGATTATCACACTCAAGATCTGATTGCTGAATTATGGAGTGTTGGTTCGAATCCCAGTTAAGGCACTGCCACTGGTGAATATGAGCATGCAATTATTAAACTACTTGCTTCTCATCACCCAGGAGTAAGTGGATACCTGTGAGGGTCGAGATGGTTGATGTGAATTTTTAGCAACTATCTGAGCCTTGGCTGCCGGTGGTGCATACTCCTAAGGAGTTGAGATGGTTTCATGAATATTTGGGACTGATGAACTGGGGTAAACATTGTAAGGCACTTTGAGGGCCCTAGTTGATATGAACGTGCATATAATAAATGCATATTATTAATAACAAATCAACATTTTATTAGTTGTAAAAGTTTATACAAACCCGTTGGCTCCAAACTGTATAAACCCAACAGTGAAGGTGATGAGAGTAATGATAAAAGGAACACCTAAAAAATGAGAAGAAAGAAAGTCATATTAAAGGTGGCATTGAATTTGCGTTTATGACTGGCTTAGAAATTCCTTTTTGGAACGTGCAGACCCATTTATTTGTTGTTGTCTGATGACGTCATATTTCAAATGTCACTCTGAAAGAGTATCAAACACAATGAAACTTCATTTTAACGTGAAGTTAGAAACTTATTAATTATTTGTCCTTGACTTTGGAGCCCCTTTATTACACCATTAGATTTTGGAACAGATACACGTTTTCCTTGTGGTTAGTGAGTTCTGTAAACATGCATGGTAAACAAGTTGGTAACAGAGGATTTTCTACTGCTTTTCTCCTGCTTACGAGAGACTGTTTTGTCCTTCAAAATGGCTCTGAAGACACACCTGCTTTCCAACCTGCTTTGTCCTCATTTTGTTGTTGTTTTCCCCTTAAAAGCCTCTGTATGCAATAGGAAACTAGTACTATGAATTGTACACTTGTATAAATCAATCCTCTTGTCTTACTCTTAGTGTTCTTTACACATACTGTTTCATATGAAGTCAAATCCACATACCCCAACCAATCAACATCAATGTAAGGAGCGAGGGTGGTTCATGCTCAGAAACCACGACAACCTTATGGTACAGGAGCCCGCTCTCAACCAACATCCAACAAAAGCTTGCACTGAATAGAAAACGAAGTAGCAGCGTCGTGATGTTGCAGTCGATCTGAAAGTCAGTTTATAGTGGTGGTTTAAAACAGTAAAGTTTGCTGCCTCTGGTTTGCTATTTAATACCTTTACACATGAATAAGTAATCGGCTCCCATTTCACTATTGGTGTGCCTAGACCCCGTTTACACTAGATCCAGAAAGGTGGATCAGACCCGGGTCTGATCCGGCAATGTGGATTAACGGCTAGTGTAAACGCAAAAAAGCCGGATCAGACCCGGTTCAAGATCCGGCAATTTTAATCCACCTTTCGAGGAGGGTTGAATCCGGCAATTGGTGGATCAGATCCGGCAAAGTGGATTCCAAATACAAGTGTAAACGCAAAGGTGGATCAGACACCGCAATTTGATGTGGTCATTTCCGGTTTCGCTACGAATGGCGCGCTTTTTGCTTGTGCTTTGGTGGGACATCCGTCGCTGTTTATATTTGTGTGTGTGCTGTGTGCACATGGACTGTGCGTGTGTGAAACGTTTTGTTGTTTTCAGCGTCCTTATACATACATCGTTACGTTCGGAGCTTGCCTTGTTGCTGTATTTTTTAAATTCCCATCTACCAAATATTTCTACCTGCATGGTCGTTGTTATCCGTATCATTTGCTGTACTGTATTTTCTGCATTCTACCTTCGCCTTGATAATGATTATTTCTAGAAGTGGCGCGCTGTAATCGTGACCTTTGAGCTCTTTGCGAGGAGCGGTGACGTCATGACCAATATACATCCGGTTCAAAAGTGGGATCGGAGCCGGATCAAGCGCTGGTGTAAGATCTTGATCTGCGGTCGTTAAAAAATTGCCGGATCTCAATCCACCTTTCTGGATCTAGTGTAAACGCGGCTGTACGAAACACTATGGCACTATGGCACCTTCAGATATTTCGAACATAGGCCTATTAGCATGGCTTGTTTCCTTTTAACTACATTTTAAATGTTTATACTTGTAATACTTTGGGCATTTGGCCTTTTCGAATTCCTTTTCTTTTGTACTTAATGCATATTTTTCATATCTTTATCTGTACATGGCAATATAATTTTACTTTCAGGTCATCGGCGTTTAGGTATTCTGAATAAAAAAATAAAAACAATAAAATAAAAACAAATATACATCAATTAGAGAACCAGCCTGGGGGAACCATAGGGGAATTAATTACTTCTCTGTCATAAATAGTTCACTGATTTTCCCCCACCAATTTTCTCCAAAGACAAAAACTATCTTGCTCTATTGTAGTCTTCAAAACTTGAATGAGAACAGTTAAAAATGATAGGCCTATTTGAAAGGCTTTATGAAAGCATCAGCATATTGGGTAATTTTCGACTTCTAACATTACACAAAGCATGCAATGTTTGCTTTAAAGAACAATCAGCAAGTCTGCTACTGGTCAGCATCTCCAGAAGTGTCCTACTTTTTTTGAAGAACCACAACTTTTAAAATTCCTCATATAGAAAGATATTTGTTATGCAATGTTACCGAGTATTGTTTGATGAATCCATGAACGAAAAGAAGGATTTGAGCAGTGAGCAATGAAACGGCCAGATTAGCATGAGCTTTGACTTGAAGAGTCTTGAAAAATCTGCCAGATTAAAAAAGAATAGACCAAGCTGCTTATTGAATCATAAAATAAAAAAACAAATAAAAGAATTTAAGAGCATGGAATCCCTGAAGGAATACTGAAAGAAAATGTGAAAGGGTATGAAGATTGTGACTAACTTTTGATATAAAGGAGTGACATTTTTTCTTTAAACCGTAAGACTGTTTTTTTTCTTCCAATACTTATTTTTGTTTTGTTGGCCAATGAAAAATGGTCCTATTTGCCGGAAGGTGAAGGGACAAAATGTTAAAGATTCATTCTCCAATGAAACTCCACAACCATAAGTATAGCCATGATTTATAGAAAACTAATTGCAACGCCCTAAGAAATAAAACAGACGTGGAAAAAATGCGACGCAATAAAAAATCGACCCCAATGAAAAAAAAACCCTAAATAAATAAATAAATAAATAAAATAAAGCAAAACAATAACATACAAATTACGACTGGGGTGAAAATGCAACCGGGATAGCACAGCAATCCCCTGCGCAACCACAACCCTTACCCCTCCCCAAAAGGAAAGAAAATGGGAAAAACACTATATAGATAAAAAATAAAATAAAAATAACAATATTTATTAAATTAATATAATGCCAACCACAACCACACCCCAACCCCCTCAAAAAGAAAGCAAAAAAAAGGAGAGAAACAAACTTTAAACAAAATGAAATAAAAAAAAATCTAAACAATTTAAAAAATGTATAACAATACAAATTCAGTTCAAAATTTGACCCACCCCTCCCGAAAAAAAGGACCCCAAAACTGTGACGAAAACAAAATTAAATGCGACACGGCAAATAAAACCAAAACGTTATGTTGCATTATTTCTTTCTATCTAAGTTTTATACTTTTTGAGGCTTTGCATGGTGAGGTATCAATATATATTCGGTTTGCGGTAAGAACATGTGTATATCTATTAGCTATGTAGATTTGTTATTTGAGAACAGGTCTTGCTTTTTAATTTTACTGCCGCGGAGTAGATTTGGAATCGGGAGACTACTTTGCTATAGTAGAAGTCCCGGTCGATTTCCTACCCTCCGCCCAGGTAGCTAATAAGCTGGACAGTTCTTTTCAGAACTAAGTAGTCTCCCGAAGTAGTCTCCCGATTCCAAATCTACTCCGCGGCAGTAGAATTGTTCTCAAAGAACAAATCTACATAGCTAGTATATATACACATAGTGTTACCGCAAACCGAATATATATCTAAGTTATATTTTGCGAGTAGAGGTAAAGTTTGGCAAAAAAAAAAAAAAAAAAAGATAAAAATGTAAAAGTTACGCTGTGATATGTCAGGCGTTCAGGTGCCGCGATTCGGATTAACGGCCACACTGGCCCCTTACCGGCTACCATATAGTTCCTGTAAGTTGTGGCGATCGACTCACAGCATGTCCTCCCCTGTCTCGATCCCTAGCCCTCGCGGGCCCTGTCCCTTTAGGGGAGAAACAAGGCAGATCCCAATCACACTGTTGCCACGGTCAGCAAAAGTCCTTGTTCCTATATTAGGGGCAGACGGTAATCGAACCCAAACCGGGTGGTCTGAGAGTGAGACAGTACCGGCACTTATCCCACTGCGCTAAAGTGTCGGTACTTAATCCCGTGAATTTATATTGTATTAATGCTGGAATCCTCATACCCGGGGTGCACTCAACTAAATCGAAACAAAACGAACAAAAGGCAAGAGGAGTATTTTGTTGGCCCACTGAAAAATGGTCCTATTTGCCGGACGGTGAAGGGACAATATTTTAAAGATTCATTCTCCATCGATGCTCCACAACCATAATTAGTATAACCGTGATTTATAGAAAAATAATTGCAACGCCATAAGAAAACAAAACGGATGTGGGTAAAAATGTGACGCAAAAAAGAAAAAAGCGACCCCATGAAAAATAAATAAATAAATAAATAAATAAATAATAAATAAAATAAAACGAAACATTAAATAAAAAATTATGACTGGGGTGAAAATGCAACCGGGATAAAACAGCAACCCTCTGCCAAACCACAACCCTTACCCCCTCCTTCCTCAAAAAGAAAGAAAATGAAAAAAATTTCCATAATTATATAGTTAAATAAGTAAAATAAAAAAACTTAAAATATATGTCTAGTTAAAATTTAATATAATCTCAACCAAAACCACACCCCAACCCCAGCCCCAACCCCCTTAAAAAAGAATGCAAAAGAAAAGGAGAAACGAATCATTAAAAAATAATTAAATTCTAAAAAAAACTAAACAATTACAAAAAAATAATAACAATAAAATTGAGTTCAAAATTTGACCCATCCCTCCCGAAAAAGGACCCCATAACTGTGACGAAAACAAAATAAAATGCGACACTACAAATAAAACCAAAACGTTATGTTGCATTATTTCTTACTATCTAAGTGTTATACTTTTGAGGCTTTGCATGGTGAGGTATCAATATATATTCGGTTTGCGGTAATAACATGTGTATATCTACTAGCTATGTAGATTTGTTCTTTGAGAACACGTCTTGCTTTTTAATTCTACTGCCGCGGAGTAGATTTGGAATCGGGAGACTACTTCAATCGCTATATAGTCCCGGCCGATTTTGTAACCTCCGCCCAGGTATTAGCATATATTAGCTGGACAGTTCTTTTCAGAACTAAGTAGTCTCCCGAAGTAGTCTCCCAATTCCAAATCTACTCCGCGGCAGTAGAATTAAAAAGCAAGACCTGTTCTTAAATAACAAATCTACATAGCTAGTAGATATACACATGGTGTTACCGCAAACCGAATATATATCTAAGTTATGTTTTGCGTGTAGAGGTATAACGTTTGGTAAAAAAAAAATGTAAAAGTTACGCTGTGATATGTCAGGCGTTCAGGTGCCGCGATTCGGATTAACGGCCACACTGGCCCCTTACCGGCTACCATATGTTCCCGTAAGTTGTGGCGATCGACTCACAGCATGTCCTCCCCTGTCTCGATCCCTAGCCCTCGCGGCCCTGTCCCTTTAGGGGAAAAACAAGGCAGATCCCAATCACACTGTTGCCACGGTCAGCAAAAGTCCTTGTTCCTATATTAGGGGCAGACGGTAATCGAACCCAGACCGGGTGGTCTGAGAGTGAGACAGTACCGGCACTCATCCCACTGCGCTAAAGTGTCGGTACTTAATCCCGTGAATTTATATTGTATTAATGCTGGAATCCTCATACCCGGAGTGCACTCAACTAAATCGAAAGAAAACGAACAAAAGGCAAGAGGAGTATTTTGTTGGCCCACTGAAAAATGGTCCTATTTGCCGGACGGTGAAGGGACAATATTTTAAAGATTCATTCTCCATCGATGCTCCACAACCATAATTAGTATAACCGTGATTTATAGAAAAATAATTGCAACGCCATAAGAAATCAAAACGGATGTGGGTAAAAATGTGACGCAAAAAAGAAAAAAGCGACCCCCATGAAAAATAAATAAATAAATAAATAAATAAATAATAAATAAAATAAAACGAAACAATAAAATAAAAATTTTTGACTGGGGTGAAAATGCATCCGGGATAACACAGCAACCCCCTGCCAAACCACAACCCTTATCCCCTCCTTCCTGAAAAAGAAAAAAAATGAAAAAAAAATTCCATAATTATATAGTTAAATAAGTAAAATAAAAAAACTTAAAATATATGTCTAGTTAAAATTTAATATGATCTCAACCAAAACCACACCCCAACCCCAGCCCCAACCCCCCTTAAAAAAGAATGCGAAAGAAAAGGAGAAACGAATCATTAAAAAATAATTAAATACTTAAAAAAACTAAACAATTACAAAAAAATAATAACAATAAAATTGAGTTCAAAATTTGACCCATCCCTCCCGAAAAAGGACCCCATAACTGTGACGAAAACAAAATAAAATGCGACACTACAAATAAAACCAAAACGTTATGTTGCATTTTTTCTTACTATCTAAGTGTTATACTTTTGAGGCTTTGCATGGTGAGGTATCAATATATATTCGGTTTGCGGTAATAACATGTGTATATCTACTAGCTATGTAGATTTGTTCTTTGAGAACACGTCTTGCTTTTTAATTCTACTGCCGCGGAGTAGATTTGGAATCGGGAGACTACTTCAATCGCTATAGTAGTAGTCCCGGCCGATTTTGTACCCTCCGCCCAGGTATTAGCATATATTAGCTGGACAGTTCTTTTCAGAACTAAGTAGTCTCCCGAAGTAGTCTCCCAATTCCAAATCTACTCCGCGGCAGTAGAATTAAAAAGCAAGACCTGTTCTTAAATAACAAATCTACATAGCTAGTAGATATACACATGGTGTTACCGCAAACCGAATATATATCTAAGTTATGTTTTGCGTGTAGAGGTATAACGTTTGGTAAAAAAAAAAGGTAAAAGTTACGCTGTGATATGTCAGGCGTTCAGGTGCCGCGATTCGGATTAACGGCCACACTGGCCCCTTACCGGCTACCATATGTTCCCGTAAGTTGTGGCGATCGACTCACAGCATGTCCTCCCCTGTCTCGATCCCTAGCCCTCGCGGCCCTGTCCCTTTAGGGGAAAAACAAGGCAGATCCCAATCACACTATTGCCACGGTCAGCAAAAGTCCTTGTTCCTATATTAGGGGCAGACGGTAATCGAACCCAGACCGGGTGGTCTGAGAGTGAGACAGTACCGGCACTCATCCCACTGCGCTAAAGTGTCGGTACTTAATCCCGTGAATTTATATTGTATTAATGCTGGAATCCTCATACCCGGAGTGCACTCAACTAAATCGAAACAAAACGAACAAAAGGCAAGAGGAGTATTTTGTTGGCCCACTGAAAAATGGTCCTATTTGCCGGACGGTGAAGGGACAATATTTTAAAGATCATTCTCCATCGATGCTCCACAACCATAATTAGTATAACCGTGATTTATAGAAAAATAATTGCAACGCCATAAAAAATCAAAACGGATGTGGGTAAAAATGTGACGCAAAAAAGAAAAAAGCGACCCCCATGAAAAATAAATAAATAAATAAATAAATAAATAATAAATAAAATAAAACGAAACAATAAAATAAATTTTTTTGACTGGGGTGAAAATGCAACCGGGATAACACAGCAACCCCCTGCCAAACCACAACCCTTATCCCCTCCTTCCTCAAAAAGAAAAAAAATGAAAAAAAAATTCCATAATTATATAGTTAAATAAGTAAAATAAAAAAACTTAAAATATATGTCTAGTTAAAATTTAATATGATCTCAACCAAAACCACACCCCAACCCCAGCCCCAACCCCCCTTAAAAAAGAATGCGAAAGAAAAGGAGAAACGAATCATTAAAAAATAATTAAATACTAAAAAAAACTAAACAATTACAAAAAAATAATAACAATAAAATTGAGTTCAAAATTTGACCCATCCCTCCCGAAAAAGGACCCCATAACTGTGACGAAAACAAAATAAAATGCGACACTACAAATAAAACCAAAACGTTATGTTGCATTATTTCTTTCTATCTAAGTGTTATACTTTTGAGGCTTTGCATGGTGAGGTATCAATATATATTCGGTTTGCGGTAACAACATGTGTATATCTACTAGCTATGTAGATTTATTCTTTTAGAACAGGTCTTGCTTTTTAATTCTACTGCCGCGGAGTAGATTTGGAATCGGGAGACTACTTCAATCGCTATAGTAGTAGTCACGGCCGATTTCGTACGTTCCGCCCAGGTATTAGCTAATATAAGCTGGACAGTTCTTTCAGAACTAAGTAGTCTCCCGAAGTAGTCTCCCGATTGCAAATCTACTCCGCGGCAGTAGAATTAAAAAGCAATACCTGTTCTTAAAGAACAAATTTACATAGCTAGTAGATATACACATGGTGTTACCGCAAACCGAATATATATCTAAGTTATGTTTTGCGTGTAGAGGTATAACGTTTGGTAAAAAAAAGTAAAAGTTACGCTGTGATATGTCAGGCGTTCAGGTGCCGCGATTTGGATTAACGGCCACACTGGCCCCTAACCGGCTACCATATAGTTCCCGTAAGTTGTGGCGATCGACTCACAGCATGTCCTCCCCTGTCTCGATCCCTAGCCCTCGCGGGCCCTGTCCCTTTAGGGGAGAAACAAGGCAGATCACAATCACACTGTTGCCACGGTCAGCAAAAGTTCATGTTCCTATATTAGGGTCAGACGGTAATCGAACCCAGACCGGGTGGTCTGAGAGTGAGACAGTACCGGCACTTATCCCACTGCGCTAAAGTGTCGGTACTTAATCCCGTGAATTTATACTGTATTAATGCTGGAATCCTCATAACCGGAGTGCACTCAACTAAATCGAAACAAAACGAACAAAAGGCAAGAGGAGTATTTTGTTGGCCCACTGAATAATGGTCCTATTTGCCGGAAGGTGAAGGGAAAATTTTTTAAAGATTCATTCTCCATCAATGCTGCACAACCATAATTAGTATAACCGTGATTTCTAGAAAAATAATTGCAACGCCTAATAAAAAAAAAACCGGATGTGGGTAAAAATGTGACGCAAAAAAGAAAAAAGCGACCCCCATGAAAAATAAAAAAATAAAAAAAATAAAGAAATAATAAATAAAATAAAACGCAACGATAAAATAAAAAATTATGACCGGGGCTAAAATGCAACCGGGATAACACAGCAACCCCCTGCCAAACCACAACCCTTACTCCTCCTTCCTCAACAAGAAAAAAAATAAAGAAAAAAAATCCAAAATTATATAGTTAAATAAGTAAAATAAAAAACTTAAAATATATGTCTAGTTAAAATTTAATATAATCTCAACCAAAACCACACCCCAACCCCCCTTAAAAAAGAATGCGAAAGAAAAGGAGAAACAAATCATTAAACAATAATTAAATACTTAAAAAACTAAACAATTACAAAACATTAATAACAATACAAATTCAGTTCAAAATTTGACCCATCCCTCCCGAAAAAGGACCCCATAACTGTGACGAAAACAAAATAAAATGCGACACTACAAATAAAACCAAAACGTTATGTTGCATTATTTCTTTCTATCTAATTGTTATACTTTTTGAGGCTTTGCATGGTGAGGTATCAATATATATTCGGTTTTCGGTAAAAACATTTGTACATCTACTAGCTATGTAGTTTTGTGTTTTGAGAACAGGTCTTGCTTTTTAATTCTACTGCCGCGGAGTAGATTTGGAATCGGGAGACTACTTCAATCGCTATAGTAGTAGTCCCGGCCGATTTCGTACCTTCCGCCCAGGTATTAGCTAATATAAGCTGGACAGTTCTTTTCAGAACTAAGTAGTCTCCCGAAGTAGTCTCCCGATTGCAAATCTACTCCGCGGCGGTAGAATTAAAAAGCAAGACCTGTTCTTAAAGAACAAATTTACATATCTAGTAGATATACACATGGTGTTACCGCAAACCGAATATATATCTAAGTTATGTTTTGCGTGTAGAGGTATAACGTTTGGTAAAAAAAAATGTAAAAGTTACGCTGTGATATGTCAGGCGTTCAGGTGCCGCGATTCGGATTAACGGCCACACTGGCCCCTTACCGGCTACCATATAGTTCCCGTAAGTTGTGGCGATCGACTCACAGCATGTCCTCCCCTGTCTCGATCCCTAGCCCTCGCGGGCCCTGTCCCTTTAGGGGAGAAACAAGGCAGATCCCAATCACACTGTTGCCACGGTCAGCAAAAGTCCTTGTTCCTATATTAGGGGCAGACGGTAATCGAACCCAGACCGGGTGGTCTGAGAGTGAGACAGTACCGGCACTCATCCCACTGCGCTAAAGTGTCGGTACTTAATCCCGTGAATTTATATTGTATTAATGCTGGAATCCTCATACCCGGGGTGCACTCAACTAAATCGAAACAAAACGAACAAAAGGCAAGAGGAGTATTTTGTTGGCCCACTGAAAAATGGTCCTATTTGCCGGACGGTGAAGGGACAATATTTTAAAGATGCATTCTCCATCGATGCTCCACAACCATAATTAGTATAACCGTGATTTATAGAAAAAAATTGAAACGCCATAAGAAAAACAGAAAAAAACGGATGTGGGTAAAAATGAGACGCAAAAAAGAAAAAAGCGACCCCCATGAAAAATAAATAAATAAATAAATAAATAAATGAACAAATAAATACAATTAAACGAAACAATAAAAAAAAAAAAATTATGACTGGGGTGAAAATGCAACCGGGATAACACAGCAACCCCCTGCCAAACCACAACCCTTACCCCCTCCTTCCTCAAAAAGAAAGAAAATGAAAAAAAAATCCAAAATTATATAGTTAAATAAGTAAAATAAAAAACTTTAAATATATGTCTAGTTAAAATTTAATATAATCCCAACCACAACCACACCCCAACCCCAGCCCCAACCCCCCTTAAAAAAGAATGCGAAAGAAAAGGAGAAACAAATCATTAAAAAATAATTAAATACTAAAAAAAACTAAACAATTACAAAAAATTAATAACAATACAAATTAAGTTCAAAATTTGACCCATCCCTCCCGAAAAAGGACCCCATAACTGTGACGAAAACAAAATAAAATGCGACACTACAAATAAAACCAAAACGTTATGTTGCATTATTTCTATCTATCTAAGTGTTATACTTTTGAGGCTTTGCATGGTGAGGTATCAATATATATTCGGTTTGCAGTAACAACATGTGTATATCTACTAGCTATGTAGATTTGTTCTTTGAGAACAGGTCTTGCTTTTTAATTCTACTGCCGCGGAGTAGATTTGGAATCGGGAGACTACTTCAATCGCTATAGTAGTAGTCCCGGCCGATTTCGTACCTTCCGCCCAGGTATTAGCTAATATAAGCTGGACAGTTCTTTTCAGAACTAAGTAGTCTCCCGAAGTAGTCTCCCGATTGCAAATCTACTCCGCGGCGGTAGAATTAAAAAGCAAGACCTGTTCTTAAAGAACAAATTTACATATCTAGTAGATATACACATGGTGTTACCGCAAACCGAATATATATCTAAGTTATGTTTTGCGTGTAGAGGTATAACGTTTGGTAAAAAAAAATGTAAAAGTTACGCTGTGATATGTCAGGCGTTCAGGTGCCGCGATTCGGATTAACGGCCACACTGGCCCCTTACCGGCTACCATATAGTTCCCGTAAGTTGTGGCGATCGACTCACAGCATGTCCTCCCCTGTCTCGATCCCTAGCCCTCGCGGGCCCTGTCCCTTTAGGGGAGAAACAAGGCAGATCCCAATCACACTGTTGCCACGGTCAGCAAAAGTCCTTGTTCCTATATTAGGGGCAGACGGTAATCGAACCCAGACCGGGTGGTCTGAGAGTGAGACAGTACCGGCACTCATCCCACTGCGCTAAAGTGTCGGTACTTAATCCCGTGAATTTATATTGTATTAATGCTGGAATCCTCATACCCGGGGTGCACTCAACTAAATCGAAACAAAACGAACAAAAGGCAAGAGGAGTATTTTGTTGGCCCACTGAAAAATGGTCCTATTTGCCGGACGGTGAAGGGACAATATTTTAAAGATGCATTCTCCATCGATGCTCCACAACCATAATTAGTATAACCGTGATTTATAGAAAAAAATTGAAACGCCATAAGAAAAACAGAAAAAAACGGATGTGGGTAAAAATGAGACGCAAAAAAGAAAAAAGCGACCCCCATGAAAAATAAATAAATAAATAAATAAATAAATGAACAAATAAATACAATTAAACGAAACAATAAAAAAAAAAAATTATGACTGGGGTGAAAATGCAACCGGGATAACACAGCAACCCCCTGCCAAACCACAACCCTTACCCCCTCCTTCCTCAAAAAGAAAGAAAATGAAAAAAAAATCCAAAATTATATAGTTAAATAAGTAAAATAAAAAACTTTAAATATATGTCTAGTTAAAATTTAATATAATCCCAACCACAACCACACCCCAACCCCAGCCCAAACCCCCCTTAAAAAAGAATGCGAAAGAAAAGGAGAAACAAATCATTAAAAAATAATTAAATACTAAAAAAAACTAAACAATTACAAAAAATTAATAACAATACAAATTAAGTTCAAAATTTGACCCATCCCTCCCGAAAAAGGACCCCATAACTGTGACGAAAACAAAATAAAATGCGACACTACAAATAAAACCAAAACGTTATGTTGCATTATTTCTATCTATCTAAGTGTTATACTTTTGAGGCTTTGCATGGTGAGGTATCAATATATATTCGGTTTGCAGTAACAACATGTGTATATCTTCTAGCTATGTAGATTTGTTCTTTGAGAACAGGTCTTGCTTTTTAATTCTACTGCCGCGGAGTAGATTTGGAATCGGGAGACTACTTCAATCGCTATAGTAGTAGTCCCGGCCGATTTCGTACCCTCCGCCCAGGTATTAGCTAATATTAGCTGGGCAGTTCTTTTCAGAACTAAGTAGTCTCCCGAAGTAGTCTCCCAATTCCAAATCTACTCCGCGGCAGTAGAATTAAAAAGCAAGACCTGTTCTTAAAGAACAAATCTACATAGGTAGTAGATATACACATGGTGTTACCGCAAACCGAATATATATCTAAGTTATGTTTTGCGTGTAGAGGTATAACGTTTGGTAAAAAAAAAATGTAAAAGTTACGCTGTGATATGTCAGGCGTTCAGGTGCCGCGATTCGGATTAACGGCCACACTGGCCCCTTACCGGCTACCATATAGTTCCCGTAAGTTGTGGCGATCGACTCACAGCATGTCCTCCCCTGTCTCGATCCCTAGCCCTCGCAGGCCCTGTCCCTTTAGGGGAGAAACAAGGCAGATCCCAATCACACTGTTGCCACGGTCAGCAAAAGTCCTTGTTCCTATATTAGGGGCAGACGGTAATCGAACCCAGACCGGGTGGTCTGAGAGTGAGACAGTACCGGCACTTATCCCACTGCGCTAAAGTGTCGGTACTTAATCCCGTGAATTGATATTGTATTAATGCTGGAATCCTCATACCCGGGGTGCACTCAACTAAATCGAAAGAAAACGAACAAAAGGCAAGAGGAGTATTTTGTTGGCACACTGAAAAATGGTCCTATTTGCCGGACGGTGAAGGGACAATATTTTAAAGATTCATTCTCCATCGATGCTCCACAACCATAATTAGTATAACCGTGATTTATAGAAAAAAATTGAAACGCCATAAGAAAAAAAGAAAAAAACGGATGTGGGTAAAAATGAGACGCAAAAAAGAAAAAAGCGACCCCCATGAAAAATAAATACATAAATAAATAAATAAATAAATAAATAAATAAATAAATAAATAAATAAATAAATAACCGGGATAACACAGCAACCCCCTGCCAAACCACAACCCTTACCCCTTCCTTCTTAAAAAAGAAAGGAAATGAAAAAAAAATCAAAAATTATATAGTTAAATAAGTAAAATAAAAAACTTAAAATATATGTCTAGTTAAAATTTAATATAATCTCAACCAAAACCACACCCCAACCCCAGCCCCAACCCCCCTTAAAAAAGAATGCGAAAGAAAAGGAGAAACAAATCATTAAACAATAATTAAATACTAAAAAAAACTAAACAATTACAAAAAATTAATAACAATAAAATTAAGTTAAAAATTTGACCCATCCCTCCCGAAAAAGGACCCCATAACTGTGACGAAAACAAAATAAAATGCGACACTACAAATAAAACCAAAACGTTATGTTGCATTATTTCTTTCTATCTAAGTGTTATACTTTTGAGGCTTTGCATGGTGAGGTATCAATATATATTCGGTTTGCGGTAAAAACATTTGTATATCTACTAGCTATGTAGATTTGTTCTTTGAGAACAGGTCTTGCTTTTTAATTCTATTGCCGCGGAGTAGATTTCGAATCGGGAGACTACTTCAATCGCTATAGTAGTAGTCCCGGCCGATTTCGTACCCTCCGCCCAGGTATTAGCTAATATTAGCTGGACAGTTCTTTTCAGAACTAAGTAGTCTCCCGAAGTAGTCTCCCAATTCCAAATCTACTCCGCGGCAGTAGAATTAAAAAGCAAGACCTGTTCTTAAAGAACAAATCTACATAGGTAGTAGATATACACATGGTGTTAACGCAAACCGAATATATATCTAAGTTATGTTTTGCGTGTAGAGGTATAACGTTTGGTAAAAAAAATGTAAAAGTTACGCTGTGATATGTCAGGCGTTCAGGTGCCGCGATTCGGATTAACGGCCACACTGGCCCCTTACCGGCTACCATATAGTTCCCGTAAGTTGTGGCGATCGACTCACAGCATGTCCTCCCCTGTCTCGATCCCTAGCCCTCGCGGGCCCTGTCCCTTTAGGGGAGAAACAAGGCAGATCCCAATCACACTGTTGCCACGGTCAGCAAAAGTCCTTGTTCCTATATTAGGGGCAGACGGTAATCGAACCCAGACCGGGTGGTCTGAGAGTGAGACAGTACCGGCACTTATCCCACTGCGCTAAAGTGTCGGTACTTAATCCCGTGAATTTATACTGTATTAATGCTGGAATCCTCATAACCGGAGTGCACTCAACTAAATCGAAAGAAAACGAACAAAAGGCAAGAGGAGTATTTTGTTGGCCCACTGAAAAATGGTCCTATTTGTCGGACGGTGAAGGGACAATATTTTAAAGATGCATTCTCCATCGATGCTCCACAACCATAATTAGTATAACCGTGATTTATCGAAAAAAAATTTGAAACGCCATAATAAAAAAAAAAACGGATGTGGGTAAAAATGAGACGCAAAAAAGAAAAAAGCGACCCCCATGAAAAATAAATAAATTAATAAATAAATGAACAAATAAATAAAATTAAACGAAACGATAAAATAAAAAATTATGACTGTGGTGAAAATGCAACCGGGATAACACAGCAACCTCCTGCCAAACCACAACCCTTACCCCCTCCTTCCTCAAAAGGAAAGAGAAGGAAAACAAAAATGCAAAATTATATAGATAAATAAGTAAATTAATTTTTTTTAAATATATGTATAGATAAACTTAAAATAATCCTAACCACAACCACACCCAACCCCAGCCCCTACCCTCTTAAAAAAGAATGCGAAAGAAAAGGAGAAACAAATCTTTAAAAAATAATAAAATAATTAAAAATTTAAAAATTTTAAAAATTTAATAACAATACAAATTCAGTTAAAACTTTGACCCACCCCTCCCGAAAAAAGGACCCCAAAACTGTGACGAAAACCCAATTAAATGCGACATGGCAAGTTAAACCAAAACGTTATGTTGCAACATTTCTTTCTATCTAAGTTTTATACTTTTTCAGGCTTTGCATGGGTGAGGTATCAATATATATTCGGTTTGCGGTAACGCCATGTGTATATCTACAAGCTATGTAGATTTGTTCTTCAGAAGACAATCAGAAGCCTGCTACACACAATAAACATATGGCTCCACTTATGAAAGGATTAGGTCTTGGTAGATCTGTATTTGACATGGGATGTTATGTACCAAGTACATGAGTGCACACAGTTTTTTGCTCCTGAAAAAAATAAGTAAATAAATCTGGGACCTGAACCCCCTCTTAGATATGTGGAATAGCTCAGTTGAGGATATCACTGAATTTGACTCAGGGGTGTGGCTTAATTAATCAATGTGTGGTATGATCAATTGGCCCTTCCCCTCCGTTTTAAGTAATAAAATACATGGTCCAGTGACAGGGTAATGTCTTTATGCTTTGAGCAACAATTCCATCCGTGTTTACTGGTCGATGTCCATTGACATTAAACAGCATGTGCTTTGATTGCCGTCCTAGAATAATGCAACAGTGACCCGGGGCATTTTACATGCTGTTTTCTTGACTCTTGAAAATTTCAGAGGGAAAAAGTTCTCTGAAGACATTTTTTATCTACAATCTTGTTAAAGCAAGTCATGCCAAAACTGTGAAACATTGGGTGGCAACAGATGCAACAGTCAAAGTTCCATTGTCTACATAGTTCTGAACTTGCGCAAATTCTGAGAACAACGGATTCATACCTGGGAATGTCTGCCACCACCTATCTCTCCATAGTCTCCAATTGCAATAATGGGCGAAAATATTTTAGTTTTACTTACCCATTGAGAAAAGCGTAGAGTACCAAAGTTAGTCCAAGACAAAATATGGAGATGCTCCCCATGATGGTACTGAGCAGACTCAGTGCATAGTCTCTCAACAGTTCAGATTCAGAGTCATCAAATGGTACCTCCTTGAGACATGGACAATTAAAATCATCTTTGAGATGACGAATACAATAAGTCAAAGCACTACTTCAAACTCTTGTGTAGAATTGTGTAAAAATATTGTTTAACTTGAAAAGCCAAGTCTGTTTGTACAACGGCGCATTGGCATAAGTAGACATTTTCATCACTTGGGGGCAGGTGGGGACAAGTAAATCATTTAATAATAGGTTATTTTTTAAAGGGGGCTTTACACTCTTACCAAGAGAAACCAATAACAAGACGTGCAGGACATAGACTACATTCAGACTCTTACCTGTATTAGTTGATGTACTGAACCACACATTTGTAAATTTTTAAAACAGTCTTTGAGTTTACACAGGTGAATTCACAAAAGTTGTATAAATGTAAAATCAAACAAATCATATACATGTTTTCTTTCTTCAATCTCATTTAGGGGCAAGGAGTGCAAGAATGGGAAGGGGGAGGCTGGGAAAGCCCCCCCCCCGAACACTCTCTTGAGTTGGCAGTCAAGTGGGTATTTCAAACTTTGCCTGAAATGATCAAGCTTCAGGGGCAATGTCACTGCCCTAGTGAACCACACCCTCAAGAGACTAAAAAGAAATCCTCAGAAAGAGGTATCAGTGAACAAAGCGGAACCCTTGAATTTATGAGGTGTGGCATTTTCTAAGACATTCAGACTCTCTTTCTCAAAACAATTGTGGGACCAGGATGGTTTTGACACAGTTAAGCAGTGTCTTTCTTCCATTGATTGGAAGTTCACATCTTTGAAAAGTGTGAAGGTGAGGGAAAATTTATGCTGTTAAAAAATGATGATCACAGTGTAAAAACTCCCATCAAATCTGAAATAAAGTGATTGTCTCTTACCTTGGTATCAAGATCTTCATGTTGTAGCAGGATAGCAAAGCTAGTGTTGTGATTGCAGGAACAGATAGTGGACGACGATTTCCCATAAGGGTCAAGTGTTTTACAACCTGTAGTCGACCATGTCCTTTTATAAGTGGAAAAACGGTTTGATACCCTATTAAAGAACTGAATATAAGATCTTTCTGCAAAAACAGTATTTATGAGTATTTTTTTTAGGCATAACTCAATCAAAGGGCAAAGTTCTCACTTACCTCATGTCATTTCCTTTTATTATTGAAATCTTCAAGTTCAACTTGGGTGGTAACATCTACAGACACTCCAAAAGAGATCCATACTTTTAAAAAGGGCTCCAAGGTCAAACTCAGCTTTGTGAAGCACTTTACTTTTGAACACTCTTATGAAAGTGGTAAACAAATAACGATCCTCTTACCTCAAGCTAAACTGTGTAAAATGCAGTTGTAATTAATATCCTTCCAGGGCGATCCTTTTCAAAATCCAAAAACACCAAATGACGTTTCATCTCAAACAAATGGGTCTTTTACAATTTTGTACCGAAATATTAAGTTCACTCCTGAATTTCGATGATCAAACAGCATTGAATTGGACCTTTTGAACGAGTAAAAAAAAATTCCTCTTTGGAATGTATAGACTTATTTGTTGTTGATATCCAATGACTCAATGTTTCAAAAACATTTACATTTTACACCATTTTAATGAGAGGTTAGAGACTTGTAATTGTTTTTTCCACTTTCATGAGGAAAATGAGTGTATCACAAAACATAATTTGACCTTTAGAGCCCCTCTTTAACAGGCAGACATGTGTACTACCGTTTTTGAAGTGGAAAATAGCTATTTTGCAACAATTTTTTTTTGAACACTCTGAAAATTTTCACTGACATAAGTATTTATGGGTGAGCATGTGTCTTTCTTATCTAAGAAAACAGAGACATAATTCCGACCTGTCTTGGAGCCATAGCTCTTACTACTGCATCAAAAAGAATACTACTGAATCCAACCTTTTTTAAATGAATAAATAAATGGTGGTAGGATTCAGCACTTCTGGTATTTCTAGCCTCGTTTAAAGCTTGCTCTTTTTGTGTTTGCTAACAAGACTGTAGTGCCAATGAAGCTGAGGGAGTCCACAATAGTGACACTTTCATGACTTTGTTAGGCTACCACACTGGCACTGGACCAGGCTCTTAATTGCACTTAAGTTTTAAAGACTTACCCGACAGAAGTGTCCCAAAAACTGCACATGCGTTTCAAAACTCTGCTCCCGTTTTCAGGATGCTGTAAACACAAAGGTAAAAATCCTCTTTGTATTCACTGAGTGAAAGACATTTTTATTTTATTTTATCGAAGCGTAACAAAGACAGACATACGAACCACGGCTGACTGACACAAGACCGGTCCAGTCGTCGGCAGCCGGTACAATACAGTGCACCACCAAGAGTTTGCTGCTGAGTAGACCCTTGAAATTAAATTACGAGGGCATATTTCAAAAAAATTAAGTTGTAGTGCGTATAACGTGTGGGAACCGAAAGCATTCGAGGCTTCTGATGCTTTTAAAACTCAACGCAAAACACAACTTTTCATGTGAAATTTTACACGGCTTTGAAGTACCTTCGTAACAAAATGGCCTTCATAACAAAACTGGTCTCCGTAAAAACATAGTTCTTGGTGACGCACTTTAATCTGTTTTTAAATACAATTTACCCCAGTCACTATTTTGCCTGAGCTTACCAGTTGATGCATGAGGGAGAAATTGAGAGCAATTTCAGGCAGTTGATCTTCAGACAGTATACTGCATGTCAAGATACCACTGTTGAGTATTGGACTACCTTCTGAGCCGGACCTTTTCAGAAATAATTATAATATTGAATAAGAAATCGAAAAGTAGCTGAGAATTTGAAAACATTTGGGGTGGGGGCGAGGATTTATACGCACAAAACAAATAAAAATAAAACGAAATAAATTAATATAAAACAAGAAGCAAATCCCCGAGCAAAGTGCTCATGTTGCAAAAATAACAAAAACATTATTTTGTTCTATAGGCCTACTACTGTCCCCGCTTACCGATTGTTAGTGTTTGCTCCCGTCATTTTATCCATACTTTCACTTGGTTGTTGGTAGACTACTAGAACCTTCAGAGACCCTTAAGGAAGAGAATTAAAGCAGGAAGTAAGTGAATTAGACTTCGTCAATCCCATCAGGGGAAACCATTACCTTAAGTGGGGAAAACACTCGTCCTAAATTTCACAGGAGTGGCGGGGCAACACAATTTGTAATATAAAAAGCCGCTTGTATTCTATAACTTATCAGAAACAAAAATAAGTTACCGGATTCATAAGTCTGAAATCTCCCAATAAGCAAAAGAAACCAATATGCATGCATTTTCGCGTAAGTGCTCTTCGATTTCATCAATCATTTTCGGTCAGGTGATTTTTTGTCAGAACTCACAAATCCCGGTCCATTTCTGGGTCAGTATGACCCAGAGTTAGTATCAAACTGACTCATAATTCCAGTTAAAACCCCATAAAAAATACTTTACAGGTAAGGCTTACCCAGACATCGGTCAGGCTCTCTTTTGACCCGAAATCTGGGTCAATTTTGACGCGGGAGTTTTTAGAGTGTGTGGTTTTAACGTGTACTACAATCTGAAAACTCCCAGTAGATCTAACCCATTTCTAGGTCACTGTGACCTGGAATGTGTTTCAAAATGACCCAGAAATGGAACAAACTAAGAATCAAATCTAAACTCACATTTTAAAAACATTTTCCGGGTCTGACTAACTAAGAAGTGTGGAATGCTCCGGATCGATTCTGACCCATGAGTTTTTAGAACTACAAACCTTTCATTCGGAAACCAAATCGTCACTGTTTTTGCACAATGACCATATAAAACCAAAGTTCGTTAAACCTGCCTGCTAGGTAGCTCTGATTGCAATGTTACATTTGAGCCAAAGTGCAATGTCTCTGTACTTTGTTTGCCAGGAACGTAAAATTAACTTTTCTGGAAGTTGATCAAAACAGCGCGAAGTCATAAGCTCAATCATTTTAAGTTACTGGTCCATGAATAAACGGAAGTGCTGTTTAGATTGTCTGTCGCGCTGCTTTTGTTTGAAGACAGCTCATTTAGAATGGAATCACCTGGGTCCAATCTTGTGAGGTTATTGTAGAAAAAAGAAAAGAAAATGATTTCTCAACAAATTGGCATCCTGAAAAAATGGTGGGGGGGGGGACTTATGGAAAAAAACACCACACACATCAAAAAAGTTACCTAATTCTGTCGAGGTAAACTTTTCGAAGAAAGGCAAACTTGAGTGGACTACGATGTGCCAATGCATTTTGTACGACGCAGAACATAAATAATTTGTTCTAAATTTGTTTATTCTTCCCCTTTTCCCCAATATGGAATTAAATGTTGAATTAAATTGAATTGATTTTAGTAGGATTTTGCGAAATAATTCAGGGGCTTATAGTGTTAGTATTTCTTTTGCAACGTCGTCACAGCCTCAAATTTTCCCAACGGGCAAAAGTATACGAGCGGCCTTTAGCGCACTTGAAATGTTTACTAAAGAGGACACAATTTTGCCGAGCCAGTTTATACACATCTTGCTACTTAAGGCCCCCCCTTACAAAATGGTACACTCTTAAAAAGCCTGGGCAGAATTGACCCTGAGCTAGGTCCAAGGGGACGTGACACATCTCCGGGTCAAGCTTACCTTGAAATCGGTTAGATTATGAGATTTTAGTTCGGATTGAGACTCAGTTCTGGGTCATTTTGACACAGATTCTTGGTCATTCAAGAGACCTAGGTCAGGGTAAATTCTCTGACCAGGATATTTTTTAGAGTGTGGTCAATGTTTGTAAACAAAATAAAGGTTTATACTAATGCACATTTTCGCGGTTTAATTTCTACAAGTGTATCAAAACGATCATCGTCTCCTCGTCACTGTAAACATGTTTATTCACGCCAACTGATATCAGTGCGAAGTATTTCAGAGGATCTTTCTGTTTCTTTTCCATGAATTATACTATAAGGAAGTAATAAAATCAACCGACCTTTGACCTTATTGAAGGACCTAGTTGTGATTCTCAAAGTAACCTCGTTTTCATCTTCTTCGTCGTCTGTAACTTCCTGGTCATCCATTTTGTTTCTCCGTGGTGCTCTAAAGACGTACCTATTTATAGCCTCATTTGTTGCAAAAGATGCCATTTCAACCTCTGGCAATAAAACATAATTATGATCATACTAAAACAAAAAAACACGCAAACAAAACAAATTCTGTCATTGCTTTTTGGTCGAGTTTGGCTAAAGTAATATTTTTTTTATTTGCAAGATGATTGTTGTGGTCTAAAAAACAACTACTACTTAAAAAATGAATGCGCACGTCTTTACCGAAATTGTGCTCGGGCGTGGTACAAGAGAACAAATAAACACAATAAACCTGCTGCACATGACGTCATTTAAGTAGGGCGCCCTCGCCTATAAATCAAAAGGAGGTTGTTCATTGGCAAATCCTGTGCGTCACCCATACAAATCTGCGTGTTTCTACTGCTTTGTCTTCAGTTTAGCTCTAAGAGGGCGGCTTGGTGACTTCAAAGCATAAAGTCACGGAAAACCATCATTTGGGGAACGACGCAGCGAAGCGTCCTAGTATAATCATCCTTATAGGATTCCTATATTGAATTTTTGAGCGTCGCGGCAGTATGCATGGGAAAAGAATGACACGTGAAGCATGTTACACCAATAGGATGACATGGATCTGTGTGTGCGGTATAATTATAATGTGCCATATTGACTTCCAAGTTATTGTTCAACATTAGTTTTGCTACTGCAATCTTATCAACAATAAGTATTTTTGCATTATTTTTTCAAAGAACTGGCTTATTTTAGTAAAATTTGTTACAAATCATTTTTAAATGGCTTTGTATACTCTACAATACTTACTTGCATCATTGACAGTCATCTCCAGGCTTTGATTACTAGGTAGACCTCGTGCAATCTCCGCCATTGTACGCTCCAGTAGTGACGCAACTGCCATCGTTCGCCTTACATTCTTAGACGCACATTCAAATGAGTAAAACTATTAATTCGCCCTACACAATCATACTACCTTTAAAAAAAAGTTCTTTCCTTTATAAAGCTATAATGCGAGCGTAGGTTCACAAATCCGAAAAAGTTTCCCACATAAACACACAGCAATGGTATTTTGAAAACAAAATGTCAAACTGTAGTGTACATATTTAGAGTAAAATGTTCCTGAGATAATTTTGATGCCTACCAGAGTCAGTCCTTGTAGTGTATTTCCCATGATTTGATTCACAGTGTTTTATCTCAGAGTCGTTTTCATACCGTCAACCCAAATGAATCCATAGTGGATTAGCTAATGTTAACAAATGCTAGTATGACTTTAATCTTACCATATCACGACTTGTAGACAGAATGTCAGACGTCGATCCTAGAACTTCCTAGTAATGAATATAAGGTTCAGCCAAATAAGAGAGATATTAAAAAACAGTATTTTGAAAGACTTTTCAGAATATAAAGTTAGCCAAGCTAGATGCGTCAGTATTATTGTGTAGGATTTGGAACTTTGCATGGAGGAGGGGGGGGGGGCGGGATTTCGGTCTCGTAGGCATTGTGGTATGTTATGAAATATTGTATTTTATGAGTTGGGGATGTTCTAAGAAAATCTTTGCTGTAACAACTTGACGTTGCGATCAATATGCTAATTTGCAGGTTGAAACAAAATGTATGTCTTAAACGCTATACTGGATTGATAGAGCTGTCGCAAACAATGTTCAGGCATAGTGTGATCAACCACACATGAAATGATACACCTGTAACAATTAATTTGGGCTTAATCCATTTTGTGAGTCAAAACATGTTAGTGAAAAAACATGCACAATTTTCAGTATGTTAAATCACTGTCCTTAAATTTGTTATTAAAACAAAATCAGCTGTTTTGTTTTGTTTTGTTTGTTTGATTGTTGGGTGTTTTGTTTGTTTGTTTGTTTGTTTGTTTTTTTGGAGGGGTTCAGATACAGTTTGCTTGAAAATGACTTCATTTCAGAGGGAAATTTCTCACAGAACTTTTTTTCAAGTATGAACTTCATAATCAGTAAGCTTTCAGACTAAAGTTAAACAATGGCGTGTTTTTGTATTCTTACTTTTCACAAGATAACACACACAATTAAAAAGATCTTAGAACAAAAATTTAAAAAGTAACACATCTACAAAATAATGGTCTAACCTCGGTAGCATTCCTCAGGGTAACCATTGAAGTATTGCTCCGCAAAACACGAAATCTCCTGACACGATTCCGAAAAGTAGTTTCAATGAAACTGAAGAAAGCTTGTTCATTTGACTCGGACGTCTTCGTTGCATCTATGATTTCTGATAAAACAAAGTGTCAACATTATTGTACAGATTATTGTTCGAATTATGGTCATGAATACTGACAGTGTTGGGGGGGGGGGCCTAAGGGTGTAGTTTTCTTTTTCTTTGCCATCCCCAAGTTTACCTCAACAGACACACGCATAGCGATAGTTTTCTAAAGAAATCCTCTTCTTCGTTCAACCCGAACATAATACAAAATTTTTGGGGAAGTATGTGACCACATTTCATCCGGCAAGGAATTGTTCTTGTTCATATATTTCAAGTGTTGCACTTGTTCATGCAAAGATCAGATCAATCTGTACCGTGAACAAATACAGAAAACTGTACCCCCCAAAAACACCCCACAATAATAAATAAAAATAAATACAAAATAAAAATAACAAACTCACGAGTTTGCTCCGGTGTTGGATTCCGTGTTGAATTCCGTCGACGAGCTGGTCTCTCTGCGTGGTCGTCAGGTCGGCCAGGTCTTTCTGACTGTCCTCGTCGGGCAGGAACGTCTCGAGTGGTAGGTGTAGCCGTTTGTCCTGGTGGACATATGCAGTAAGGTCTCTCCTGGTGGATTGTTTCGTCTGCTGACCCAGGGCGTCTGGTTGGAGAGTCCCTCTGCTCCATTTCTGTTGCTCTGGTGCTCAGTCTTGATATATGCATGGAACTCAAAGTTGGTCTGGTCGGTATTTCCAGTGGGTCTGGCCTTGCTGTGTGACCTGACCGACCTTCCTGGTTTAGCCTGTCTAACTGGATCCTCCGATCAGGACGAGCTGTACGGCCAGGTTGAGCTTGGCTGGGCCTGTGCGGATAGCCTGTATCACCAGCTGGACCGTTGGTCCCGGATGGAGAGTCTCTCCGTCTGACTTCCGTTGCTCTGGTCAACATATCCATTGAGTCTGGCCCGCCTGTGTGACCCAATCGACCTTGTTGGCCGAACCGGTCAGCCCGAACCGTATGGCCTGCCCAGCTTGGCTTTACCGTCTGATGCTGTCGACCAGATATCTCAGTGCGGTTTGAATCGCCCATCATATCTGATTGACGGAGGCGTCTATGCTCAGCTGTGCGAGATGTATGGCCATGTTGATATTGTCCTTCCAATGACTGATCTGTCCAGCTTGGCTCGACTGTCGGTTGTTGTCCACCTGTAGTGCGGTTTGAATCTCCCGTCGAATCTGATTGACGAGGTTGTCTACGCACACCTGTTCGGTTAAGCCATTGGCTTGACAAGTAACGTCGAGATGTATGGCCATGTTGATCTTGTCCTTCCGATGACTGATCTATCCAGCTTGGCTGGACTGTCGGTCGTTGTCCACCAGATACCTCAGTGCGGTTTGGATTTCCCGTGGTATCAGCTTTGCGATGTTGTCTACGCATACCTGTTCGGTTAAGCCGGTGGCTTGGTAAGTACTGCCAAGATGTAAGACGGGGTTGACCATGGCTTTCTGTTTGTTGTCCCGTCAAGTTTGGCCAGACTGTCGGCTGTTTCCGATCTGACCGCTCAGTGCGATTTAATTCGCCTGACATGTTTGAATGACGTGACTGTCTACGCTCACCCGATCGGTTCAGCCTCTGAGGTTGATCTTGGTAATTCACCCAATCGGTTGGACGTGGTTCGCCTTGTTGACCGTGGTGACTTTGTCGGCCAGGCCTCTCTGGTTGCGTTTGTCGATCTGACCCATCGGCCAGACTAGACGGCCATTGGTGATCTGATCGCCAAGTGCGGTTTAAATGTGCAGACACGTCTGACTGATTCACTCGACCTTGCCCACCCGAGGGGTCAGGTCTGTACATCTGGCCTGCCTGATCTGGCCAGTCTGAATGGTCATCTAGGACTGGTCGGCACACACAGCCAGCCATATCCCCATAGTCTGATCGACTTGGATGCCTTATTTGGTAGTGTTGGTCAAATCGATCTGAGTGGTCTGCTTGGTCTCGGATGTGTCGTTGACCTGACCTATTCTGATGTATTGAAATGTTTAACTGTCCTAGTTGAGCCAACCAATCTGCTCGACTTTGGTTTCTTAGCTGACCTAAGCGATGAGATCTTTCTACCATGCTTTGATTTTGCTGATGATCTATGTAGGTAGTGCGTTCGGGTTGATCCGACCTGTCTGAATGATGATGCCGAAAGGACTGATCTGTACTACTTTGATTTCCTTGATAATCAGTTAATTCTGACTGATTCCGTCTGATGGAAGATTGGTGGTGGTGGCGTGGCTGATCAGTTCGACTTTGATTTCTCCCATGATGCACGAGGTGATGACGTGGTCGGCTCGTTTGATTTTGATTCCCTTCTCGATGTACGTGGTCAGCGTGCAGTTCATCCGTTTGAATATGCCTTTGTAGGGTAGACCAATAAATCTGATCTCGGTGACGTTCCAGACATGGACACAGAGAACTCATATCTAAATCACTGGGTTGATACAAGTCTGTCTGATAATACTGCAACCAACGAGCACTTGGTGTTAAAGACGATGAGCCATTTTGTTGTTGGCCTTGCCACTGGTTTAGAAGGCTTTGATATCCTTGTTGGGTTGGCGAATGAGATTGTGTTATCCAAGAAAGCCAGTCTAGAAGACTTGGATTGTCTTGATTAGTTGGTCGGTCTGAACGCAATGGAAAGCCTGTGGGATTTGACCTGTACGGTTGCAATATCTGCCATTGTTGGTCTGGTTGACCAGCCCAATCTTCTTGGCCAGCCCAATCTCGTTGGCCCTGGTGGTCATAAGACTCGGGTTGCTCTGGCTGGCCTGATGGACCTATTCGGTATGACTGATCTTGCTGCATTTGCTGAAACAGCCAGTTGCGATATGTGGGTAGATCTAGAGTGTCTAACCATTCTGACTGATTTGACGAGAACGATTGGCCTGACTCTTCTGGCTGGTCCAGCAGCCCCGGAAGTCCCGACTGTTCTTGCTGACTTGACTTGTTACGTAGGCAAGGACAATGGGCACGGCCTGGATATATGAATGAGCTGGGTTGGCCAGGCCGAAATGGGTTGCGTTGTATACCTGGCTGGTCGGTTTGATTGGCTGTCCCTTGAGGTTGTGGTTGTCGTTGTCGGGCATACTCTCCCAGTCTGTGTTGGAGATCTCGGTAAAATGTGTCAGGTTGGCCAAGTTGACCAGAGGGATCTGATCGACCCGTTTGATTATGCTGGGATGAGTTGCGTGAGTAGGCTGGTTCCTCAGGTCGACCAAGGTATCCTTCGCGTCGGTCTTGTTTACTTGGTTCAGTATGGTCATGCTGGCCATCTACGCTTCTACGACCTTCCTCCGTATATCGATCGGTTTGTTCAGAAGATCCCTGGTGACCTTGACTGTGTTCGTGGCCAGGTAGAGCTGATCTGTGTGGTTGGTCTGTGCAAAGATGATATATAAGTGGGCATCAATGTTAAGCATTTTAAAAAGATTGAAGTGTTGTACAGAATTAAAACAACAAACACGGAAACTGAATGAGGTTATTGGGCAATGAAAATTGCATACTTTGGGATCTATTTTGTTTCATAAAATCTGATGTGAGAAGTGTCTTTGTTCCGTTTCTATAGGGCCCGCCGTTTGAATAAAATGTTTCAAAGTGTTATTTGTGGCCGTAATGTTTATTTCGACTAACCTGTCCAGCCTGGGTGTTCTACCTGACCAGTTGGATGCGGGTAAGATTGGTCCGTTCCGGTTCCGGCTAACATCCACTGTGGGTCTTGCTGCGCTTGCCTGTCTTCATAACCAGACGGAGTCACCGGGTATATTTGCCGATCAGTGTGGTCTGAGGTGTCTAGTGTAACCAAACCTTCAAGTTGGTCCCGATCATCTGTCGGGCCTGGTGGGGTAGAGCGTGATTCTAGTCCTGGTAGTGCCCAAAATATTACCAGAACAAAGATGGGCATGAACCGAGTATCAAGTGTACAAACAAGTGACCAGATACCCATTGTTGCATTTTTCAGAAACTGTTCCCCTTCAAAACGCCAGTCGACACTGGACTCTTTTTGTACTCAAAATATAACACTATTTGTTGTTTTTTAAATTGTTGTAGTTAAAGCGCATAGTAAAACTCCACAGGGTAACAAATCATAGTGATCAATTTGCGGAAGTGAGAGTATAATAAAGAGTCAATAACTTCAGTGAGCTATTTTTGATTCCAAGTGGGGATGCGTGTCCGCAGGTAAATTCTAATCAGCTAAAAAATGCTTACAAAAAGTTAGATTGCACACCTGCGCTTTCTAATCACCAAATTGCCAGTGTTAGGGATGGATGGGTTTCGGGTAATCATCGGGAAGACAGGATTGGCAGAGCTGACAAAATAGTCGCAGACAGTGTTCATGTTTTGTGTGATTAGCCATCCATATACATGAAAAAACAAACCTGTAAAAATGTTGGCTTAATCCATTGTGTTAGTTGGGAGAAAATAGTGAAAAACCATGCAAAACATTTAGAATGTAAACACATTGTCCTTAATTTTGGTTGTAGCAAACGAAATCAGCTGTTGCGTTTTTAAAAAATAGGTTTTCAGATACAGTCTTCTCGAATATGACTTCTTTTCAGCGGGAAATATTTCACAGAAACAAAATGGTTCTAGTTTTAACTCCATAATCAGTAAGCTTTTAGACTAAAATTAAACAATGCTTTTTTCCCCTACCAATCCTGTACAACCGAAATGACAGCGAATGCACTTTGCAGTAGAGATAATGCCGTTAAAGGGGGGGGGGGGGCATTTATAGGCTTGTTTAAGATTCAGTAAGTGATATATGACTGCATCTAAAAGGAATTGTTTACCACACACACGCACAGATCCCTGTCATTTTATTTGCGGAACACACGTCGCATGTCACCATAATTTTGCCATGTATTACCTGCAAAGACGCTTCACAAATTATTGTATCTTGAGTCCAGTACATATCGTTCCCAAAATAATCGTGCCCCGGGCGTTTGTCCAAATGTATTTCTGTTTGACATTCATTGTGTTCTCTTTGAATGTCTTCATTATATCTTCATTACTTTATAGGCACCTGTGATATGAATCTCTACACAGTCTGATTAAAATGGAGTGCCCTCCTCAGTTGTCAGACTTTAGTAAATGTTTCGTTAAGATTGAGTGCCATCTCGAGAATCTTGATTTTGTGATTAACGTATTCTTCTTGATTTATGGGCGATTAGCGATTGGTATTATCCGAGGTAAAGGATGCTTCGGAGTTATTTTGTCCAGTTATGTTCATTTTAGGACACGACTTTGTTAAGGGTAAATGGGTGTAGGCCTAATGGTAGTAAACAATGACATGAAAAGGCTGGAATTACCGGGTAAGTACACTAACACAATCAGTATATTTCTAGGACTAGCAGAGCGAAACTTACACGAACACCAATGCCTGTTCACCCTATTATATGGAAAAAACATAAAGCTTGCTAATCAACAAGGTTAAATTGTTTAGGCTACATCCAAAAACTGCATGGAGACACAGACAAATTGTTGAAGATACATCCTGAAAAATGTGAACAGCATGCAAACAACTCGTGGCCACCTGCAAAGCAGCCGAATAATTCAACTTCTATTAATATTAATATAAATCTTTGGTTAAAATCCATTCGAAATGTTTGTCATTTTTTAAAGGGGCTCGGTCGCAGCATTAATAATCTACTTGCAAATTGTAATCTCCTTGCCTCTTTTTCTTTCTTAAGAAAAGGGCTAATTAATCGTTTACATAATGGCCTATATCTTTACACACTAGTGTTGTGATTGTGCGCGTTGCTTCGAATCAGAAGTACAATAATTCCCATCATGCATCACTGTACCCTGGCCAATTATTAGTACACGATCGTCTGCCATGCAGCGGTATTGGATGAGACCGGTGGGGTTCAAGCGAAGTATAGCTCATTGGTTACTAAATTAATTTTGTAGTAGAACAAAAATACATACGGTTTGAAATACTGCAAACTTGTAGAAAATAGCATTTTAGAGGTATATATAAAGGTCGCCATTACTTTTGATGAAATTTTCCGGTTGGTTGTCTGGTTAAATAACAGGTGGATGTTTTGAGTGTTTATTGGAAGCAATAAGATGGTAATTTATTTCCTGTTCTCCCCATCGATGACATAATATCAATTATTTAAAACAAAACTATGGAGAATGACCCAAGAATTCAATACTGTTGGAAAACCAAACACAACACAAAACAAAAAGGGCACTTACGATATGATACGTCAGAAAGCTTCCATAAGAGAGGTCTGAGCAATTAGTACTGCGCCCCATCAGCAGAATGCACTTCCATCCAGAGAATACAACGGCTAGACAGTGTACCAAAAACATACTACTGGAGCAACCGGCAAAAGTGTATGCCATTCCAATGCCTGCATGTTTCTGAGCTCTCTTCTTTTTTTGTATAAATGCCTTGTCAAGCGAAGAATGTCAGACATGACTCCTTTGTGTCGACTGTCTCACTAATAGAATGCCTCAAACCAGCGGCTACGACGCTACAGTGGAATTACGGTATTCACCGGGATTATTCTGAGCAATAATCGGGTCAAAAACGGATCACCCAAAGTTTGTTGTTTTTCAAAGAGGCTGAGAAGAACAAAGTAGAACGCACTTAGACTTCTCAATTATTATGACACAAACCGTAGAAAAATCACATAATTTGTGGCCTTCTGTATTCGTGGCTAACTGACCCATTAGAGTTCAACCCTTGATGATTCACTAACCAATTACAAGCATGATTGCGCATCAAGAAATCCGACACATTAGAAATCTCACTTTACAAAACCTAAATAAACTGCTGCCATTTTGAATAGCTGCGCTGTGCATCTTGTGTATGGCGCCTCGTGCTCGCTCGATGATCGAGGGATGGAAATTCGGTTCAACTTAAAATGACTCGTTCATTATGAATAAAAAATTGACTTCACTAAGACTAAAATAGTAAATCAAACTCATTAAAAAATACTTTAATTTTTGAGTTAATCTTTATTTCCAGCCATAACCTTGGAACTTTTACATAAAGCACCGCTAAAAGAAATACGTTTCATTCACAAACTTTTAGACGTTAGGCTAAATGGCAGCAGATGTTCCAGAAGTGAATTAAAATTCTTCACTTTTTTTTGGCATGCGCTCATTTTTGAGACGATGGATTTTACCCAATAAGTCTGTTGCCACCTAGCTTTAACTGTAACTTTCGTTTACGAATGTTCGTTTGGTCCCAGCGCCTGTGTGGCAGGAGACTCTGTGCCCCATACGGCTCATTGTGCAGAAGTTTCGTCTGGTAGAGCACTCTTTTGAATCCACCTTTAGCCCCACATATTAATTTTACTGTATAGGGAATACACACAACGGGGACAAAATCCCCTATGACACCTGAACTAAAGGCGCTGGGATGGGCTGACGTATACGCATGCTCATTTGACACTTTTCCCCTGACCTAGTAACCCCCGGTCACCTCTTCCTTTTTTTCCGAATGATTTTCCTCCATAGAATAGTGTAGCTCTCTGGTGTTAATCTATTGTGAAACAATTTTGATGCTCTTCTTTGCCTTGTACTAAAAAAAGAGCTTGATCACAACATTCATAATTTGCATGAACAGTTTTACTCTTCTTTCAACTTTGGTTTAAAAAGGAAGATTGCTAAATAATCATTTCAGCATTACCATATCGGGCGTGTATATTTATGAGTCTACGCATTGTGCCGTAAAGTTGTATGCCGATCAGCAGTTACAATCACTCCCATCATGCATCACTCCTTTCTGACCAAGAGTTTGTCAAAGCTCATCAACCCATCCAAGCGGTTTTGGACAAGATCAGGGAGTCTTAAAAACCCACCGGAACCCAGAGAATCTGGGTCAACTTTGACCCGGAAACTTTTAGAGTGTATTGGATGTGCCTTCTCATTTTCCCTCTGCAATCACCTTCTATTTACCTCAGCAAAAGTTGCACTGACTTACAAGGTAGGGTCACAAATTGGTTTGGAAAGATACAATAAATGGCACCTGTGACTGTTTTAGCAGAGTCACGGTATTCTCGTAAAGAACGTCGAATCATCCACGTTAAGCGAGAAGACAGCGAGTACCGACCGAAAGTTGAATTTCCAAAGATCGCCTTAAAGTGAGTGTTGACGATTCAAATGTTTTCGACATAAATTTACTAATTTCTAAACAACGGGTGCACTTCAGATCAAACAATTCCCAAGGATGCTTACCACCATTACCATCTTTATAGCAAGAAGGCTTTCGGATAAAACAATTATCACATTTTTCGGCATCACTACCAAAGTATGACCCTACCTTTTAACTTACAATGTTTACTTATTTACGAAAACACAAAGAAAAGGTTCTGATAAGTCGTCATATATTAATTCACAATAAACAAACAAATACAATTAATTTATGCAGAGAATAAAGTCATCTCAAGTATATTGCATGACAGTCTTCTATTCAACACATTTTACAATAGCAAGTGTTCTCAAACAGAACCTTTTTAGCTGATGGGCAGTTAAATAACTACTTTGAACACCAAACCTTGCACTGTGATACACATTAATTTTTAAACAAGAAAATACATCAAAACAACCGTTTACAACAATGAGATGAACACGTCATCCAACTGCACCGATGACTATTGACCCAGTTCACCTGTCGTCACCATCCTCAAAACCTCGTTCCCAGTGGTGTACGATCTCGCCTTGCCATTTCCCCCCAGAATGCCCCGCTCGATCATGACCCCCTGGAAGTGTGACTTTGATTAATATCTAAATATATTGGAGACGTACGCAGAGCGCGCAAACAAAAGAGGCATCAAGTCATAGAGCAACTGGTTCCCTCTCATTCTTCTTTGATCTTGTGACATGTCCAGCTGTATGCAGCTTGGGTGACCACCCAAACTGCATACAGCTCGTTTGAAGTGGATAACGTCATGACAATGTTGCGTTTTGACACATGCTTACTAAACGCCATGCAAACGCCATAAAAGCGCTCGAAAGCGTTTAACAAGCGTGCGCGCAGAGCAGTCAGTTTTGGTTTGTCAATCAGCGCTTTTTTCTCTTAGCAAAACGTTTTTTCCTCTTGTTAATCCCTTCCAGGAGGTAGTGACGACAGGTATCGATACGGTGCGCTACCCATGGTAACAAGGCTGACATTCTTTGAAAACTGGTTGCGCCATTTTGGGAGCCCAGATTCCATAAGCGTTACTGTACAGTTCACAATTTACGCGACGCACGCACAATCAAAAAATATTTGTCTATGTAATTTGAGATAAAAAAATGACAAACAGTAAAGCCACACAAGTGACACCAGTACATTGTGTCCATGTATTTACACCATACACAACATCGATAAATCTTTTCTCGGTTAAAATCTTTCATGCGCTTTTTAAAATAGAATTCAAGTATCTTATGCACTATGTACAGAAATAGATTTTCATAGCATATCTAAAGATTTTAATATTTCTTCATATTAACGAGCCAGTAGAGTCTGTAAAAAATCATTGTTTCAAATTTTTGAAAATCTACTGCGCATCACTCACAGCTGTCCAGATTTACAGTAAAGGAAATATCCTGGTTTCTGGTTGAATTTAGCCATTTGTTTCAAGATCGCGCAATTTCGTAGCAATTTCATTGCAACTTCACTTCCGTTGTTGATGTATTGCTTCCCAAGAGTCAAGGTTTAGTTTGGCGCTTTGGGCTACAAAAAGCGTTTGTTTTTAAGGTATTCTAAAAGTAGAGTATAACGATTCACATAAATACTTCTTGAAATTGTGTGGTTTTTGTGTGTGATTTCAAGACAGAACACGGTCTGCTATTTTTGTAGAACCAAATTTTTGACTCCACAAAATGGCGGACCGTGTGTTCTGCAGGTTGTATCTCAATAGACAAATTTATGTTTTGTAGTCACTACTCACTAATTACAATGCACTGTAACTGTTTTAGTGTATGAGCAACCCTCAAAACAGGAGCAATTCCAAAGAGGAAATTTTTGAGAGATTTGAAGGCAATGTGCCCTTTTAAGCTCAGAAGTTCTAAGGTGGCGGGCAGTTCTCCGATTGGACTATTCTGACCTCTTTTATCTCTCTCCGAGGTGTTAAAATGCTGTCGCCGACGTCGTATTGGTCTTTCGGGTTGTCATTTGTGTATCAGACTGATTGCATGAAGACGCAGTTGACGCTGACACCTTGTTCTTTCCCTTTCGCTTGAACGCCTTCTGAACCTGTGATTGGGATCGAAGTTACATCGCAAGACATTCATTATTACGTCAACTCTCGTTAGAAAGAAGTTCTGCTTACAGAGAGTATACATTATGAAGTTCCGAATCACATTTCTGCTTTGTGACTCTTTGTCGTCCTCTTATAACAACAGTTCTGTTATAAAGAGGCAATTTGGCAAGTCCAAGAGATCTTGTTACAACGAGTGTCAGCTGTACTTGTACTTGTGATTTTTAATCACCGATGGTTCTTATCTATACGGAGCTCTAGGAATTTCAAACCGCTGATCTTGAAGCCCAATACAAAAATGAGCAATGTTCCCTAATTTCCCCGCCCAGTAGTGCGTCGTACGCGCGATGTGCAATTAAACTTTATTTCTTGAGAAAGGTCTATTTCGTTGTTGTCGGTATTGAGTCGGTATGTCACTCCTGGGGCTCCGTACTTTTCAGAGCGTACACAACTCAAGACCGTTATCATGCAGCCTCCATCTTGTATTTCTCACATTTATGTCAATGTAACCAAAGTGAGGCTGGCATGGCAAATAGTCTGGTCCGTTTTTGTTGTTGTTGTTGTTGTTTTTTTAGTACGTGGAATTAATACAGATGGTATCAGCATGATAAAGGTTTAAACTACATTTTGTTTATACTATGCCCGATAAGAGAGTTTTGGTCGCGATTCTTTGCCCATGAATCAATAATTGTGACCATACATTTAACAATGTTAATTTAGATACATTTGCTTGGGGATGATGAGTTTAAAAACGTCCAACAAACACCCAGGAAAAGAATCAAGTTCAAAAGTTGTTTACTTACCTCACTGTTCATAACTACATGACAGATGAACACCAGCATTCCCTTTGAAAGATAAAGAACAGAACAGGTTAGAATCAATTCAGGTTTTTTTTATGAAGCTGCAAGAAACATTTTTGTCTCGATAATTTCAAGTCTAAAGTAGTATTTATTCTTTTCTTCGCTGATTGATGAGGATTTGAGTTTGCGGTGGCAAGAGAGTTTAGCAAAAGTCTTATTTATCGAACACTCTATGAAACTGGGCCCTGGACTTGGCGCAAGTCGGTTACCGTGCTTGGTAGGTGGTACTTAGTTAGCGTCTTGTAACGCGCGCCCTTACGTGCCAGTTCAATGCCAATGCCGATTTGCCGATTGCGAAACCAGACTTGGATTATCCGCCACAGCTTTGTACCTCGGTGTATCCGCTACAGCTTTGTACATTGCCTTAACGGAGCGCGTATTTACCGATTTGGGTTGCAGCCAATGAGAGCGCATTCTAGGGTAATGTCTAAGCACAGAGAGTGGAGAAGTTGTTCGTCTTTACCTGCGAAGAGTTGAAGATGACGAAGAGAAAACCAAATGCTTGTGACGTACTCTGTAAGAAGCCAAAGACCCAAGTAAGACCAAGGATGGGTACGAGGACCATCATGGCACGGAAACTAGCTCTGAGGAGATAAAACAAAGATCGCTGGTCATTGATGACCAGGTCATTGATGACCAACAGACAACTAATGTACCGATGGAGCAGTCTGAAGTGTCTATCCTTCGCAACTTAAATGCACAAAAAGCATCCATATAATTTGCAACCTCTTCTCTACTTTTTCAAAAGGAAGGTACTTCAATTTTAATTTAAGGGAGAGAGGGCACAAGAGGCGGCAATGCAAAGCTGTATGCTCTTCTGCATTGTGACTGTAAGTCGACGGCTTCCTTTGAAATGACATCTCTAGTGGAGACTTTTGGTGGCGCACTACACTGTGAAACCCCTAATACTATATTGTTTTCAATAGTGCAGCAGGCCAGCACGTCGCTTTGGCGCTGGCTGACTAGTTCAAAAATTAACTTTAATTGAATTTTAAATCAAAACTGTAGACAATCTAAAGGTGGAAGCAACAAATTACCTGATTTTGTCGGCGTTGTCTTTGTCCGTGTTCATTTTGAGAGACATGAATGTCCGCATGACCATAACCAGGATCCCTAAATTCACCTGGAATGAACAGAATGGAAACCACAACATGTACTATTTCGCTAAAATCTCCGTCAAAGATTTATATTTCGCTACCTTAGGAAAGGCTATTTAAAGAAACCGGAGACGAAAAAGTTAACCTTTCCCCCAATGTGATTTGTGACAAAAATGTCATCGCCAGCGGTGAAACAAAATGCATAATGCCACTGACGCAACCCCCCCCCCCCAAAAAAAGAAAAAAACCAAAACAGAACAAACAAACAAACACTGATAGATACACACAACCAGTGTGTGTAATGGCTGCCAATCGTGGACCCTGCTTTGTTCAATTCTTTGTCCTGACAAAACGTAAACCCCATTGTTTTTCTTTGTGACATCAGTCATGGACCTATAGTCTCTTTTGTTATAAGTCCTCGGTTTGAATGTCACTACAAGTACGTCCCCAATGCTCCAACACCCCAACACTCAAACGAACAAATAAGAAACAAACAAACAAACAAACAAACACCCCAACACCCCAACAAACAAACAAACAAACAAACACCCCAACACCCCAACAAACAAACAAACAAACAAACACCCCAACAAACACCCCAACAAACAAACAAACAAACACCCCAACAAACAAACAAACAAACACCCCAACAAACAAACAAACAAACAAACAAACAAACAAACAAACAAATAAACAAAAACTGTACTTACCAGAATGACGGTTATCACCAGGGACACAAACGCCCAGATTTGTCCTCGTTTTGTGGACAACCAGCAGGCACTGTGTTGTTAAAAAAAAGGCTTAACTTTAAATCGAAACCTAATAGTCGAGCTGGTAAGTGGAAACTACGTGAAATTTCTTTTAAAAAAAATGAAATTTGGCACACGTTTACGTTGTACAAAAACATAAATTAGAGTAATGTCATCTTTGAATGGATTATAATGTCATTGGCGTCAATTTCTTCTGAAACTGCCGCAATTTTGCACCATCAAATTGAAAGTGTGTCTATGTGTAAGACTGTCCACATGTACGTTTGTTGGGTCTAAGAGCTAACAAAACAAAACCCAAACAATAAAAAAGGGAACGTCGAAAGTATCAAACTTTTGTCTCCCATTGTTCAAAATGGTGGCCATGTCGCATGATTATCACTCGTGAAGTAAGAGTTCTAGAATGTTCACTTTGATGTCTCTAAATGGGTTTGAAGAGTCTTAAAATTCACAATAAGTATTTTTCAAAGTCTCAGACTCTTAAGATCTCAAATTTTCGAAATGGCGGCTATATATTGATATAAACGGCGGCCACTCTCTTACAAATTGCTCATTTTCCTGTGACAAAACCCGGTAGCAAGTGATGACGCAGCCCGACGCATGCTGCAGCACACCTATTACGCTTTATCACAGTCTGGGCAATTGTATTACACCCGTGTATGAAGTTTTTTTTCACATCATTATCAAGCCTATAACTCTCTCAGAGGAGCTAGATATGTTCATTGCCTCAATAAAGTGGAATGGTAGTGCTCTGTTTCCCTTCAAGCTGTAGTTATGAACGGTTGATGAGTGATAAATTTCTATTTCGATTTTTTTTTTATAATTGTGGATTAATGTTTCGATTGTGTTATTGGTAGCAACATCTTGTCATTTGGTTGTATTTTACATGTTACTGTACTTTTAAGTATCATTTATTTAGTTCAGTAGTTTTAGTCATACATTGTGCATTTTTATTTCTCACTTTCATTATTTGTGTGAAGCGAGTTGGGCACCTTTTAAGGCAGATTCTGTGCTGTATAAGCTCTGTTAATATTATTATTAAACGGCAGTAGGGAAAACTCGAAAAAGGGGTTTACTTTAAGCGTCAAAATTAATAACAAATCTAATTTAGCTTTACTCACGCTCCAGACGTTCCATAGTCTTCAAAACCAACAGCAAAGGATATCACCGTGATTAAAAATGGAACACCTGTTGAGATAAGAATGCATGAATGGAAATCAATCAATAAGGCGCCGCTCAAGCGACCGTTGCTCATAACGCTATACAGCAAACTCCAGAATAGCAAGGTTTCTGGAGAGATTGAAACATAATTAGTATTAAAGGAGGATTCTTTCACATCCTACGTGTGGCAATATACATCCAAAACACTTGTTTGTTTTTTGTTTTTTGCTTTAATTAACAGGGTGCATCTTTACAATTTAATGCGCGCACTTAGATTGTCGATTCGCTTGCAACTCGACTGTAATTTGGTTTGTGCTTGTGTCTTCTTCTTTTCTCCTTTCCAGGTAGCACACGGTACACGGCATATCGAGAAAGAAATAACGGCTAAGCTGGACTGGAACCCGCGACCGAGTACCGTAGAGTGCTCTAAAGCATCTGATGAACACGCCAGCCACATCAGTGTTGTAACCTGATATCTTCTTTTCAGCGGGAGCAAGCGGAGTCAAAGACATAATTTGGGAGGGAGGCTATTCAATGTATCAAACCGTTCATTTGTGCAATTGTCGATCTCATTTGGGAAAGGGGGCGAGGGGAGGTTTTGAGCGGTGAGGGGGATTCCTGCCCCTGTCCCTGGTTACGCCACTGAGCCTGTTGGCGGACAGTCCAGATCCACTTGTGCCAAACATAATGTGGGGCTAGGCAAAATAATCCATAATATTGCTGCCTTTGTTGTTGTTGTGTTACCAGATAATTGTAGTTAAGGCAGTAATTTATAACTTTATTTTGTTGCTGAATTGTTCCTTTTTTCTGTTGTATTGGTGTTTTTTCGACTAAGGAATTTAGACTTACCCCAGCCAATCAGCATCAACATAAGTATCTTTGGCTGCTGCTTGGAGACCATCTTTGCTCTCTGGAACAGGAGCCCGCCCTCAATCAGCATCCAACAGAAAGTTCCACTAAAGAAGAACTGGACCAGAACAGTGACGCTCTTACACACAATCTGTTTCAAAAGAAATTGTAAACATTACATTAATTCCGAGACATACATCATATAAAAGACAAAGCTCTTCCGTCTCTTTCCTCAACGAAGATGCTTATCGCAAGATCTCTGGATGTAGCGGTTGGGGTATGCACTTTCCAGCCGCTTACAGCAATTGTTTCAGTTTACGCTTAAATCGTTGAAAACTTAATTCCAAGTTGAACTATCTGAAGTTACAGTGATGTTGACAATACACTTAATTCACAATTCCTTAAAGTCAACCTGTGTTCATTCCCTTTGAAATAAGTTCCAGATTGCTGCATTAGACTAATCATAAGTACTCCCATAAATGCAGGTTTGAATTTTGAAAAGCTATCGGTACTTTACCAAGCAGTGGCTGTATTTTTTGTTATCCTATAGAATTTTGTTTCACAATTTATACCTGCGATGGCCCTATAGCTAAGCATTTTTCTTTATGAAATTTAACTGAATAATGTCAAATTCCATGCTTGTATCTTCAAAGGCACAACCCCACATCACCTACCCGTCATACTAGCAATACTCCAACAACAACAATGGGAGACTTTAGAACGCTACATTTCAGCCGACTTACCAGGTAAATTTCCATTGTTTACGTAGTTCTGAGCATGCGCACATTACCGAGAACAATGGATTTAGCTGGTAAGTCTGCTGCCACCTGTCCTCCCCAAAGTCCCCCACTGCAGTAAAACAAACAGTTCTACTTTTTATCTCAAACATTTTCATGCAAGCATAAGAAGATTTTATTACGGGATACTCAGTTGCATTGATGCCGGTGAGGAATATGATTTGTCCGATCAGCATTGACGCCATTAGATTTGCGTGAACTTTGATCTGTAGAAACTTGAACAGCCTAAAAAAAATGAATCACACAATAATGTCACACGCCGTCAACTGCAATTTGTGCATTTTTTGGGTTAATAGCCAATGTATTGAACATGTTCACTTGTTATGATTCTTTACTCTTAATTTTTTCTAGTGGACTTATTCACTCTTTACTCTTGTTAAAACCCGAAGGACATGCCAAAGCGCCCATTATATTTTATATATCTTTGGAGAGCTATAATTGGATTTATAAGACCACTATACATGTAGATATATACCAGCAGCACCTTGTATAATGGGTTACAAGGTGCTGTGGTGCAAACTGAATTTAGCCAACCATACCAAACAAACACAGGGGAACGCCTTCTCTTAACGTTAAGTGTACTGGATTATTGTACGTGAATGACACAGCACACTGGACCTACGGCTTTACGTCCCATCCGAAGGACGAGGTAATAATGGCTAAGTGTCTTGCTCAAGGACACATGTGTTTAGACCGGGACTCAAACCCACACTCTGCTGACCTGAGACTGGTCGTAATATGTGTTTATTAAAAACTTGAGAGAAAAAAATGAGCGTACTCGTCCAAAAATCAATGAAGAACTTTCCATTCAAACCTTACCTGAGGTAGGTATACAGCGCTAACCCCATACACAGACAAAGTATGGACATACTCCCCAGGATAATACTGAGTAAAGTTTCGGCATCATCAGAATTTCCCTGTAGAAATACACATTACAAATAACTTTCTGTCACGGAGTGTCTGAATAAAACAAACTATACTAAAAGTGAGAATTTGTCAATCTGTTTAGACCTGGTTTCAAAACGACTCCACGGTCCAGGAAAAATTCTTATACACTGCAAAAATGTTGGTGTTTAATTGGACACCATAGGTTTTGTTACGTACAGATACCGAACAGAGAATTAAAAGTAACACCAAAGGGTGTTAAAATAACACACATTTCTGCGAAGAAAATTACATTGATGTTATTTTAACACCCTAAGATGTTAATTTTGATTCTTCCTTCGGTATCTTTATGTGACAGTTTGCAGTGTTGAACAATCTAGTCAGCCAGAATACACGGTTTAACAGTAATTTAAACCGAATATACATTAATACACCACCATGCAATGTCTCAAATCACATCAAGTATTCACTGTGCAGTGTTGTAGTGCTAATACTCGAGTGCTGCTTGAGTACCGTACCGTTTTGATGGTACTCACACCAGAACTCATACTTGACAAGCACAATACTCGTACTTGAAGTCCATACTTAATACTCGACTGAAAAATAATCTGTACCCGATGTCATATATGTTCTCGTGCTCGAGTACTACTTGGCCCCTACTCACCAGTACCTGATACTCGACTGATACTTGACTGTCCAACACTGTCACTATGCTAAACGAGCACATACAGCATCTGTGGCTTTGAAAAACATGTTGATGTGGTTTAATTTTCTTACACGATTTTGTTCTTCCCACTTCAAATCCGGACTGTTTTCTTTCTATATCTGTGTATCACTTTAGCCCAAGGGCTATTGCCTTTACTAGGTGCGAGAATGTTCTGATATCATTGCAGAAACGGTAATAAATTGGCGAGAAAGATTTCACCTGCTGAGATATCGGACTATCCGTAACTCGTAGTAGGATAGCGAAGCTTGTGTTGTGATTACAGGAACAGGTAGTGTACGATGAAGTGGTGTCAGGACCTTCATTCTTGCAGCCCTTTGTAGACCAAACCCTGTTCCGACGTGAAAGAACAATATTATTGATTCTGAAAGGCTTTGAAGCAAATTTTCAGAAAAACAAAATTCAGATAAAAAATGTAAATGAGTAAATAACTCTATAAAAATATTTTAATAATCGTGTGCTATTACTGCATGTCAACTGCATTCTTTTGAATGACCTTTTGGTGGCGCAATTTAGTGTAAACTGCACAAAGTGTGACTAAAACTTACTGTTGAGAATTGTTCCAGAAACTACACAGACGTTGCACAGTTTTCCCTCCATCCGGCGAGTACTGAAAAAAGTTGAGTGTTATTGGGAAAACAATTGTCATTAGGTTAATGTGGAGAAAGCTCTTATACGCTTCCCCAGATACAAGATCTATTTTTAGATTTACTTATTTTGTATGACCGGGTGACTTTTCCTCACTTTGAGTTGACCTCAAATACATTCTCTCTGAAAGTAGATCCCTGTTTCTGATAATATTAATTCAAATTGTACCTTCTTTGTTATTCAAACACATGTAACATTTCCTTAGAGATACAATGTCACTTAATGGTACGATGTATTGCTTTATATTTGAAATAATTGGTAGACCTCCACTATTTGGTAGGCGGACTTATATATTTTGGTGTTGTACGGTCGCACTGCGAGAGCGGGACGAGACTCTCTCTTTTTGCTGGGATTAAACGGGGACAGTTGTGCTACATTTTTGTGCACCTTTTTGACAGATGTTCTTCTGTTTTATGTCGCCATTGCGACATGTCTTCCCCCTAAATTAGCCATGGGCTATTTCCTGGAACCTGTGGTGAGTCTTAATCTACATGCATTTCTTGCCAAGTTAGAGATATTTTGTGACATTCTTTGACGTGTGTAATTCCCCTATGCATGCACATGTGTGTATTATTTGCTGTTGTGTAATGCCTTGCCGTGCATACAGCGTCTGTCAAAACCATGTGCGTTGTGTATGCCTGTGGGCAGAATTGCGATCGCCATTGCGCGTCGTACAAGTAGTCTTTTATTTACATGTACATGATGTATGTACATGTATCGTTATTCTTACAAGGTGTATGTTTATGTTTACTTATTTCAGATGAAGTGGTTGGCCTAAGTAAGCGAGCATCGTACCAAGGGATTATTCTGATTATTATTATTATTGGATTATTGTTAGGAATATTACTAATTAGCCTATGCTGACTGACAGTTGCCAGTTCATCCTGGTGTGACTGTTCAACTATTGATTGTATTGACGTGTGCTGTTAACTGTGTGCTGTGAAATTCTTCTCCAATTGAACTGATTTGAACTGTGATCTCCAATAAATCGTCCAATGAACATTCAAATTAAATCATCCAATCGTGAACTTGTGCTTTATCTTTGTATACACACTCGTCCCAAATAAATTGGTGACCAACCCCCCTCTTCAGCTGTGTTGCCGCAGCCCAGGGTTTCACTACATTAATGAGACAAACTTTATTTATAATCTTTTCTTCGATCAGAAGGGCTTCAATAGTCTGGTGCCTTCCTGGTATAGATAGAACTACATTTGTACTGGTATTTAACAGTAATTACAGTGTCCATGACAAAATATGAAGGCACCATACAGAAGTTCATACAATGATTCTTACCGGTTTATGACGCAGAGAGAATCTGAGAGCAATCTCTAGCGATTCGCCGCTGGCTAAAACACTGCATGTCAAGATGCCACTATTAACGTAAGATGTACCATTTGAGCTAAACGTGTAAAAACGAAAAAGGTGGGGGGGGGGGAGAAGAAAAAAGAGAAACAAAAAGAGAAAAAAGAGAGAGAGAAAAAGAAAAGACAAACACTATTCATCACTTTACAGTTGACCAAGTTATCTTCTTTCATTATGTTGATCGAAGACCTTATTACTAAATTGTATGCGGGCATTTACACACCTGTGTCATGGCAACGTAATCTCAATGAACATAGAAATCCTCTTTCGGTCACGTGTAATAAAATCTATGCAGCGAACGAAACGCAAAAATCTATAAATTGCATCCACGCGTCAGAAAAGAGTGACAAGCCGGGTCCACAAACAGTTAATAAGGAAGGTGAAGTCGTCCATATTTTGTTTTCATTCCTCCAAGCTTTCAATGCATTCCTTGTGTTTCAAACAAAGGGGAACGAGCAGTATTTTCCCACATATGAGTGTTCTATTTCACATCAGGCAGAATAACTGCTAAAATGACAAACGCGTATTAGAAGTTAAGTATGATTGGTGAAGTGGATTATGCTTAAAATACAAGTTATGATAGTAACAACTCACTGATGGAAGTAAGTTCGCATCATAGCATTTGGAGTAAAAAAGCACTTAACTAATATCCATAAACAGTTCAGATCGAATAGTATATAGGCCAATGCATAATGTTTAATGAGCGAATATGAGCAGTTGTTACCTGGCATCTTCTACAAGGTTAGCGACCTCGGATGTGTCGCTGATGTCTCTGTAGACAACTAACACACTGAAAGACCCTTGAAAAATAATGGAATCAAATATTGAATTTTTAAAGAGGATTGATTCTGATTTCAATTAGCCATGTACGTGAAATAGGAATCAACCATCCAGTTAATTCAAGGGTACCGTTTCCTATGATTGAAGTGTGTGGGTGGTGACCTTTATAAACTGAGATGCCAGCAGATGGTTTATTACAACTCTCTGCAGTTCGTTAATTGCGCACTAAAGCTGGAGTGAAAATACAGTTTTGGGTAGTAGCATCAAAGTTCAAACGTGTCGGTTACGAAGAAAAAAAAACGTTTTCACGACCAGGCAAAACTTACGGAATTAAGTTTACCCGGTTAGCAAAACAAAACGAGCTCAACGTCACACACAAACCTCAAAATGAAGTGTGTGAGCGTGTCATACCGAGGTCAAAAGGAATCAGGATTTGACAGTTCTCGGTTTGTATTACCGTAACGACTCTAAAATGCAAGTTATAACAATGGGAGAACTAAAATAAATCTTTTCTTCACCGAATCGACAAACATGTTCGGGTGCGTTTGAGCAAGCGAAGTACGGACTTCAGTACAAAAGATGTAGGCCTACATATACTTTGCAAGATCGCGAAACCATCTATGGACTTAAACAAGACGAATTGTCTTTATACGGGGCTATCATCTCAAAGTGGAGAATATAATTCAAGACATCGCAAGAGCAAAATTTAGCTCTAAAAACAACTTCCGATAAAAGTGGGATTTTTTTTAATGTCTTTTAATTAACTGCATGTTAAGAAAAGAACGACATTTGGTCTCTCTACACAATGAAACATGCTGCCAAACATTCATGTCTTATATTTACGAATTTTGTAAAAATGCAGGTCCGCCCTACAAGGCTAAAAGCCACTCTTGGTAAGGGGCTACAATAAGAAAACCTTAAAGATGAAAATAAACCCATGGGAGCTGAAGGAATTGGTATTCCTCTCAAAACAGTATAGATTGTAGGATGGATTGAAACATGCACCAGGCAATGAGTTCCACAGAGAGCTGCAGTACGAGGGAGAAAGATGTCGGAATGGCTCTTTGAGAAAATAGCCAAAAAGCTGTCCTAGTATTTTTACAAGAAATGTCAAATTCAAGTTAAACGAGGTGACAGCGGGTGCCAGCCGCTTCTCTGGCTGCAGCATCTCAGAAATCTGAGAAACAATTCACGAATGAAAATTTGTAAAAAAAACATTCAGGAAGAAATACATAGACAAACAAATTTTTGGGCGGCTTTTCAATGTAGGCTATGTGCTTATTTTTCTCGATCCCCATGGGAGAGACAAAGGGAAGGGGTAGGGGGCTCCAGTGCCTATGTAACCATCTGGTTACGCCACTGGTGAAGTGTTGAACCGTCTCTTAAGAGTAACTCGATGATTCTGTATTTGTTAGTATTTATAAATGGCAAGTGGGAGGAAAGGGTATCACTGTGCAACAAATCTTACCATTGATATCTTCGGTAGAGCCCGTTGATATCTCAAGAGTTGCCCCACTCCCCTCTGAAGGGTCTTCGTCTTCGTCAGCCGGCTTCTTAGATTGCCCAGCTTTGAAGACGTAGCCACCGAAGTCCTCCGATGTTGGGAAAGACTTCGCTTGAACCACTGGCAACGCAAAAACGCATCATTGGAAATAACTTAAAGACACTCCAAATTGATAACATAGTGGTAAATTATAACCAAATGAAGCCTCACTGATTTTAAAGTTCAGACCATTACCAATTCTCTACAGAATTGGTACTTTCCATCTCAGTGAAATAGCGCTAAAGTTGAGGAATTAGCATTGAAGGCCCGACAATTCATTGTTGCTTAATTGGATTGCCGCAACGAAAATAAGCCTCATGAACTTGCACAATCACTGACAAAGCGTGATCTGCGTTAAAGGGACATTGATAAAAATAAAAGCAAGTCATAACTATGACTCATATACCATAATTATGACTCAGTACAAGTAAATAACATAAGTCATGATGACGTGTACCAATTAAGTCGTGTATGAGATACGTACACTCTCAACATTCCTGGGTCAAACTTTACCCGGTTGCGGGGTTGACCTACTTTGGGGTCAATGTGACACTGTGCCTGTGTGAAAAGGGACCCGGAAATTGGTCAAACTGACGCAGTTGTTAACTAGTTTCCGGCTTAGCCTGATCCAGAAATTGGTAAGGCCCCCTCTGGCCAGGAAGTTTCAGAAGTCATGACTTTACTTTTCTTTCTTTCTCAATGTTGCTTCCGTGTGATTCAAATCAACACGGCTCTCATGAAAGTAAAGCACAACTCACCGGCGTCGCCAACAGTCATCTTAAGTGTGTCATTGGGGCGCAGACCACCAACGATCTTCGCCAAGTTATTCTCGAGGAGTGTAGTCACCGCCATCTTTGTAAGTAAAGCCTGGAATATAGAACAGCTTCAATGATATTATGCACATTCAAGTTAATGTGCAACATATTATATTAAACGGGGGCACACCACAAATTATCTACATACAATTTCAAGAGGGTACTCTTTTCTACTAAACAAAACAATAATATGTCTAAACTCGCGGACCAAAATACACCATCGACACTTGGTTTATTTTTTAAACTCTTACAATTTGAGGTGGATAACGACAGGGTTGCTGGCGGGTTGAGACATCCTTAATGCTCGGATCTATAGAATGCTTACAAATCAACCAAAATGTGGGAAGTTTTAGACCAACTTTTAAACCATAATTGTTTCTCCTCTTACCGGGTTGTCTTGCGTTGCCAGGTGACCAAACGTTTTGTCAACAATTTCCTGGTGGTAAAATTAACAAATACAAATTTTTATAAAGAGCTTCACATTTTGAAAAACTTCCTAGCTTTCGAGAAAAAATTAAAAGATATCCTACTTCTTACAAATTATTCAAAGCTAGGCAAGTTCCTGAAGTCTTTACTTGCAAAGTAAAGTAGGTTATTTTCATTACGTTGAAAGAAACACAAAATGTTCTTCAATTAAAACATCCAACTAGCAAATAGAAGTCAAGTCTTGTATTCCATTGAAAATGTTTAGCAAAAGAAGTCGTGGCCGGAAATAGGCCTTATGCACATGACGTCATTTGAGTAGGGCGCCCTCGGCTGAGATCACATAAAGGTTGCTCATTGTCGCATCATATCGTCGCCGTTTTCACGAAGTGGCGAATCCGCCCACGCAGCTGAAACACAACGTTTCGAGAAAAAGGCTTTTGAAGTTATTAACATTTTAAAAAAGTGTTTTCGCCGGTCTTTTAATAGAAAATGTAATATATTTTCAGTTGATAGTGTAGTGTACAAGTTACTTAACATGACCAGACACTTATTTCTTTACATTTATGCTCTTTAAGAAAGCTGTTAGGTTCCCGTATTCGCCGGTTCGATCGTGAAAACGCACCAACCGCAGCACCCCCATACAACACACGCAAAAGGCGCACGGATTCGCCAGTTCGTGAAAACGCAAATTTGCATATGCCTATGATTCGCCACACACAGGGTCGGATTCGCCAGTTCGTGAAAACGCAAAATGCGTGTCAACACCGATTCGCCACCTACAAACAGCTAGCCTTTAGTCAAGTCGCGCGCGCGCCACCCCAGACTTCACACACATACAAATACCAGTGCTCGCGTTGGTCTTGTTTGTACGTGTATCTGTGGGTGGCGCGCGCGCCTTGACTAAAGACTACCACACACAGTGGGAGGCTTTAATACACGTTCCAATGTGGAACGAGGTGACAACTCAACACGCGCTGTGTAATACAATTTAACCCTGGGGGAAAGGTTATTCGCCAGTTCGTGAAAACGCAAAACAGGGAATGCAGTGATTCGCCGTTTTTTGTAATTAGCGTAATTAGTAAAGTATACATTTTCAAGACTTGAAATTTTGCAGAAATGTTGAGGACCCCAAATACATTTTGAAAATGTAAAAAAACGAAAATGCCCCAACGCATCATTTTGGACGGATTCGCCACTTCGTGAAAACGGCGACGATATGTACCGCGGGAACATAATATAGATGTGTGTTTTCCATTAGTTCATCAATGCATAATGTCTATATACTGTGACGGTTATGCGCTGTGCGTAATGCGTAGTTCACATCCTTATGCATATGACGTCATTTGAGCAGGGCGCCCTCGGCTAGAGGTCAAAAGGACGTTGTTCATTGGCCAATCCTGTGCGCCGAGCGTACAAATGTGTGCGTTTTCCATGGTTTCATCATCAATTTACCTCTTAGATGGCGGCTGTATGAAGTCAATGCATAAGGTCTATGAGACCTTATGCATTGACGCCTTACAGCCAGATTTGTACGAGCGGCGCAAAGGACTGGCCAATGAACAAACGTCCTTATGACCTTTTGCCGAGGCCGCCCTACTTAAATGACGTCCTATGCATAAGGTTTTGATCTCTAATTATATAATAGAGATCAATGCACAAGGTCTATAAAGGCCGGTTTATTAACCGGCCTGAATAGCGCAGTAGGCAATCATGCACATTGCTTGACGTGTATTTTCATGTTTAAAAGCATTGCGCGCTACGCACTGCACACAACGCGTGACGGACACTTGGATTTCCGGCCTATTATAAGGGTCACAGATAGGAGGCTAATTTTAGGGGTAGAAGGAACCCTCTCGATTTTGGGGCGCATTATGTCTGGATACGCCACTGGTGCCTTCACCATTCAACATTATGAGGATTCTATTGAATGGCCACGCAGTAGATGAATTTAATATCAACATAGTTTTGAAAGAACTCACCTTCGACACATTAGCCAAGCTTTCGATAGGCGTGTTGCCAGGCAAAACATGAAACTTCTTGAGCCGTTCATCGAGAGCGTCTCCAATGTCTGAGACGAAATCGGTCGGACCTGAAGTTGTGATTGAGTAGGTCTCGTTTACAATTGTGTGACGTGAGAATTATTTAAATTTACCAACATTGATAATGTATGGCATTACGACAATGTTAAATACAACACTGGGTTAGTCAGTTAGGCAACAGAGCGACAGTGAGATGAAGAATCCAGGAATGACGACAAGTTATGCCCAGCTAAATTTGCAATGAGTCATGGTGCTATTTTCGCGCACTTTGGGACATTTTGGAGCTCACAGAGGGGGTAAAAGAATCGTCAAAAAAGTGAAAAATCTTGGCCTAAATGAAGGCTGGGCCTAAGTATAGCCCCAACCTAAGCGTGTAGACCTGGCTACATTTTGGTTCGGAACAGTTTAGGTACAGGTTTGTGGCTCCATTAAACCCTGGCCATATTTAGGTATAATAATGGGGTTATATTAATTCCCGGGCTTTAGTGATCTCTGGCTACATTTAGGTGAGTGCACAATACTCTAAAAACTCGGATTCCGGTCCCAGGGGTCATGACCATTTCCAGGTGGTTAAAAACGGAAAGTGGTGAAATGATAGTTAAACTTGGATTATGCATCATGGTGACCCTTTTTGGGTCACGTTGACACCAATTCCTAGTCATACTGGCCTAGAAATTGGTCAGGCTCCACGGGAACCGGATCCGGGTAAATTTTTGACGCGGAAGCTTTTAGAGTGCAGCCGGTAGCACGTACTGGTTACGGTTTTTTCAGTTGTTGATCGGCCTGCTGTCGTCACTTCACGGGTCGAAGCCACCTCACTCACGGCAGGAATAGTAGTTAGTAAGACATCATCTGAATAGAAAAAAATACAGGTTAATTACTGATTGATGTATTTTTTATACATACATTTCAAATAACCAGATAACGGCTCATTGTCAGTGTCCTTAAAAACAGTTTCCGTTTCTGTCACAGCAGCGGAGAAATCTCCCTATCTGTCCAGACAGTGCTCTTTAGTCGATCCCTTGTTGTCCAAATCTGAGTCGGAGACCGAGTCCATAAAAAGGGGAGTTCGGCTCGAGTCCTCCAGTAATGCTTTAAAAAAAGAGAGATATCGTCCAACTCACAAGGCCGGACGGCCACTTCAAGGTGAGGGCTACACTTAACTGATTTAGGCTAACAACCCAGATCAACTGTCACCTGAGGCACGTTGCCACCTACTCCTGGGGCTGAAACAGGGTTACCCCCCTTCACAGTCCGTAAGGATATAGGCATGGGTATCATCCACTAGGAGCCTGGCTGGTAGAGCAGCATGCACTACCTTCCCAACTTTTTACGAAGCAATTATGGTTAAGTGCCTTGTTCAAGGGCACAAGTGTCATGACCGGGATTCGAACCCACAATCTGCTGCTGACAACACCGGAGAAGTTTTGCCTTCTACAAAATGGGCCTTCAGAACACTTTGGTTGGTTTGAAATAGACATTCAAAAATGTTTACGAAAATGTTTATGGTAATCTTTGCCCAAAAATGATGCAAGTTTGCTGAAGCCACAAGTTGCTCTTTAGTCACGCCATTATTCATTCAAAGTTCGCAACTTAAGCTACCGGTCGTAAATAATAACGTTAACTTTTACGTTGGATATCAATGACAGTACTTTCATTTCAATGTTCTCACCCCAAATGTTTAATTGTCTTGGTATTGTGTTAGTATACAAAGGCGTACCTATTGATGTCATAATTGATGCAGTCGTAACTGAAGTCGTAACCAGCTTAGTGCTTGCTGACGTCATAAATGGCTCAGTGGTTGTTGCGGGCGGCTCGGGGCGGGTGGTCGGTTTTGCTGTGGTGGTTCGGTCAGTAGTGATTGACTCAGTTGGGGTAGTTGATGGCTCTCGAGTTGTCGCTTTGGTCGTCGTGACTGATATTAGAAAAAAAAGTGCGGATAGTTTTAAGTATACAATGTTTTCAGACGAAAGTCGTGTCATTTCACTTTTGCATGCTGTCCTCGACGGTTTTGTTGATTATAAACTAAGCAATGTGAATGACTTTACAGCAGTTTACTTTTTTCCTTTTAACACAAATATTTCAGCACTCTTATCCCGTTTTAGAATTGACTCGAAGTTGGGAAAAGACTAAGTCCCAGGGGAAAAAACTAAGTTCCCGGGTCAGAATGATTCGTTGCTCGGTCAACTACCATGACCAGGAATTTGAGTCAAAGCATTGCTGACCGGGTTATGACACCCAGCTCGCGTACAGTGCATGTCCGTAGCAAAAAAGGGGCGAGGGCTTGCTAATTTAGAACTGTCTTTGAAATATTTGAACACGTTTTAAAAAAAAATGTAATAAACAGTCAAAAATATTTGAATATGATATATAAATGTAATAAACAGTCAAAAATATTTTAGCAAAGCACAGTTTCTCGAAGTAAGTAAGGTTTGCGGTGACACCATAATTATAAACAATCTCTTTTGTAAACAATATCTTTTGTCAGGGAGGAATCTAAAAACAAGACTCAAGGAACACATCGCACACGGCAGATGGGGTGAATACGACAAATCAGCCATCATACAACATTCTCAAGTGGAAAGACGCTCAACTCATCAACCAAAACAACAGATGGCACCAGACCAGAGACACATCAGAGAAGCCATAGAGATCAACAGACACAACACAGTACAACAAGACATTGGCATGAACATCAGCAACATTTGGCGACCTGTACTCACACCAAAGAACCGCCAAAACTTTCCACGCTCCAGCGAACCCATTCAACACTGAAACCCACCCAACCCTAGATAAGCTCACACACACAGCAGAGTCCCGCATTCTCCAGAAAACGGTCAGACCTAAACGTCGAGCAGAACAAGCCGGCTCTTCTCAAAGCCACCACTACTCACAACTCACCGCAAACCTTACTTACTTAGTATTTTTTCCACCATGCATAGCCTTAAGACGTATCTCACAGTTTCTCGCAAAGGCAAAATTGCATGCAGTCACGCTACACCGTTTTTTAAAGTGTCATTTTGTGGTTTTGATATATTGTGGATGACTTTACATGTAGATTGTAAATAATGACATCACGTGCGGGACAGTAACCAATCGGCGCCAGTCTTTTGTTCACTGGTTGGTACACCGAGTGTGCATTGCTTTAGTGTTGACTTTTCGCTGGTTTTTGTTTGCACATGAATATTTTATGCCGTCTAGATTTACCAAAGTGGTCCCAGAAATGTTCAAATACGCGCGAGACTTGCATGATCTATAGATGTCAATGGCAGGGAGCTCATTGGCTGATCCTGTGCGCCGTTCGTACAAAGCGGTACGTTTTCCATTTTTTCATCACTGTTTAACCTCTAAAATGGCGGCGTGATTACGTCAACGTATAAGGTCTATAGATCTTTCTGTTGTTAATAATCTAACCACGCTGGTTGGCATTGACGGCCAAATGTTAGCAAAACATTCAATCGTGAACAGATGTTTTGTCCAAATTCAGCATTTCCAAAATTACAAAAAATATATTTCCCATGATTGGTTGCTTTGTTAACAACAAATTCAATACTCTTTTTTATGATTATTAGTGTAACACTGTTACAACCTGTGGCCATCTGATTTTGCCTTGCATATATGACTTTCCATATGTTTCCAGCCTTGGTCGGCAAAAACTCGGACTGTGACGTTGCTGATATTGATAAATATAAGAGTAGCGTTAGAATCTATGCAAATATTGTGAATTATTAATGGAACTACAATTAATTATCTACGATTTTGCATGTCTAGTTTTCTTAAAACGATGCATATAAAAATAAGTTTTCTCCCCAAAATGGTTTACTTTCATGGGTGACATGTATCAAGACTGCAAATTTCTGACTTAGTGACTGTAATAATGGACCTTATGCATTGATATCATCCTGCCGCCATTATAGAGGTGAAACAATAGAAAACGCACATCATGACGTCACAAGACATTTGTCAGTCCGTGGATGCCGAGAAAAACGAGAGCGAAAGCCCAATAAGCGCATTATTGGCGCACAAAGGATTCTGTGTAAAATCTGAGTTCAAGCAACACTGGCAACCATCATGGCATGCTGATTTTGAAGCAGTGAGGTACACATCTATAAAACCTGGCATATTTACATGTAAACTACAGCATGGCTTCCATAGTCGCAGCTTGATCTATTTTTTTTCTGTGGGCCTACTCGGTATTCCGAAATGACTAAGTTGTGGTATATAGTTAAGATTGCTCTTGTGCATGACCCAATGGTGACGATTTTACAGACAGATTTTGTTGTTTAAAAACAATCACACGGTCAAAATGATAACAACTTGCATTTTTCTTTTTAAAGAAACAACATCTGGAGAAACGATTTCACTGGATAGCCTACTTGGGAATAATATGTAATTTCAGTCGAGTAAGATATTTTACAGTATCTTGGTAGAACATTTTGTTTTCATGTCTGCAAATGATGTAATCTAGCTGATGTTACGTCTGAATTTATGCAACGCCAAAAACACCCGCTCAGTTAAATAAGGCTGCCGAACAACAAACAGCACACGTCCTTGAAAAATACATCCAACAGAACACAGATTGATGAAGGCTGGGTGGGAGATACACATGACATCGTGTCCTGGGGTCATTGATGTACATGTATTGTGTTTACACACGAACGTAGCTTTACAAAGCTACGGTACCTACTATTAATATTAAGCGGAAAGGAAACATCAACATCTTAAGGTTTTCTAGGTAAAATGGACGTTATACGTCCACAGCTTATGCCCGAGGTAGACAACATTTTCCTCAAGTAGCAATGCTTCGGTGAGGTTTTTTTTGTGTGTGGGGATATTCGGTGTCAACTGAAAACTGTTACCATGGTAAAAAGGACAAGGATTAAAAAGGACCCGTTAAAAATGTCACAACTGTCATTCAAGGACGATTCCACGAAACCAGCCTCGTCTTCTTCTTTTTTGCTAAAGACATGTCCCATTGTTGCTTTTTTATGCTGTGCAGCAGTTCTGATGTCTGTTTGTCGTCTGTCAAGGGAAATGTATAAGCGCCAAGTTGGCAATGGCCAATCTCTCTTATACAAACATTGGTTGAACGTCTATGAATATGAATTGCACAAATCTATATAATATTGTGATTCAGTAACTAGACGACCATACTTATTCCAATCGCTAAATCAGCGGTAAGCTTGGGAGGATTCGAGCCCGTAACCTTTTGAATGCAAATCCTGCACTTTAACTTTGACCACGTTGACAATGTATTTAGAGGTATACAATTCAAAATGCAGTAAAACGGTTGAGTTTGCGGTCCGTTCCTCCAAAATGGCAGAGAACTATTTTTGCATGCAAACTAATCTCTACTACATTTGGCCTATTTGTTTAAGAGTAAACGAAAAATTTTGTCCAGATTCCAAATGTTAGTCTCCCAAAAATGAACTGCAGTGAACCAGGGCAACAGACAATATTGATAATAATTTTTTTTAACGTGCAAAATTTAGAAACTAGGCTATCTCGTCCGAACCCTAGGTTTCATTTGAGCAAATTCGCCAACAGCAAAAATGCCCACAGCAAGCTCCGCTTCTTACAAAGTTGCCCTTCACAACATAGTCGCCCTCAAATAACTAAAAAATGTAATACAAGGCTTTAAAGATCATACACTCTAAAAAAAACCAGCTGGGTCAGAAATGACCTGGATTTATACTACGGGTCAGTGTGCCCCGATTTCTGTGTCGAAATGGCCCAGAACTTGGTCACACTGACGCAGAATCTAAGTTTATAAAGTCCCACTCTTTAACCACTTTCCTGGTCAGCCTGACTCAGAAATGGGTCAGGCTCCCTGGGCCCAGAATCCGGGTCAATTCTGACCCGGAGATTTTAGAAATAAACTTTTAGTTTTCGGTTATTTTTTTACGAAAATGAAATACGCCGCCACTATTCACCACAGCTTTAAGTAACATTTTAAAGTAATGAACCATAAGTAAATTTAATAACTCCAGACCCCCCAAACCCCATTTTCAGCGGAACAATTTAGATCAAGTAGGTCAGTTCAGAGTAGTCAAGAATTAAATAGCTATGCTATTCACTTACATAATTCCTGTGCAGCCGAATAAATCCTCACTACGGTGCAATAAAACACTCACCACTCTATATAGTATTAGGCCTAAAGTTACAACGAGTTTAAAACGGTACACGATGGAGAAAGGAAATGAATAAACCTAATAAATAATTAAAACATAACTCAGCCATAAACAGCAATGGTAATTGGCTATTGTTAACATTAGCATTACCATTCATTAGCCATTAATTTAGTTATTCACATGATTTTTGATAGGTCAACTTGCGATGGACTTTTCCGGGCCCCTTTCTCCTTTCTTGGCTGTGACAAACAGCTACAGCGCAGCTTGCAATTATTTCTTCCCCTCTAATAATGTAGGCATACTAATTACAGCGATTATGTTGTCTAACTCAATACGGCGGGAGAGGATTCACGAACTTAAAAGACCGACCAAGATGATGTTTTGCATATCTAAAGCACTAGTTTAAACTTCTACGCGTTAGTCATGATCTAGTGCGCGTTAACATCTTTTATCTTGTTCACGTGACCAATGGCAGCGCCCATGCCAGAACTTGGCGCGTCAAATCTAGGTATTATATTCTATAACTATGGTATCGATACGGCGCGCCGCCAATGCATGGTAGCGAGACTGGTATCGATGCGGCGCGTTGCCCACGGTAGCAAGGCTGCATTATCAACCTCGGTCCCAGTGGTGTACAATTTCGCCGCGCCTTGTTTTTTCTTTCCCAGAATGCCTTGCTCGATTGCTCGTTAGCGACGAGAGGTATCGATACGGTGCGCTGCCAGTGGTAGCGAGGATGCTGCATTATAGACCTTATGCATTGACGCCATGTTAGAGGTAAAACAATGACGAAACAACCGAGCGCACAGATTTGTACGCGCGGCACACAGGTTTGGCCAATGAACAACCTCCTTTCGACATCTAGGTGAGGTCGCCCTGCAGAAATGACTTCATTATGCATAAGGTTTATAAGAATTTGCATCCATTACTAGGGACAGGCTGCAGCAACGCTGCCTGACTTTTTAAGGGGACACAATGGGAATGCGTGTCATTTTTTCCCGGATGTTTTTTCTAGCTTTTTTTCTAGTCTTGATTGGTGACGTTCGTTTTGTTTACGTAGTCAGTCGCCGATCTCGCAACACGTTTAACTGGGGAAGAGAGTTGCGTCCTGTACCGGTGACAAATGCACAAACTAGCGACGCCAATCAAGACTAGCTTTTTCTAGTTTGCGTTTGCATTGTTCGACAACAGTACCTTTTTTTCGGCGCACTTGTTAATGATGTTTACAATTTGTTTTTTCAAAGATACCTGACATAGAGGTAAAATAAATTGAAAACATTTCTGCGTATAAATAGAAACACAAATTTTAAAATTGGTTTTCTTTTATAAAAAGCTACATAATACGATTTTATTTATTTATTTAGTATAATTGTTAATTTCGAAGGTCCAGAATTCAAGGGGACACCTAGGGGTAGGGAAACGTACCCCTACCCTTGTCCACCCAAGAGTTACTTTACAGCATTGGTGTTGCGATATCGGCAACTGACTACGTTAATGAACGTCGAACGTCTCCAGTCATTGTTTTTATTATTACTTAATAATGTTGTTAACCTAACACCATTATGTGGGTTGTTGACCTTTCCTCAACACACTAATCATTTCGTTAACCTGTACTTGGTTTCTTTTCCATGCTCATGCTATCCCATTTCTCGTATGCATGTTTTATGTTTCCTCTTTAAAGCTGCTTTGGTATGGTGGCCCTGTAGGGACATCATTCATCTCTCAAATTTTGCGATTGTCATAAATAATTCCTCACTGTTTTCACGAAGAGGCAATTCTTCAAAATATCACACATTTTGGCAAATCAGTGTTTTAACATAATTTTTGATGTTATTAGTGACATCATCATTTGCCCCGTTTCAAGTGCTAAATCGTTATATTTTTCTAATTACGCTAATTAGCACAAGGACCATTTTACCAAACTCCCACTTTTGCGTTTTCACGACCCCAGCCACATTTTAGATATTCCAGTCTTACTACATTGAACTACATAGCGCTGGCACAATGCCAAAAACGACTACTCTGCGTTTTGAGTTTTCACGAAGAGACAATTTGTGTGACCTAGATAAATTTAGTTTTCACGAACAGACACTCGTCGTTTACGCATTGGTTTGTTCACGACGCGCTGCACACAGACCTCGTTCGCGCAGTTTTCACGAAGGGAAACTTGTGTTAAACAGTTAATTACTCATTAATTAAACTTACTGAAATGAAAATAACAACATATTTGCACGGTTTAAGATCTCCGCTTTCATGCTTGGAAAAATGTCAACGTTTAAATGGAAAACAGTGTCCGAAACAATGATTTCAAAAATCGTTTAACTTCATACGCGATTTTCTCCAAACATGAAAGTTTGGCTGCTGGGGCAAAATTGCGTCTTCGTGAAAACAGTGACGAATTTTCAAAGATAGTTTTTGATTAACTTATCGTCAATATCACGGCTACTTTACAAAGACATTAGAAATGTTGGATGTACCTTCAGGGCCACCGTTATTAATTTACTTGACACCATTAGTAAACTTAATCACTATGTACTTCATAGCCATTGGTTGAAGGCATCTATTCTTTAAAGGGACACACCGGCTTACTGTTTACCTAATATTGTGATGTGGAATGACATACAACAATATTTTTAAATGGTTGTTGTAAAAAAAAAATCATCAAAATATCACGTAATTAACGAAAAATGTGAAAGAAACAAAGGTCAGCTTATACGCTTTTCCAGCCGTTGCAACTGTCAAATTTACGTGACAATGATGCGCGATGTTGTAAGTAGACTGGTGCTCTGTTTATGTATCAATAACTATACAGACTTCATACCCATCAAGCACAAATTCACGTGTAAATAAAAAAATAGACTGATCTCTATTATACTGTCAGTATAATAGAGATCAGTGACATGAACGGACGTCAGTCCAAAGAGCAAGGTTCCTTGCTCTATGGTCAGTCCTAGTCGAAGTCCGCTCGCAGTCGTAACCAATAACTGTTTCGGTTGAACTTGCCATTGAAACAGTTATTGGTTACGACCGCGAAAACTAACCCCAACCTGTATTCTGTGTACGGCGACGTACTATATTCTGTGTACTTGCAGTTGTAATGGAGAACGTTTCTTCGACATCCAAGGATCGGTACAAAAAACATCGCAAGGAAAAACACCCAGAAGGTGGTCCAACGAAAAGTAAAAAGTAAAAAAAAAAAACACAAGCCAGCAAAAGCAGCAATTTTTTTTTCGGGGGGCGGGGGTGGACATTGTGCAGCTATCATAGAAGTAGACCAGCTGTATGGGACTCTAAATATTCCCCGTCTTCGTCCCGCGTGTGTAGCGCAGGCAACACGTTGCAATAGTTAGGGGATAATAGCTAGGGGTATCAGACTAAAACCCTCCTAAAAAAACCGTAATTGTTGGTCTGGCTCCCTACCCCTCCGACAAGCTCCCACGCTCACGGCTAGACCAGCAAGCTGGGGAGTTCATGCCCCGGGGCTTGTCTCTCTGGCCCCACGAGACACGGCACCGGCTGTACGGGATATGCCCCAAGGTTTACTTTCCGCTAGCTCCCACGCTGGTGCGCCGTAAAACACGCTTCGGTTGCACGGACTCTCTGAATGCGAATCTTACGTTCGATTTTTCATCATTATTTACAAATTGTATCAATAATCTGAATACATTATAGTCTCTTTTGTCAAATACTCATGAATAATAAAAAAAAAAAAGATTTAAATTTGGTTCAGTTATTTACTTGTATACGGCTGGAAGTAAAACTAACTCCGAAAATCACGTGATTTATCCGAACCACTTTTTTGGTTCGGATAAATCACGTGACCTTCGTTTTTTGAAAAATGCTCAAAAACGGCAACATTTGATGGTTTCTTTTAGGAACCGTTCTTCTCCATTCCTGGAAGACCTTTGAAGGCATATGTTAGCCTATTTCGTAGCCCAAATAGCCCAACGAAGCCGGTGTGCCCCTTTAACATCAACGCACAATGAATCATCGGTTTTTGGAAGAAAAAACTCAAACAGTGGTAACGTTTTTTCATGGTTTTGTTAGGGGTTTTGGGCAATCTAAATATGCAACTATGAAATATTTTCCTGGTGCTGGCACCAGCACTGTCAGTGAAACTAACCTATTCACCAGACAGGTTTTTGAATTAAAACCTTTACAAGACCAAGCGGTAGTCTGAGATTCGATCGTCGGTTACGCGTTCTCGCCAGTGTGGTTGTGACGTATGACTGTAAGCCGCCAACATTCCCTACAGCAAAAGTAATTCTTTTAGAAATAAACCAGTAGTAAATGTTATAACTCGCCTAACTCTAGACCCCCTCGCCCAACCCCTTCTTCCGTGGAAACATTTAAATCATTTAAGTCAGTTCAGTGCAGTCAATAATGAAATAGCTATGCACTTACACCATCCTGTTGAACGAGGTGATGTTGAATATAGACCTCCCCCTGATTGACCTGGCTGGCCCGACTGGCCCGGCTGGCCCGGCTGGCCCGGCTGGCCCGACTGGCCCGGCTGGCCCGGCTGGCCCGGCTGGCCCCCTGCGGTTACGGATGTACAAACCAACACAACAACCACCGCGACCAAAACAATTTCATGGCATCGTCTTCCGTAAGACACAGAAAGCTTGGACCAAAAATATAACTTATGTCCGTGGTTCATTGTTCCGAAAGGGATATCTTTTCGATGATGCAGCAAATTTTCCCGAAACTCAGATTCTCTGTCCCGAAATAACGCGTGAATTGAGACACCAGAGCAAGAGCCCTTCACTGGCCCAGCACTAAACGCGTATCACGAAAACTGTATTAGAAAGGTAAGCTATACCATGCTATTGCTACGGAGCTCTGAAATTGCCATCCAACCTGTTCAGATTCCGAAGTACTTCCTATTTTGCAACTGCGACGCTGTACCCACCACCAGATAAAACACAATACAACCTCAAGATGACGTCATCTTTCACAGGATGTTGACATCCTACATCCAAGACGTCGACTGCCAGATGTAATTATTTTCTAATAAAGTGCATATCGTCGTTAGCCCGATATAATCACATCTCAGCAAAGTCGGTTGGCACCTCCGGATCTCCGTATGTCCCCAATTTACAGGACCATGTTTTCATGAAAATGCAAAATCGACAATACGTAGAATTGTCAAGGTAAGTGTATCGAGGTAGTCAAATCCACCCTATGGAAGGAAATTAAATCGGCAACAAAAGGCAAATTCACAAGCCAGTAGGGAGGTTTAATCACTGCCTCGTTTTAATAACATACATCCATTATAAGTCACATGCTGCAGTAACGCTGCTTTCAACAATCTAAAAAATTGTGTGTTATCAGCGGCGAAGTAACCAAGGTAATATTTAAGGGGGGCACAAGGAAAAAAGTGTGCCGTCTTTTAGTACTTTTTTTGTTTTTTATACTTTTTTTCCGAGGGGGGCTTTGTCTATTTTTTTTTAAGTAGGCTTATTGGCGACCAAACGTAGTCAGTCGCCAAAATATCAAAAAACGAGTACTGGAGAAGAGATGTTGTGCCCTCTACCAGTCTATGATACAACAACTAGCGTCGCCAATCAATCGACCTCGTTCCCAGGGGTGATGGATCTCGCCGCGCCATTTTTTCCCGGCATGCCTTGCTCGCTCATAACCCCTGGAATCGGTTCATTAAAATGTGCCAGAATCTAATAGGGCCTGTGGCCGATCAACTGTACGCACCCGCTCAAGTAACGCGCACAAGAGGCATCAAGCCAACGAGCAAGTGGTCCCCTCCATGGATCTCTATAGACTGTGCAAGTCTCGCGCGTATTCGAACTTGGGATCCATTAAAGCGCGTGAGTTTGTTTCTTTAACGCGTTAAAGCAATGTACGTGGGACCACAGTGGTCCCAAAAATGTTCGAATACGCGCGAGACTTGCACGGTCTATTATGTTGACTGGATAGAACACGTCGAACGCGTTTGTACATGTTCGATGATCAACGGTGCAACACGCAGAGTACACGCTCCAGACGGTTTACAGGTTGAAAACACACGTACACGCGCGCAAGGGACTTGCACACACCCATACGTACATGGAACCTACACAAAATTATAGGCCTATCCAGGGTAAAGTTAACGTAACGTCTGGGCCCAATTTCACAGCGCTGCTTAACGGTAAGCATTTTTTCGTGCTAACTATAGCAGAAAAATTTGCTTAAGCGTAAGCGTAATTCACAGGCTAGCAAGAAAGCTAGGCAGTCATCCTGCGCGCTCACCATGGATTTGTATTGTTACGTCATTATTTTTCATACAGTAAGCACCGGAAGAACAGCATGCCTTTTCGTGTGCTTACGGTTAGCAGTGCTATGAAATGAAAAATCACACAGTGAGCACAAAATCGGCCGTTAAGCAGCTCTATGAAATTGGGCCCTGATGATCACTTCCTTAAAACGAAGGAGTTTGCTGAATAAAATAGCAGGCGGAGGAATCTAATCTAATGAAAATCGGTGTGCGATTAGGGTCTTGCAGTGATCAAACAGATCCGACAAGAAGACAAAAGAATTTTCTCCAGCACGAAATTTCATTTGTTTGTGTTGCGTACAGAATGGTGTGACGACCCCACTTTTCAAATTTCAAACCGTCTGTGAAATACGCGCGCGAGGACACATATGGAGCAACGTGTCCTATCCAGTCAATATAATGGAGATCAATGGTCCCCTCCATTGATCTCTATTATATTGACTGGAAAGGGCACGTCGAACGCGTTTGTACATGTTCAATGATCAACGGTGCGGCACGTGATGTACAAGTGAAGACACGCATGCGCAAGGGACTTGTTCGCTGCACAGCTGAGCAGTGGCACAAACGTAACGTAAACACGCACCCCCTGTCTGGTTAATTTGACTGTTCAGCAGACTCCTTGATGTAACGCCAAAAATCAGGTCACCATTGAATTGATTTTCCCATTTCGGGACTGTTTGTGCCTTCTTAAGTATGAACTATGATATGAACTATAGGAAACCTTAATAGCAGGAAAAGAAAAATGACTACGGTAAATCGTCCAATGTATCCAATGTATCACAGATAGTTTAGATAAATAAAAGCCTCGTTATCCAGCAATAAAGGATAAACAATTTATTGCATCGGGTAATACAACAATGGCCACTAAAAAAGAAAGCGGCTCGGAAGCCGAACTTTTCTGAGAAGTTGCTTCTCATAAATGATTGGCAAATGTCCTAGGCCTACGTCCAAAGTTTTCTTCCAGTCAAGCGTCGGGGTGAAGTCCAAAAAGTGGCATATTAATAAGCAGCAAAATGAAACAGTTAAGCCCCAAAGCATTGAAAGGAATCGGTTCGGAAAACTGGTATGAAATACTGAACATTATTTGTAATTGAAAACAATTGAATACAGCATTAATAAACTACTTCAGTCAATCATAAATAAATAAATAAATAAATAAATTATTGAGTAGAGAATAAATTATTGAGTAGAGAACAGCCACCCGATAGTTACATTAATTTAGTAACATAGGCCTACACTTTGTTGAATTGAAGAGATATTCATAACATTAAGTACAAAAATGTATGACAAGTCCATCAACATCTTTATTTAATTGACGTTTGTAAAATTGTGTTCAAATTATTACAATTTTATTCAATCAAGATTTTGAGAGAAACACTTTGTAACTAACAATATTACAGATCGCGGTTCCATTGCGAAAAGACCGGAGGACAAGAATAGGTCTTTTTCATTGCTCATCAAAACTTGAATAGGAAAGTCAATATTGTATCAAAATTTAATTGTATCAAAAATTCTCAAATAACTTCATAAACTTGGTCTACTTGTTATTCGGTAGCTAGGTTAGGTAGAAAAAGCATAGTGTAGTTTGCAATCAGTTTTGCATCGCATCATTGGAAATTTGGGAACGTGACCGGTGTGTGACGAATGCCGAGGTTGCTTTCTTTTTGTGAGTGGACAACCGGAAATTCAGAATTGGTGGATTACAACATGTACAACTCGAACTCACTGCATGGAAATACGTGTGAACAACATGAATCCTGACATGGTGGTGGCGCTGTCAATAGAATTTACGCAGCGAAATATGCGATGTTAAAATCCCGTCATTTAGTATTCTGCGTCTTGCGACTGCTGGCCACTTCACAAAATCAAAAGGTTTTCTTGAAAAACTCAATGAAACGATACCATGTTAGTAAGATTCGTCCCTAAGTTGGGTATTACTGCATCCCCGTCTATTAATATTATTGTTATAATAGTAATATTACTTACAAAAAGGTAGTTTCGCGAGGAGGCCTCAGAAAAACTTACCGTCAGTGTCAAGCATGCATTTTAGCACATACCTAGCAACGCTCATTATTCTTTGCAGACTGTAAGCGCTAACTTGTGAACGGAGGTTCCAATTTTCTGAACATTTGTAGTACTTGCGTTCTGGCAACCTAAAGCTGCGCAACACTTCACCATTGTTGTGTTTGATTATAACGGTTTAAATTAATTTGTCGTCACATCTTGTTAAAAAAAAATGAGGAGAAACGAGTAAGTTTGGGCGCAAACAAACTTTGCTCCAGCACCAAACTTCATAATGTTTGCGTTGCTTAATACAGAATGATGTGACGACTCCGCGTTTGCATTTTTCACACCCCACCCCCTTAAAAAACGCGCGCGTTGATGCATATGGGGCAACGTGTCCTCCCGCCGTATTGAATTAATCACAAAACCACTGAAATTAGTAGGCTTACATTATTAGAGGGGAGGAATTGGTCATCAGCTGCGCTGCTGTTGTATGTAACAGCCAAGAAAGGAGAAAGGGGCCTGGACAATTCCTTCGCAAGTTGACCTCTCGATAATCATGAGCAAGTATATGTTTTTAAAAATTATTGTTAATGTTAGCAATAGCAAATTACCATTGCTGTTTATATGGCCTACGTTTTAATTATTAAACAGGTTTATTTGTTTCCTTTCCCCATCGTAAACCGCATTCAATTCGTTGTAACTTTATGCCTAATAGTAGATAGTCTTGAAATCAAGTCGGTAATTGTTGTGCGGTCTAGTTGCGGGGACGGTACACACATTCTCGATCCCAATATGTGTGTGAGTCAGTCGCAATTACCGTATTGAATAACTTGTACCCAGCTTTGTACACATGCAATTGGACCAAAATTGGACGGAGCAGTTTGATTGGTTAAGAATCGTGAAGACATGAATATTCATGAAACATCTTGCAGCGTATGGCATCTTGCAGCTACCAGGCGCACACTTCATTCTTTGATAGGGGTTTGATTATCAATAGTAATATTTTATGATAATGCATTGGTCAAATTTATCTTAAAAGAAAGTTAAGAAATTATTATAATGATTAAAACATTATGCTTTTTACATTGATGTTGGCAAATAAACTGTCATTCAAAAAAACAAAAACACAAGCCAACAGAAAAGATACATTCCCATGTTTATAATGAATTCTTCCAATTTTGTCAGACGAGCTACCATTGGCCCTCTCTATGGCAACTTTTGCATATGCAATGTATAATTTACCATATATGAATATTCGGCTGGGAACAAGCTACTCAAGTCGTTAAAGCTGACGGACCTTGCCACGCGCTACCTACGACCGTTGCATGAATGTATAATCGCACTTTGACTGTTGCATGAACGGCAGGAATAGTGTTTGTAATAGGCAGCGCTGGCAGACAAATAGACACTGACTAACGACTTGTCATCAAGTCTAAATAGTAGAGTGGTGTTGTTTTAAAGTATGGTACTGGTAGCGAGGGTTTATTCGGCTGCAAAGTCATTGCTCGGTGGCAGGCCGAAGGGTGGGGGTGCTGCAGCACCACCAACTTTTTGGATGGGGGTGCTGGAATATACTAAAGCACCCCGTAGCTGGAATATACTAAAGCACCCAAGGCTGAGGAACTCGAGCCCGGTCTCGAGCCCATTTTTTGTGGACTCGGACTCGGACCGAAGAGGACTCGGACTTGGTTGGGAGGACTCGGACTCGGACAACAGGACTCGACTACAGCACTGAAGGCACCCCTACTTTTAGTAAATATGTTTCATGAACGGATATCTTTGCAAAAGTTAACAATTTGTATAAAATACGTGTAGGCCCTAACATGTTTTTTTAAATACATTTTGTTTATTACAAAAAATCATGTTCGGCAGTAGTCTCGCAGGGGCCAGCAATCTCGCGAGAACATCGCCAGTGTCGCGAGAATCGCAGAGAGAATCGAAACGCTATCACCGCCACAGGCAGTCAACGACTTGTCCACAAGTCTACCAGCATTGTGATACTGTGATATAACCATAGAGCTATGGATATACCCCATGCCTGGTCGGCCGGCTGGCGTATTTTTTTCCTAGGACGAACGTGGGCTTTTAACATAAAATGGGCGTGTTTGAACAAAAATACCCTCGCGCATGCGTACTCTTCTCAAAAAGTGTTACTTTCGGACACATGTCGACGACAACGGAGGCATGATGGCGAATTGTACAGCTGGGAGCGCTTGCCCTGATCTTAAGCTTGAATCATGTCCACGATTACAGGTAAATATATTCTCGTCGTGTTTAATGTATTTAATGTTTCTCATGGAAGATCATGTGAAGATCATGGAATGAAATAGTTGTGGAGACCACGCGATCCGGCCGGCTGTTCTTCTACTGTCGCTTCACAAGGGTGTATAGATTGTGATGAACCCAGTCCAACAAAAAATAATTATTTTAAACTACAGGCTCATCAAGCTGCGTCTGTTTGTACTGCAGTGTACTTTCATCACAAACATTTAGGACCATTTCTAATTTCATTTAATGGGTTTCTTTTTTCGTTATAACCGTCGGTCTATTTTCTAATTGCCCTCCCTCCTCTTCCCAACCCTATCCCAACATATTTTATCGGGCAATCAAGACTCAGCAAGCCGCAACGCATTTTTGTACACAATGTACAGTACATGTACATGTATCAATTTATTGTTATCTATGTGAGGACTTTCCTTTGTCCCTCTAACTTACCGCTCTCCATAGACTTAGCGCATGAAAAAATGTGAGAACACAAAAATACAAAGGATTCCAATGTGAGGACAGCATTGTCCCTTTTGTATTCCTTTGTTCTACTGTCCCCACTCTGATGGTATTACCATTACATGCGTATGTACTTTCACATAGCACATAATAATACATGTGAGTGTATTTCAACCCACAACTATTACGTCCAAGTACGCATGTGCAAGGGGAAATGTAAAGTTTACTACGCCCATTTATGTTAATTGCCCATCACACCGTTCGTCCTGGGGAAAAACAAATACGCGGCCGGCTGGCCGGCCCTGACTGTGTGTACATAATCTCCGTAAAACACATGCGTACGATGCAGGCTTAAACGGGGTGGCAGGGATTTCTGTGTATAGTCCTTGTTTTCAAAAGTCCTTGTTTTCCAGTCAGAAGCCATGCAACCATTAACTGCCGTGTAGCCATGTATGTGTTTTTAATTAATTCCCAAAACCCTTTCTCTCTTAAAGTTTAAAGAAATTATAGTAACACTACCCTAATTGTATATAATTTATTCTTGTCATGGGAAATGTTCAACTGAATAAAAATGATATACTAATTTACCGCAAGCAATAACATACAAACAAAACGTGTCAAATCAATCTAACTTTGGAACCAAAGACCGACGTGTGGTTGGCTCTTTTCATAAAAAACAAACAAACAAACAAACAAACACCCCAATACCCCAACAAACAAACAAAGAAACAAAGAAACAAAGAAACAAAGAAAGAAAGAAAGAAAGAAAGAAAGAAAGAAAGAAACAAACAAACAAACAAACAAACAAAACAAACAAACAAACAAACAAACAAACAAACAGACAAATAAACAAACAAACAAACACCCCAACAAACAAACAAACAAACAAACAAACAAACAAACAAACACCCCAACAAACAAACAAACAAACAAACAAACAAACAAACAAACAAACACCCAACAAACAAACAAACAAACAAACAAACAAACAAACAAACAAACAAACAAACAAACAAACAAACAAACAAACAAACAAACAAACAAACAAACAAACAAACAAACAAACAAACAAACAAACAAACAAACAAACAACCAAACAAACAAACAAACAAACAAACAAACAAACAAACAAACAAACAAACAAACAAACAAACAAACAAACAAACAAACAAACAAACAAACAAACACCCCAACACCCCAGACAACAAACAAATAAACAGACAAACAAACAAACAACCAAACAAACACACAAACAAAAACAACGTTGCCTTTTGATATACAACAAGCGAATGGAAACTTAATAATTGCATCGATCTAAACATTTCGAACATGATCCCCCAAAATGTGAGTACAACCGAATTAGTATTATTTTTGTTTTATTATTATTTGCATTTATACCATAGGTCCTTCCGCTGGTTGATAAGCAATTTGCAACGGCAAATTCTTTCTCATTTACAACCGAATTAAATACACACACTAACACACACACAAGAAGTGTCCTTGTATCTTCCAATAAACTAACACTCGTCATTAAACGATTCATATTTTTATTTTGATGTTGAAAAATTATCGCACTGACTTCTACGCTACGCCGATACGGCAGCAAATAAATGTTTGTATCCTTAATAGTATTACCAATCAAATTAGTTTTTGAGCGGTGTATAGAGTAATCAAGAATCCTCGAGATAAAATGTTTTACACGTGTCCTCTGTGATACTGTAAAATTTGTTACACAAGCAGGTCAGATACTATCATTCCCATAGCAATGTGATTAGTAAAGATAAAGATAGCCTTACTTATAGTTTATACAAAATCATACAGTCTGGGTTGGTAGAACACTCAACACCAAGTATCTGAAACGTTCCTGGGCACCTACCAAACTAGTTTGACCAGTCTATCAGACAACACGCATGCATGATTTGTACCGTAAATTTTTATGAATGGTTGGCGCCAAAACTTGATCTAAATTTTTTGTTTCGACACAGAGGCTTGAAAAACACAAAGTCTGAGCCTCCAGGCCGTTGATGGATGAAAGGAGAACTGATGAGTTGACAAATTTCACAACTTCAAGTATGAATTAACCGCACGCGCAAGCAACTAAACTGTATTATTTTATTACACGTAATTGTAACCGTACAGCTTAACTGAATCGCTAGAGGGCAGTAGATTGATGGGTGAATCATTGCTCTTGGCTAATTCTTGCATGAACATCTTACGTCACACTTCGAGGCCCTCGAATAACGCTAGATACCGGCCTGGGGTGTCTGGCTGGCAGCATCCTGACTGATGTACTTTTTACCTCACATCCCATTCACATGGACGAAAATTCGTGGTCTTTACACACGTGCACACACGCAACATAGCGAAGAAAACAGCATTACATAATAGAGCTGTATATAAATCTCCTTGATTACCTACAAACATTAATATGCACACCTGCATGCAGCAGACGATGCTGAAATTACTTCACTTAGGAGCGGACCAATCATAACACAGACATAGTTTAGACCATAGCTTAGACCACTGCATGTTTATCATTATCGTGTTTGTCATTTGACCAGTGCCTGTCTTTATCCTTGCGGACAAAGACAGGGGACAAGTCTAGGTTTATTTCCATAGAAATAAAATGCACGTAGACAGACAACAGAGGGCATAAGACTACAATTTCAGGGCAGTTTAATTTATAGACCTTTCCATTGTTGATAAACAAACCGCGCTGGTTGGCATGGACCGCCGAATGTTAGTAAAACATTCAATCGTGTTAACAGATGTTTTAACCAAATTCAACATTTTCGGCAAGCTTCTAATTAAATAAAATACCTCCCATGATCGGTTGCTTTGTTTCCAATAAATTCAATACTATTTTTGAATATTTGTGTAACGTTGTTACAAACTGTAGCTATCTGTTTTTGTTTTGCATTTGATGGCTTTCCATAGTTTTCCAACCTGGGTTGGCAAAAACTTGGGCTGTGACGTTGCAAAAGAAAGTTCTATTGGACTTGAGTTTTCTAAAGCTATGGACGGAAGGGAATCCTATGGTAGCCCGGGAGGGACGGACTTCAACTAAATATCGACTTCAAATTTCATGGACAATTTTACGACCTCTCCAGTCGCGATAGCTTACTTCACCCAATGGCCAAGAAGGGACACCAGTGGCTTAAATATTGACTATTAAAAGAAGTCTTTTTGACGTCAAATTTCACGTCTGAAACTTTTCCCCGGATAACAAGTAAGTTATTTAGGTAATAATTTGTTTTCCGTTTACAAGAACATTCTTAGACCGTTGAACCGCAAAACACAATTTTCTTTCGTCATATCCCATCTAGTTTTGCTTGCGTTTTCACGGTTTCCCGGGGAAGGAGGGGGGGGGGGGGGTAGGCGGGAGAATATATAGCCGGGTGCTGTCAAATTAAAGTGTTGAGACTTAGGTTTCCAAAGTTGTTCGTGCAGTGTAAGTGCAGTAACCTGAACAAATGAGGGGCACTCCTATGTTACACAATTAATTGATACCAACCCAAGACAACATGGACAAAATGTCCCCACATGGGAATTCTAAAGCTCGGGATGTCCTACAAGAACAAAACATATCTTCACAGATGCAGATTTATTTTGTGAGTAGGTTTTTCGCACTCCCTTTTGCTGGTAGTGGACTTCTATTAATGGGTTGTATACTCAGGTTATTTTATCTAAATGCTTCAAAAGGCAATCGCTCAATGATGGCCGAGACGTATAAAAGGCCTCGCCACTAGTCGAGTCTTTGATTATAAGTAAACTGGAAATTTACATTTTTGAATGGAAAAATAACTCTCTGGGCAACTGAAAGATGGTCAGCTTCGTACAAATTGGGGAGCAGCTATATTTACTGCAGAACATTATAGAGGTTACTGCCCTACTGTAAAACACAGTGTGCCTCATAAAACTTTCTGGCTGTAATTAGAAAATTAAATAACTAAAACAAATAATTATTATAAACTTGTTTGCCTTCTTTTAAATTTCTAAAATCATGCATAGACATCTTAAAGGTGTTGGGCTTGGATAACATTCGAAATAGCTCCATTGACCTAGGTTTATTAAGATTTTCTTCATTACTGTAAAAAAAAAGAAACAAAAGTAGGTACAGGAAAATGAAGAAAAAAAATCGAAGGACTAGATTTTAAAGAGTAGGGCGAGTTGGAGGAGAGACGTTTTTCCTACACATTTTTGTGTTGTTGTTATTGTTGGTTTTTTGTTTTGTTCACAGCGATCTTTTCTTTGATTTTGTTTACGTGTTTATTCTGGAGGGAGAGACAACTAATTCAAAGCTTTGTTTCATGGAGGCGTGTATGTTGCTGCTTCTGGATGAATTGTTTCTTTTTATGTTTCTTATGTTAATTCGTGGTTTTGTTTGTTTGTTTGTTTGTTTGGATGCTTCTTTGTTTAGTTTTTAAGTTTTTTGGTCTTGTTTGTTTGGGTTGATAGGGTGTTTTCTGGTGTGTTTTCTTGTTTGTTTTGCTGGGTATTTTTATTTTTATGTTTACTTTTTTATCACTATAGGAAGTATAACAATCGTGTCTAAAAGGCCCCTTTTAAATGACGAATGTCTAGTCATAATTAACCTAGGCAATGGATTACTGCACGACTCAACTGAAAGATGTCACGCACCCTTTGTCTTTGTAAGTTTTTTTTAAAGCCTGTTGTGCTGAATGAATAAGCTGGAACCCATTATAGGATTGATGCAAATTGTGTGAATTAAAAGCATTAAAAAAACTTCTCTCTACAGGAACGAATAAAAGAAGGTTAAATTAATAAAACATTACAATTCATCCATTAATCATTAATCAGGTGCACAGTTCAGTCTCCGAATAACCTGTACCAGTCAGAAAGTATTGACATACATCAAGTTTACTATATGCCCGCAAGTTTACTATTTTATTTTTTATTTTTAGTTACTTCTTATACATCAACATGTATTTTAATTGCTGGACTTTAACAAATGTATTGACCGGTTCCATGGACGGATTTGCTTCAAAATTATATGGTAATCAACGAATAAAAGTGAAGACAAGTAATTAATCTTTTCTTGAGCCTTACTTGTTGTATATATATATATACAACCGGTTTGGATCGAAAGCTAAGGCTACCTCCCCAAAATTAGTAGGGGAGATGGCCTTAGCTTTCGTACCAAACTGGACCTTCGTCAGAGGCATAAACAAGAACAAACACAAACATATCCATTTATAGCAAAAAGAGGAGCAAAGGATTAAGGGAGAGTAACCAGAAAAAAGCGGGAAAATATAGCCAATCAGAGTTGTTAATTTACAAACAATGGGGTGGCTAAGAACCAATCAGAACAAAGAGTTGAGGACAAAGGATGGTCAGTGTGAAAGGCTGGATCACTGGACCATAAAGGTGGTACCGCATTGTAGGTATTACAATGCGGGAAGCATGAAAGGGTAGGATTAGAGGGCAAGCCGCATAAGATAATGCAATTAACAAAAGGAGGCAAGATATCAGTAATTATAGAATAAAAGAATCAGTTTAAGAAATTAAAACTAAGCAAGAGGAACCTGCAGAGAGAGCGGGTTATTAAATCCTCTGCAAAGGGAATAGGTTATTGACGGGTTGATTTTTAAAACTTCTTGAGAGAAAGAAGCATAGAAATGGACCATTTGAAAGAACATATAAATGACAATAACTGTATTTATTTTACATCAAAGAAATAAGCAAGAAAAAGAAGCGTAAAAATAGACCAGTGGAGAGAACATGTTATTTATAGTTATTGTATTTATTTTATATCAAAGAAAAAAGCAAGCAAAAGTGTGAAGAGGGTGATGGGAATTTATTTAACACCAGTTTTTTACGTTGAGTCCAAGGGGTTGGACTGTCTTGAGTTGGTGAATCCAGTGTGATTCTCTGAGTTTGCGGTGTGTGTCATCACCATTGCAAGCCTCAATCACAATGAGTTCAACATCTTTGACGCTGTGATTAAGGCTGTTGAATCGGATGGAGACGGGGTACAGTTTCTTGGTCTTTACATCCGTAGCAACGCCGCTAGAGGATTTAGTTATAGTTACATCTTGAAAGTTAACACTTGTTAGAGAGTATTCAGTAGTGAACTTTATGGTTGGGTGGAATGAGTTTATATGGTCGATAATCTCATCAAAGCTATCTTGATTGCCACACCAGATAGAGAAGATGTCATCAATAAATTTCCACCAAACTAGTGGGCGGCTGGGGGCAGAGGACAGAAGTTTTTCCTCTAAGTCAGACATAGATATAAAGGCATATGAGGGTGCCATCTTTATACCCATGACGGTACCCTGTATGTAGAAAACGCCTGTCAGTAAATGAAAAGTTGTTATTAGTGAGAATGTGGCTGATGAGTTCCTTAATATGTATCACTGAGGGGCGGGATTGTTTATTACCCCTGAGAGCAGAGACACATGCAGTCATGCCTTCATTATGAGGTATGTTAGTATACAGTGATGAAACATCTAGGGTAACCAGAAAAGCAGAGTCAGGTATTTGATGTTTGACATCCTCTAGCTTATGAAGGAAGTCTGTGGTATCCTTTATGAAGGAAGGGATGCCGGAAACTAAGGGGTTGAGAAAGCTATCTACAAACTCAGAAACGCGCTCTGTAGGGCTACCATTACCAGATACAATGGGTCGGCCTGGGTTGTAGAGCTTGTGTATCTCTCTCTCTATATATATTTTTAAACTCAAACCCCGCCCCATATGTATATATATTTTTTATATTAAACCCCACCACCCCCCCAAAAAAACACCACACAAAACAAAAACAAAACTCTTGACTATTTAAAGCGCCCTTTACTTAACTCGCGAATTGAATGGCCACTTTCAAAATGGAAGAGCAAAACCATTAGGCTCAATGCTGATGAATTTTGTATGATTTATAAGATAGAGTAAGCTTGCAAAATATTAATACAACATTTCAGGTCATATATTAATAATTAAATTCAGTGTCCGCGCATGACTGCAGGGTACGGGGGGGGGGCTGCCCTAACAATTCTTCAGTGCCCCAAGGTGCCCCCACTAATAACCCATATACCATATATATAGTGCCCCCAAAAAGGAAAAACATGGCCCCTGTCCCCCTCCCTTACACTTAGCACCCCTCCCATACACTGAATAGCACCCTCCCGTTGTGCCCACCTCTTTTTTGTGATAATGCCTGAGTAATTGGACTCATGGACTATTTAAAGGGACCATTATCTACAAGCTTTGCTTCTTAATTGGATCCATCCGCAGTTTCACATTTTGCTTTATTCTCATCTCTATTATTTCGGTACTTTTAGTTTGTGTGATATAAATGTTTTTTGTTTTAATACTGTGGGGAAAAAAGCCCTGAAACCAGTGAAAACAATTATGGCTGTGCTGCTGGCGATTGATCACAATCTGTCTTAAGTAATGGCATCAACAGGTTTTGTTTTCTTTTGCTGGAGTTGTCTAAAATAATATCAATAGACCAATAGACAGATCTGACACCCAGCTCACGGGTTTGGCCATGATCGGTCTCTTTTGACCTCCTGGCGAGGGCGTTGTCAAATGACGTCATGTGCATGATAAATTTACCAGCCTAAAGACTGAATAATGTAGACATTAACATCACAGAGTTTTCACATCAACATTTAAATGGCCTTTTAGCCATTACAGGAAGACATGACACCGACGGCCTATTCAAGAAGCTTCGGTCAAATGTGAAGAAAAAAATAATATTTTAAAACCTGTCTTATGATAATTCTGTTTGTTCCATGAGTACCTTATTGGTAGATGCGTGCGCTAATATAGATTGTCAATAACTCTCTGTAAAAACCGATTTGACAAAAGCATCACAGTCACGTAAAGATGCAAAAATGAATATTGAACGGACTAATTTAATTGGCGGCCATCTACATGCAGTGAATTAGCCTTTGTTCACAGTCATATGCAAGTTACTTAATATTCTAAATGGCATTACAAGTCAGCAAACGGAAAGTCTGTCAGAACACACTAATTACTGTCACGGCGTTTCTTGAGTAATAGATGCGTGATACACATCAAAAAGACATTAATGGTATCGCACCGATGACGTCTTGGTTGGCACCACAGACCGTCTGATTAAAATCCAGTAAGTAGATGATACGCCCAATATGAATGAGCCTAAAATCTCTTTTAAAAACATGTACAGCTTTTTGTTGTTTTCACTTTAAACGTAACCACGTTTAAGTTATGCAAGTGCATTCCCATTCTCTGGATTTCCAACATTTCATTCATCATACAACCAACCAATGCAAACTTCATCAATCGGACGTCACACACCGACAACTGCTGTTATGCCATTAATTTTTCAACACCTTCCGAGTACAACCACCCCTCCCCTCCAACCGGTTTTATGTGTAGAATATAACATACACTCGAGACAGAAAGAGAGAGATTTAAGATGATCTATTGTTGAAAATTGAGGTAAAATCTTGTAACTTGGGACTTGTTTGAAGGGTGTCCCTTTTGAAGTGTATAACCAGTATTAACCGCCGGAATTGTCGGTGCAATCAATATTGTTGTTTCTACGGAAGCGTTGGAGGGACATGAAAAGCAGGTCATAATCATGACTTATATATCACAGCCTAGACTTTGTACGACTTCGTACACGTCATAAATATGATTTATATTAAGTCATAACTATGAGATATGTGTATTTATGACATAGGTCGTAATTATGACTTAGTACAAGTCAAAAACATGACGTGGATTAAGTCATAGTTATGAGATACGACATACTTATGACATATCTCATAATTATGATGTAGTACAAGTCATAGTTTTGACTTATATCTGATAATTATGACTTAGTATACAAGTCATAAAAATATGAATTGTATTGAGTCATAATTATGAGACATAAGTCACAAATATGACTTAAATGGCATCAGTCATATGCAAATTTATAAGATTCGTATCCATAATTAAGAGATTTGTCATAATTATGATACAAAAGTTCGTAACTATGACTTACAGTAAGGCCTAATTATATACTAAGTTATATTTAAAACGTTTTTTTTCTCGAAACGCTTCCATAAGTTCCCCATCAACATGAAAACATGAAAAGGTATCGACTTTGCAAAACGCTTGTCTTGGACTGATGGTCCCCGTACTGCCGCTTCTCAGGTTGTATCGTCTATAGTTAGGTGTGACACTGACAATACAGGGAGACCGCCAACATTGGGGCTAGATAGTAGAGTAGAGCAACGGCACGTTAGTCCGGAGGTCGCAGGTTCAAGTCCCGTTCTGGTTAATTTCTCTTTGTTCGGCCCCAAACTGAATTCAAATCCAATCAGTCAGTTTCCCTTTTGGTTTATTCCTAAATAAAATGTTGGTCAAATTAAAAGAGAAAGGAAACAACAATAACTTACTAGTTGCCGGATTTTGAACCTCTGCTTCAGTTGCTGGGCAGTCATTATGGACCGGATGGTCGGGACGTATACATTTTGCAGCAGCCTGGTTTTGGGCAGCAAATATCCCGAGAGCTATGCAGACAAACATTCTTGTCACGGCCATGTACCGGCCACGACCGGACAAAAATGTAACTCTGCTACGCTGCATTATTTTTACCTCACTTGTAGGTGATGTGCTCAAATGAAAAGCTCCACATTGGTTGTATTGTTCTCAATCGACACAGTCAATTATAGTCTTAACAATCGCTGTACCTTTTGTGTGGGTTGCACCGGTTTTAATACGCGTCACTGCGTATCTGCAGGAAGAACGTTTTATGGCGTCACTATACTGCAGCTTCTTTTTCTATACTCCGTAGTTATCCGTTATGTGGGTTATAACCGCGCAGGTGCGGTAATGGCGTTATACATTTGTTTTAATAAAAAACATAATGGGCACGAGATTTGGGCACGAGCTTTGATCTAGTTGAAGTCCGTGATGATAGAAACTGCTTTGAACCCTGATGTGAGAGATTTCAATACCAAACTGGGTATAGATAAATCTTAATATCATTCATACAGAGTTCTGCCTCTTCAAGATGAAAATTCGGCTGGGGTCAGGGACCAGTTGAAATTTACAAGATTTGAAACTTTGCTTCGTGTGAAAAGTAAGAAGTAATTAGCTGTTAGGTGATAACCTTCGAATCGAATCACTTCTGGGAAGAAGAAATAGCCGGTTCTGATACGACGTTTCAAACAGTATACTCGGCTCGTCTCGATGATAATTATATATTGAGATCTTGAAGAGAATTGTCAGAATACTTTACTTTACTAGCAATTTGTCCGCCGTTGTTATAACGGAACATGATAAAATATGTTCCGGTACGTCGCTATAAAAGCATCTCAAAAATTCTACACAGATGGAATGGTTATGACAAATTACGTTTTTGTTTTGTTTAGTTAATGTCTCGGTAGGTATGTAAAGTAATCACTTAAACACGTACGTGTAGTTGGTTAAAATAATAAACGCGCTCACACGCACTGTTAATAAAAACAAACAAACAAACAAACAAACAAACAAACCAACAAAGAAAACAAACAAACAAATACTTGTACAAAATGCTCACGAAAACATTTACGTATATTAGTGAATTAAACAACAGAGCAAAATCATACACCTAAATATTCAGGTAAATACTAACAATGTGGGCGCAAATAGGCGAGTGTGCATGGGAAATGTTTGGCTCGTCTATTAATATTTTGAATTAATTTATTTATATAATTCAACTTATTTTTATAATATAATTACAGCAACACATGACTCTTATAAAGCACACGTATCTACCAATAACAGGGCACTTGGACAAAGGGGAAATATTAGGGCAACTTTTTGAAAATTATAAATTATGAGAACGATTTATGCAGCACCTTGCAAGGGTTTACGAGGTGCTGCTGCCCATTCAGTAGCCACTGCCAGCCATTTCTCTTTGCGATAAGTGAAATTGTTGTTGTTGTTGTTGTTGTTGTTGTTGTTGTTGTTGTTTTGTTTTTTACGTGCATTGCACAACACACAGGACCTACCGCTTTACATCCCATCTGAAGAACGACGCAATAATTGTAGTGTCTTACATAAGGATCTTACTATCAAGACTGGGACTTGAACCCACAATCTGCTGATCAGAAACACCGGCAAAAACAAGCCATGTTTTAAATAAATAGCCCGAAATTTATGACAATTTGACAACTGGACTGCACACAAGATTCCATAACCACAGCGCGATTTGTATCTCAATAGTTTCACCAAATATACCGCTGTTGAGAATTTCATCATGAAACGAGATGATCCGCCTATATTTTATCAAGTTTAAACAAAATCACCATTTTGCAAATATCAGACATTTTTATTTGACCGCCTCCAATGGAAACGCAAGATTTCCGTTTCACAAATACTAATAGTATTAATAATAATAATAATAATAACAACTATTTTTATATAGCGCATTTTACAATCACGTATCAATGCGCTTTAATTGTGCCCTTGTCATTAGGCCATTCCTTTAATCTTTCCCAGCTTCCTGGGGGTATACCTTGGGAGTTTACAGCCTCGGGCTGCCGTGGCGCTCCAAAGGCTTTTTCAAATACAATAACAACCTCTACCCTATCATGTACCCATTAACCCCTTGGTGAAGAGAAGCAATTTATAGTAAAGCATCTTGCTCAAGCAATATTGGCATATAAGTGTGCCTTTTTAGTACCCAACGCGGTACCCTGTATCTGTAGAAAATGCCTGCCAGTAAATGAAAAGTTGTTCTTAGTTTGAATGTGGCTGATGAGTTCCTTAATATGTTTCACTGAGGGGCGGGATTGTTTATTACCCCTGAGAGCAGAGATACGTACATTCATGCCCTCATCATGAGGTATGTTAGTATACAATGATGAAACATCTAGGGTAACCAGAAAAGCAGAGTCAGGTATTTGATGTTTGACATCCTCTAGCTTATGGAGGAAGTCTGTGGTGTCCTTTATGAAGGAAGGGATGCCGGAGACTAGGGGGTTGAGAAAGCTATCTACAAACTCAGAAATGCGCTCTGTAGGGCTACCATTACCAGATACAATGGGTCGGCCTGGGTTGTAGAGCTTGTGTATCTATATATATATATTTTTTTATATTAAAACCCCGCCCCATATATTTATATATTTTATATTAAACCCCACCACCCCCCCCAAAAAAAAAAACACCACACAAAACAAAAACAAAACTCGTGACTATTTAAAGCGCCCTTTACTTAACTCGCGAATTGAATGGCCACTTTCAAAATGGATGAGCAAAACCATTAGGCCCAATGCTGATAAATGTTGTATGATTTAAAAGATAGAGTAAGCTTGCAAAATATTAATACAACATTTCAGGTCATATATTAATAATTAAATTCAGTGTCCGCGCATGACTGCGGGGTATGGAGGGGGGGGGGGGGGGCTGCCCTAACAATTTGTCAGTGCCCCAAGGTGCCCCCACTAATAACCCATATACCATATATATAGTGCCCCCAAAAAGGAAAAACATGGCCCCTGTCCCCCTCCCTTACACTTAAGCACCCCTCCCATACACTGAATAGCACCCCCTCCGTTGTGTCCACCTCTTTTTTTATAATGCCCGAGTAATTGGACTCATGGACTATTTAAAGGGACCATTATCTACAAGCTTTGCTTCTTAATTGGATCCATCCGCAGTTTCATATTTTCTTTATTCTCATTTCTATTATTTCGTTACTTTTAGTTTGTGTGATATATAAACCAGTGAAAACAATTATGGCTGTGATGCTGGCGATTGATCACAATCTGTCTTAAGTAATGGCATCAACAGGTTTAGTTTTCTTTTGCTGGAATTGTCTAAAATAATGTCAATAGACCTTCCCGCATTGAAGTCATCAAGCCGCACAGATCTGACACCCGGCTCACAGGTTTGGCCATGGTCGGTCTCTTTTTGACCTCCTGGCGAGGGCGTCGTCAAATGACGTCATGGGCATAATAAATTTACCAGCCTAAAGACTGAATAATGTAGACATTAAAGGGACACACCGGCTTACTGTTTACCTAATATAGTGATGTGGAATGACAGACAACAATTTTGAGATGGTTGGTGTAAAAAAAAAATCATCAAAATATCACGTAATTAACGAAAAATGTGAAAAAAACAAAACGCGGTCAAAGGTCAGCTTATACGCTTTTCCAGCCGTTGCAACTGTCAAGTTTACGTACAATGTTGCGCAATGTTGTAAGTAGAATGGAGCTCTGTTTATGTATCAATTATAAAAATGGCGAGGCATGAGGATCCAGACTTCATATCCATCAAGCACAAATTCACGTGTAAATAAAAAACAGACATGAACGGACGTCAGTCCAACCTGTATTCTGTGTACGACGACGTACTATATTCTGTGTACTTGCAATGGAGAACGTTTCTTCGACATCCAAGGATCGGTACAAAAACATTGCAAGGAAAAACACTCAGAAGGTGGTCCAACGAAAAGTAAAAAGTAAAAAAAAAAACACGATAAATCCAAAGGGAAAGCCAGCAAAAGCAGCAATTGTGTGTGTGTGTGTGTGGGGGGGGGGGGGGGGTGGACATTGTGCAGCTATCATAGAAGTAGACCAGCTGTATGGGATAAATATTCTCCGTCGTCGTCCCGCGTGTGTAGCGCAGGCAACACGTTGCAATAGTTAGGGGATAATAGCTAGGGTATCAGACTAAAATCCTCCTAAAAAAACGTAATTGTTGGTCTGGCTCCCTACCCCTCCGACAAGCTCCCAAGCTCACGGCTAGACCGGCAAACTGGGGAGTTCATGCCCCAGGTTTGTCTCTCTGGCCCCACGAGACACGGCACAGGCTGTACGGGATATGCCCCAAGGTTTACGTTCCGCTAGCTCCCACGCTGGTGCGCCGTAAAACACGCTTCGGTTGCACGGACTCTCTGAATGCGAATCTTACGTTCGATTTTTCATCATTATTTACAAATTGTATCAATAATCTGAATACATAGTCTTTTTTGTCAAATACTCATGAATAATATAAAAAAAACAGATTTAAATTTGGTTCAGTAATTTACTTTTATACGGCTGGAAGTAAAACTATCTCAGAAGATCACGTGATTTATCCGAACCACTTTTTTGGTTCGGATAAATCACGTGACCTTCGTTTTTTGAAAAATGCTCAAAAACGGCAACATTTGATGGTTTCTTTTATGAACCGTTCTTCTCCATTCCTGGAAGACCTTTGAAGTCATATGTTAGCCTATTTTGTAGCCCAAATAGCCCAACGAAGCCGGTGTGCCCCTTTAACATCACAGAGTTTTCACATCAAAATTATAATGGCCTTTTAGCTATCACAGGAAGACATGACACCGACGGCCTATTCAATAAGCTTCGGTCAAATGTGAAGAAAAAAATAATATTTTTTAAAACCTGTCTTATGATAATTTTTTTTTCTTCTCTTGAGTACCTTATTGGTAGATGCGTGCGCTAATATAGATTGTCAATAACTCTCTGTAAAAACCGATTTGACAAAAACATCACAGTCCCGTAAAGATGCAGTCCCGTAAAGATTTGTAGCGCGTCGTGGCCGAGCGGTTAGAGCATCGGACTCAAGTTCTGGTGGCTGAGTCAACATGGTGTGGGTTCGAATCCCGGTCATGACACTTGTGTCCTTGAGCAAGACACTTAACTATAATTGCTTCTCATCACCCAGGGATAAATGGTAACCTGTGAGGGCAGAGATGGTTCTTGTGATTGATTTAGCTTAGTGCGCTACATATTTGGCAGCACAGGCTGTATACTCCCAAGTATATGGCCCAGTGACCAGGGGAAATAATGTTGAAGCGCCATGAGCGTCACTGAGTGACGGATTTGAGCTCTATATAAGAAGCCACTATTATTATTATTATTATGCAAAAATTAATATTGAATGGACTAGTTTAATTGGCGGCCATCTACAAGCAGTGAATTAGCCTTTGTTCACAGTCATATGCAAGTTACTTAATATTCTAAATGGCATTACAAGTCGGCAGAACGGAAAGTCTGTCAGAACACACTAATTACTGTCACGGCGTTTCTTGAGTAATAGATGCGTGATACACATCAAAAAGACATTAATGGTATCGCAATGATGACGTCTTGGTTGGCACCACAGACCGTCTGATTAAAATCCAGTAAGTAGATGATACACCCAATATGAATGAGCCTAAAATCTCTTTTAAAAACATGTACAGCCTTTTGTTGTTTTCACTTTAAACGTAACCACGTTTAAGTTATGCAAGTGCATTCCCATTCTCTGGATTTCCAACATTTCATTCATCATACAACCAACCAATGCAAACTTCATCAATCGGACGTCACACACCGACAACTGCTGTTATGCCATTAATTTTTCAACACCTTCCGAGTACAACCACCCCTCCCCTCCAACCGGTTTTTTTATGTATAGAATATAATATACACTCGAGACAGAAAGAGAGAGATTTAAGATGATCTATTGTTGAAAATTGAGGTAAAATCTTGTAACTTGGGACTTGTTTGAAGGGTGTCCCTTTTGAAGTGTATAACCAGTATTAACCGCCGGAATTGTCGGCGCAATCAATATTGTTGTTTCTACGGAAGCGTTGGAGGGACATGAAAAGCAGGTCATAATCATGACTTATATATCACAGCTATGACTTTGTACGACTTCGTACAAGCCATAAATCTGATTTATATTAAGTCATAACTATGAGATATGTGTATTTATGACATAGGTCGTAATTATGACTTAGTACAAGTCAAAAACATGACGTGGATTAAGTCATAGTTATGAGATACGACATACTTATGACATATCTCATAATTATGATGTAGTACAAGTCATAGTTTTGACTTATATCTGATAATTATGACTTAGTATACAAGTCATAAAAATATGAATTGTATTGAGTCATAATTATGAGACATAAGTCACAAATATGACTTAAATGGCATCAGTCATATGCAAATTTATAAGATTCGTATCCATAATTAAGAGATTTGTCATAATTATGATACAAAAGTTCGTAATTATGACTTACAGTAAGGCCTAATTATATACTAAGTTATATTTAAAACGGTATTTTTTTCTCGAAACGCTTCCATAAGTTCCCCATCAACATGAAAACATGAAAAGGTATCGACTTTGCAAAACGCTTGTCTTGGACTGATGGTCCCCGTACTGCCGCTTCTCAGGTTGTATCGTCTATAGTTAGGTGTGACACTGACAATACAGGGAGACCGCCAACATTGGGGCTAGATAGTAGAGTAGAGCACCGGCACGTTAGTCCGGAGGTCGCAGGTTCAAGTCCCGTTCTGGTTAATTTCTCTTTGTTCGGCCCCAATCTGAATTCAAATCCAACCAGTCAGTTCCCTTGTAGTTTATTCCTTGATAAAATGTTGGTCAAATTAAAAGAGAAAGGAAACAACAATAACTTACTAGTTGCTGGATTTTGAACCTCTGCTTCAGCTCCCGGGCAGTCATTATGGACCGGATGGTCGGGACGTATACATTTTGCAGCAGCCTGGTTTTGGGCAGCAAAAATCCCGAGAGCTATGCAGACAAACATTCTTGTCGGCATGTACCGGCCACGACCGGACAAAAATGTAACTCTGCTACACTGCATTATTTCTACCACACTTGTAGGTGATGTGCTCAAATGAAAAGCTCCACATTGGTTGTATTGTTCTCGATCGACACAGTCAATTATAGTCTTAACAATCGCTGTACCTTTTGTGTGGGTTGCACCGGTTTTAATACGCGTCACTGCGTATCTGCAGGAAGAACGTTTGATGGCGTCACTATACTGTAGCTTCTTCTTCTATACTCCGTAGTTATCCGTTATGTGGGTTATAACCGCGCAGGTGCGGTAATGGCGTTATACATTTGTTTTAATAAAAAACATAATGGACACGAGATTTGGGCGCGAGATTTGGGCACGAGCTTTGATTTAGTTGATGTCCGTGATGATAGAAACTTCTTTCAACCCTGATGTGATAGATTTCTATACCGAACTAGATACATCTTAATATCATTCATACAGAGTTCTGCCTCTTCAAGATGAAATTTCGGCTTGGGTCAGGGACCAGTTGAAATTTACAAGATTTGAAACGTTGCTTCTTGTGAAAAGTAAGAAGTAATTAGCTGTTAGGTGATAGCCTTCGAATCGAATCACTTCTGGGAAGAAGAAATAGCCGGTTCTGACACGACGTTTCAAACAGTATACTCGGCTCGTCTCGATGATAATTATATATTGAGATCTTGAAGAGAATTGCCAGAATACTTTACTTTACTAGCAATTTGTCCGCCGTTGTTCCAACGGAACATGATAAAATATGTTCCGGTACGTCGCTCAAGCATCTCGAAAATTCTACACAGATGGAATGGTTATGTTTTGTTTTGTTTACTTAATGTCTTGGTAGGTATGCACAGTAATGACTTGAACACGTACGTGTAATTAATTAAAACAATAAACGCGTTCACACGCACTGGTTACAAAAACAAACAAACAAACACCCCAACAACCCAAACAAACAAACAAACAAACACCTAAGAGTAACTATAAATATAAATATAAATAGTAAACTTGCGGGTACAACCATGTGTAAAAACTCTTTGAGGGAGTGTTGGCTCTGAAAAGAGCCGGTTTGGTCTCGACGTTTCGAACAGTATACTCTGCTCGTCTTCAGGAGCAGAGTATACTGTTCGAAACGTCGAGACCAAACCGGCTCTTTTCAGAGCCAACACTCCCTCAAAGAGTTTTTACACATGGTTGTACCCGCAAGTTTACTATTTATATTTATATTTATAGTTACTCTTATCCTCCACACCATGCAAAGCTTCAAACACCATTTAAACAAACACCTGTACAGAATGCTCACGAAAACATTTACGTATATTAGTGAATTAAACAACAGAGCAAAATCATACACCTAAATATTCAGGTAAATACTTTACACGGTTTTTGTTCTTTTAGAGCCCCGTAACATTTGTTTATTTATTTGATATTCATTTATTTCTTATTCTGTCCACACTAACAATGTGGGCGCAAATAGGGAGTGTGCATGGGAAATGTTTGGCTCGTCTATTAATATTTTGAGTTAATTTATTTTAATAATTCAACTTATTTAATAATATAATTACAGCAACACATGATTCTCATAAAGCATACGTATCTACCAATAACAGGGCACTTGGACAAAGGGGAAATATTTGTTGTTGTTGTTGTTGCTGTTGCTGTTGATGATGCTGCTGCTGCTGCTGCTGCTGCTGCTGCTGCTGCTGCTGCTGCTGCTGCTGCTGCTGCTGCTGCTGCTGCTGCTGTTGGTTGTTGTTGTTGTTGTTGTTGTTGTTGTTGTTGTTGTTGTTGTTGTTGTTGTTGTTGTTGTTGTTGTTGTTGTTGTTGTTGTTGTTGTTGTTGTTGTTGTTGTTGTTGTTGTTGTTGTTGTTGTTGTTGTTGTTGTTGTTGTTGTTGTTGTTGTTGTTGTTGTTGTTGTTGTTGTTGTTGTTGTTGTTGTTGTTGTTGTTGTTGTTGTTGTTGTTGTTGTTGTTGTTGTTGTTGTTGTTGTTGTTGTTGTTGTTGTTGTTGTTGTTGTTGTTGTTGTTGTTGTTGTTGTTGTTGTTGTTGTTGTTTTGTTTTTTACGTGCATTACACAACACACAGGACATACGGCTTTACGTCCCATCCGATGAACGACGCAATAATTGAAGTGTCTTACATAAGGATCAGAAATACCGGCAAAGACACGCCATGTTTTAAATAAATAGTCCGAAATTTATGACAATTTGACAACTGAACTGCACACAAGATTCCATAACCACAGTGCAATTTGTATCTCAATATTTTCACCAAATATACCGCTGTTGGGAATTTCATCATGAGAAACGAGATGATCCGCCTATATTTTATCAAGTTTAAACAAAATCACAATTTTGCAAATATCAGACATTTTTATTTGACCGCCTTCAATGGAAACGCAAGATTTCCGTTTCACTAATACTAATAGTATTAATAATAATAATAACAACTATTTTTATATAGCGCATTTTACAAACACATATCAATGCGCTTTGATTGTGCCCTTGTCATTAGGCCATTCCTTTAATCTTTCCCAGCTCCCTAGGGGTATACCTTGGGAGTTTACAGCCTCGGGCTGCCGTGGCGCTCCAAAGGCTTTTTCAAACACAATATCAACCTCTACCCTATCATGTACCCATTAACCCCTGGGTGAAGAGAAGCAATTATAGTAAAGCATCTTGCTCAAGGACTAAAATCGAACCCGCACCCACACCCACACCCTATAAGCCACCAGAACATGGAATCTGGGCCATGACACGCTTTAATGGCCTTGGGTGTATTGTCCATAGGTTTCTTTACGTGGATAGGAGAACATGATGCTAAACTTGGCTTAATTAACTGTCGCAAACTCCACCCGTCGTATTGGTGCAATACCGGTGTGCTCGCTTTAGCGTAGATTTCATCATGTTGTTAAAGGTACGGCCATACTTTGGTAATGACCCAGAAAAAAATGTGTAATTTTCATCCGAAACCTGTTTTGTTATAAAGATGGTGATGGTAGTAAGCATCCTGTGAAATTATTTTGCCTGAAGTCACCCCTTAATTAGAAATCAATAAACGTATGTCAACAATTTTGAATCGCCATGGAGATTCAAGATATCCGCGGTGTCCGTTTGTGAATGATGTGGCCAAGAGATGCAGTTGGTACCCGCTGTCACCTCGCTAAGCGCGGAAGGATTCGAGGTTCTTTATGAAAATACCCTGACAGTTTTTTGCTCTTCTCTCAACAAGTAGACACTGTATTTCACAGGTGAATCTTATTGTATCTTTATTGAGAATTTGGCTTATAAATCTGTATTTCGTTGACAAATCCAATCTATGACCCTACCTTTAAGTTTGATGCAACCTGTTGACTCCTATAAGGTGTCCAGAGAGATGACGAAATCCAATGCAATCGTCATCCTGATCCCGCCCCCGACTTCACATCAATATGTAAGTCTATATTCGGAATCAGTAATTAAAAAACAAGTATTTCCTTCACTGTGAAAAAGAAGGCTAGTAAATTCACCTGAATTTAAAAAGTGAAATTGGTGCAAGACATTGATTTACCGAACAAGTATCGAAGTAAGTTTTGTCGAGTAATTTTTTTTATATATTATTAATGCAATGAAGGGGAATTGATCATAAATCCACTTACACTGCAATAACCAGTTGCTAATGGAAACAGCGAAGTAAATTAATTTGTTATTCTTTACTTTTAACTTTCAAAAATGAACTTGTTTGACTTCAATGAGTAAGATAATAGCTTGGGGATTCAAATTATAATTTGCTCTCTCTTTTTTTAGATTTATATTTTTGTATTGGCCTAAATGTTCCTAGAATTTTTTCCCGTAATAATAAACTTTAATGTAAAATCATTAATAGTTTCTTTAAGCTCTTATTACTTTTTTAATGTTTTTTGTTTAAATGTAATAATATTGTTGCAAGTCAGTTTCATATTGCCAAGAACAAACAGGCAGTAAACAAACCAATAATGAAATATTAACAATAATATGATTGCTATTATTATCAATATTAATTATAATCCCGGGGTAGCTTTCACAAAGCACTAAGATTTACCTTAAGATGAGTTGTCAGTATTGCCATTAGTGATTTGTACTGTGACGTCACACTTTGCTTAGCAATTACGATTGATAAAGAGTTAAGATCAATCTTAGCTCTTTCTGATAGTGTATAGTTTGTATATTTCCAGATATCACAAACAAAATTGTGAAATTTTTATTTTTGTGTTTAACACAAATTTTCACATTTGCTGATTGCTGTTTCTTTTACGCGCGCTCACTCAACCTATTTTCTACAGAAACAGAAACCACAGATATGGCTATATTAACACTGCTTTCCCACGACGATTGCCATCAATTGCGGTTTTTTTTCTCTCCTCTTGACTATCCAGCAAAGACAGCAAACCATCGTAAAAATTGGGGCTCTCGGCAAATTACATTGTGAGCCGAACAAAAGCTCCCAAAGCATTTTCCTCTGTGATATTTAATAGGAGCAGTGCTTTCATCAAATGTCACAAGGTATAAATGCTATGCAGGGTTATTTTAAACAGGTGACCTTGAGATGGTCTTTGTTGTGTGGTCTGTATTCTCATAATGCTGGCTACAAAAATGGGAAGAAGTGCTTTCCTTTGACGCGTACTAAGCGGGTTCAGCTCTTCAGACGTGAGCTTACATTCTTACGAGTGGAAGTCTACATTAGACCAACCTGACCTTCTTTCTTTTAATTTGTTTATACAAAATATAAACAATAACTGATCGGCAATCCAATTAGACGGTGATTATGCAATTTGTTTATTATTATTATTGGGTTTTTTAAAAGAAAAAGAACGTATCAAGCTCAATTAAAAATTCCCATCATAGCACCGAAACTGTGAACTATCGGAAAATAATGTATTGTTTTGTGTGTCATGGTAGTTTTCTGTCACATTTGCACTACTGCATAATTTAACTTATTTTACATTACCTGTGGGTTTTAAAATTGTAAATAAATATCAATTTCTAGTTTTTAATAAACGCACTGCCCAATCAACGTTCAATCTTCATTTACTCATGTTCTGCCGTTTTAGTGAATGTAAAATAAATGATAAAAAAGTTTAATTTAAATCAGAGGTCAATTAAAAAAAACAAACGATTATTTCAATTAATTTTGGGTTTGAACAAAGAAAAATTGACTGGAGCGGGACTTGAACCAATGATTTTTCGTTTGCAGCAGTCGAAATTGTTGTAATCTTTGGGCTCCTCAAAAGGCGTTTCATAGGATGGGGACAAAATAAAATTACAGACAGCAGACCGAGAGTGTCTCAACCGAAGATTTAAAAAAAAATCTAGTCATACAGAATTCTTGAATATAAAAATGCCATTATAAATATTTGTTACGATCACGATTGTTAGTATTATAATAATACAAATAACTCGTTTAAATTAGCATTTAAACAACATTAAAACTTGAAACGAGGACGCTTATTTTTGAAATCCCTTTTGCCAATCACGCCCGAATTTGTGCCACCATTACTTAGGTTTAATAATAACACGTACGTCAGTTGGGTAAAATTCCTAATTGCTAATCTTAGTTACCGGAAATGGAGTTCAAGTTTTATTGTCAGGTTATCTTTGTTGATTTTTCAAATTAATTTTACTTTCATATATTTCATGGCAATTTTTTTCCCCAACAAATATATTTTAAAATATATATACATATAAAAGTACGTTAGACTAATGTAATTGAAGACAGAATTACGCACACGTCAAATTCAAGATAGTTGGGACCAACTTGGTCCCGGAAGTTCGAATACGCGCGAGATTTCCGCTGGTATGGACTTCAAATGAGCTTTCAAATTGACGATGGCTGTCTTTATTTCGGGATCTCGGACAATATCTCTATTGTACTAAGTCTACTATCTCGTACATTCCAGGGCATTTCCTGGCAGGCAAGATACTACACTTGTCATATGAAAAGCACTCTGAAGAGAGAGTTCAAGAGTACGTGAAGCCGTCGAGAAGCAAACGGGAGGGATGGGAAGTGTTACATTATAGGTCATAATTTGCTCATGAATTCAAGAGTTATAAAAGTAACGACTCTGGATAAGTTTCAAGATGTGCCCCCTTTCATCATACAAAAAGTTGATACTAAATCAGACAGTGCATCTCCATAATGGGTTTTTTTCATTGAGCTGTGTACAAATTGCGCCTGCATGGAGTCTAGGCTTTGTTGCCGTTTTGTAACCATGTGAAGTCACAGGTCTATAGAAATACTATGAGCCCTGCCTAAAATGACAGTGGGTAACTCAGTGCTTTCGAGGGAAACTTCATTAAGGAGGGAGAGGAATTTGTTTATTGATACAATTACGTACGACAGCTTTTGTGAACGACACAACCAAACTCTAAAGCTCTATATCTTTGTAATTTTTGTTTTTTTCCCATGTAGGCCTATTATTGCCTATCTGAACTTATTAGAAAAAATAGTATCGGCAGACTGAACCTTTTGGTTATAGGAAAATTACAATTTCCTCCTCAGTCTAGCCTTCTCCATATCTATTTCTGGTTTTAAAATGTATTTTTTGTATCTCTTTTGTGTATAATTTTATTGAACTTGTGGAGAGAAATAAGATAACAATAATAATAATAATAATAATAATGACCAAACTATAAAGCTCCGTGCCATTCAGACGTTGAGGTAAATTTTCGTCAATTTGACCAGCTAAAACTAATGTGATGACGACTTACTATGGTAATTTATCACACAAAACTGACTTACTGATTCTTCAGACTGTACTTCCTAATCTTTTTGTCTTGATGTCTTTCTGTTTTTTGCCTTTCTATCTGTTGTGTTGTTGTCCTAAGGGACATTGGTGTAAAACAGCATATGCACTGAGATTTTTTTTCCTGTAAAAAGAACCTTTATTTCGACTGAGGTATAGGGGAAAGTGCGTGAATTTGATAATGATCATAATTAAATGAATTCATTTTTGGTGAAATTGACCTGGAAAACTTATATTTTAATGATAGGATAAAATTGTTCACGACCTTACACTGTATGAACTAGAAGGCTAATTGTCACTACTATGGCCCGGTATTATTGCAACGCCGACCGGTTCCTTACGGTTTATTGCAATTTTTTGCATTTCTCTTGGAAACCCATAACAAAAGGGACAATATATACCATGGGTCGGGTGAAGGTCTCCTGTCGGAAAATTATACAAAAATCAATGGGAGTGATTGCCAAAAAGTTGAAGTACAAATAAAAGAAGGACAATAGAAGGACACCAATATTGCAGGTGTGTGCGTGTTTAAGCGTTACATACGAAGTGTGGACCTGAGAATAGAAGAGGTCCACACAAAGTTGTCGCCAATAATTTCGAAGATTCGTTTCCTAAAAAATCACATCCGGAGTTGAAACTATGGACACGCTGTTGTGGTTTTCTTTTAAAGGAAATCTAATTGGTCATTTCAGTACAATAGGGGCAAGGTAGATAATTTCACCGACCGCAGTGCAGCTGAAGTGTTGTTTAATGTTGCGGACTGAAACACGCAAACGTTTATTATTAGAAAAAAAGAGGCTTAATGCAGTTATGGATTATCTTCTCGTAGGATTAAAGTAGACAAAGGGCTTTGTCCAGCGATAATTGTTTGCTATGCACAAGCTGAAATTGTAATAAATACAATTTACTTTTTAGGTATTGAAAATATGGAATGCTGCTAAACAAATGGGAATAATATTTTGTTTTCGATCACGCTATAAACTTCGTTAACTTACTATTCATTGTCCCTTCTGAAGATGCAGAACGACTTGATTGTTTGACAGGAATCAGATGGTCTATTGCGATCTCCACTCTGGCAACCTGTGGTATCAGTATTACGGCAACAACGATCGCGCACCGTGTTAAGACCGGAATCTGGACGGTCAAACAGTCCAATACCCTGGCAATCATGGTGCTCTGGATTCGGTGAAATTGCACAAAAACAAAAGCTTTCTGCATACGTCCATCACCGATGATCAGAAAATTTAGTATAGATTGAATGTCAAACATAGCTAGTATGTGGTGTTTTTATGCTTGAGAAGCAGAAATACGCGGATCGGACATCGAGCTATTGAGTCAACAGATGTTTTGTAATTTTTGATAAATTTTAAATGAGGTCTTCTCGTCCTGTATTGATATTCAGTGCAGTGTTGGCAGAGCAGTAGCAAATCAATTCCCACCCCCGAAAACAAGTAGAAATGGCGATTCAGCAATAAGCCAAGGCTGGTATTATGTAATGACGAGTATCTCAACAAATCAAATTGACGGATATTTTAACTCAGCCATGATAATCACTGGTGTCTTCTCCAGTCGTAATGACTGTTATTACCAATTGTGCTACAGCAAACGACTGTTTTTCAGTGTGATATATCTTTGTTATTTATTTGTAGGCATAATATTAATTCTAATATTTAACGCAGTCACAAAATGACTGGTCTCATCCATCAATAAGAATAAATGGCTGATATCTAGGTCAATTACTTTACAGTGTTCCGTATTTCTCCTTTCCGGAGACTGTTTGGAGCCGACGTGTACGCCCTCTACGTCACTGTTGATAGAGTATGCCTGATGATGCCATTTGACAAAATTGGCAATATGAGTCACTGCGAAAACTTACATTTTTTTGCATGAAGCCCGAATGAAAACAATGGCTACCTAAGCGGTTGTTTCTGGCAGACAAGCTACTACATTGGTCTTATGGGTAATTTTACATTTTGTGGTCATAATTTTCAATTTATATTGTAGAGCTATAAAAAAAAACCAGCTAAGCAAGTTTTGAGATGTGCCCCCTTTCATCACATCAAAAGTTGAAAACAGAAAGTGTATCTCCATAATGCCTTCTTCCATTGAGCTGTGTACAAATCGTTTTATCGGGAAGCCAATGCTCTGATGATCTTTTGTAAACATGTGGTTTCGAAGGTTAGGTTATGGTCTGTTAAATCACAGAACTAACAGTGACTGAAATGAGTAGTTGTTGTATCTGCATTCAGTCATTGTTATACTGCATATTATGATACTTTTATCAGTCATTTTTCACTTTTTTTTCTTTTTTCTTTTTTTCTTTTTTTTGGGGGTGGGTTAGTGGCACATCCTACCAGTGGTGTGACGAGAGGTCATTATTTTTCATAGGATAACTCGATTTTTCAAACTAAACAGAAATTGTAGACTTTGTTCTGACGACGCACTGTGAAAAAAGCCTACCTTTGTCAAACTCCTGGGGGCGCACTATAGGGAACTTAAATCGCCGATGGTGCCTTTGTTTAAAAAAAAACCCCACCTTAGATTGTTTTATATTTGTGTGTGTGTGTGTGTGTGTATTTTTATGTATAATGTTCCTTTAAAAAGATAATTCTTTAGCGATCAGTAAAAACAAAATGTACTACTTACTGGTACTGCGTCCGAAGCATTCCAGGTCTCCAACGGTGTAAAATGCACTATCAAAGTATCCTTCATAATAATTGAAATCCAAGCCCACGACGGGCAGCGTGTCCTTGTCAGTAATGTAGCCCGAGTCAATATAGAACCCAGGCGGGCTTAGTACATCACAGTTACACTTTCCTCCACCGACACAACCTAGGTCAGAGAACAAGTTGATGAGTTCAACGATGTGGAAGTGTGTTATTCGGAAAATTTTGAACCTTAGTCCAAACTAAAGGCTGCTGCAATGAAATTAAAATTGTCTACCTGAAACATTATTTTTGTCTTGCTTGTTTTGCTTTGCAGAAATCCTATAGTAATACGTTTTTAATGAAATACTGAATTTGACTTTAATTTTCTTTTTCTTAAAAACTCCCGGGTTAGATTTGACACAGAATCCGGGTCCCAGGAGTCCGGAACCATATCTGGATCTGGCTGACCTCAAAGTCGGTTGACAAATTGGATTTTAAATCCGATAATGCGTCAGTTTCATCCATATCTGAGTCATTTTGACACAGGTTCCGGGTCATATTGACCCCAAAGAGGGTTAAGCCCTACGGGACCCGGATCATGGTCAATTTGTACCCGGACGAGTGTAACCAAATTGGTTGATATTGTAGAGAAATACAAGGATATTCTTATTAAACAATTGCCAAACAAAACCGCCTATTGTTGCGATTTTGATTCTATATTTGAACAGAATAATATAAGCAATAGGCCAAAGCTTTGAAATTGTACCGCAACATAAAAATATAATGTAACTATGGCATAGCTTTATAGAAGACCTGACAAAGGACAGGGTATACTGTCCGAAACGTTAACTTCACATTTACTCAAAAGAGAGATTTAACTACATGGTGTCACTGCAATGTTTCGTATTTTTTATGTATTTCCACCATGCAAACCTTCAAGTCTTGACTGTCTCTTTAGTCTGAGGATTTTGAGTTCAGGTGGTGACTTGTGACTAAGCAGTACTAGATATTATTTCTCAAATCTAACTCGCAAATGGCTTATAGGGCCCTGTTGTCGAATGTGGAATGTCGTGAGTTTAATTCTACCTGAGGTAACGTGGATTTCATTTTCCCACAGAATTCGGAGAACCACTGACTATTTGTTTACACATTATTGTAGGATAAAACCAAACAAATATCTTTTTAATAAAAATTACTGTATCAAGTAAACTAACCTTTGTAAGGAAAGAGAGAAACGTTTGTGTCTTCGAATTATTTGAAGAGGGGCTCCAAGATCTTATTCAGTTTGGTGATGCAGTCATTTTCCCATAGCTAGAGTCATTATGAAAGTAGAAACAAGTCTCTAACCCCACATTAAAACGGTGCAAAATGCCATTTTATTTGATACCCTTCCGGTGAGAATTATATCAACATCCAAAAGCATCAAATGACGTAACAACATTTTGTACAGTTGTTTTTCTAATGAATTTGTGTAATATTCAATAAAAACAACATTGAATTTGACCTTTTGACCGACGCAGAAATTCCTATTTGAAATTTATAGACCCACTTAATGTTGATGTCCATGACATCATGTTTCAAATTAAGCTCCAAGTATAAAATACAATTAATTTGACACCATGAAGGTCTGTTTATTTATCTATTTATTATATATTCGGCATTAAAAACTCAAACAAACCACAGACCTTCAAAAAAAAATTAATACACATTTTTTAAATAGAGATTTGAATTGTTTTTCAATTTTTCATTAGGGCTCGTCCATTCGAAAATGAGTGCATTTCAAAACTGAGTTTGATCTTGGAATCCCTCTTTATGAGGTGATGACAATTCTTACCTCCGTTGAGACTGCAAGCGCATCTTCCGTCTCCAGTCTCCGCCCCTCCCCAGTTAGGCATAGATCTTCCGTCCCACGACATCCAGGCTACCTGCTGGACTCCATTCAGCCATATGGGGGCATTTTTGCACTGATATTGCAGGTGCTGGCGGCACCTGTCGGAGATCTCGATGAGGGCCCGGATGGAGTTTTCTTTACTTACTCCGACGTAGGTAATGTTGACGCTCGAGTTTCCTTGCACAGCGGAGTTATTGTTGTCTACAGTACGAATAACCGTGGCTCCTGCATAAAACATTGAGAATGTTAAACACAATCATTGTGATGGCAACTTGTAAATCTCAAATAAAACGATCATGGGGGGGGGGGGGGTAACAATAATAATATTAACAAACTAGTGTAGGCCCTACGCCTGCAGATCTGCCTTCGTGGGTTAAAAGGCTTGTAAACCACCACCGTGACATATCAACAGCCCAAATGCACAAGCACCATGTAAAAATATACCGCAATGCATTATGGGTAACCGAGTATAGTTAAACAATAAATCAAGCTGAAGTTCACAAAACTATGCTTCAGGTTACATAGCTGTGTACTGCATTGCTTCAAAATCAGAGCGCCAAGCCGATGTTTACCCAACCTCGTCCCAATGGTTTACTTTATTTCCAACCATGTTTGTAAATAGTAAACCCTGGGATGGAAACTCCTCACTTGGACCCTGATTGGACAACAACATTACATTAGCACATGTACATGTTTCCAATACACACAAGCTACTAAATCTGGTACCGGACCACGAGACTATGGCGAAGATGTGTATTTCGATATGCAGCCAGACTATTCTAATTTGCATACGTTTCCAAAATTTTTGGATATGCAAATGTTCCAATACCAGGGTGAGAGAGCAGTCAACCTCGTACCCAACCTTGTACTGCTCGACACACCCTGGGGAAGAGGTTGATGTTTACCTGGTTTGGGATTTCGAGCACCCACTACCTGAAAAGAACCATTGATTGGTTAGACCAAATCCCGTGGATAAGACGTGTACAACTATTTACCTGGATTGTTATGTGTGATGTTTAGCCGACATAATACTTGGAACCCTGGGGCACCAGACCACCCATCAGGGTCGATGAAGAAGAATCCATCTAATTTGGGAATTGACGAATCGAGCACGTCCATACATGATCTAAGTGGTGCTGAAAAAAAATCAAATAAAGGAAAATATTTACGTCGACTTCTCTAAATATACACAGGGGCTTCGCCGGATAGTGCGCCACCTGGAGACTGCTCTGAAGAGATTGTTTTCAGCATTCGAGCCGGAGTATTCGTTGTCGAGTCTATATTTTTTAAAGAGGCACGCTGCCTTCTTATTGGGCGGTTTGGACTACAAATAAATGCTGCTTTTAAATGATTGTAGTAGTTTGAGAAGACATTTTAAAAGTAGAATGAAATGATTCACACAAATTTCCCCTCAAAATTGTATGGGTTTTTGGGTGTAATTTCATGACAGAACACGGTCCGCTATTTTGTAGAACCAAATTGTTGACTCCACAAAATGTCGGACTGTATGTTCCGTTAGTTGTATTTTAAGAGGTAGATTTATGGGCTTTTTAAAACATTATGCCCTAATTAAAACACACTGTGGGTGCTTTTGCGCATAAACAACTCTTAAAAAGAATAAGAAGTAGTTCCAAACAGCAAAATGTTGAGAGTTGTGAAGTTAATGTGCCCCTTGTTTAAATTTAAGCTTTCAAGTGCCATAAAACCTTTTTGCAAGAACAGAACCCCAAACCAACCTAAAACAAAACAACAAAACATGACAACTGAATTCAATTCATATCATTAACAGCGGTATCCATTTTCATCCAAGTATATAAATTTGTCGACACACTCTCGCTTACTGGGGCAGGAAATACTTTCTTTACGTGAGTGCATTTCAAGGACAGGTAGTGACGTCAAATTTTCACGGGTTTTGCCAAAAGTTGCAAACATTGACGTGTATTTCATTAACGCTCTCTGATTACAAATCTATACAAGTCTTGAACAGAACACAGAACTGCATGATATGCATACTTTACTTGGTATTACGTCACCATGACAGTTATATCGCTGGTTTAATATTGGCTATTACATTGTAATACATATCTTTGCAGGGAGCCTTTGAAATGGGGTGGCCATCGGCTGGAATAAGACTGTCCAAAACCCGCAAGGGGACCTGTTATATTTTTAAAATGGACGAAAGAAAAATTATAAATAATAACAGTAGAGCCAGTCTCGATATTATAAAACCAAAAGCTGCATTCAACAGTCAGTTGAAGGCATGTATTAGCCTCAAATAATTACCTAGTGATCATATTTTAATGAATATTACATTATGTATGGTTTTGGGGAACTGCAGTGAAAGTGACATTTTTAATATCCGGCATGAGAAGATGACGTTATTATTTATTCACCTGCAGTAGAGTGTTGAGTGGAATTAATGAAGCAAAAACCCACTGGCGGCTACTCAGTATACTTTGAATGCTTCACGAATGGAAGTACCCTTGATTGAAATTAAAAGCAAAAGACGACGGCACGCTGAGACAACTGGTAATGGATTTCTTGATAAGTTAGTGGATACCATTATCAATTCGGCTCCTACATACGTGATCCTAATATTTGCACGACGGAGTAAGGCAGTGCTGAATAATTTAAGCGTGAAAACCAAGGAGCGTGCAAAAAGTGACAGAGGCTTAATATCGTATAAATGCTCTTAAAGGCCACGAATTTGACAACACTGTCAATATAAGGCACCTTCTCAAAACTATCACAGGATAACTTGTGGATAGCCTTCTCTCCGCAGTTGATTTTTCAGCTCACAAGATGTCCCCAAGCAGTCCAACGGTTATTGTGGACAAGTTTGAGGGGGAGAGTATTACAACAAAGACAAGGAAAATTGTTTACAAGATAACTTTAACCACATACCTTGAGATTCTTTCTACTAGAAATCGCCAGGTGGTCCAGGCTAGGTACTTTTTTGGACATCCCAGATGAAGGCATGTCACAAGAACATTGTCAACGGGCTACGGAACCTTATCAATTTGGCCAAACAACATACTGCTCAGTGGGAAGTGCCTTTCAACTTTCTTGCGGATAAACATCTAATTCTGAACAAAATTCCATCCCAGCTTATCCAAGATGGTTCACCCTTTACATCCCGGCAATTTATCGCGGAATAGTGTTGAAAAGGTACCTTAAAGGATTTGTCCTAGGAATCTTGTAGCGCCTGTAAACGGGTAGGCCTATGGAGCGTATAAATTGTATAAATCTAGAGGGATAGCTGCTACTTTTTCTAAGTAAGTGTATAGGCATTTCTCCCTCATTAGGTCGCGATATATGCTTATTTCACTTATCAAGAAACCATTAAAACCAATTACCGATCTAAAAGTTTACAGTTTTCAAAGAGGCAATTTTGTTTATGCATTGATTCGTACACGACGCTCTGCACAAAGACGTGGTAAACGTTCAGTTTTCACGAAGAGAAAAACTTAAAACAGTTAACCTCTCTCTAATAGAGGACGCCATGAACAAAACAAATAAACATAAAAAAGGAGCAAGTAACAGTCTCCGAATTTTTTGTTTTATCTATTCTTCCAACCGGGAGTTTCTCAAACTGTAAAGTTTTGCCGAAGGACTGTTGCTAAAAATGATCTCCTTGTGAAAATATAGAAGACCTATTTTTTTTTTTTAAGCATGGTAACCTAGGCATGATGCTTCGTTTTTGGAAAGAGCCAGGGCACCAAGGCGCTTTCTCCTTGGTAAATTGTAAATTTCTATTAGAAAATTTCATGGGGCACAATGCAATAACCAGGGCCAACAGAGGCAATTGCCCCCATTGTCTCCATAAAGTGTCAGACCTGCTACCCCCAAAGGACGCTCACTTCCTCAGAAGTAATACAGAAAGTATGGATATTCTGCACGGTAATAATAATGTGTAGTTTATGGCCGCGACCGACCTGTGGCGCCCGATTTTATACTGTAAGCAAAGAAAATTCTTGCTGAGCAGAATTTCGTTGCCAGCCGAATTACTGAGTGACGTTCCTTACTTGTGAATGGTTCTCTGTTAACTTCTGCTCAGCAAATAAATTAGTTAAGCAGGTTGCCGCCATCGCCGAGGCCAAACAAGCACTAGCCTTGTCCAAGGCTCTTTACGCAAGCACCCCGCTTTGAATTCACCAGGTAGCATAACAATACTGGCACGGTACTGCAGTACTTGATATACAGTATACCGTGGGGTCGAAGCATGATTTTTCAACCTCGTACCAAAAAAACGAGGCCGAAACAGAGCCTTGTTCCCACTGTAAACGGCAGCTTAGCTTATGTTTTTCTTTATCATTGCGCAAGGATTCCAGCGCTATGTATGCTGGAATCGGATATTGATTATTCATTTCCTGTACTGGGCGGATAATCGTCCAATCATAAACTCTTGTTATGATGATTGGCATTTTTAATTTATGTAGTATTCACCTTGCCGCTATACATTAACCAATGAGCATACACCTTCGGGAAATATTAGCATAAAGCAACTCCGCCCACAATCTGACCTTTTACATTGGGAACAAGGCCGTGCCAGTATTGTTATGCTACCTGGTGAATTCAAAGCGGGATGCTTGCGTAAAGAGCCTTGGACAATGCTAAACAAGCACGCGTGTGTACGACCACCACGCCCCACGCACATCCCTCAGCCAGGGATATAATTTACTTCAATGAGGGCGCTGTTTGGGCTTGTGCCGTCATCACATGCAAGGCGGGGTCTATTGGGCCCGCTGAACACTGTGCCTGTGCATGCAACAGTGGCAGTAGATTGTTGTATCAATCGCACCATGTCATTACTTGTATATTTACAATTCCTTGCCGATGTATTTATTTATGTTTCTGCGTGTGACCACTCCTCCACATCGTCACCTTCAAAGAAAATTCGGATCAGAAGGATAGGAATGCATTTGGGAAATGTTTAGAATGATAGCACACATTATTCAAATAGCTATTTAAAAATGTTAACCCGTTTTTGCATTCATTTCTATTTGAAAACACATAGGCCTGTAAATAAAATGGTAACCCCGTAGTCCCTGCACCTCCCGAAGCTGTAAAACAAAATACAAAACTAAAGATATTAAGAAACTTACAGTAAAATTCACGATTCATTGTTAAAAAGATACTTAATGCTTACTATTTTCGTCTTGTTTGTCATTACTATTATTGAGCAATCTCCGGTTTAGAAGTAAACAAATAAGAAAACAATACATGTCTCTCAGCTTATTTATTATTAGGCCTAAGTTTAAAATTGACAAAAAATGTCACAACTTATTGAAGATGTGCAAAACTGTAATGACGTTACGTTTACAATAGGTAGGTTGCAATATGACGTAAATCGGCCATCTTTACGGGCAATTTAAAAAACAGTCATGCGTTTCGCGTGAGAACGGCGTGCAGCACGCGCACATTTCACAAAACTCATTGCACGATTGGTTAATAAACAGCGCGGCTGCGTTAATAGTTTGAGCGCTTAATGCGCCTGCAAGCCTTTAATGAAGTTTGCCTGTAAAGATGGCGTAACTATCTATACTTTTTTGCAAATTCATAAATTTCTTCAATTGATGTTATTTTTCGGGAACAAGTTAGAGCATGTTTTATTCTTACTATGAATCAAACAAGCAACGTCGCAAGTACGACGAGACCGTGCAGTCGGCTGGCTGATCTGTTGCCCGGGTTAATAGCTGCATGTTTTCGCACACTTTTATCTCCAGGCTCCATGTACACGGGTCAGCAACCGAAAATAAACTGAGTGCAGGACGCCAGCAGAGACCAATTATTTAAATAACTGTTGGTATGATAAATTCATTGCAAATAAAAATTAAACAGACGATGCTTTTAGTTTTCTGTTAAATGATTGTAATGATACAGACACAGGCCCGTAACCGGATGCACTTTAACTTTGGCAAATAATGGGCCCGTGTGTGGAAGACATAAATTTTGGGTTATAATACGACAAGTAGCACAAGCATAGAAGTTGAGTATCCCCATGACAATAAATATCGCTTAATTTAAATAGGGAAGAATGAATTAATTCAACAATTTTTAAAAACTGCTTCGTGTCACGATACTTTTCAGTCTATTTACAACACCAAGGTTTTTAGAGATTTTACCAGCTGACACTTCTATGTGTTTAGTCCAAGAGAGGTTCTCATCAATAAAAATTCATAAATATTTAGAGTTTTTAATTTTCTTCAGAATAGTGCCATATTATTGAGATAGAGAGATGCAGTTGGAATATACTTTTTTTGTGGAACTTAATATCATAACATTTTTGTTGGAGATTAATTGAAAGATTTTTGCTATAGAAGCCAGTTGCTACAATTGTTACTATAGCTCTACAGTTATATCGCTCTATAGCTATATAGTTATAGAGCAAAAGGAAAAGTACAACTGAGTATGCTTTGCTGAAACAAAAGTGTGGCGTGCAAGCTAACGCTGGCACTAATTTACGCGCTACGCAATCAATATATACCCGTATCTAATGTACTATTAGCTCGCACACGTACGGTATGCACGACCGTTGAGCGCTAATGCAATTTTGACCCTTCGCGAAACGGAGCCCGAGGACGTGTCGGGAATTGAAAGCTTACACTTTCGTAAGTTTTACAGAATTTCAAACGTTATTACGCTTTAACAAAAAGGTCAGTTATAAATGGGAATAAAAGAGTAGTGGCTCAGTCTACAACGGCCGTATAAAACCTTGCAGGGTTGTGGCCGTGAGATAACGGACCGGCCTCGTCCCTGCTGCATGGTTTTCAACGGCCGTTTATAAGACCTCTTTTATTCCCTTATCGGTGTGTTGGTACAAAAATCTAATACCGGCAAAGTGATTAGAATAATCATTTATAAATCTTGATGCATTCCTAACAGCATATATATTTCTCATGGCCATAAACTATGTTAAACTAAAAGAATTGTTAGAACAAAATCCCGCCCACTGAAAACTCCATGGTTTGAACCAAAATGATCTTGGAAGGTCGAATATGCGCGAGACTTACGAGGTTTATAAATAATTGTTGCACCAAGTTGTCGTGTTCGAGTTCAAAAAAACTGATGTTAACATCTCCCGTTACAAAACACTTTTTTTTCTCTGCGTTATGAGTATAAGAATGTCATTAAATACTTCAGTAAAAGGTCACATTAGAAGTATTAGGAGGTTTATACATGATTCCAATAACAATGTTGCTTGTTACTGGGATTTCATTTTCAATATAAAACATGTTTCAGATTCCGAAATATTAGGAGTGCATAGATCGTTCCGCAAAGTATAATTGTATTCTTGTTTTATGCAAAGAGCAACTCTACTTCCTCACTTATACTTTGCCAGCAAACACCTTCATTGTAGTAACCTTGGATCTTTTAAGGTTTTTAACCATGACTCGGTTTAACAAATACCAATAACGGGAAAGGATAGTGGGGTGACAATGTGGTAAAACCTACCCGGAAATTTCATGTTGTTTAAGAACATGACAACTCATTATCTTTACCTTCAACTGAAAGGTTCAACTCGTTCATCGGAGTTTGCGTGGTGTTACCAGCATCCGACCCTTGGTGGGCTGGTCTTCCCCAGTGACCCCAACGCCACCGATATCCTGATGAATTGTTGACCACAGCCAGCAACGTGACAATCTTCATGATCACAACAATCTTCACACGCCCAACACTTCGGCACGCCATTCTTCCCGATCCAAAAGCTTGACCAAGAATGGATTTTCTCGACAAAAGAAGGAACACTTACAAAGCGAAGGCATTTAGCGTTACTCTCAATGGAAAGACATTCCAGCTGCCCGACAGGACAGCTGTACACAAGGAATGGATGTATAAGCTTGTGAAAGGGCTTTTCAGAATAATGTTTTTTTTTTTAACAACTAGCCCTAATTGGTTCAATTACTACACGCTAGGCCGACACACTGAGCTTGTTAAATAATGAACCGAGGTAATGCCAATTATGTGAAAGAGTCCTCAACCATGAAGCTGATCTTTTCTAATGTAAAATGTTAATCAAAAGTGAACGAATGTCATGCCTAATTTGACAAACAAATTACCAGTTTACAAATTACTTGTTGGCCAAGCCATTAGGACTGATTAAAAATACAACAAATTAGCTTAAAAATTAGCAATTAAGAAATTAAGTTATAGTTATTGCACGGTAACATGGCTTTGAGACAGATTAGACTAATTTATTTTCATTTGGATTGGGGGCTTGACGTAGAGAGCGAGAGTGCTATAGAGGCGGGCCAGTTTGGAACGGGTCTATCTTTAGGCCAAGGTTAAATCATTAGGCACAGTTCAGGGACCACGCTTAAGCTGCTACATTCAGGTACACGTCTAGATCTTGGACTACTTTAGATGCCACTCATGTGGTTATCATCACGGGACGTACACTCCAAATCTCAAGGGTCAGACTTGCCCCAGAATCTGAGTCCTGTGGGACATACTAATGACCCAGAATCTTTGTTAATATGACCAAGAAATGGGTCAAACTGACACCGAATCCTAGTTAAAATATAACATTTGAACCGGTTTCCGGGTCTGACCCTGAAATGAGCCAGGCCTAATGGGACCCGGAGTCCGGTCAATTCTGACCTGGGAGTTTTTAGAGTGTAAAGTGTGTGTGTTACGGTTTGACTACTGTTCCCGGACAAATTCCATACTACCTCCATGATAAAACTACACGGCAGATAATGTTGGGTAGCAAAAATCTTCCGCTAAGTAAAAATTAACAGGGAACCACTAACACGCAATATAATTTACATGGTTTTCGGGCTGGTTACCAATTTCTGTAAAGCACAATATTCAGTTCTAAGCATTTTTGTTCTGAGACTAAACATGCAGCTTATGACATTGGACCTTGGTTATTGGTACACGTATAAAATATGCAAACTTTATGCATAATCAATCAATCAATCAGAAAACATTTATATAGCGCCAAAATGACCAATACAAAATCAAAGGCGCTAAAGACGGTTACAAATTAAATAAATGTGAAAATATGAACAGTCTGAGCATCCTTGATGTGATTTGCAAGAGTGTTCCATTCTTTTGGTCCATAGCAGGAGAGTGATCGAGCTGCAAAGGACACAGCATGGGTTCTGGACAAGATTACTGAAGAGAAGCTGTAGATGATCTAACCTGTCTGCGTGGTGGTTGCAGCTGTAGTAAGTCAGAGATGTAAGATGGTGACTGTTTATGGTGAACTCTGTGTACAAGAAGAACTTTGAATTTGATACGCTGTTGTATGGGGAGCCAGTGAAGAGCAATTTCCTATTTGTAAGTGTGACACAGTTCCACTATAAGCCACGCCCACTTCACACAAACTGGCTCCTCTGATTACCAGAAGCCCATAAGTGGTGCATTGTGTTGGTTTTTCTTTGATGATTTATGCAAGAAAGGTTTAATAATTGCACTTCTCTCAAGTTCTTCATATAAATAAACGTTTCTATCATAAGAAATTCTTTTGCTTGATGAAAGCTGTGATTTTTTGATAAAATAGTATATATAAACGTACGCCAGCTTGGATCGGAAGTAGTAAACCCACTTGGACGGTATTTTCATCAAGAACGTCAAATCCATCCACGTTTAGCGAAATGACAGCGGGTACAAACCGTGCCTTTGGCCGTATTGAATGCAGCAATCGGAAATGTCCAAAAGTCAACTGCAGGTGGTTTTTGGAGATTTGTCAACATCCTTTCAATGATTTCTAATCAACTGGGGCATTTTGGACGACATAGTTTCACAGGATACTCACTACCATCACTATATTTACAACAGGTAGGCTTTCGGACATACACGGGGTTTTTTCACGGTCAATTACCAAAGCAGACCCGACCTTTAAAGTGGTTTTTTGTAAAAGCTCTTCGGTGAAACCGTCTTTTTGATTACTTTCAGTAGGCCTATGGCTGATTCATTTCCTAAACTTCAATTCCCTGAATTAAGAAAAGAGTTTATAATGATTGGCTTTTTTTAATTTCTCCTTTCCACCTCGTCTCGTTTCGACTTCCAGTATTTGATTATTGGATTAAGCTTCTCTACACAATCGGTCTTGGAACGAATTCAAAATAATTAAACATTGTTTATTCCATATCCTATTTTCCCCACATTTCGTCTCGTTCAATGCACTGGAAATCATTGGGCTATGTTTGGATAATCGAACTCGCGCAAATTCCAATCCCGGTTTTTTAGTGCTCGCCTCGGCCCCCATCTACAAAACCATTATTCTCTGAGGGGAAAACGGCGAACGCAGCATTGATGTACGGATGGAGAACCATCGCGGCAAATCCCAAACGGATTGGTACGTATTTCTTATACTTCCTCAACAACTTTACAATCAAAGTTCGTTAAAGAAACCAGAACTGCAGTGAACAGAACCTCGTAAAAGCATTTAGACCATTATCAAGGACAGTTAAACATAAATTAATATAAACACAACATAGTTAAACATAACATAAATAAGAAATTACATTAAAACCACAAAAATAACCCTTGGTAAACTTAAAATGGAGGACATATTTTATGAAGTCAAATTGAATCGATGAGCAATAAATTTGTTTGAACCATGATCATTGAAAAGTTGCCAAATGTCTTGCCAAGTGTATCTTGCCAAGTGTGTTAACCATAGGAACTTCTATAGCGTTTTTATAATAGTAAATTTCTATCATCGAAACAGTGAAAAGCTTGGCGTACACGCTTTCTCCTACCACAGATAAGCTCTAATTAAAAAAAAAAGGAATTTAAATAATTTATTATCATCCTCTAGCGGTCGCGACTACTTTATTTGTTACATTTATCTTATACATTTGTATAACATTAGTTTCAACTAATAAGGGTGGGGGAAATGAATACACTAGTCCTGGTTATAAACGCCCATTCGGGAATTTTTTCAGGAGACTTTTTTCTGGTTCGTTCGGGATATTTATGTAAACCCAGAACCTCTTCAGGAGCAGAGACCTATATGGAGTTCCTTTCCTAGTAAAGGTTGAACTGAAATTCAGTTGCTCCTTGCTGAAGAGCTCCACTGATTTACTGTTCCGTTCATTAATTTCGCCGCGTGTACCCCTCCCCCTCCCCGCCCACTTCCCCCGGCCCCTGGCTCCGCCATGTTCTATACTTTTAAAGAAGTGACACAATTTCTTTCATCATCAATCACAACATACTTCTCCTAAAAATGCCAAAACAAAAGGAGACCAAACTGTCTAAACCATCCAAAGATTTGCGATTGAATTTACAAGTAAGTAAACCTTATGCATACATAATAACATGCAGCTCATCTCCAAGGGCCTCTACCCATTTAACTAGTTAATCACTCTATTTATTTTAATTTGAAAGACCAGCACCGCGGAGGGCCCGACCGTGGGTAATAGATGGAACTGGGCCTTCATTTTAATTGATGATCCTGCATTAGTTTCAGGACGTGGAATCAATGCATATCACGCCGGGATACAAAACCATCCATCTTGTTGTTCTTAATTGGATCGTCATTTAAGAGTTCAACTAAATCAATTTAGAGTTTGATGATAAACTGTACAAGGCCTGCATTGAAGTAAGAGAATCTAGTTTAGTGGGGCATCTAGGACTTTTCCAGCCAAAGGCCCTTTGTTTGCGCTGGGGAAGGGAATTAGACCAGATGTCCCGTAGTTTTCCCTTGCAAAGAGAACATTGTACCAACATTTAAAAGCTTCTTTATAGGTGTACACACATCCGGGCGAGGATTGACATGGGCACCGGGTCCCATGGGCCTGTTTTATTTCTTGGACAGGACTCGGAATCTGTGTCCAAAATAACGCACAACCCAAGTCGAAATCCCATTTTAAAAACGGGTTAGCCTGACACAGAAATTGATCAGGCACACTCAGATTCTGCGTCAGTTTGACACCGTTTTTGGTCCGTTTGACACAAATTACGGAATTACTGACCCAGAAGCGTTAAGTGTATCCCTGTACCAGTGTTGTAGTCAAGTGCTTTTAGTGGAGTACCAAGTACTTCCGAGTACGGTGGCTGAGAAGTACTCGAATACGAGTACTTAGGCCATTGAGTTTAAGTACTAGTGTCCGAATACCAATTATTCATATATCTGACGAGTACCGAATCCAAAAGCCGAGCACCAAGTTGATCTCAGAGTATGAGTACGGGTATACTTAATTTAAAAGAAGCAAATATATAAGGTATTGAATGTTTATTTATTTATTTATTTATTTTTCATTAATTTCTACACAATTGTGTGTGCTTGTTATAACATGAATACATCAAATACAACTTCAGTTTTATTTTTTCCAGAGGTTTATTCCTCTATTCATTGCATTAACCCACGTAAGAAAAGCTGTAAGTAAAGTGCGATTTTGACCAAGGGTATAGGCCTACTAAATCGGAGTCCGAGTACATTTCCATTCCAGTACTGAGCACGTGACTTTGAGTACAGACTATTTTCCAGTCAAGTATCGAGTGTGGACTTCGAGTAGGAGTATTTTGCTAGCTGAGCAGGGGTACGATCCGAGTAATCGTACCACCAAACTGTTACTCGATCAGTACCCGATTAGTACTCAATAAGTACTCGATTGATGCTCGATCAGCACTCGAATAGTACTCGAGCAGTACTCGAGTAGTACACGAGCAGTGTTCGAGTAGTACACGAGTACGAGTACCGAGTACAGGTACTACAACATTCAGGTGAAATATTTTTCATGCCGATTGGTACTGGTACTAAGTTGATTAAACAAATCCTTTCAGATTATAAATTTCCTATTAATATTTAAGACCTGTTCCCATCATGTAATGGGTGGCGTAAGGGTGGGTGCCCCAAGGTCGTTCACTTGAAATTTTGACCTTTGGACCTATAATTGTTTATAATATAGTAAATTCAATGTTTTTTTTAGGACGTTTCTTTCTTCTAATTACACGGAGAAAATGTAGTTTTTACCTCCACATCATATTATTTTATGAAAACAAAATTAGAAAGCAGCGTAACAAGTGTTGAAGGGCCCTTGTTATAATAAACAATGCAAACGGAAATGGGGCAGAAGTGGCCCTGGAACAAAATGGTGCACCCCCTTGTGGCCCCTAAAATGTTAATCCATTTTCGCCGCTGTGTGTGCTTTACCTTTGCGAAGCTCTTTGCACGGTGCTTCCACTACACTTCCTCCCTTTATTTCATTATTTGTCCTAATTAGTTGAGAATCCCTACACTTGCCGCATCACCAAAGACTACCAATATCGTAAAAGCCTTTTTGTTTGTACGGGAGATGAAAGAGGACAACATTTTCTGCTACAAATTGATTCTCGAATAAAATACAATTCGCAAATTGCAAAGCTGCAAAGAGCGACTACATCGTTTTCTTTTTTGCAGTTAGTTCAAATCCTGAAGATGTTAAACACACCACCCACACTCAATAACCTGTGAAAATACCCTCTCAATTAGTGCCAAGTTCTTCTCTTGGGAGAACCAACAAATAAGATTTTATGTTTTGCCAGTGATTTTGCACACGTTCATATGAGGCTATTTTTGATCGCCGCACTCTTTTTCAAGTTAAAATGTTACACCTATATCTAGAAGATAATGTAAATTGCCATACACTAATGATTTATTTCTTCACTGACGCCACGAACTAACACCCGGTGTACAAAACCACTTTTTTAAATTTAGATTTTTTTTACAATTTAAACAATATTCGTCAAGGCCTACCATTTCATACAGTTTCAAAGCTTGAAGAGTTTTACTTGTTTTTAGTTACGATAATTATGCAGTGCAACCTTTGCACGAAAGTGAAAATTGTGTTTTCAAAAACACGAAGGTCCCATTAACCATTGTAATGCACGACACACACCAAGCTTAAAATGTGAAGAATTTTTTTTTTTTTTTACGAACTGACACTAACCTTTTGTGGGGGCCGCAGACCTCCGCTTTTACGAGGTGACACACAAAGTAGTGTAACACTACATTGGATGTGTCACTTCGTGAAAACGGAAATTGTCTGTTTTGCTTTTATTTCGGTTTCATGAACAAACCGCACAAACCTTTCTTACTTGCTTGCTTACTAGTTTAGGACATAAACAATTCAAAGCAGTAGTGTTACCAAGTTCGAATGATCGGGTGTCCCCCATGAGAAAATTAATTGAAAACATTAAACGATTTTTTTTTTCTCAATCGAACGAATTCGTTTTTCGTCCGAACGATGATTATTTTACGTTCGGACGAAGATTTGTTTCGTCCTTTTCATTCGAACGAAAATATTTTTGTTCGAACAAATATTTCCCCCAATTTTTGTATGTCCCTTTAAAAGCTCTGTAGAAAACACCATGGGGAAGGGAAAACAATTTCCGACGATTTCCAACGGCGAAATCCTTTTAATCTATTTCGGCAGCTTTTCGCCAATGCACCAGACAAGGAACTATCTTCGGTAAACATTCTTTGTCTGATGGAAAGCTGTCTTCAGCATCAGTTCTGGCGAGATGCGTCTGGATGCGTCTGTGTTCTGTATTCAGATTTGCACGCCGTAAGCATCAAGCGGAAAATTCAGTTGTTTAACTTTTTTCACTGCCAGTAAGCTACAAGTGGAGCGCTCCATCTGAGGTGGCTACAGGTTTTTTCAAGTTTTTAATTTTCAATTATTTCTTTTCCTTTTTTGCTTGTAAAACTGTATGCATTTTACAACCGCCTCTTCAACTCTTAGAAAGTATTTAAGTCCTGCGCAGTAAAAGACAAGTGATTACTTTTGGCAAACAAAGCCCTGAAAAGGGGCATGAAATATTTGCAAACAGACAAAATTTGGTTTAATTTAGGGGGGTTGTTTTGAGCCCGTCATTGCGTAGATTATGATCTTGTTGTAATAAAAGTATGAAAGGAATCAATAGTTAATTTGTCAGACCCTAGATAAAAATTGTGGTCTAACACCCCCCCCCCCCCACCCCCTACAAATGTACATTAAACGCTGCTGGCCGCAGTATTCGCAAACGAACACTGAGACAATTTGAAACCACAAACATCGCCTGAAGGCAAACCTTTGCAGATTCAAATTTCTTGACGCACTTATTGGCTTCTTTTTATCAACGGGGTCACTTCAGACGCAGTAATCGAGCAGAATGCTTACTACCATTACAGTTTTTATAACAAGTAAACTTTCGGATAAAAATTACCCAATTTGTCGGGGTCAATACCAACGTATGACCAATCCGTTTAGAGGGTTGTACAAACTGTCATGGGATGCCCGTTCAGCCTAATCGCTGTGTTGCCCCGTGTTCAGATTTTGTGAAGAAGTTGTGCTGTCTGATTCCTTGCTTTTATGGCCCGTCCTACACGCCTTGTCGTGCGTTTTTCATATTCATTCATTTAAAAATAAAAACATTTAAAACACAACATAAGCTGTCATTTGGTTTGGATCGAAGGTTTACACTCACTAATCTGAAATCAAACTTGAAGAGAATATCGATTGTATTGAGAAATTTTGAATGTGTACCCACCTGATGGTACAGCGTGTCGTTGTCCGGTACCCCCAATCCGCCTGTTCAGATCAGGTTCAACCCCGCCCCAAGCCACACGCCCCACCACCAACAACAGGAGGAGCACGGTGCGGGCGTGGGTCCGAGAGAGCCCCCGGTCCCCACGACTTGACGATCGTGGACCACGTCTCGGCATCGACATCATTCACTCGACATGATCCGCGGACGGAGAATGCTTCACTCTTCGAGAACAGATTTGCGATAAGACACGCACTGACATCCCCCCGAAGTCATATGTGACAGCGATGTGTCGAAAACCCCTTAAATCCCCATGCAGTACTCGGCGCTCAACAGTCCCGTCACGGAAAACGCTTGTCATTTTTGGCAACCAAAGCACGTGTGATGGAAACCATTTGAATGGTTAACAGCCGCGCAAGTAATTTCCCCCAAACAATACTGCAGATTAACTGCACATGCGCATGGTTACCAGACAGTTTATTCCTTGATGCTTAACCTTGCGTCTATAGACATACGAAGTTAAAACGCAAAAGCAACAATTGGAATAGCTTTGTTGTGAGAATAAATACAATTGGTTTATAAGAAGTATTTAAATTACAATAGGAATCATTATAGCCAGTTCTAAAACAGCGGTTTATCTATGGTATCTAAAATGTCTTTGTTTTGAAGACAAGTAGGTCTATACAACATTGTTGAATTATACATGTACTTCCCCCAGTACCCATTTAAGTAGCACCTTAAGGGTTCTGCGTGGTGCTGGGGTGCAACATGCAGCCAACTATGTAAGAAAACACTGTGGCTAACCCCTTTTCTTTACGATAAATGAACTGGGTTATTTTACCTGCATTATACACAACACATTTCAGATATATGAGTTGTACACTTTTTTTGCACGGAGAACTTTCAATTCATTCCTGAATTCTGATGGTATTCAATCAAAACGGCATTGAATTTAAGCTTATGCCTTGCGCGGAAATTCATCTCTGGAATGTACAGACCCATTTGTTTTTTGCTGTCCGATGACGTCATGTTTCAAATCTCACTCTGAAAGAGTAAGGTCTATCAAATAAGATGACAGTTTACCCACATTTTAACGTAGAGTAGGGACTTGTAACTTCCTCCCCATTTTTATGGGGACTCTATCTATTGGAAAATGAGTGCATCACAACAACTCAATTTTCACCTTGGAGCTCCTCCTTAAATAAATGTACTGTTATTTTTACGTGCATACACAACACACGCGACCTCTTGACCGCCCTCTTTCCATAGTGTATTTGACAATTATTGATTGAACTAACCAACTATTTGAATTAGAGTGAATACACACTCAAATCAAATTGCACCACTTTGTTTTGACCACAGACGGCTGATGGACAGGCAGCCTGTATGCGTTTTGCAAAATGCAAACTAAATGTATCATCAACTAAAATAAGTTTTTGTAATTAAATTGGCCCGGCAGAACCAACAAGTTGCATTTTGGTTATTAGTTCCGCATTATTTCCCCTTAAACTCATTAACCTTTTTTGAGATACGGTGAATAGTACTTGGAGTACACTGTTTGGTTTTGGTGCAGATTGCGCCACAGCGCCTTGTAGAACCCTCACAAGGCGCTATTTAACAAAGAAGGAATTTTTATTTAGCCTGCCTCTTTTATAAATGTGTTCACGGACCTTGCTCCAAGTCGACTATGTAATGACATAGAAATGTACTTCGATGGTCATGGTATTAATACAATGAATGCAGACTCTCTTAATGTTGTTGTCCCTAAACACAGCGTTGAGTGTTTCAAACAATCTTGTTTGCCGTCACTAAAGTTCGGAACAATATTCCTTCTTCCATTCAAAATTCCTCCTCCCTGGAAATTTGTTGATGTTTATTACAAGAAACTGTGCTTTAAGTAGTTGTACTTTGTGTCTGTTTATTTTATGTAGGATATTTGTGTAAAACAGGACATTGATGGAAAACAGCTTTTGCTGATCTTTTTTCTCCTGTGTAAAGATGTGGCAATAGAATACACATAGGTATCCAATAAATAATTCAAACATTTAGCATACCTGTGTGTTGGAGTACACTGTTAAGTGTACAAAGACCGATTTAACTAGACCTAATAATAGTGTCATGGTATTGTGTCCGCCATGGTATTGTGTCTGCAACAACCCTCACCTCCTCGGACATCATCCTATGGCGGCAGAGCCTTCAGTGTCGCAGCCCCCTCCCTATGGAACAAGCTGCCATCACATCTTAGGGACTGTTCATGTATACTTTTATTGACATTTTTAAGCGTCATTTGAAGACCTACCTTTTTAGGCAATATTATTTTAATTAATTGAATATAGTTTCCTTTTAACTGTTAATGTAGAATTGTATCAAATTTTCACTGGCTGGTCCAGATTTTTGTTAAAACTGCCTTTTTGTAATTGTCTTTTTAAATTGTATTCTTCGGAAACCCTCTGTATTGTAATGTTGTCATTTGGAAATTGCTTTTTACCTTTGTATTCAGCGCTTTGAGGCCATTATGGCAATTTGGCGCTTTATAAATACCTTTTTATTATTATTATATCTCAAAATAACTTATTCACTTTCCCTGAATTCAACAAACGTACATTACAACGTTACAGACGTTTTAGTGAGATCAACGAAAAAGTGTACAAACTTTGTCCTAGGTTTGGTTCACATACCTGCTTATATCAAGTCACTCAATCAAGATAACTAATAGATAACGGAGAGTGATTCACAATTAAGATCACAGGGTGTTAAAACAACACCAATGTAATTGTTTTTGCCAAAAAATAGTGTTCTTTTTACACCTTATGGTTTTGATTCGTTTTGGTATCTATAATGTGCAACACCCATGGTGTCAATTTTAACACTCCAGTTTTTGGAGTGTATGCATACTTATACACTGTGCGCCAGCCACTGTGGTTCTGTAATTTCATCAAATGGATGCATTCTTTATAGGTGATTGTTTGTTTCGACCTATACCTGAGATTCGGTAACAATTTTCTAAAATGTAAAAACCTTAAAATGAGCGTTGGTGACATAATGTCATGGCACATTTGAATTATTTTACTGTTTTTTCCAAAGTGCAAGGCCATTTGGAAGTGAATGTCCTTGCTATCCTAGACTGGACAATTCCGCATATCAACAGGGAGCTGAGAAAGTTTTTACCAATATTACTTCGTGTACAAACTTGTACAGACATATTACACCTACCCTGATCTAACCCTTTGGTAAAGTGGAGCGATCTGTTCTTTGCAGCAGGCTTCCGGGTGGCTTGCATGACAGCCTGCCCTCCCCTGCCAATCAAACTTCTTGGAATATAATGTGTTTCTACCTTTATACTGATTTGGTTTTTAAGCACTGTATCTGCAGTACTTTCCCGAGGTCTGATAAAAAAAAAAAACACACACACACACACACGCAAACCACTCCGGTGGGATTCGAACCGATGTCTCACCATTAGACCACCGAGCTAGCCCGGCGGCTAGAGGCACACTTTTCAGACTAACTGGGGAATCAGTAACTAGTGCAAACTTATTGAATTTGTGTAATTCCTGGAGTAACTCCCTCCCATACGGATTTTAACGTATACTTATTTTACATTGATGGTTCCTAAACGAGTTTTCTAGAGTCTGACGTTGGCCCCAAATGATCCCGGATGGTTTGAACAACTTTTATCCCAACTTTTAGGATCTAAGACCCTTGGTGGTTGAGCTTCGCGCAAAGCCTCTTGCAGTTAAACGTGTGGCCATGAGAAAACTAGACAAAGCACATGTCTCGCAATGATAAATTCCTTGCTTGGATTAAAAAAAAAGAGAGTAAATTGTCAAAGGTTCTAAGGTCAAGCCTTTTTGCGCATAAAAGCAAATAATCCATGTCCGTGCGTCCCAGCCACATGTCATCTAACCATAATACGTGCCCAGTACTCATTTAGTCTTATACATACTAATTGCAATGGCTGAGATTTCCTGCTTTCTCTTCACTATTTTGAAATAGGAAGTCTATATTACGCTAGATCTCGGGGGATTTAATGCAGCTATTATACGTACAAGGCGAAATCAAGTTATGAAGTTACTAACATCGTGTCCAACATTCGTATTAGAAAGGTCATTTGCTGTTTTCTTAAAACAGTCTGTCAACGGGCGGTATATCTTTAGAAATAAATTGCATTAAAAACACACACATGGATTGACATTATTTTTAGCCGCTTTCAGCTCTGCTTTTATTCTGCTCCAAGACAAACCGACTTTACCTTGAAAAGAACAAAAGTAGGCTAACTTGTCAGTAGGTAGATTTGACCGATTAAAATGTAATTTTGGCAGTGGCGTAACTTGTGGGGGGGGGCACGTGCCCCCGTGCCCCCCAATTTATGTCAGTGCCCCACGTGCCCCCCCCATTTTGAATCTGCCATTACGTAGATCAAGATCCAGTTTGTAAAAAAATGCAAATGGAATCTATAATTGATTCGCCAGCAGTGCCCCCTAGAAAAAATGGTGCCCCCCCCTTCTGCCCCCCTAAAAATTACCATAGTTTTACGCCGCTGAATTTTTGCAATTTATTTATTAATTTCAACACTCAAATATCATATGAAAAGAATTGGATAGTCGATTCGAGTACATCATTTTTGCGATAAAGGGTTTATTGAATAAGCTTACCAAAATATTCACAATACTTCTTGTAGTTCGGGAATGCCTTGGTGAAAGTTTGGGCGGCTTTTGCTTGCAAACACCAAAAGAAATAACAGACGAACTACTTTTTACAGTAATGTGTATACATTATTGAACGTTCTTCCTTCCCCAGCATGAACAATTGTTTGAACGGTGCGCTCTATTTACCTAACGCATTAACCAAAAGCTGAACAGCATTTGCCAGCCACAATTTCTGTCCAGAAATCACTTTCAGACCTTTGACTTGTCCGGTCTTATACATACTGCAATAACTGCGTATAACACGGGAAAATTGTTCGAAGCTCTTGCGTTGAATTTCAATACAAAATGTGTCAATCGAATGAGCGACTACTGACGTCACGATAGTACCCGAAAATTACAACCTCAAAAAGTGAGAAAGGAAAACATGCCTTTAAAAGCTGAGTATGATTTCAAGAAATGTCGACGGAAACAAATTCTAAGGAAGAACTTCTTAGGAAGGGCCAATATTTCTCGGACGTCATGCCCTGAATGGCCACAGTGAGTGAGCTTTGTGCCTTTTGGAGCAAATGATTATGACAACATCTTTCAAGTATAGTCACTCCAAATCGCCCCGGTGGAGTGTTTTGAAACGAAATGGCCAGCCTGTTTATTTCCAGATATTTTCTCTTTTAGAAAATAGAGATTCAACCTCTGGTATTTTCTTTCATGCTTTGGTGAACAGGACTACGTTCTGAGATGAACCGGTTTAAATCCCAGTAAGAGCATCCCGCAGAACGTGTTTCTGAAGCATAGCACACACGAGCAGCATAGTTCCGTAACGGATTAAATTTGCATCTATAAACGTCGTCTAATCAGAGAGGGACCCCCCGCTCAAACCCTTGCCCCCCCCCCCCCATAGAGATCGGGGAAAAAAACACAAATTAATGGTTCTACACACTAAATAGCCCTCTATTGTTATTCCTTTGCCCTCGTCCGCCTAAAAAAAATAATAAAATAAATAATAAAATAAATAAAATAAACAAATAAATAAATAAATAAATAATAAAATAAATAAATAATAAAATACTTTCTGCGTATGGAAAAGACCAGATTGAGACCAGACTCTTTCGAAACTATTTACACTAGAAATAATGCGTTGTGTTTCACCATTAATGATGATGTCAAGTTTGATTACTAATTGCCTTTTTCACTAAAGGCCGTCACCATGTTCCTCTTTATGATTTTTTTTACTTTTTTTTTTTTTACTATTTGTCTGAAGTAATTTCAACCCATTGTTTTTCCCGAGAACCGTGATTATGTCACGCTAAAATGTATATATAAATATTTATATTTATTGTATGTTATCAATTTTTTTTGTATTACCTCCCGTAGCTCATTGTATCTGTTATATGATAGCAGTATTTATTGGAGCGCTTATAAGTGTGTTTTGTTTGATGTATGTTGATGCTGATGTTGTTGTTGAATAAATGGAGTAGTTTAACTCCACATCAAGACAAATAATAATAAAATAAATAAATTAATAAATAAATAAATAAATAAATAAATAAAAAATAATAAACAAACAAACAAATAAATAATAAATAAATAAATAAATAAATAAATAAATAAATAAATAACAATAGTAATAATAATTATAGCAATAATAAATGAATAAATAAATATAAATAATAATAAGCAAATGAATAGGCCTAAAAATGACTAATTTAATAAATAAATGAATAAATAAAAAGAAAAGCTGAAAAATATGCTAATTTGGATAAGAGTGTGAACAAAGTTTTGAGTGATTTTATGAAAGAACTGTTTTACGAGGCTTGACGAAAATATAAATAAATGTAACGTCTGGGTACGCCACTGCCAAGAATATATCATTTCAAGAGTTTATCTCAGATTATGAAAACAATTAAGGCCTTGTAAAGTTAGCAACCGCTTTCGTAGAGTACGTCATCATTCTTTAACATCGGCAGTGGCTGTATGCACCAAGGGGCAGTCACAGTACTATACGGCAGGTAGGTGATGTGATTCATTGTGCCTTTGATGGGACTTTGGCACAAAATCAGAAGATGTCATGAGAAAGATATTCGGCTATAGACCATGTAACCGTTGTTTACAAAAAGAGAGATCTTGTAAATTCCAATTTTGGCTGGCAAGCTACTGCATTTGTCATTTGGACAATTTTTATATTGTGTGTCTTAATTTCCGTATAAATTCATGAGTTACTAAAATAACAGTTGCAATAGTTCTGAGATGTGCCCCTTTCTTCATGTGAAAAACAGACAGTGGAGTCTCCATAAAAATATAAGATTTGTGGGTTTCTTCCATTGAGCTGTGTATAAATTGTGCCTGCATAAAGTCCAGGCTCTCTTGCTCTTTTTGTAAACAGGTTACATTGGCCTACAGGGCCATAGTACTTTGTGTCCTAGGAAAAAAAGTATAGGTAGTAAATGAGCGACGAAACCATTTAGAAAAAATTTGGAGGGGAAAAACAAATCAAAAAACGAAAGCGTTACCCCCCCCCCCCCTTTAAAGAGTCTGTAACGTTTGGTAATGACTCTGAAAACGAATGGCAATAACAACTTACTTGGTAAGAAGTACAAGTAGATTTGTATAGTACAATGCAATTTGAGAAACATTTCAGTTCGAAGTACTGCGGTTATGGAAAAGATATCACTTTTTATCCCCACAAATTTGATCTATGAGAAACGTTACTGTCAGATACGCTTCTCATATTGTGTATTCCTATTAGGGATTATTCTTCATGCGTGGACTATTCGCTCCGGATTTTCTGCGATCTCTCAAAAACGCGACCACCATTTGAAATGAAATTTTCACAGGTTAGTTTTATTGTACATATCTACGTTTATATAGGATTAAAACAACCAAACGGTTGCAAAAACCAAAGGTATACTTTGCCTTTAAATAGACGAGGGCCATTCAAGTTTCAAGCAGCTGATTGAAATGGATCAGGCTGCACGAGAACGACTCTGCGCGTGTTATTAAACTGTCAGGTTGCGCCATCAATCCACACTCACTACTCAAGCAGGACAGTCATCGCCTGCGTTTTCGCGTTTTGTTTACTTTCAATCATTAACACGTCATCTAAAAGAAACCGATGGCGAACAATGATATACTTGGTTCCATAAACATTTTGGAAGAATGATATACTATTTGAAAACTATAATTAAATGGGATAATAAACAATGTATATAGGTTTATTGATTGATTTATACAGAAACTAATACTTCATTGGATAAGAAAAATAATGTATAAAATCTTCTAGTTTTCAGTATGTACGGTACGCACCATCTTACGGAAGCGTAGTGCCACCACGTGCACGATAGCTAACAAGTATGAACGATAACTTTCATATCGTGTACGTAGACTATAACAATCGTGTGTGTGCACGATAAGTCCATTACGAATTATCCTGTACTTTTACATGATAGTGTTCGTGTACGTACACGACAACTATCATGTTTGATACATAAACTTTCATGTACGTCCACGATAATTTCCATGTGCGTACAAGATAACTTCCACGTACGTACACAATAACTATTATGTACGTACACGAAATGTATATAAAAGTTATTAAGTACGTCCATGGTAGCTATCATGTACGTAAAAATTGTGTACGTACACAACAGTTATCGATCATTGCCGTGTATGTACACGATAATAATCGTGTACGTACACGATAATAATCGTGTACGTACATGATGACAGCTGAATTAAAAAAAAATATTTGGCGGTACTACGCTTCTGTACCATCTAACATTGCAAAATGTCGGTTTATTGTCCACACAAAGAAGACATTTGTGTCAAGAATTGTGTTGACGTTGTTATGGTGGCTTACTTCGCGGCAACCGACTTAGGCAGAGTGTGTTATTTTATGGCTTTTTTTCAAATGCACCCTTTTCGACTTCAATAGCTTTTCAGACAGAAATATTTCTCACTGGGCTCGAATCAGCCTCTGTTATACTGATTTTGTACTTTAAAGAGGGGCTCAAAGGTCAAATTCAGTTTTGTGATGCACTCATTTTCCCACAGATGGAGTACTTATCTCACGTTAAAACGGTGTAAAATGTCATTTTATTTAGTACACTTTCAGAGCGAAATTTAAAATATGACGTAATGGGGCACCAGTAACAATTGAGACTGTACATTCCACAGAGGGATTTTTACGTCAATCAAAATGTCAAACTCAATCCTGTTTGATTGAATGTCAACAAAATTTAGCAATGAACTGAAAATTCTCTGCACAAAAATGTATAGACCATTATTTTGAATGCGTGACGTCATTGAAAGTGTTTGGATTTTTAAACACTTTTAGCGTGAGGATAGCAACTTGCAATTTTCCCCGAATTTCCTAAATATTCTATGAATTGAAAAATGAGTGGATCGTAAAACCGCATTTGACCTCGGAGACCTCTTTAATAACGAAAGCTATAGAGTCCTTTTAATTCATCCGTTGACATACAAGTGTATATAATATCTATTATAGTCTGCCAACATGAAATAAAACGTAAATTGAATTTAACATTAATTGAAATAATTTAAAACGAAAAACAGCAGACGTATACCAATTTTCCGCTTACCTTTTCTGTTGAGCTTTTAAAGCAGTTGGTACATCTTCCATTTAATTTGTTATTTACAAAAGACCGAACAAGAGACTAAATGGAAATGAAGTCGAGCTCTGGTGCTCTGGGATTAGAACGCATTCTTCACCAAATGCAATGGATAGTTCTATACATGTATAATCGAAGGCCAGTGTTGAGTCTTTTCTGGTGGTTGTTTCATAGACAATCATAGATCAATCATGGAATACAGTGTCATTGAGAAAACAGCAAAAAAACTGTCACTGTATTTTCGCAAGAACGCCGAATCCATCCACGTTTAGTGTACCGACTACATCTCTTACCCTCAAAACTCTCAGAAATCTGAGATAGTGGATTCATGAATCTTTTCTCAGATTCAATTTTTTAAAACCATACTTCGAAGGGAATCCTTTCTCAAACTATTTAATACTATCAACAGCTGCGGTGCGTCTCACCAAGTAAGTTTTTGTGGTCATTATTATTATTGTGTTTATTTTTTAGTAGTGTATTTACCAATCTATGACTCTAACTTAATATCATGACATCACGTGACTTGTTTGCAAAACAGTCAGAGCTTGGACTTCCTACGGGCAAAATAAACAAATCAATGGACCAAAACTATTTTATAGAAATTGCAGCACGATTTTGTTATATATTTGTGTTTAATCAAATTTCGAAAAGAAGAATTGGAGCAGAAAACACCATTAAGTTGCTACTTTACAGTGCATTATGGTTAAAGATGCTAGTTCCAAATCTTGGCCGATGTGACCAGAGAGTTCATTAAAGGAACTGCACGAAAAAAATTAACAAATGATAAGTAGTAGTAAATTAAAAACTAAACGTTATTTTTTTTACCAATTTATTGATTTATTAAAATTATTTTTTAGCTCCCGAGATCATCAGCCATGTGCAAACAGTTTTGTATGTTATTATACGTGTGTTTTTAGCAATGTAGGAGGCATTTGCAAACGTTTTTGAAACAGCATCATCATTCAAAATTCATCTTCAAAGTAAAACATCTTTAAAACAATTTCTTTTGAAGAAAATCAGGCCGTGCAACTCAACTTTAGCTACTACAATACAAAAATGTACGGCTTCCTACATCGAGAGTGTAGAATCTTGCCTGAAAGAAGGATTTCCCAAGGCCCCTCATCATTTATTAATCACGGTGGCATGGTCTATAGACGATGTGACAGTTGACAATGCATGTTTTCAAAAGAGCCACTTGGCTTAGACCTCCATAGAAGCAATTATGCACAAAGCTCAATGTAAAGTACCATTATCTGGCATTTGAAAATGGTTACATTGCTGTTGGATTGGGGCGCTTTGGACTTTAAAAAAAACACGTTTGTCATTAAATGAATACACTTGGAAAGATGTTGTAAAAGTAGACTATAATGGTTCACACAAAATATCCCTCGAAATTGTGTGTTTTTTCTTTGTTTTGTTTGACTCCACAGACTAACGCAGAAACACGTAGGCCGGTGGGGGCGGTGGGGCTTGACCCATTTCTGTGTCAGTATGACCCGGTATCTGTGATGACCAAGAAATGGGTAAAAATGACGCATAATCCAAGTTAAATGCCACTTTTTAACCACTCTCTGGATCAGCCTGACCTGGAAGTAGGTCAGGCCATCTGAGCCCGGAATCTGGGTCAAATCTGACCTGGGAGACTTTAGAGTATGGGCTTTGTTTTCATTTGCCCCCTTTTCGGAAATCATAGACGGAAATATTTCTCAGTGAGCTTGATTGAATCCAATCAATCTTTGTTCTACTAATCTTGTGCAAAGATGCGGTCTATATAGAAGATGCGACCTGTGACGTTAACTTACAAATGCGCCACTTAGCTTGGACTTTCAACCAGAATAGATCCAATTATGTTCAGTGTAAATCTCACATTTATCTAGAGATTGCAGTCAACGGTTTATATAGGTAGAAAGAGCACATCTCAAAACCTGTCCAGTTGTGAGTGTTACAATAATTATTCTTGATGTTATCTGGCAATTGCATATAATCAAATGTACAATCTATAAAGTGATCAGCGTAGTAGTACTGAATGATAGGAATACCAGTAGTTCACATATTATTTTCACCGTTTTTGTAAACAAAATTATGCAACATGGTCTAGTCGTCGATTGTACAGCTGTCCCGCTCCATTGGTATCCATGCTCAGTGTTTTAAAATGTCCCATACGCCTGTCTGCACTTTGCCTCAATCAATGTTTCGTTTACTGATTCATGACAGCAGTTTAAATTAAAATGTAAATCAGAATGAGAAGGGTACCACGCCAGTTTGCCTGAACCACTTTTATCACATGCACAATGTAACAAATGTTAAAGTTTTACTGCAAAAGAAAGCCTTTCGCTTTATCACAGAAAGCAATTAGGCCCTTTATCTCATCCATAACAACAACAACAACAACAACAACAACAAAAACAACAACAACAACAACAACAACAACAACAACAACAACAACAACAACAACAACAACAACAACAACAACAGCAACAGCAACAGCAACAGCAGCAGCAGCAGCAGCAGCAGCAGCAGCAGCAGCAGCAGAAGCAGCAGCAACAGCAACAGCAACAGCAACAGCAACAGCAACAGCAACAGCAACAGCAACAGCAACAGCAACAGCAACAGCAACAGCAACAGCAACAGCAACAGCAACAGCAACAGCAACAGCAACAGCAACAGCAACAGCAACAGCAACAGCAACAACAACAGCAACAACAACAACACAACAACAACAGCACTAAACATTCAAAATGAATTTAACAACACGATTTGCGACAGTATAAAACAATAATTGGAAGTGGAAAATGTTGAAATGAAAAATATAAACCATCTCCACTGCCGCAGGAGACTCAAAACTTCCAAGAACAAGGTTGGGAACTTTGCATTCACGGCTGATCAAACCAGTTTGATGGAGGAACGGACAGAAAACAGTAATAATTGACATGTTTATAGCCGAGGTCGTGTGGAACTAATCATCAAGCATTGAAAAAAAATTAACTCACGACACGTAATGACACCCTTGCAAGTCCCATGGGAATCGATTTATTCATATCTTAAGTCGAATACAAGTCGTCGAACTCACGGTTCACCAGATATAGTCTTTCCGATTTGAGACTACCTTGATTTTCCAATCAAAAAGGAATAATTCATCTGTTAATTGAGACCTTCTATAATATAGCGACGTGTGCAACTGAATTCTATCAGGTAGGCCTATACATGTATGTTCTTTTTGTGCCCATGGCTGACTGCAATTAAACCACAGAATTGGAAAATCAAACTGGCATACAGAACCGATTCATGCATACCACCAGGTGACACGGAGCTCTTTACAAAGATCCATTAGCTATAATTGAAATGTTGAAGACCATTAGTAATAGGTCGAAGTAAACAAAGCTTGAAATGACACGATCAATTCGGCTGGATCGGTCTTCCATCGAGTAGGTCTACGAGTTCAAGTGTCCGAGCACCGAGAATTCTGATATTCGAGTACCAAGTTCAACAGCCGAGTACCAAGTCCACGAGCCGAGTACAAAGTAGGCCCTTTGGATCTCCGAGTACGAGACGGGTACTTTTTAAATAAACACAAAATATGCAAAATGAGGCATCAACACATTTTTTATTATTTTTTTTCTCATGTATTGTTTTAGTGTATATAAGATGTTTGCTTGTTATGATAACTATATTTTTAAACGTACTTCAAAGACAACTTCACTTTCTTTCCCCAATGCTTTAGTTTCTTTATTCCTCCTTGGATATCGACGGCGTAGTTTCGCAACATAATAGACAACCTTATTTTGACCACGAGAACTTATAATCGAGTCCGAGTACAGTCGAGTATCGAGTACTTGACTTCGAATACACCTTCTTCTTTTTGTCAGTCGAGTATCGAGTACTTGACTTCGAATACACCTTCTTCTTTTTGTCAGTCGAGTATCGAGTACTTGACTTCGAATACACCTTCTTCTTTTTGTCAGTCGAGTATCGAGTACTTGACTTCGAATACACCTTCTTCTTTTTGTCAGTCGAGTATCGAGTATGGATTTCAAGGAGGTATTTTACAAGCCGAGTTTAAGTACGGGTAGGCTAGGCCTTCGAGTGATACGACACTGGATCTGATGATCACCGAGTCGATGTAAACAATGGTACATGAAGATGGAGCTCCATGTAGTCAGCCTTGTGAAAGTTCCAAGACTTCATGATGGATAATGAATAATGATTTCTGGCAGCTGTGGCTCCATCCGGCTGCGGCTAGTGCGATAAGGACAGTCGCTAATTATTGACACCATTGTATTTTTTAAAATCGTAGTTTAATCTGCGACATACGCCGCTAATTATAATTCTCAGTCTTACCTTGGATCTCTGTCCTGTATGTTTTGACCTTGCCTAGTGAACTTTGCACTGTAGTGCTGTATTGCGAAGCATTAATGACTCTGTAGTGCGAGTCCTATGGGAAAAGGGTAAAACAAAAAAGGCATTTTGTTAGCAATTGGCTGAGCTCCGCACGACATTCTGTATCAGCATGGTATGTGGGACCCCTTTCGCTCTTCCCTTGGCGCCTTATCTAGCCCTGAAGGATTTCCACTTTCGTATTTGTGAATACTGAACTATTGGACAGATGGAGAATTCGTATACTTTTGTCGTATATGTCCGAGCGAGCCTCCCCCACTACCCCTCCCCTCCTCCCCCACCCCCCCCCCCCAACACCCAACCAAAACGACAGACGGACCTCCTAGCCCTAGCCTCCGAACCCCTTACGTCAAGTGAGGGCGCCATTCCACTTATAACTTCCGCAGTGCTGTGTTGACATTGAACCGATCATCCTGAATGCCCCACCAAGTAAGTCGTGATTTTCACATTTTTTCGCTGTCGATCACTTTTGGCATTTATTTGGGGGCATCTTATAATACCAAGGCATAGATGGATTGCTGTAATAGTTTGAAAATATGGAAGATTTTGTGAGAAAACTCCGTGTGGAATTCCGTTGGACCGTGGGTGGAACATGATGGGTATTTGTAATGTACGCCGTACATGTACCTGTGTACATGTATAAGTAACTGCACTAGACGTGCACATTCCTAGCATACCGTAAGGCGTGCTCATACAATCTGGATCCGTTTTGTATGACATTAGCATACGTACATGTTTTCATGTTGTGACAGGCAGTGCAGACGGAAGCTTGGTGTTTCCTTTCCCTGTAATTTGGGATATTCTTTGAACTTAATTCATCCTGTGACTGGGAGTGTCACTACATTACATACATTACATTTGGGGGCATCTAAACCAAGGCATTAACATTACTAGTTTTTTGGGAAAAATTTCCATATCCAGCCACCACTTTTTCATTCGTTATGAAATAAAATAGTATCTAATTTACTCAAATGAGATTCCTTTGGGTAAAAATGAGTGAAAAAGTGGTGGCAAGATACGGATATTTTTCCCTACACTTTGAGTATGTGAATGTTGTCAATTACTCACTCTAATTCTAAAGAAAATAGAACAAAAAGATGACTACCACTGTCACTGACCACCACTCACCAGTTATTTACTAACTATAATTTAATAATGAATGTCTGGGAAATATACATGTAAGACTTTCAAGAACCTGTACTTTCTTTTGTCATGTTTATAAATGAATGAATGGGTAGAAGTGGCTCGATTGTTTTCGAAAAGGAAAAGAGCAACAAGGTATTTTCTCATAGTCTCCTTTCTCAAGGGGCACCAAGGCAATGACCAGGGACACTGGAGGCAATTGGCCTAATATCAGGTGCTTATCGGGGCAGGCATACATTTTCTAGTAAAAAGTGTTACTGGCTAGTAAGCATCACTTCTCAACATGGCATGTTGGCTACTCAGAACTGTACAACCTACTGGAACAGGAAAAAACAGTTTCCAGTTATTTGTTAGTGGGTGAATGTACATTTTACCAATAAACAGGTTTTAATCACTACCATAAATCAGAAAGATACATTTTTGACAATACACAAATGTGGATAAAATCTGTTTAAAACATGTTTAAAACTTCCTGCTGGTACAAGTAAAATGCACAGTTTACTAGGCTGGTGCAGGCTACTTTACAAAAAGCTTAAGCACTAAGCCTGCTTAAATAATTGTGACGCACCTAAGGCCTGGAATCTCATCTTTAAGATGGCAAGGCCATTTTCACTTTGCAAAGAGTACTTCCATTGGAAAAAGTCTACAGGAAACTTTTTAAGGGGCACCAGTGCCAAGACCAGAGGCAACAGAGGCCTTGGCCTCCGTGGTCTCCTTGTAATTCCAGGCCTCATACCTACAATGTATGCATACAACCAACTGAACATGTCTACGCATTCAAACCGAGGACATTAACAATAGGGATCCGGGAAAATGACATATCGGGGACAGTCCTCGGTTTGTTTTGTGAACAAAACCAATGGGAACGTCGCTAAAAACAAATAAGTCCAAACCATGGGATGTCCTCGGTTTACACCATTTACAAATGTGTGTGTACATGTGTTTGTGTACATTACATGTACATTTACATGGCAGTAGCAAGGAGACAGCTGATAGAGGAGAGTACTTTATGTGCAATGTCTCGCATGTGTTCTTGTTTTTAATCCTAGCTCAACATGTCGCTGGGTGGGATGACCATCTGTACCCGCTGCAATGATGGATTCAGAGAGGATGAAAAGATTGTTAACTCCAATGGTGAAATGTGGCATGAGGAATGCTTTGTGTAAGTATCTGCACTGTAACTTTTTTATTGAACAGTGTGGATTGTATGGATGTAAAGAGTGGACTTTCTTAACACTTGGCCTCTGACATCCTCGTCAGGAAGTTGTCTGATTGCGGAGGATTGAGGACTGTAGGCCCAAATAACAATTGCTTGTCAACACTGGGCTAGGCATTCCAAACTTGGTGTTGGGTGACCATTGGGTGGAGTCTAGTGAAGGATTAAAGTTGCATGTGGGCCGAGGGAGTAAAGGTTCAAGGCTAACTGGATTGGTAAATATTCACAAAACATTTGATAAGTCTCAATCATGGTTCACACCAGCACCAAACCTTCAGAGAAATTCTAATAGTGTTGGTCTTTCAGCGAAAAATTAGGCAATGTACTTTCAAACCACTACTCACCTCTGCCATTCAGTTTCCTGGCATTTGCTTCAAATTCAGTTGCCTTTTATGGTTTTAAGTTTTAAGTTACCGGTATTAAGTTTTTATTAAGCAGTTTATCCTTTTCTTGTTTCTAGATGTGCTCAGTGTTTCCGCCCCTTTCCCGAGGGAACCTTTTTTGAGGTAAGTTTTTAAACTTTTAAGCTCGTAGGCCAAACCTTTGGTAAGTCGCATTACAGTGACTACGTGTAACAGAAACCAAGTTTTCTGTATGATTTTTATGACCTGATGTTAAAAATGTTGTGAGAAATGGTAATATTACATTTCCCCAAATATCATTAAGACTACCATATGTCAAATTTCTTTGGTCATTGTACCATTAGTAGTTGTGAGGTTATCTCTTTTATCATTATCAATCGACTACAACCTGCGTGATGACGGATGCACTATCATCATTATCTTCAGTTCATCAGCAGACGCAGCACCACAGTCCTCCATCAAGGTCTTGACCTTGGTTTTTGAAGGATGCCCATTGCATACATAGATTCATCTACATGTACATGTGTATATGTGTTTCCTTTAGAGCACTCCACATGATATAAAAATCTTATATTTTACTAGAAAACACTACATGTATACCCGTAGCAACCAATGTACTGTACCCGTAGCAACCAAAGTACTATACCCAAAGCAACCAGCTTACTATAAATGTAGCAACCAATGTACCTTAACCTGTTGCATCAGCAGCTTCTTGATATTTATATATTCTGATTGTGAAGCCAAGGATTCTCAGAAAAGCAAACTTAGTCACTTTACTAGCCAAGAACCCCATGGACAGAAGACAAGGAAGGAAATTTCAGTTTTAGACATGGGAAGAAAACCCCATAGAATTATTCCAGAGAAAACCCAATTAATCAGGTAGGGACTGAAAACCGAATCCCCATATAGTGCCCTGGGAGGATTTGAACCAGGGTCCTAGATGTACATGTAGAAGGTGAAGATAGAGATCACTACACCAACCCGACCGACCAAGGTGTTTAGGGGTAACATAAATTTAACAAACTATCTTCTAGTTATTGGTAGCTAAACCGTCACTGTTACCATGAAGTTTTAAGTACATTTGATATATCTTTGGTTAGTTTGAAGGTAGGAGGTACTGTGAGCATGACTTCCAAGTGCTGTTTGCGCCATGCTGTGGAAAATGTGGTAAGTTCCTAAGCCTATGCCATAAAATACAAGACTTCTATTCATTTTGCAATACATCTTTGTGCAGATTATGACAAAATAACCAACTTAAAGCAAGAAGAAAAATACATTGCCAGATAGTTTACTGACGATTCAGTAACCATAATTACATGCACAGGTTTTTTGTAATTATAATTGACCTTCAATATCAACAGCTGTTATATTTTAATGATTGATATACTAACTATGCCAGCCTACATGTACAAGTGACCTTAATCCTCCAATGTGACTCTACACCAACGTGTTTGGATTTACCATGCCTGACCCAGTGATATGCAGTCGTTAATTGGGCTTGCAGCCCCCCCAGTCCTTCTGAATCCTTCCATTCGGGAAAGAGGATATTGTGAGGGTTAGGGTTTTAATGCTTTTAATGCTTATTTACACATAACTTTTGGATTTGACCTGTCACAACAATCTGAGGTTATTGCATTGGAGCAACAAAGACAATATTTGTTGCTTCTTATCTTGTGATTCCCCCTTTGTTATCTTATTAGGAGAGTTTGTGATTGGTCGTGTGATCAAGGCAATGAATAACAACTGGCATGCAGAATGCTTCCGCTGCGAGCTTTGTACTGCTGTCCTGGCTGATACTGGATTTATCAAGAACAGAGGAAGGTAGCAAATATAAATTTTTGAATTAATGAAAATAGTAACTCAAGCTAACAACATTTTACTCAATTTATTTATTCATTTTTTTATATAAGCACTTCTGGCATTTATTTCTACCTCTGATTAACGAGTAAATGTCATTTATAAAAAAGGAGTTGTAGAATACCTTTAATTTTGATCAGTGTAATTTGTAAATGGTCAGTTTCCTTGTCTGTATCGATGTAATTGTCATAAAAAACCTCATCTTCCTACATGTTTTCTTTACATCTACAGGGCTCTGTGCCGCCCATGTCATCTTAAAGAAAAAGCAGCTGGTAAGTACTACACATATTGTGATAGTGTTGTAGGATTTGGATCAGATCTGCTTAAAGCAGAAAATATTGCTCAAAAATGTTCTGCTTAGCAAAAATAAGCAGGATACCACTTTATAGTACACATGTTGTTAAGCAAGATTTTGTTGTGATCAGTTTCCTTTTGTGCTTAGGCAGCTCTATGAAATTGGGTCCAGGACTCACACTTGAGTCCAACTCATGTCACAATTTTTAGTGACTTGAACTTGTTTTGAGTCACATTAGCAAAATAAACAAACAAATTTAACCATCCTGAATCTTCAGTAATGTTCCAAATTTCTTGACCCTTTACAATGTAGGCCTTTAAACACAGTGTTTGGTAAACATCAAGACTTAATTAGCAGTTGATCACATAATCATGTTTGATATTCTAATATAACATACACAATTGTAGAAAAATTGTGCTGCAAAATTGATAATTTTTCAAACTGGTAAAAGCGAAACTAATTTGAATAAATTCAATCTGTATGAGCAACTTCAGTCATGAAAAAGAGTCCAAACTCTGCAGATGATAATCTGTGTAATGTACTTAAGTTTGTTGTTTTTTGATATCCTGTTTGTTTACACGAAGCTCTTTTTTTATGTGGTTTAATTTGAAACCTGCAGTTCGTGATGATTGCATGGTGTCACACAGTCATTGACTTTGACTGCCTCTCACATATGCATTTTATCTGGTAGACTTAGCCAATCGAATACCGAGCTTCGTCACTGCTCAGTCATGTTTGCTGATATTTGGCCATAGATCGGTCAATAACTTTCCCTCAAAGGTTCATTCACTGAGCTTATTTTGTGATTTTTATCCCCTTTTTTCTGCAGGAAGTGGAAAGTATATCTGTTATAAGTGCCAGTAAGTATCTGAATTAAAGTTACTTTTTTAGTACAATTTGAGGTTCATTCTTTCATTGTTACTTTCATTGTAAAATTTAACCATATTAAAAAAAAATTAAACTGGCAAATTCTTGTGGGTGTTTCGTGGCATAAGCTGTGTTGTCCCTTTTGATACGTGTACCAACAGAGAGTTAATTTTTCTTAATGAAATACTCGTTATCTAGGGAAAGATGCCATGCCTTTTCAAGAACATATACTCATATTGTCTTCTGAAGACAATCGGAGCATACTGATCGAAATGTCAAGTTGTTAAGCCACCGGTTCTTTTCAGAATCACAACAACTCAAGTCATAGAGAGATTTATGTACATGGTGCCTCTGCATACCTCACTAGAACACCTGGAGTAACAATATGATTTATCTGTGTTATACAGTGGCCTGATTGAGGAGGATGGTCAGATTAAATGGAAGATGGAGTATTATCACCCGTATCACTTCAACTGTTGTAAGTGCGGGTAAGTACAGCTGCTTCGGGAATAGTGGCAATCTTCAGTGACTATTTTTGTAGTCTGTGTTCTGTAGGTTAATTTTGTTTGCAATTTCTATCCTCTTAATTGTACGTCTTGCTTTATACTTTTGTAAAGCACTCAATGCATCACAGGTAAACTACCATAACATGACTGTTTAGAATTTCATTCGTCAATACAATTTCAATCTTTGTCTATGGGTTTACATTGTTTTAATTTTGTACTTATGTACGGTAATTCTTTGGGTTTTTTTTACCTTTCTGAAGCTCTTTAATTTTTTGAATTTTTTTTTATGTAAGGTAACAGTTGTTAGTAAAATGAATCTGGGATTGTCAATTATTACTTCTCACTTACACTGTACCTTAAGAAAAAACGCTCAACTTGTAATTGTACTGGTCTTCCTTAAGTTGAATTATTGTATGAAAAAAGAGTAAGGCCGTGTCCGAAACGGCGACTTCGGCTACAGCTACGGCTAGATCGCGAGCGTCTGCCTATTCTTCAACACTGGCAGACGCGCTGATCTAGCTGTAGCTGTAGCCGAAGTTGCCGTTTCGGACACGGCCTAATGCTTAAAGTTCATAGAGTTATGCATGACGCTTCTCATCCACTATACAATTTCTTCACTTTCAATAGGTCTGGTAACTGCTCTCTGTTCCCCTGTTCCCCAGACTTCACTCGGTCATACCAGACAATCATTTGTACCAAATGTTATTAACAAAAAGGTCTCCTGTGAAACAAGTATAGGTGTACATGTTTACAAATACTTGTTTCTTTCTCTTTGAATTTTGAAATTGTACACCGTAATTAAACACAAGGTAATTTGTATTTTGTCGCCTTACCCTTGACAGGGAAGAGTTGACTCCAAGTGCCCGTGAGCTGCGAGGCGAGCTTTATTGCCTACCATGTCATGACAAGCAGGGAATACCCATCTGCGGTGCCTGCCATCGTCCCATTGAGGAGCGTATCGTCACTGCTCTGGGCAAACATTGGCATGTGGAGGTGAGTCAGCTTCTATTAACCAACCTTGGGGAGGATTAAAGAATTATGAATCGGGAACATACTGCAATCGAGTTATGTGACTGGCTCTATCAATAACCCTTAACTTTGACAAAGTTTTAAAACTGAGATTCATTTGTTTAAATTAAGCTAAAGATTTCAAATCCAACCGTAATTTTTTCATTCTTTGTGACCAAACGTCTCTTATTTAGAATTTGTTTTTATATTTGTTACCCATCCAGGCATGTGAATTCTCAGGAGTTTTCCTGATTTTAGGATTTTCTCAAAACCTCCTTGACCCTTCAAACTTTCTTAATAGAAGTAACGCAGTCTTCATAGGGAGAAAGATATAGTCAACTATCCACATTATGTCAAAACTTTTAGTTTTGTTCTTCTGGTGATGTAAAGAGTCTGTAAACCTCCTGAACTGTAACATCTTGGAAATTTGGGTCTAGAGAATAATTGGAACCAAGATATTTTATTTATGAATTTCCACATTCTGTAAAAATTCAATTATCGGACCATCTTTATCAGGTTCCCTCTGTGCAAAAGTAATAATGAGTACTTAATCTCTTGATGTCAGTAAGGAGCCTGACCATTTTCCCTCCAGCATTAGTTTGGTTAAGTCATGTTCAAATTGGTTGCTACAGCTCGACTAAGGCTGGATCCATGCGTCATCTTGTGTTGAAGTATAGGGTATCCTCAGCAACACCCTCAGCAACAGTTGTAGCCCTAACTGTAGCCACCTGTTCAGATATTGCCTTACATTGACTTGAATGGGTGAAAAAACAAGATGGCTGTACCGTTGTTTATTGGAAGTGACCCTGAAACAAGGATTTTATTGTGTGATACACAAATGTGTTTTTACCTGTCGGCTGTTTCTTTCTTTCCTCTTTACAGCACTTTGTGTGCGCTCGTTGTGAGAAGCCGTTTCTTGGTCATAAGCATTATGAGCGTAATGGCAAAGCCTATTGTGAGATTCACTACAACCAGGTAAAACAACTACTTCGTTTTTTTAACAAAACTCAATATTACTAGAGAAAAAATATTCGCATCCAGCATCTAGTTATAAATACCTTCAGGATAGACCTTTGTTGACTTCTAGCTTGAAACTACTCCTCCAGACTCTAGTGTTTTACCTGCAACATGTTCAAGATAAAAACATTAATTTGTTAAAACATAGAGACACCCTGCAAGAATCGTTCATATTTACCTTTAAATTTGTTTTGAATGGTAGAGACAAAAATTGCAAGTGAAGTACCTAGCCTTATACCTTCTGTATACAGTGTTGGTTGAATACTTAAGAGCAAATTCCACTTTCACAATCAAGTGTAATACCTTTATGATACAATAATCCCTTGTTCATTTGGTTTACCAAAATCAATTTGAATTCTCATGGAGAACAGGAATTATAAGGGCTGATTCAAATTAGTGTTTTCATGAAAAAGGATAATGCTGGATCAGTGCAGGATCTGTGTGGAGAAAAAAGAACATGAAAAGTCTATCGCCAAAGTAAGAAAAGAGAATCTTTGCAAAGATGCAACTTTTTTTTTCTTTCTATTTGCAGCTTTTTGGCAACATGTGCTTCTACTGCAACAAGCCTATCACCTCGGAGAGTAAGTCTGTTCATTCTAATTAGATTTTTCTGTTGAACTTGTCTAGTTTTTTGAACGAGTACACAGAGATGACACAATCTTTCTGGAGTTTCAAGTTTGAAATGTAGGATTTGAAACTTTGCGTGGTGGGAATACAATCAAGTGAGGTTTGAGCTGTGGTGGTTTTGAGTTGTTAAACCACCAGTTCTTTTCAGAACCATCACAGCTCATACTGAGAGTTTATTTACATGGTGTCTCTGCAAACCACACTTTATTGTTTGGAATGTGTACAACATAGTACCATACCTATTTTATTAATTGTCATTTGGGTCAACCGAAATGCCACTTTTCAGAGTCAGCCGTTCTTCCTCCATCAAGCAAAGCCTGAAATTAACAACAATTTTTTTGGTACGAAACGAGGTTAACAAGTTTGACAGTGCTTTTGTTTCATGTCAGCGTCAATGCTGTTTTCAACTGCTGAACTGCTTAGTGTAGATAGGTAAGCAAACATAAAATTTGCTCGTAGGAAAAGCCTACCAGCCAAGGTGCCATATCAAGTATGTTATGCACAACTGATTCCCTGCTAACCTTTCCTATGGAGACAAGTTTGCTATTAAGCAAGAGTTAATACATTGCTTTGATGGTTAATTACAGTGATGTGTACTATGAACAAGACATGGTGTGAGGAACATTTCTTCTGCTCTGCTTGTGATACCCTTCTAAGTGCCAAGTGAGTATGGTGTCTGTATAACATCAAGCTAATACAATACTTATTTCATTTGGAGTCAATGTCATAGTCAAGCGGTCTAGTGCACCATTCTGGTGTTGTCAGAAGGTTGGTTCAGGCCCAGGTGATGACAACGCTTGTGTACTTGAGCAACACAACCATAATTGCTTTGTCCGCTTGGTACGTTAAGCCATAATAGGTCTGTGTAATGCACATTAAAGAACCCAGTACACTTTCGCTGAGATGCCCGTTAAGTGTGGTAAAGTGCTATACAACAGCTGTGTGCTATTATTATAACTGGTGTCATATTCAAAACTCTGCATACCTGCCATAAGAACATGAGCATGAGCACCCATTTATGGTGGATACCGGCACTTTGTAAGTGTTCATCATTATCGTTACATGTACAAGTCTCTCATTTAAACAGTATCGTGGATCTGTTGAGGCAATGAACGTGGGAACTTGAAATATATATAAGTGCTTGAGAACGGAATTTTGAAAGCATCAATATCTTCCACATTGCAGGAGCAAGTTTATTGAGTTTGATCTCAAGCCAGTCTGCAAGAAGTGCTACGACAAGTTCCCCAATGAGCTGAAGAGAAGACAGAAGAAAGTAGAGACAACCAGCAAGAAGTACGGCAAGGCAGAGAGCAAGTAAACTTTCATCAGGAAGACGGTGGTCTTATGAGGACCTCAAGCTTTAGGGGTGGAGGCGGGGTACTGGGGAAGGTGATGGGGTTGTAAGGGGGTAGAGTTGGGAGGGTTAGGAAGGGTAGAAGTGGAAGGCAGAGAGGAAATATACCTTCATGGAAATTGAGGCCTGTTAAAGATCTGAAGACTAGGGATGAAGGTGGACCAGGTAATCACACGGATCTGGAAATACAAGGGGTATAAAGGGGTGTCCAACAAACAGTCATCGAGAAGACACCCATGGGAAGGGGTACTGGGGTAGGTGTGAGACTAGATTGATAGGATGGTGATGGCAGAGATGGCGTGAACTTCATGTTACACTGGTGTATCAGCGACTTCAAACTGCATTTATTTGAAGACAACCATAACATTGTACTGCTAACCATAGTAAAGAATCACACCATCATAAACGAACAACTCGGACCAATCTTTTTTTGTAACACAATTTTTTAAATGTCAACAAACATCAAGAAAAACCAGAAAGGTCCGTCTGCTATTTTCCTGTAAACTGCTCTTGTGTAATTGTAAGTGGGAATTATAAAGGCTGTGAAAGGGCTTCCGTCTTCTATTAAAACATTTCTGAGAAAAATTTAAATAATGTCTGGTACATTGACTTGCTTAGTCACAAGTTCCTGCTTAAATTTTGAATTCCTCAGACTATATCGACAGTTGCTATGTCACATGGTTCGGGGCAAGCTTTTGCATAGTAACACCCATACACAATTCTGAATAAATCTGTATAGCACCTTGTTGCCATGGTTTTCTCATCTATGAATATCTGGAGCTTGCAATGCAAACGCTTTTCCCAAACCATTTGACATAGCAACTGTCTCTATAGTCTGATGAATTCAAATTTAAGCATTAACGTCCGACTGAGCGAGTCAATGTACCAGACACTATTCAAATTGGGATTGACCGTAGCGATCTCTTTAGTAAATTGTATGGAACATTACCCAGGTGTGAATGACCTGAAAAGGAAAGTGTTATAGTAGGACAACGATATTGCCTGAAACGAATGAGAATATGCGAGAAGTGTATGCCAAGTAATGACCACAACATTATTTCATATTAACACCAATTTTGCTGAGTAGTGACTAAATCTTAACACGGTAAACTAATCATCTTATAAGTAAATCTAACCTATGAAAAACTTAGTTTTTGTTTTCCTTCAGTTGTATCATAACAGTTTGAGATGAACTTCTAAACGCTATTTCATGTAGGTCGTTTATATGCATAGTTTTATTTAATGTGTACATGTACATAGCTGACAGCATTAACACCGCATGTTTCCACATAGCTTGCTCTTGTATTGTTGGTTTATTTCTTTTAATTATACTTGTATATTATGTAGATTTTCCCCAGGCAGATACCCTGCTGGCATGTCCCACTCTCTTTGTACTTAAAAGAAAGTATTTATGGTATTAATTAATCATCTTGTTTTTCTTCCACAATTTCTCATTTTGCCAAACTCAGTTTGATAAAAGTCTGGCCCCAGTTTTGTAGAATGGGTTTAAAGCCGTGTCCGAATAGGTGACTTCGGCAGTGGCTATGACTTCGTCGTTAGAGCCAACAGCCATAGCTGCAGCCAAAGTCTCTCACTTCAGACACTGCCTAATAATCAAGATACAACACAGAACCAGTGGACTTTATACAATGAACTAAACAACAAGGAAATAATCTCGTAATGATGATTTACCTAATTTGAAGACATTTTCACAGCTTGTTTGACTGGTGAATTCAATTCAATGTTAAGCACACAACGTAACTAAGCCCGATGACGAGAATAAGGGTACCAGCCCAAATAGTATGTCATATGTACCATTTGTGACTGGTTGCTTGTTTTGCTTTAAGTGCACTGTCTGCTTAAGCAGCTCTTATTTGGTTTTTATATAGGCAAAACCCCGATCATTTTCAGCTCTATGAAGTTAGGCATCGGAAAAAGTGTCATGGTCTCCATTAGGGAACTTGATATGTGTCAATAACATAAATGACCTCGGATCTTTTAGACTGACTTTTTTACAATTAAATTGTTTACTTAGATTAAATGTATCAATCAATACAATTTAGTTTACTTCTAGGATGACTTTGTGTTATTATCTTTACCTATGCATGACCATGTATTGAATAAGACTTTTGTAAAGCAACAATGGGGGTTCTTTGTCTACTTTGCGAGTGTTGTGTTTCATGCTCTTTGTAGAGTTGGAAAACTAGAAAAGTGTCTGTAAGTTGGACAAGATGATGATGGTGGTGATGTGTCACGCGATAGTGATGAACGCACATCCGGCGGCCATCTTGGATTTTTTGTTTTCAGCCCGCAGTTAAGGTTCAAACTAGATCAACTTTTGTTCCCAATAATATTTTTAACTAGAAAATTTGCATGATTTTTTCCAGGCCAAGCATTACTGTACAATCGTTAAACAGGCCTCATCATTGCACCTCGGCACAAAGCTTTCGCGGCATTAAGACAATTTGGTGATACAATTTGGTGATATCGAAGTGGGAAAAAACAAATTAAAAATACAATATTCCCCAAATGGGACTAACTTATAATAAAATATAATTAAATGAAAAAAATATATTTATAATAACATACAAAAACCAGTAATAAAATATAATGTCATCATATTGATTATGTTAAAGCAATCACGTTTGCAAAGTATTCAAGTACTTGGATAACAAATACGGAAATTATGCCCCCTAATTGCCCTTTAGCCTAATGGCCTGCTTGTGAGATTGTTTCTAAGTTATCATGTAGAGCACGTCAAATCGGTCGCTGGTAGATCGAACAATCCTGGAAGACACGGTTTTTTTTCTCGGCAAACTTTGGATTTGGATTTGTTTAACTAGTCACTTGATTTGTTTTATTTATTTATTTATTGACTTTATTTTATTTTTTGCGTTTGGTGTTTATGGGGGGGGGGTAGGGTAAAATCTCATTCAGATCGGATACGTTATTTCATCCGTTAAAAACGTTTATGGGTATATAAACGTTTGTAACCTGTGGCAACAAAAGTTTACAAAAGACCTACAGATCCAAGACTTCATGCAGGCACATTTTGTGCACATCTCAAACAAACAAAACATAATCGTACATTTTCTTTACAGTTGTTATAATCATTTGGTTTTTATCAAGTTTTGATCTGATAATGTCCGTATGGATAGCAAGTACAAATATGACTAGATGATACACCTATAGACCCTGTGTTTAGTCAAGTATTACGGTTTCTATATTAGTTGTCTCATCCGGCCGTACGCTGTAAAAAAAAAATATACATTGTACCCCAATTTAATCCAGATTTTAGAACTCACCTGACTCTCACTCCGGCTACACGATGGGCAAGAAAAGTTTTACTATAATCCTGGTATTTGTACTGCTCATCGTTACCCTTTTAGCCATTTTCCTGCCAGTGTATTTTACTCGAGGAAACGAGGAGAAACTTGCACCGACAAAGGACATTTTAACTCCTGACCAGCAGTTTTACAACGACGTCCAAGATCATGAGAGGTTTGTGTTGGTATTTGAACCACGGTTCATATGGTTCGACAGAAGCAGTCATTTGTAGATTAACATATCATTTGTAAATAGTCCATTCCACGTAATAACTATTGTAAAATACATTTAGTTGGGCAAATCCATTAAAACAAAGGGTCATTGTTTAGAATATGTGTTGTGTTATAAAGTAGAATTGTGTTTCAGACTTGCCGCTGAGATCACGACATTAATACAATATAAATTCACGGGATTAAGTACCGACACTGACATATCACAGCGTAACTTTTACATTTTTTTTTTTTTTTTTTTACCAAACGTTACCTCTACACGCAAAACATAACTTATATATATATATTCGGTTTGCGTTAACACCATGTGTATATCTACTAGCTATGTAGATTTGTTCTTTAAGAACAGGTCTTGCTTTTTAATTCTATTGCCGCGGAGCAGATTTGGAATCGGGAGACTACTTCGGGAGACTACTTAGTTCTGAAAAGAACTGTCCAGCTTATTAGCTACTACCTGGGCGGGGGTAGGAAATCGGCCGGGACTACTACTTTAGCGAAGTAGTGTCCCGATTTTAAATCTACTCCGCGGCAGTAGAATTAAAAAGCAAGACCTGTTCTCAAAGAACAAATCTACATAGCTTGTAGAAATACACATGGCGTTACCGCAAACCGAATATATATTGATACCTCACGATGCAAAGCCTCAAAAGGTATAAAACTTAGATAGAAAGAAATGTTGCAACATAACGTTTTGGTTTTACTTGCCATGTCGCGTTTAATTTAGTTTTCGTCACAGTTTTGGGGTCCTTTTTTCGGGAGGGGTGGGTCAAATTTTGAACTGAATTTGTATTGTTATTAATTAGTTTTAATCTTTTAGTTTTTTAATTATTTTATTATTTTTTAAAGATTTGTTTCTCCTTTTCTTTCGCTTTCTTTTTTAAGGGGGTAGGGGCTGTGGTTGGGGTGTGGTTGTGGTTGGGATTATTTTAAGTTTATCTATACATATATTTTATTTTTTTATTTTACTTATTTATCTATATAATTTTGGATTTTTGTTTTCCTTTTCTTTCCTTTTGAAGAAGGAGGGGGTTAAGCGTTGTGGTTTGGCAGGGGGTTGCTGCGTTATCCCGGTTGCATTTTTACCCCAGTCATATATATTTTTTTATTGTTTTGTTTTATTTTATTTATTTATTAATTTATTTATTTATTTATTTATTTAATTTTCATGGGGGTCGCTTTTTCTTTGTTTGCATCAAATTTTTACCCACATCCGTTTTTTTTTCTCAGGGCGTTGCAGTTATTTTTCTATAAATCATGGTTATACTAATTATGGTTCTGGAGCATCGATGGAGAATGAATGTTTAAAATATTGTCCCTTCACCTTCCGGCAAATAGGACCATTTTTCAGTGGGCCAACAAAATACTCCTCTTGCCTTTTGTTCGTTTTGTCTCGATTTAGTTGAGTGCACCCCGGGTATGAGGATTCCAGCATTAATACAATATAAATTCACGGGATTAAGTACCGACACTTTAGCGCAGTGGGATAAGTGCCGGTACTGTCTCACTCTCAGACCACCCGGACTGGGTTCGATTACCGTCTGCCCCTAATATAGGGACTTTTGCTGACCGTGGCAACAGTGTGATTGGGATCTGCCTTGTTTCTCCCCTAAAGGGACAGGGCCCGCGAGGGCTAGGGATCGAGACAGGGGAGGACATGCTGTGAGTCGATCGCCACAACTTACGGGAACTATATGGTAGCCGGTAAGGGGCCAGTGTGGCCGTTAATCCGAATCGCAGCACCTGAACGCCTGACATATCACAGCGTAACTTTTACATTTTTTTTTACCAAACGTTATACCTCTACACGCAAAACATAACTTAGATATATATATTCGGGTTGCGGTAACACCATGTGTATATCTACTACTACTAGCTATAATTGTTCTTTAAGAACAGGTCTTGCTTTTTAATTCTATTGCCGCGGAGTAGATTTGGAATCGGGAGACTACTTCGGGAGACTACTTAGTTCTGAAAAGAACTGTCCAGCTTATTAGCTACTACCTGGGCGGAGGGTAGGAAATCGGCCGGGACTACTACTTTAGCGAAGTAGTGTCCCGATTTTAAATCTACTCCGCGGCAGTAGAATTAAAAAGCAAGACCTGTTCTCAAAGAACAAATCTACATAGCTTGTAGATATACACATGGCGTTACCGCAAACCGAATATATATTGATACCTCACCATGCAAAGCCTCAAAAAGTATAAAACTTACATAGAAAGAAATGTTGTAACATAACGTTTTGGTTTTACTTGCCATGTCGCATTTAATTTAGTTTTCATCACAGTTTTGGGGTCCTTTTTCGGGAGGGGTGGGTCAAATTTTGAACTGAAATTGTATTGTTATTAATTAGTTTTAATCTTTTAGTTTTTTAATTATTTTATTATTTTTTAAAGATTTGTTTCTCCTTTTCTTTCGCTTTCTTTTTTAAGGGGGTAGGGGCTGTGGTTGGGGTGTGGTTGTGGTTGGGATTCTTTTAAGTTTATCTATACATATATTTTTATTTTTTTATTTTACTTATTTATCTATATAATTTTGGATTTTTGTTTTCCTTTTCTTTCCTTTTGAGGAAGGAGGGGGTAAGGGTTGTGCTTTGACAGGGGGTTCCTGTGTTATCCCGGTTGCATTTTTACCCCAGTCATATATATTTTTTTATTGTTTTGTTTTGTTTTATTTTATTTATTTATTTACTTATTTATTTATTTAATTTTCATGGGGGTCGCTTTTTTCTTTTTTTTGCGTCACATTTTTACCCACATCCGGTTTTTTTTTCTTAGGGGGTTGCAGTTATTTTTCTATAAATCATGGTTATACTAATTATGGTTGTGGAGCATCAATGGAAAATGGATCATTAAAATATTGTCCCTTCACCTTCCGGCAAATAGGACCATTTTTCAGTGGGCCAACAAAATACTCCTCTTGCCTTTTGTTCGTTTTGTCTCGATTTAGTTGAGTGCACCCCGGGTATGAGGATTCCAGCATTATTACAATATAAATTCACGGGATTAAGTACCGACACTTTAGCGCAGTGGGATAAGTGCCGGTACTGTCTCACTCTCAGACCACCCGGTCTGGGTTCGATTACCGTCTGCCCCTAATATAGGAACAGGGACTTTTGCTGACCGTGGCAACAGTGTGATTGGGATCTGCCTTGTTTCTCCCCTAAAGGGACAGGGCCCGCGAGGGCTAGGGATCGAGACAGGGGAGGACATGCTGTGAGTCGATCGCCACAACTTACGGGAACTATATGGTAGCCGGTAAGGGGCCAGTGTGGCCGTTAATCCGAACCGCCTTACCTGAACGCCTGACATATCACAGCGTAACTTTTACATTTTTTATTTTTTTTTTACCAAACGTTACCTCTACACGCAAAACATAACTAAGATATATATATTCGGTTTGCGGTAACACCATGTGTATATCTACTACTACTAGCTATGTAGATTTTTTCTTTAAGAACCGGTCTTGCTTTTTAATTCTATTGCCGCGGAGTAGATTTGGAATCGGGAGACTACTTCGGGAGACTACTTAGTTCTGAAAAGAACTGTCCAGCTTATTAGCTACTACCTGGGCGGAGGGTATGAAATCGGCCGGGACTTCAACTTTAGCGAAGTAGTGTCCCGATTTTAAATCTACTCCGCGGCAGTAGAATTAAAAAGCAAGACCTGTTCTCAAAGAACAAATCTACATAGCTTGTAGATATACACATGGCGTTACCGCAAACCGAATATATATTGATACCTCACCATGCAAAGCCTCAAAAAGTATAAAACTTAGATAGAAAGAAATGTTGCAACATAACGTTTTGGTTTTACTTGCCATGTCGCATTTAATTTAGTTTTCGTCACAGTTTTGGGGTCCTTTTTTCGGGAGGGGTGGGTCAAATTTTGAACTGAATTTGTATTGTTATTAATTAGTTTTAATCTTTTAGTTTTTTAATTATTTTATTATTTTTTAAAGATTTGTTTCTCCTTTTCTTTCGCTTTCTTTTTTAAGGGGGTAGGGGCTGTGGTTGGGGTGTGGTTGTGGTTGGGATTATTTTAAGTTTATCTATACATATATTTTATTTTTTTTATTTTACTTATTTATCTATATAATTTTGGATTTTTGTTTTCCTTTTCTTTCCTTTTGAGGAAGGAGGGGTAAGGGTTGTGCTTTGACAGGGGGTTGCTGTGTTATCCCGGTTGCATTTTTACCCCAGTCATATATTTTTTTTAATTGTTTTGTTTTATTTTATTTATTTATTTATTTATTTATTTATTTATTTAATTTTCATGGGGGTCGCTTTTTTCTTTTTTTGCGTCAAATTTTACCCACATCCGGTTTTTTTTCTAAGGGCGTTGCAATTATTCTTCTATAAATCATGGTTATACTAATTATGGTTGTGGAGCATCGATGGAGAATGAATGTTTAAAATATTGTCCCTTCACCTTCCGGCAAATAGGACCATTTTCAGTGGGCCAACAAAATACTCCTCTTGCCTTTTGTTCGTTTTTCTCGATTTAGTTGAGTGCACCCGGGGAATGAGGATTCCAGCATTAATACAATATAAATTCACGGGATTAAGTACCGACACTTTAGCGCAGTGGGATGAGTGCCGGTACTGTCTCACTCTCAGACCACCCGGTCTGGGTTCGATTACCGTCTGCCCCTAATATAGGAACAAGGACTTTTGCTGACCGTGGCAATAGTGTGATTGGGATCTGCCTTGTTTCTCCCCTAAAGGGACAGGGCCCGCGAAGGCTAGGGATCGAGACAGGGGAGGACATGCTGTGAGTCGATCGCCACAACTTACGGGAACTATATGGTAGCCGGTAAGGGGCCAGTGTGGCCGTTAATCCGAATCGCGGCACCTGAACGCCTGACATATCACAGCGTAACTTTTACTTTTTTTTTACCAAACGTTATACCTCTCCACGCAAAACATAACTTAGATATATATTCGGTTTGCGGTAACACCATGTGTATATCTACTAGCTATGTAGATTTGTTCTTTAAGAACAGGTCTTGATTTTTAATTCTATTGCCGCGGAGTAGATTTGGAATCGGGAGACTACTTCGGGAGACTACTTAGTTCTGAAAAGAACTGTCCAGCTTATTAGCTAATACTTGGGCGGAGGTTAGGAAATCGGCCGGGACTACTACTTTAGCGAAGTAGTCTCCCGATTCCAAATCTACTCCGCGGCAGTAGAATTAAAAAGCAAGACCTGTTCTCAAAGAACAAATCTACATAGCTTGTAGATATACACATGGCGTTACCGCAAACCGAATATATTGATACCTCACCATGCAAAGCCTCAAAAAGTATAAAACTTACATAGAAAGAAATGTTGCAACATAACGTTTTGGTTTTACTTGCCATGTCGCATTTAGTTTGGTTTTCGTCACAGTTTTGGGGTCCTTTTTTCGGGAGGGGTGGGTCAAATTTTGAACTGAGATTGTAGTGTTATTATTTTTTTTTTAATGTTTTAGTTTTTCAATTATTTTATTATTTTTTAAAAATGTGTTTCTCCTTTTCTTTCGCTTTCTGTTTTAAGGGGGTAGGGCTGGGGTTGGGGTGTGGTTGTGGTTGAGATTATATTAAATTTTAACTAGACATATATTTTAAGTTTTTTATTTTACTTATTTAACTATATAATTTTGGATTTTTGTTTTCCTTTTCTTTCCTTTTGAGGAAGGAGGGGGTAAGGGTTGTGGTTTGGCAGGGGGTTGCTGTGTTATCCCGGTTGCGTTTTCACCCCAGTCATAATTTTTTATTTTATTGGGTTTTTTTAAATTTATTAATTTGTCTATTTATTTATTTATTTATTTATTTATTTATTTATTTTTTTTATGGGGGTCGCTTTTTTCTTTTTTGCGTCAAATTTTAACCCACATCCGGTTTTTTTCTTAGGGCGTTGCAATTATTCTTCTATAAATCATGGTAATACTTATTATTGTTGTGGAGCATCAATGGAGAATGGATCTTTAAAATATTGTCCCTTCACCTTCCGGCAAAAAGGACCATTTTTCAGTGGGCCAACAAAATACTTCTCTTGCCTTTTGTTCGTTTTGTCTCGATTTAGTTGAGTGCACCCCGGGTATGAGGAATCCAGCATTAATACAATATAAATTCACGGGATTAAGTACCGACACTTTAGCGCAGTGGGATGAGTGCCGGTACTGTCTCACTCTCAGACCACCCGGTCTGGGTTCGATTACCGTCTGCCCCTAATATAGGAACAGGGACTTTTGCTGACCGTGGCAACAGTGTGATTGGGATCTGCCTTGTTTCTCCCCTAAAGGGACAGGGCCCGCGAGGGCTAGGGATCGAGACAGGGGAGGACATGCTGTGAGTCGATCGCCACAACTTACGGGAACTATATGGTAGCCGGTAAGGGGCCAGTGTGGCCGTTAATCCGAATCGCGGCACCTGAACGCCTGACATATCACAGCGTAACTTTTACATTTTTTATTTTTTTTTTACCAAACGTTACCTCTACACGCAAAACATAACTTAGATATATATATTCGGTTTGCGGTAACACCATGTGTATATCTACTACTACTAGCTATGTAGATTTTTTCTTTAAGAACCGGTCTTGCTTTTTAATTCTATTGCCGCGGAGTAGATTTGGAATCGGGAGACTACTTCGGGAGACTACTTAGTTCTGAAAAGAACTGTCCAGCTTATTAGCTACTACCTGGGCGGAGGGTATGAAATCGGCCGGGACTACTACTTTAGCGAAGTAGTGTCCCGATTTTAAATCTACTCCGCGGCAGTAGAATTAAAAAGCAAGACCTGTTCTCAAAGAACAAATCTACATAGCTTGTAGATATACACATGGCGTTACCGCAAACCGAATATATATTGATACCTCACCATGCAAAGCCTCAAAAAGTATAAAACTTAGATAGAAAGAAATGTTGCAACATAACGTTTTGGTTTTACTTGCCATGTCGCATTTAATTTAGTTTTCGTCACAGTTTTGGGGTCCTTTTTCGGGAGGGGTGGGTCAAATTTTGAACTGAATTTGTATTGTTATTAATTAGTTTTAATCTTTTTGTTTTTTAATTATTTCATTATTTTTTTAAGATTTGTTTCTCCTTTTCTTTCGCTTTCTTTTTTAAGGGGGTAGGGGCTGTGGTTGGGGTGTGGTTGTGGTTGGGATTATTTTAAGTTTATCTATACATATATTTTATTTTTTTATTTTACTTTTTTATCTATATAATTTTGGATTTTTGTTTTCCTTTTCTTTCCTTTTGAGGAAGGAGGGGGTAAGGGTTGTGCTTTGACAGGGGGTTGCTGTGTTATCCCGGTTGCATTTTTACCCCAGTCATATATTTTTTTTTATTGTTTTGTTTTATTTTATTTATTTATTTATTTATTTATTTATTTATTTATTTATTTATTTATTTAATTTTCATGGGGGTCGCTTTTTTCTTTTTTTGCGTCAAATTTTTACCCACATCCGGTTTTTTTCTAAGGGCGTTGCAATTATTCTTCTATAAATCATGGTTATACTTATTATTGTTGTGGAGCATCAATTATGGAGAATGGATCATTAAAATATTGTCCCTTCACCTTCTGGCAAATAGGACCATTTTTCAGTGGGCCAACAAAATACTTCTCTTGCCTTTTGTTCGTTTTGTCTCGATTTAGTTGAGTGCACCCGGAGAATGAGGATTCCAGCATTAATACAATATAAATTCACGGGATTAAGTACCGACACTTTAGCGCAGTGGGATGAGTGCCGGTACTGTCTCACTCTCAGACCACCCGGTCTGGGTTCGATTACCGTCTGCCCCTAATATAGGAACAAGGACTTTTGCTGACCGTGGCAACAGTGTGATTGGGATCTGCCTTGTTTCTCCCCTAAAGGGACAGGGCCCGCGAAGGCTAGGGATCGAGACAGGGGAGGACACGCTGTGAGTCGATCGCCACAACTTACGGGAACTATATGGTAGCCGGTAAGGGGCCAGTGTGGCCGTTAATCCGAATCGCGGCACCTGAACGCCTGACATATCACAGCGTAACTTTTACTTTTTTTTTACCAAACGTTATACCTCTCCACGCAAAACATAACTTAGATATATATTCGGTTTGCGGTAACACCATGTGTATATCTACTAGCTATGTAGATTTGTTCTTTAAGAACAGGTCTTGATTTTTAATTCTACTGCCGCGGAGTAGATTTGGAATCGGGAGACTACTTCGGGAGACTACTTAGTTCTGAAAAGAACTGTCCAGCTTATTAGCTAATACTTGGGCGGAGGGTAGGAAATCGGCCGGGACTACTACTTTAGCGAAGTAGTCTCCCGATTCCAAATCTACTCCGCGGCAGTAGAATCAAAAAGCAAGACCTGTTCTCAAAGAACAAATCTACATAGCTTGTAGATATACACATGGCGTTACCGCAAACCGAATATATTGATACCTCACCATGCAAAGCCTCAAAAAGTATAAAACTTACATAGAAAGAAATGTTGCAACATAACGTTTTGGTTTTACTTGCCATGTCGCATTTAGTTTGGTTTTCGTCATAGTTTTGGGGTCCTTTTTTCGGGAGGGGTGGGTCAAATTTTGAACTGAGATTGTAGTGTTATTATTTTTTTTTTAATGTTTTAGTTTTTCAATTATTTTATTATTTTTTAAAAATGTGTTTCTCCTTTTCTTTCGCTTTCTGTTTTAAGGGGGTAGGGCTGGGGTTGGGGTGTGGTTGTGGTTGAGATTATATTAAATTTTAACTAGACATATATTTTAAGTTTTTTATTTTACTTATTTAACTATATAATTTTGGATTTTTGTTTTCCTTTTCTTTCCTTTTGAGGAAGGAGGGGGTAAGGGTTGTGGTTTGGCAGGGGGTTGCTGTGTTATCCCGGTTGCGTTTCCACCCCAGTCATACTTTTTTATTTTATTGGGGTTTTTTTATTTATTAATTTGTCTATTTATTTATTTATTTATTTATTTATTTTTTTTATGGGGGTCGCTTTTTTCTTTTTTGCGTCAAATTTTAACCCACATCCGGTTTTTTTCTTAGGGCGTTGCAATTATTCTTCTATAAATCATGGTAATACTTATTATTGTTGTGGAGCATCGATGGAGAATGGATCTTTAAAATATTGTCCCTTCACCTTCCGGCAAAAAGGACCATTTTTCAGTGGGCCAACAAAATACTTCTCTTGCCTTTTGTTCGTTTTGTCTCGATTTAGTTGAGTGCACCCCGGGTATGAGGATTCCAGCATTAATACAATATAAATTCACGGGATTAAGTACCGACACTTTAGCGCAGTGGGATAAGTGCCGGTACTGTCTCACTCTCAGACCACCCGGACTGGGTTCGATTACCGTCTGCCCCTAATATAGGAACAGGGACTTTTGCTGACCGTGGCAACAGTGTGATTGGGATCTGCCTTGTTTCTCCCCTAAAGGGACAGGGCCCGCGAGGGCTAGGGATCGAGACAGGGGAGGACATGCTGTGAGTCGATCGCCACAACTTACGGGAACTATATGGTAGCCGGTAAGGGGCCAGTGTGGCCGTTAATCCGAATCGCGGCACCTGAACGCCTGACATATCACAGCGTAACTTTTACATTTTTTTTTTTTTTTTTTTACCAAACGTTACCTCTACACGCAAAACATAACTTAGATATATATATTCGGTTTGCGGTAACACCATGTGTATATCTACTAGCTATGTAGATTTGTTCTTTAAGAACAGGTCTTGATTTTTAATTCTACTGCCGCGGAGTAGATTTGGAATCGGGAGACTACTTCGGGAGACTACTTAGTTCTGAAAAGAACTGTCCAGCTTATTAGCTAATACTTGGGCGGAGGGTAGGAAATCGACCGGGACTAATACTTTAGCGAAGTAGTCTCCCGATTCCAAATCTACTCCGCGGCAGTAGAATTAAAAAGCAAGACCTGTTCTCAAAGAACAAATCTACATAGCTTGTATATATACACATGGCGTTACCGCAAACCGAATATATTGATACCTCACCATGCAAAGCCTCAAAAAGTATAAAACTTACATAGAAAGAAATGTTCCAACATAACGTTTTGGTTTTACTTGCCATGTCGCATTTAGTTTGGTTTTCGTCACAGTTTTGGGGTCCTTTTTTCGGGAGGGGTGGGTCAAATTTTGAACTGAAATTGTAGTGTTATTAATTTTTTTTAATGTTTTAGTTTTTTAATTACTTTATTATCTTTTAAAAATGTGTTTCTCCTTTTCATTCGCTTTCTTTTTTAAGGGGGTAGGGCTGGGGTTGGGGTGTGGTTGTGGTTGAGATTATATTAAATTTTAACTAGACATATATTTTAAGTTTTTTATTTTACTTATTTAACTATATAATTTTGGATTTTTGTTTTCCTTTTCTTTCCTTTTGAGGAAGGAGGGGGTAAGGGTTGTGGTTTGGCAGGGGGTTGCTGTGTTATCCCGGTTGCGTTTCCACCCCAGTCATACTTTTTTTATTTTATTGGTTTTTTTTTATTTATTAATTTGTCTATTTATTTATTTATTTTTTTTATGGGGGTCGCTTTTTTCTTTTTTGCGTCAAATTTTAACCCACATCCGGTTTTTTTCTTAGGGCGTTGCAATTATTCTTCTATAAATCATGGTAATACTTATTATTGTTGTGGAGCATCGATGGAGAATGGATCTTTAAAATATTGTCCCTTCACCTTCCGGCAAAAAGGACCATTTTTCAGTGGGCCAACAAAATACTTCTCTTGCCTTTTGTTCGTTTTGTCTCGATTTAGTTGAGTGCACCCCGGGTATGAGGATTCCAGCATTAATACAATATAAATTCACGGGATTAAGTACCGACACTTTAGCACAGTGGGATGAGTGCCGGTACTGTCTCACTCTCAGACCACCCGGTCTGGGTTCGATTACCGTCTGCCCCTAATATAGGAACAAGGACTTTTGCTGACCGTGGCAACAGTGTGATTGGGATCTGCCTTGTTTCTCCCCTAAAGGGACAGGGCCCGCGAGGGCTAGGGATCGAGACAGGGGAGGACATGCTGTGAGTCGATCGCCACAACTTACGGGAACTATATGGTAGCCGGTAAGGGGCCAGTGTGGCCATTAATCCGAATCGCGGCACCTGAACGCCTGACATATCACAGTGTAACTTTTACATTTTTGTTTACCAAACGTTATACCTCTACACGCAAAACATAACTTAGACATATATTCGGTTTGCGGTAACACCATGTGTATATCTACTAGCTATGTAGATTTGTTCTTTAAGAACAGGTCTTGCTTTTTAATTTTACTGAATCGGGAGACTACTTTGGGAGACTACTTAGTTCTGAAAAGAACTGTCCAGCTTATTAGCTAATACCTGGGCGGAGGGTAGGAAATCGGCCGGGACTACTATTTTAGCGAAGTCGTGTCCCGATTTTAAATCTATTCCGCGGCAGTAGAATTAAAAAGCAAGACCTGTTCTCAAAGAACAACTCTACATAGCTGGTAGATATACACATGTTGTTACCGCAAACCGAATATATATTGATACCTCACCATGCAAAGCCTCAAAAAGTATATAACTTAGATAGAAAGAAATAATGCAACATACCTGTTGCAATAGCGGGATGTTCCCACTAAATATTATAAATATGATTTTCTTATTATTAGTTATCAACGGAGGAATGACACTTGGTTAAACAATTTGACAATTTTCAGTTGCGTTCTAATCCTTCTAATATCAAGAAAATGTTTTAATAATAATCTATTTATACTGTTTGTTTATTTATACGTTTGTAAAATTTGTATTGATAAAAAAGGCGGCAGTTTCGGTTTGGTTGTGCTCAATTGATTGCACTAAAGTCACTTTTACCTTGGTCTGTTGCATGATTGTTTGTCTCATGTTTGTTTAATCTAAAATGTCATGTAGATTTGACTGCTACCCCGACCTTGACGTCACGCCCAGCAAAAAGCTCTGTGAGCAACGAGGCTGCTTCTGGAAACCAGCGACTCTTGCCAAGGCTCCCGAATGTTTCTACCCATTGACCTATGGGTACCAGATGACACGGGTACCAGTTAACACTGACCTGGGATGGGAGGCTTACCTGAGCAGGTTAGATGGTGTGCCGAGCCGATATGGTAATGACGTCATGACTCTGAAAGTAGAGGTGGAGTTTCAGACGGATTATCGACTTCATTTTAAGGTTGTGTGTTAAAGGTCCTATAAAGGTTTTTTTTTTCACTTTACAGTTAGGGGGCTTAATTTATGTTTTAAACTAATAAAGTATAATACTTCAAATTGTTATTAGTTTGAGTCATTACCTTTTACATTGTCCCTTAAAATGTGTACTATCCATTTCGATATTGCCTGGTGGCGCGCTTTTATGACGTAGAACTACGCATCGAATGACCAAGAACACGTACCAGCTTTAAAGCCTGTGTGGCAGGAGATTCTGTCCCTCATACGGTAAACAATTAGGGGCTGAAGGATGATTCAAAAGAGGGCGCTAAAATGAATGTCTATACAGTTCTTCGTATGGGGGTACACCACACTAAATAAACTCCCATAGTAACCAAGCTAAATGCTAAATATTCAAAAATACTCAACAAATATTTAAAGTCTCTCAGCCTCTTGAAAACCAATCATATTTTTAGACGAGTGAACTTTAGATTTCTTTTCAACTTTTGGTAGGTCAGCCGTTTTGGAACTTTTGCTAATTACCCTAGAAAGAAAAACACCCTGAAAATTTGTTTTTTCCCAAGTGGGGGACGGAATCTCCGGGGGGGGGGACAGAATCTCCTGCCACGCTGGAACTCGAGGTAGCGAAAACGTTGGTGTGCAGCAGATACACACGCGTGTAATGCAATGACTTACGAACGTGATACCAACGTGATGTGACGTCATAAGCATTGTATTGTTAATAAGTACTTGTTTCATCGGCCTAAAATAAATTTCAAAAAATTAATAAATAATTGTTTTACTTTTGGAAAGAACTGTCTGGTTTGACCTGAAGGGTCATCTTGTATATTTCTTACATTCCAGATAACAGATGCAGATAAAAGCCGCTACGAGGTACCGCTTGTCATCACCAAACCGAACCACAAGCCAGCAAGTCCAATGTATGACGTCAGCTACAAAAGCAATCCTTTCAGCATTCAAGTGCGTCGAAAAAGCACGGGAGTTACAATGTAAGTCTGCTGACACATTTTGGGGGAAAACGACTGTCAGAAAACCATCTCTTATAAAATATATGTATATAAAACAAAACCATTAAACATTGTCAAAAATGGTTACCACAGCTGAAGAAAAGTAGCAGTTGATAGCACTCTGCACTAATGCTAAAAACAAAAAACCTAAGTACACTAATCTCTCAGACCAGCGTCAGATTTCATAAACATACGCGCGTGTACATGCATCAATTTATTGCTATCTATGTGAGGACTTTCCTTTTTCCGTCTAACTTAACACTCTCCATAGACTTAACGCTTGAAAAAATGTGAGGACAGAAAAATACAAAGGTTTCCAATGTGAGGACAGCATTGTCCCTTTTGTATTCCTTTGTTCTACTGTCCCCACTCTTATGGTATTACCATAACATGTGTCCACGTTTTATGTTCACTCCCGTGTACTAAATAATAGTAAAACTAGTGCAGTTTGACGCGTCGATGATGCGGCAATCCCGTATATGGGGGAATGTTTGCCTGAATGTCGGGTATTTTTAGCAAAAGTTTCGTCATTGGTGCTGTTACATTAATGTTATTGTTTAATATCTGATAAGTGCTCACCATGAACAATAATTAGCTTTAAACCACTAAACGGAATTGCTACAACAAAAGCAAAATAACACAGAAGTCACACCTGTTATGTGAGCTGGTTCTGGGGGTGAACAAAACATTAATTAGGCTACTGTCGTTTTTAATAAAAACAAAATAGGTCCGAGTATAGGACTCGGTATTTGCATTATGGTTTCATTTTTCAAGCAATGGTAGATCTATGCTCTTTCAAGCACGAAGAATTTAAATGCTGACATAAATGCAATTTCAAGTAACTTAGTAATGCACTTTGAAATAGCTCCATGGTAAAATCAACAAAATGGTAAATTGTGAAGAAAGGACAACAGTTACTCTGGAAATCAACACACAACCGTAGTTTGGTCAACAACAAAAAAAGAGGCTTAACAAGTGGCAGTGTTAACATTACAAGCCATGTAGTGAAAGACATATACGTTGATATCTCTTTCGCATATTGTCCTTAAAGATTTGACACTTCAGTCGGTGGACTGACTTTTGAAGACCAGTTCCTCCAAATCTCCACCAGACTACCGTCTGGGCACGTGTATGGGTTTGGTGAGCACAATCACAGGCGGTTGAAACATGATATTGACTACACGACGTGGGCCATGTTCACAAGAGACATGTTTCCTGCTGTACGTATTGCAACCGCCTTTGGCGAGTAAGAATGAACTGTTATGGTGTTAGGCCTAGACGTGTACACATCATTTAATCATGGGAGCCGTTGTTTTTCATTTTATTCCATAGTACTTCCTAGACAAGGGACACAAGGCTTTGGGGGAAAGCTTTTTGCAGCTATTTTAAACTATTTTTTGTATCGGTCACCGGTGACCGATTTTACATAGGCTCGAGTTAGGCAGAAAACGTTACTTAAAAGATAATGCCAAGCAAATAAAAGCAAGATATCTGTCACAGAGGTACTTGTGACCTGGTACTATGAAATTGGGCCCTGGGGTTGGTTTCACAAAGCACTAAGATTCATTTGAAGATGAAGTGGCAGTACTTACCATAGTGATTTGTACTGTGACATAACATTTTTCTGAGCAACTATTAATGATGTGCACGGAAAGTAAATCTTAGCTCTGTAAAGCCTTTGTGTGTTAGCCTTCCATGTACACACTGTACTACCGAGGCCTTCCTACCACTTGACGTCACACGGTGTAAAGTCGGTAGTTTTGACGGGCAAATCATTCTTTGAACGCACAGCTATGCGTCATGCGTAAGTACCGCGTGCGGCGCGTTGGCGTTTTATCAAATTCCTTCCATGATTGGTTGATGAACCACTTGGGCGGGCAGAATTGTTCAAACGTTTCACGAGGCTCAACACCAAAACTCAAGTTGCCTGTAAAGATGGCGTCTATTGGGAACTATTTAGTTCTCTTTTTGTGACGTCAGGAGTGGACTCCCTCCATTGTGATACCAATTAAATTAAAAGCTTGGCTTTAAATGCCATCTTTGTTCCCCGCTTCACCACAGGGTAGTTGGAATTTGTACGGCCATCATCCCTATCACATCTGTGTTGAAGACCGCGGTAACAACGCTCATAGCATCCTCTTCTTGAACAGTAATGCAATGGGTACGAGAAGTTATAGTTGTTCTTTTTTAAGGGGGTTGCACTAGATTATGATAAATATGGAAATGAATAAAAAGTACACTTATTGTAAAGAGAAGGGGCTTTTCCAGTTTGGACGTTTGACAGCAATTTGCGTATTATTGTTGGTTGGACGCAATCTCTAACACTATTACTAAACTTCCGATTGTGAATACTCTGTTCCAATCGTTAAAGACATTGAACTGAATTGATTTATTCAAATACTAAACCTTTTGCGGCGTTTTCGTTTATTTCTCAGATATCACCCTGCAGCCTTCACCCGCCCTGACCTACCGTACCATCGGAGGAGTTTTAGATTTCTATATATTCCTCGGACCAACCCCCGAAAATCTAGTATCACAGTACACAGAGGTAGGAAAAGATACCCGTTGCTTTTATTACACAGTAGATCTCACAACTTCACTTTTTACAAATTAACAACAGCCCATTGTTTGTAGTCACTTACTTTTCAGTCGAGTATCAGGTAATGACAAGTACTAGGGTGTCCGAGTGGTATTCGAGTACGAGTACTTGAGTAGCATAGGGGCTGAGATAATCCCATTTGGAGGGGAAATGAGGCAACAATTGAGTAAGCCGTGATGAGGTGCCTCAATTTTTGCCTCATTTCTCCTCCCAACGAGGTATCTTGTAGCTCTCCTACACTACTTACTCAATTGATCGAGTAAGAGTGCAAGTGTCCGGATGCCGCGTATTCTGATATCTCAGTACTCAATCCAACAGCCGAGTACCAAGTACTTGGATCTCCGAGTTTAACCAAGTACGAGTACGAGTTCTTTATTTAAAAAAAATGATACTGTTGAATAAAACCATTTCTTGATTTTTGAAGGCGACAATGTGTGCTTGTTATGATAACTATCTTTAAACATAAACGAGGACAACTTAAATTTTACTTCATCCAGATGTATATTCTTCTGTACCTTGTATTAATAACCCACGTTTTAGAAAAGCGGAAAGGGAAGTGTTGTTTTGACCACGAGTACTGAAAAATGGAGACCAAGTGGGAGTAAGAGACCATCATAAACGGTACGAGTATCGAGTATGAGTACTATCAACACGATTTAATAATAACATAATTTTAAAGACTCATAAGCTACACTTTAATGTCATGGCGCTGTTACGAAAGAAAATGTCTTCGATTTTGTAATATTTTCTTTCCAGGCAGTGGGTAGGCCGGCCATGCCGCCATACTGGGCCTTAAGGTTCCAACTCAGCCGATTGAACTACAATTCACTGGATCGTGTCAAGGAGGTTGTCAAGGAGATGAGAGACGCGCAGATTCCCATGGTAAGTGAAAACTGATAATGATGAATTTAATAACAGAGTGCCTCATAGAAGCTTTCAGAGATGAATCACAATGGGTTCGAACGCTTATTCAAAAGACAGTCAATTGAACAGCGGTTTAGTTTTTTTGTGAATGCTAAATAATTATTAAGATTTATAGGTTTTCCCGGTCAATTTCAGCTGAAAACAGCCCATTTCACTTTTATCTATTCGTAATAACGCGTTTTTGCATCTGCAGATGAAACCGTCATTCAATTTTACTTTGAGCCATGCAAATTTATATAGCAATATATTCAATTACACGTATAAGGCATTCTTTTCAATGCAAAACCGGGATTCAATTTAGCAGAATTGGCACAACTAGGATCTCTGCGAAAAATTGCTTCAAATTTGAACTATGTACGAGTGGTCAGTGGATTGATAACTTGAATGGTTGCATGTCGCGAAAAAAATAAGTGCTAACTAGGTGAAACTGAATTACTGTTTTAATAAGGAGCTTTTCAATTTCGCGCCAAATAGATAACGCGTTTAAATATTGTCCGCTTTTTACGAAATGATCCCCAAAGTTGCAGTATTCATATTTTAAAAAAATATATATATTATTATGTTTTTCAAAAAGTATACTGCCATATGATTTCTAAAAACAATTTTTGACTGAAAACATATTCTGACCCAACTTTACCAGAAACTCCATGCCTTTCATTTTCATTAATTACTGTTCAATTGTCAACAATTTATCTATTAGGATGTTCAATATGGTGATATCGATTATATGGATCGATATATGGATTTCACTGTGGATGAAGTAAATTATGGCACTCAAAGTCTGTCTGATTTCGTCGAAGAACTACATGACCACGGCCAAAAGTACATCATCATCTTGGTAAGTTGCCATATGCAGAGTCCAATAAGTGTTGACTACTTCAAATTATCATATGCACTGTCATAAAAATTATTCTATACCTTTTGCATAATACCCTACCCGATGTCGTGTGGAATATGCAATGTTTTGATATGTTGTTTTGTCCATCTTTATAGGACCATTGTATCGGTAAAGAGGTTGGCTACGAACCTTACGACTTGGGACTGGCTCAAGATATATTCATCAGGACTCATGATGGAAAAATCCTAGAAGGAGAGGTAATGTGTCAGCTAGGCGTATAGTAGTTCAGTTTGAGACTATCGTCTTCTTGCATTCCCTTTTTTTTACCATTCGGATAGGGACCTCTGTGGTCCCAACGCACACGCGTCACGTGTCAGCAAACGCTTGCAAGCGTTTTCCATAGGTCAAGATGCTTTGTTTTGCACTTTCTCAACGTTTATGTTTTTCAAAATGTGTCCAGGTATTGCCTACGTTAATTTAATTTGTAAAACCTCATAAGGTGCCACATAAATTGGTCTCTTAATTCATAAATTTCAAAACCTGTATCAAAAAGTGTTTCTCTATGTTCAAGCGCCTTGAGCACCTTGGTGGACACTTGCGTTATATGAGACTCCAATGTTACTATGTTAATTGTTTGTAAAATTAATGAATGAAGCTATATTAGTTGGTCACATCTGCTGTTGATAGTGTTGACAAAACCAATTTTGTAAACAAAGGATTGGGTTTTTCCAGCCCCCTCCTTACAAAATCGCCGACCCCTGTTCTAGGACGTGTGGCATAGTCCAGCTCATGGCGTTATTAGCTGAATTGTGTGTACGGTGTGGTCAAGACATTGTCACCAAGTCCTGACCAAGTCCTCCGTTATAGGATTTTAAACTTCTGTTAACCCAAGTAGGCTTCAAAAAAAGTGAAATCATTAAGAAACCAAACATGGGAAATAAACTCCAAAGGAGATTTTAATTGTTTGATATATTTAAACCGGTACAAGAGAATACTTGTTACAGCTGAATCAACATATTCAAGTCTTCGCTCTTTAGAAGTTAAGTTTGGGATTTTCATGTTTTTTTTCTTTGTTCTTGATTACTCGTGTAGGTTTGGCCAACAGTAAATGCAAGTGTCTATCCGGACTTCACAAACCCAAGCACTACCACTTGGTGGACCAAACTTTGTGATGAATTCCACGACAAGATAGATTTTGATGCACTGTGGATCGTAAGTAAAAAATATGCCTTTGAAACAATGACTCCCAAAAGCTTGGGACGTTTTATAACAAGTATAGTTATAGCTTTTGTTGTACTTTGTGTGTAACATTTTATGTAATCTAGCCGCAAGTCCGCTTTTGTTTGCGATGGTCAAATATAAATTAATATAATTTTCAAACTATGGCCATATATAAATAGGAAAAAACACTGGCATTTTAAGGGAAGTGGAATTTGTGACATCGTTTCTCACTCCCAAAGCTAAAATTCTAAAAGTGTTTGGTTATCGGTGAGCTGTGAACGTGGTACGGCAGGTGGGGGATGTGATGTGCCTTTGATGATACACGCACGGAATCGGACACACAGTCAGAGTATGTCATGAGAAAGGTATTTGGTTGTAAGGCCTTTGCAGAGATGTCCTTTGAAAAATATAGGTGGAGTAAACCAGCGATGGAAGCCATTTTGCAAATTTTGAAAATTGCTGGTAATTCCATCTATATTTTTTCTACAAAATTCAAATCAGCGATAGCACTGTAGCCAAGTATATTTCTCATGACGTGCTCTCGTGATGTTACTCTGACAGTGTGCCAAAATCCATGCTTGTATCACCAAAGGCACGATTCCCCAAACATCATTTCTCCTATATCTACCAATTTATTTGTTTGTCTGTCTGCCACATTCACTCATCATGTGTAGCACAGCTGAAGAGATCATGTTGGTTGATCAATGATTTTTGTTCATGTTTTAGGATATGAATGAACCTACGAACTTCCAAGCCGGTTCGCTCACAGGGTGCGATGAAAACACGCTGAATAACCCGCCGTACCTTCCAGGTAGACTTTGTTTTATTGGGTTATTTATTTAAAACCTCCCGACTGTAAAAACCAAATCTTCGGATGATGAAAACTGTCAGAAAATAAAATTGTCTTCCACAAGCCCCTAGTCATAAAATTCTAAACATGGGACAGCACTAAAACTGTTATTTAACAAATTATCAAAAGCAAACACCCCAACACCCCCAACAAACAAACAAACAAACACCCCAACAAACAAACAAACAAACAAACAAACAACAACAAAACATGCAGTCAGCATACAACAAGCAAACAAACACCCATTGAGCAATACACAACGAACAAACAAGCAAATGCCCAAACAAAAACAAAAAGCCAACACCAAGTCAAGCAGACAATGGACAGTGAGACATGGAAGCATATACATTAAATACGGACAGACAAGTAAACAAAAGACTCACCAAAGGAAAGCATCCCTACAATTAAAACTAGATCGTAAAAGACACATCATAAAAAACAAAGAGAAAGGCTAAATAAGCTCAACCCTCAGCCTTTCTGCCCTCAGCTTGATTCACTTCAGCTAGTAATTGTCGACTTCCATGAAAGAATTGGTTACATATTATTAGGGTAATACAAGACCTCAAGCATTGCCAATAAAAATGTGAAAAAAATAGTAATTTTGTTTTTGTTCAATGAATAGTGTTTACCATAACCGTCTCCATCAATTGTCTATAGTTATTAGGCCTTTATTTGCCAAGTAAATAAGTGATCCAAAACAAACATAAAACAATCACAAGTGAAAAACATTGTTGTCAAGATATAAAGTAGGAAGGGCTTTTCTGAGCCGGTTGAGGAGGGCCGTCAATAGGTTTTCAGCCGAATGGCATGGGCGGTGTCGCAATTATGTGCAGTGATATGTTTGATAATGTTTGATGGCAGTCTTAATGCTGAATTGACATTAATATTGTATATCCTGGCTCATCCTTTTCCCCTTCTTGTCAGGTATTCTTGGACGAATTATGCCAGACGGTAAGCGTGGCCTTTATGATCGAACGTTGTGCATGGACGCCGTACAACACTGGGGCAATCACTACGATGTACACAGTCTTTACGGCCACAGTATGTCTATCGCTACACATGAGTAAGTCTTCCTGAAAAACGCCATCATCACCTTCGCAATGAGATGGTTCTCTTTTGAAAAATACATTAATTAACAAAGGGAATTAACAAGTGGTGTCCTCTGGGGGTACCTACCACAGTTCCCCTTTCAGAAGAACCAATCAGAGAACTGCTGACTCTACCTTGAAACCTCCGAATACCTGTAAAGAGACCAGCATCTCACAAACTCTTCAGTCTCTTGGAGATGACTAGAGCAGGCTAGTCGAAACGTTGAGACCAATTGAAAACCTCATTTCGCGGCAATGAAGTTAATAACGAGAGGTCCCCTATAGATCCACTGTGCGAAATTAGTAGTTCTGGCCCATTTCCCACCTTCCCAGGTTTTACTTAATAAGCAGGCAGTTCTTTTCAGAATGAAGTCTCCCAAATTCCGAAATCTACACCGCTACAGAAGGATAAATAGTAAGGCATGTTTTCAAGAACCAATCTACTCATCAACGTAGATATAGTAATACACGCATGGTGTTACCGCAAACTGAATATATAATGACTTATTATGTTCACTTTGAATAAAAGATCATATTATTGGAATTGAGGCTTTGCCTGCTGGAGATAAGTATATAAGTTCTAAAAATGGAACATGTAATTTTCTTCCGGACATTATCTCTTCCAAACCAACCTGTGCTTTTGCTAGCCATCACCTCTTCCAAAAGCAAAGAACCTATTGGAAGATGCACCAATAAGATTCAGATAACAACAACAGTTTGTTTATTTTGTTAAACAGAGCACTGAAGACAATCTTCCCGTCTGAAAGAAGTATGGTGCTTTCACGTTCGACGTATGTGGGTAGCGGAGCGTACACTGGACATTGGCTTGGAGACAATCTAAGCACATGGTGGCAGATGCCGCTAAGTATAGTCGGTAGGTAACGCTGAACGTAACTCCATATGATACCTCCTTCATCCAATGCTCTCGATTTAGAACAGTGTGCAACAAATTTTCTTCTTCATTCGTCCATCAAGCGATACTCTTTTAAGAGAGTCCCATGTCTGCCTACAGGAGTCACAAGTTATCTATTTCATTGTTTTTCCCTTTTGCGATTTGAACGTCCTTGTATCTATGCACAAATCCACATGTCTATTGGAGGGAGTCAGTTCCCAGGGTTGAGTTGGTTAAGTTGGGAAAGGGTGGTTATGGGCTAAGGAAAACACAACTATACCAATTAGTTAGGAATTAGTTTAGTTGCTGTTGTTAGTAATAGTTTTTCTTTTCTTTGCGACGTCACAACTGGTTTTTTGTACACGAAAGCGAAGTGAGGACATCCTCGCTCTGTCAAACACCCGGATCCCTTTCGTTAAAGTCCTCGCGCACACACAACCACCAATTAAAGGTCACCGTGACGAAAGTGCGTGTACCACATTATCTGATTTTCGACAGACGGCACTCGGTTCATGACTTTTGCACTAAACAATATCTTCTTCATCCAAATTTTTCTGTACTGCTTACATCTGTAATGTCTTCATCGAAACTTCTGTATAGGCATAACATTTATCTTAAAAACAAACTCGGTACCTTGTTCCTACCCCAAATTTCACAATAATGATTGTAACACAACTTGTTTCTTTTTGTGTACATCTCCTCTTTAGGAATGCTCGAATTCAGTCTGTTCGGTATCCCATACGTAAGTTTAACGTGCATTATTTTACTTTATCATGTTTGGTATACTTCAAAAAAGAACATTTACGGGCACATCATAATTACCCTTCTTGTAAAATAGTGCACCATTCGTTCGGCATAGGCTATTTGCCTGGCATTTTCAAACATTTTGTACATTCACTACTCTTTTAAATTCATGTTGAACATGAGTCCTTTAGGTAAATTGACAAATCACTAGGATAGCGTAACTTTTTGTGGAGACATAGCATGACCCACCTGTTGAGAAGACAGGCCACTTTCATTACATCAATTAAAACGATGACGTCACTGATTGTTTAATGGCCAATCAATTAATTGAATAAGATTCACTTTTGTTACGATATTAAAGACAAAACAAATATGAAAGAAATATCGGTGCATCTAATATTGTCCATCATCTTCCGCAATTGGTCCTGCCTTTTCTTCACTTCGACAAACAATCTGACAAAAAGTATGGATTGAAGAAACAAAGAACTTTCTTATTTAATTAAAGACGCGATTGTAATGAACAACTGCCGAGAAACCATTGCTTATGTATTCATTATATGTCGGCCATTGCCAAAGGGTGTTGGTGGAAGACTCTATTTGTGGTGTGCATATTTATATCTTCATTACTGAAAATCTGTCTAAAATACTGACACATTTTCTCCGTGCATTTATCAAACAGATTTCCAGAAACGATTTCAATGAATCTAGACCGACAGTTTTTGTGGGGGCCTTCATTTCTCATCACACCAGTTCTCGAGGAGGTAAATTCATTATTTGACTTGTATTGTTTTTACTTTTTTATATCAAGTTCTTTACTTGTGCGACTTTTCATTTAACCGACATACTTTGTTTCATGATGTTCTTGAACTACGGTTTGAGATGACACTGTGTAATTATTATATCAAACACATTAGATCCTCAGACCCGATTTGATTGCTGGAACACGCGTCACGTGTGATCCTTTAGTTTGCCATGTATACTGCCGCAACGCTCCAAAATTTAAAACAGAATTCCTATATGAATAGTTATAGGACGTTTCGCAGCGTCGTTTCCAAAATACTCGTTCCCCGTCCGTTTGTCCAAATGAGGCAAGGTCCGGTCATGGTGGACAAGGTTGTATCTACATGGACTCGTCTACGTTTATTATGAAAACAAATTCAAATGACAAGGATCTATTTGTGAGTAAATATGGAATGAATTTAGTTCATACATTGTCGTAGAATGTAATCCCTCGGGATGTGGCTTTTCCATTTCACTCAGCTTCTCTTTGTGAAGTGGAATAATCCAGACCTCGTGGTTATAGTCACCGAAAATGCACTCACAGCGATGCAAATTTGTTATTGAAAAATTACGGTGGTTCTGAAGGGACCAGTGGTTTCAGATCTAACTCAACGTTTAAATTGTTATCCTCCGATTGTCTCCAGACGAGGAAAAAAACCTAAATGATTTTGATGATGTCTTGTCCACAGGGTCAAAGGAAAGTGGAGGCTTACATTCCAAATAGTAGATGGTATGATTATTTTGACTCTGTGGTAAGTGAACACTATTTTACATTGCTAAATAAATGCCGCGTTGTTCGATTTCAAGCGAAACGGAAAGCTCCTTAAAACAGTCAATGTCACTTAATGTGTAAGAAATTTTTCTTTCGCGTCAGGCGATTAAAAAGGACAACCATTCAATTTAATAGGCCACTCGAACAGTACTCAAATTCTAACATCTTTTTAGAAATCTGTGTATAGTTTCGCGCCTAACCTCAAAATTTAAATGCCAATTTTGCATAGATAAAAAGAACGTCTTCAAGTTTAATGGAATATAATGCTATACATAACCTCGCTTGCCTCAATATGAAACTGAATGACAGTTTAAACTCAAGAAGCAAAATCGCTTTAATACGAATTGAAGAAAATGAAATTGGCTCTGGATTTTTTTGCCGAAATGACAGTGAAAGTCTATACAGTATGATTATTATATAGATTGCCACCGTCCGGATTTCTAAATGGGGCACTCAATGACAATGTTCCTTATGGTCTGATGAGTAGCTCAGAGTCACACTCTGGTGATAGTATGACAACTTCAATTCAGCCGAATACACTTCGAAAGTGATGGGCCCAACTTTTGCAGGAGGAAGCAAACGTTTATAATTGTTGCGTTCCTTTGGAAATTATTATTATGTCATGTGAACATCTTCTCCACATGGTTACATTTTCAAGAAAGAAATTCCTTCCCAGTTAATGAACACAAGTGAGCCAAACAGGAATCTTAAACAGTACATTCCCTTTGGATATTACACCACTCGGAATGTATCACACTTTAGTGATTCGATAAGTTATATTCAGTTGAATATTCATACCAGGGCAAAGAGTTAGATCCGAGTTTACGCGGTAAGACGGCTGTCCTGGACGCTGACTTGACGACGATTAATCTGCACATCAGAGGTGGATTTGTGATACCATTCCAGGAACCTGCGAATACCACTGTTTACAGGTAAGGGTATTCCGGAACCTACAAATACCACAGATCACCCCAGGTAATGTAACTCCGGAACCTGCATATTCCACTGTGTACAGGTAAGGTACATGTAAGATAATTCCAGGAACTAGCGCGTCACTGTATAGAGGTTAAATGCATGTACCCTCATAATAGAAGTAAGGTAACAGAAAAGCGTGGAAATACTTAAGTGTTGAGAGTACGATACCTAAAAAAACCTTGTAAATAATACTGTGCATAAAGGTGACCCAAAAGGAACCAGCTAACCACTGTGCATAGGAAAGGATACATGATCCTATAAATAATACTGTGCACAGGTAACTCCAGGAACTTGAATATACCACTGTATATAACCAGAGGATCCAGTAAGTGCCATTGTGTATGTAATAGGGAACCAGTAAGTTCCTTTTGTTTATGGAATAGGTAACTCCAGTATGCAAATACCACTGTCTATGAAAAGAATCTCAGTGAAAAATAGTTTCTCCTTGTATGATATAAGTACTCCTGTACACAGATGTATCATTAACCACTGAATACAGTCAGAACAAATGTGTGTGTGTTTTTGTCCCAGATGAAAGAATTCGTCAATTAAAATGTGTTTATCCTTACTCAACAGTCGCTTGAATCCAATGGGATTGATAGTTGCTCTTGATGATGAAGGAAACGCAAAGGGTAATCTATTCTGGGACGATGGGGAGTCCAGATGTAAGTAGTTTTTGCTTGCTGATTATTACTGATATTATGTGGTAACTGTCTTTTGGTTGGCACGGGCTGGAGGAGCTATAGGTCCCGTAATTTCCACTACAAAAGATAATTTCAGGGGTTATAGTTTCGCGTAACTCAGCGGGCAAGGGGGTGGGGTGCGTGTTCCCATTGATGTCGCCCCCCCCCCCCCGCCTGTTTGAAATCTGAACTTTTGAGATTAAAATTTACCCGAATAAAATGCTACTTTGCAATTTCAATGCTTTTAGAACTATTTTTCTCTTTACACGCAGACAATGTATTTGTTTTTACCCCCATCCACGTCAGATTATCTTATACCAAAAAATAAGAGCATTACCGTACACAACAAGAGCGTTGAAAAGAGGGTTTACTTCCTGTCTTTTATAGTCTATTTTGAATTTACTGAGTTTACTTCGAAAAGCCAATTAAAGAAATTATTCAGTACATCAAGCAAGAAAAATATTCGAAGAATTTATATACTCCGTATCTTTCAAATACAAAATTGTCATTGCTCTATCTGGCATAATTTGTGATCATTTATATACTATAGGTTATACGTTAATTATAGGTTATATCGGCAGATTCTATCACCAACGGAGACTACATACTTACTGATTTCGCCGCCTCTACTGTCGATGGATCGGTAAGGCGTATTCCCTGAAAATGCTTTTTGTGACTACTTTATGTACAAGTTTTTTTCTTTGTGGTTGATTTTTGTTGTTGTTGAAACTCAGAGCTTCTATAATGAAGAGCATGCTAACAGTGATGTGCTATACTTTTGAAGTTGCATGGCCAAATCTTTGCAGAAAGATTTTTTCGCTTTTCATTTTTTCTTCTCTCTCGGAACGAATTTTTACAGATTAGGCCTATGTTGACTCAAAATGAAAAATATACACACACTTTAGGATATAATACCTGCCAAATGCACATTGCACACAATACATGTAATACGCAAAGTACACGACTGATGGACTTGAGATAATGTTGGGATCCTGATCATAATTTATTTTATCTAATTACCACTTAAAATTTGATGATTTCCTGCAACATCTTAAACGACAGCTTATAACATTGTATAACAATAGTTTATAAAGAAAAAATTGTGGTCAATTTGGCCAAATATCGGACCTATCACCTTTAGCTTGTTATGTTTTGTCAAACAGGGAAACTTGATAGTAACCAACCGAGTAAGCAACTATGCTACGTCACTGGCATTCCAGACTATCCATGTGATGGGATTGAAGGGCACTCCAACTAAAGCAATGGCCAATTCTCAACCCGTTCCTGATGAACACACATCGTATGATGCGGATAAGAAGGTAGACATGTCATATTATAATCTAGTTCCAACTGAGACAGGGAAGTGACAGTATTTTTTTGTTACATTTATTATGTCCTTGTTGTGGATTCAAGATATCATCTTGTTCTCACGGGATAAGTCAAAATATCGTGGCAACGATATTTCGTTGAAACAATACCTCTATCGTGTTCACGTATCCGTTTATCACATAGAAGTATCCCATGTCACTTCCCGGGAACATCAGTTCCCTTAAGTTTCAAGTGAGTGTGGTATATACATTAATGCCAGTCCACCTTTTGCATTCAACACGTATAGACTCTTTGCCAGAAGACCGGCCTGGTCAGTTTACATCTAGGCAGGGCAACTGAGTGGGCCCTTAACGAGAGATGTAACGGCCAGCTGGCTACATGTTTGCCACTCGAAGAATTTAAAACTAGAACTGTTTTGTCCTGTTTTCTCCCGCATGGGTTTTTTATAGCAATAGTGAAATATTAACTTGTTTTATATAACACGTGAATGATTGCGATTCACTCAGTGGAAATGACTTATACACTCTAAAAACTTCCGGGGCAAAATTGTGTGGATTCTGGGTCCCAAAAATGGGTTAGGCCCTTTTCTGGGTCAGCATGACCCGGATTCTGTGTCAAAAATTACTCAAAACTCTGTGAAAATGATATTCCGAGTCAACATCCATTTTTTGTTAATCACTTTCCTGGTCAGCCTGATCCAGAAATGGGTCAGCCTCCCTGGGACCTGGAATAGACCCCTGGCCTTGCATTGGCCGCCATCGTTGATGCACGCCTGCACTTTTCTATTGTTTGTCATCAAAGATGGCGACCACTGACGTCATGTGCAATCCATCTATACGGGTCAATTCTGAATCGTGGGTTTCTAGAGAGAACCTTCCACAGATGACCCAGTGAGTCAACAATAAACCAATTTTCACTAATTGTTCTCACACACCACTCCCTTCCCCCACTTGTTGACAACATTTCTTGTTATAAAAGCATATCTAGATTTATACATAGGTAGCGTTATCTGAGTTTGTTTTAGGGACTGTCAACACTATCAAATACTGTCCCTTATCTTTAATGTTTGATATTGAGTAATACGTTTTATATGACTTGTATATATCTACACAGATGTTGACACTGACTGGACTGGATCTGGCCATCTCAACATCACATATAGTCAGTTGGCAAGACTAACTGAGCAAAACATACGTTTAGAATAACTTTTGCTTAAAATGCAAATGAAAGCATGCAATTTAATTTGTTAGGCCCCCCCCCCCCCCTATTAGTGATAATATTTTCAGCTATAACGACGTCGTAATATTTATGTTTCGAAACTTTGGGAGAGATCAGGCCGGGACTCGAACCTACAGTCGGATTGCTCTTCCACTCCTCAAAGATGGCTCAGTTCCGCGGTTCAGGGCAGAGTCGTTTATTGAGAGATGTGCGACAACTTGCAATCAGAAGCCATTTTGTGTCAAAAAACAAAACAAAAACGCATTGGCGAATACAGGTCCCAGACCAGTCTGCCCATTGGGTTGTGCTGCATTTGGACCGAAAATGGCGTCCAGAAACCATGTGACCGACGAAAACTGGTCCCTTTATGTTGCAACTCTATCAATACACAGCTCTGGTTCAGGGATGACAGCTGTGTCGATAGAGGGGCAGACAAGGACATTCTTCAGAAGGAATTGTGCCCTTGGTGATGCAAGCATGAAATTTGGAACACAGTCACAGTATGTCAAGACCATCTCACATTCGAATTTTGAAGAAAAAAAATTGGTAGAATAACAAGCAACTTTCACAATTTTCAAAATTACTTGTTATCTATTTTGTTTAAAGGACAAATCTGCTATGGCCATATTCCAAAAATCTTTCTCATGACGTAAACAGACTGTGTGCCCAAATTATCAAAGGCTCAATCCCGTCATCTACTTGCTATACTACGACAGGAACTCAGTGGAACATTTTACATCTTACGGAAATTCTTTAGGGATGATTTAATATGACACACGTTTGTCAGCAACGATAATTGCAAGTGATTAGACGTATAAATACGTTTTGTGTGTATTTGAACGCCGGTGAACATTGGTATCCCCGCTTGCATTACAGAGGTTAGGTCAAATTTTTTGCCGATTTGACCCGAAAATTCAGATTTTAATTTTAAATAGCTACTATTATATATTCGGTAAAGTTATAAGTTTTCAAACAAGGTATTGCACGTATACATCCGACAGTTAATTAAAAGTTTTGGGGATCTCAACCTAGCCTCGCGTCCATTAGCCATGTACAAACACTTTTGCATGTTACATGTATTTTGTGCATTTTAAAATAAGCAAATAAAATATAAATTGAATTATATAATTTCAACATGACTTCGTTAATTGCCCCCAAGAACCAACTACACCCCTGGGCGCGCACACGCAAGTTGTGTTAAATTACAACGCTCTGTTTGTGCAAATTTTGATTTTTATTGCGTACCGGAAGTTAGGAAAAATACATTCTTAAACCGGAACCTTTTTTATTTGAAATCGTTTTGGGAGCTGTTTTTCGCTTTGCTTTTTCCTTTAACTCGTAACTTTAGTTTGTGATGAAAACTAGAAAATAAGAAAACACTTCCTTTCCAAGAATGTCTTCACTCTTGAAAGACTGGTGCGGCTGGCACGTGCACGTCCACATCATTTTGTCCACATTGTGTGTACAATACTTGCTCATCCGCACACTTGCTGCGACACACAGCTCTGCGTTACAATGTTCTCTGTGAACATTCCTTCGTTCTGTGCACTTGAAAGAGAAACACATTCTTCAACGCGTGAAAACACATTGTGGACGTGTGCAAGTTCACATAGTGTTTCAAAACCTTGCCATGTGTGGTTCCCTTTTGTTCTCGGGTCAATATTTCGTATGTAATTCTTGGCCATTTCAATACAAAATATACACACACAAAAATTCTTGCACTTGCACGATCGTAGGTATACTGTCATAAAATTGATCTGGATAATGGCAAATTCTAACCATTATCAATCACCCCTCTCCCTTTAACAAGTAAGTAAACACGGGTTCCTTCTCATACCCCCCCCCCCCCCCCCACTGACCATCACTCTGGGATTGTCGAAGATATTGTGTATACATAACGATAACAATCTATGTTCTAATATGTGTGTGTGAAGTTTTATGTTAGCAAACAATCAAATCCATTTGTTTTAGAAAGAGCAATCGTCGTTGCCGAGCGTCGTACTCAATCGTCCAAAGGTTAATATTACGTGTGTAACTCAAACTTGTTGCTGCGTGGATGATAAAAATAGGAACGACGTTCAGCAATCTTAAAGGTAAGGTCTAGCCAATTAATGTAGCAGAACATTGTGCAAGGCGAGCCTTCTAACTTTCAAGATATAAATTCATACAGAAACCTTTAATTACATTTGGTTACTCAGAGAATATACATAACGGCACCTACATTAATTATTCAAGTAAACTAAAAGTAAATTAAAAGTCTTCGGCAGTACTTACATCATCCAGCAACAGATTCCAACATCCTCCTGAAGACGATCAGACCTTATATACTGATCGAAACGTCGAGTTGCCAACCACCGGTTCTTCTCGGAACCACCACTACTAAAAAGAGATTTTACACGTGGTAGCACCGCAAATCTTGCGTGATTGTACTCCCATCATGCAAAGATTCAAATCCTACTAAACTTAAAGTCAAACAGCGTGGTACAAAAATGAAGCGTTTCGCTGAACTCCTTAACCCATGTAAAATTATACTAATGTGGTGCCAAATGCTTAAGGCTCCGGGAAAAGGGTAGAAGAGTACAAGGCCGTGTCATACAGGGCAATTTTTCAGGCAACTTGAAGGCAACTCTAAACTGTGCTGTATTCAAGGAGAACACTTCAGCAGCACAAGGGACAATAACTCACTATCCCCCAGAAAATAATGATAAACTGGAAGGTGAATGACTTTTCTTTTTGTAAATTGCCTCTTATGGCATGGCCTGATGGTGCTTTGAGACTGTTTTCGAAAGCGCTCAATGCATGACAATGTTGTTACTTAAAACTAATTATCAATTATAGGATATAATGTTTCTCATAATGTGAGTACACTTTCACGATTTAATCAACCATTATCCTCACCTTGGCACTTTGTTTTGAGATTAAGTCAAAACACAACGACCAGACACATATACTACAGACTTTGTATAAAACCGAAACACCCAAAAGGTTAATCCATTAGTTGAAAAAGCTGTTTCGAGTATTAAAGTCCAATTCAACTGCGCACGTGCCCTTAGGCAAAGTTTAACGCATGTGCTCCGGTAGAAATATTTCAATTTTCTACAATTATTAACCTCTTAGTATTTATTTTGTAATTTTGTATGTTTTTGTTGAGTCATTTATTTGGTTGTTATTTTTGTATTTAATTTTTATTCACTTTTTATTTTTGTATTTATTTATTTATTTATTTTATTAATTTGTTCTATGATGTGGAGTTATGTTACTTCATTTATTTATTTATTTATGTATTTGTTAATTTATTTTCTTTCTTTATTTATTTATTTAATTATTTATTTATGTATTTATTTGTTTGTTTGTCGTTAGTTTGCCTATGTTTGCTTTTGTTTTTCATTTTATACAATGATCTACAATTAACAATGCCTAACTTTAGCTTAATCCTTTTTCGTATTTTTACTATATTTTAAAGCCATTTTTCTAAGAAATAACTTATTATTTTGATTGCAATAATCACTGGTAATTCGCTCTTTGTCTATACTGTCGGGTAAATTCCCGGGATATTTTAAAGTTTGTGTCACTCTTTTATTTACATGTGGACATTATGCCTTTAACCTCTTGATCATTCCGGGACGTATCAAAATAGATGAGTAAATACAATTTAGCAGATAACCCCACCGTTGACCTAACAACCACGCAAAGCAGGTTAGTATAGTTTTGTACTCCAACACAAAGCGCTGAATTTGTGTCCGATCAGCACAACTAAAAGTCAACTCGTCCCGATCGTTACAAATGCCAACCTGCCGTTAATATTGAACCATGAGCCGGAAGGCCTTGATCTGTGTTCTGGTGGTGGTCGTCGTCATCGTAGCTTTTTTGGCTATTTTCCTGCCAGTGTACCTCACACAAAACAATGACGTAGTAACACCACCAGAGAAACTCACACCCGACCAGCAGTTCTACCAAGATGTTAAAGACGAAGAAAGGTTAGTCTAAAAAAACTCCGGAGTCACAATTGACCCGGATTCCGGGTCAAGGGGGTCTGACCCATTTGTGGGTCATGCTTGCCCGAAAACTAGTCCAAAAATGGAATTTTGACGTGGATTCTGCGTCAGTTTGACCCTTTTCTTGGTCATTTTGATACAGATTCCGAGTCACAATGACCAAGTAGTGGGTCAGGATCCACGGGACCTCGAATCGGGGTCAATTCTGACCCATGAGTTTTTAGAGTCTGGTACGTGTTTATCTCACGCTTATTTAACCTTAATGCAATAAATATCAAAGTTTTCAGACTAACTCTAGTTTAAGAGTTGAAGAGTTGAAGAGTTGAAAAACAAAAGCTGTTTTCAATTTAGCTAAGTTTGGAATATTGGTTACCCGGTTGTTTTGGCAAACAAAATTGAATACAGTGCTATATAAGTTCGCATACCTCAAATCGTAACAGGATGAGTTTTAACTGGATAGGCAAAATTGCCTTAATAAGAATACATATTGGAAATTGGCTGGGGTTGCTGAAAAGATGAACGGGAAACCCTCCTATGATGACAGTATAGAACCCTCTCCTGCTCTGTTTTGATGCATGATTATGTAGATTTGACTGCTATCCCGATCTTGACGTCACGCCCAACAAGAAGCTCTGTGAGCAGCGAGGCTGCTTCTGGAAACCAGCGACTCTTGCCAAGGCTCCCGAATGTTTCTACCCACTGACCTATGGGTACCAGATGACACGGGTACCAGTTAACACTGACCTGGGATGGGAGGCTTACCTGAGCAGGTTAGATGGTGTGCCAAGCCGATATGGTAATGACATCATGAATCTGAAACTGGAGGTTGAGTTTCAGACAGATTCTCGGCTTCATTTCAAGGTAATTTTCCCCAAGTTGACAACTTTTGACTTTTCTTATCCGGACCGGTTTTTGTTACATTGATTCGATTACAGGAATCTCTCAAAACTCTACACTCTAAAAACTCCAGGGTCACAGCTGACCTCGATTTCGGGTCCCAGGGGCTGACCCTTTTCTCGGTCAGTGACCCCAAAAAATTGTAAAAAATTTGATTTTTACTAGAATTCAGCGTCAGTTTGACCCATGTCTGGCACGGATTCTGGGCCGTGCTGACCCGGAAGTGGGTCAAGTCACATGGGACTCGGATCCAGGTAAATTTCGACCCGGTAGTGTTTAAGAGTGTATCTTTTGAAGTCAGGAATTGCATGATTTTGTAATCAGTCTGAACTTTAATGTGCTAGGTAGCGAGTAACATGGTAATCGAGGAGTCAGTTCAGACTATACAAAACTAAAGTTTCGATCAGCATTTTTTTCATATCTGATGTTTTCGTTTTCCCTGTAAACAGATAACAGACGCCGATTCTCCTCGGTTTGAAGTTCCTCTTACAATTGACAAGCCCAACAAACAGCCGTCGGATCGTATGTATGAAGTCAGTTACAAAAACAACCCGTTCAGTATTCAAGTCCGACGAAAGAGCACAGGGGTTCTTATGTAAGGCCCTTTTGTTTTATATACCCATGTACAACTCATTTCATTTTATTATTCTTTCATTAATTCTGGCTGTGAAACAAGGACTCTAAGAAAAGTGAACTTTATCACCATAGGTCCTACTAGCCAAGAACCCAGAAAATTAGTCACGGGAACCCCCACGCAGTCAGGTAGTGACTGAAAACACAATCCACATAATGCCACCGGCGGGATTCGAACCGGGGTCCCAGAGGTGGACATCGAGGAAAGACACCACTACGCCAACCCGACCACTCATTGATGAATTTGATTGGTTGACCAGCCTCTTGCATCTGGCTTTTGCGGCACTGATCGGTCTTTGTGACTCAGTGAATTTAAGTAAAACCATTTCACCAGTGAATGCTATTACTTTTGAAATTCAGTTCTTCTTTTCGACTGTTGAATCTGATGCAATGGAGCATTCATTTCCAAATGAAAAGTGAATGATGAAAGTGAATGATATCTTTGTGACTTTGTGACTGAACGTTCATTGAACACAGATTTGATTCCTCTGTCGGTGGATTCACCTATGAGGACCAGTTTCTTCAACTGTCCACCAGACTACCGTCCAAGTACGTGTATGGCTTCGGGGAGCAAAATCACCAGAGATTCCTGCACGATGTGGACTACAAGACGTGGACCATGTTTTCAAGGGACGTCGCACCAGTAGTGAGTTACTGCGTAATGATCCTTGACCAATTTCATAAAGCTGTTACACACAGAGTCGGGTAGTAGTTAAAACAAATTGGGTATTTACAGGGCGCTCTTTACACTGCCACAGCACTTTACAACAACACCGTAAATTAACCTGCAGTTAGGGCCACTGTCAGCACGTGCAGATATATTTCAATATTTTACGTTGTCTTAACCACATCGTACACACTTGCCAGTTCGATTTCCTAAACTGGACCATGCGACACGTCTTAGAAGGGGGTGGCAACAATCAACCGGGGGCAGCGATTTGGTTAGGAGGGGGCAGGACAAAAGTCTGCCAGCATCCTTTATTTACAAAATCGGTATGTCAAAATGCCAATGGTAGACCAATAAACCAATAAATTACCAAACTTAATTATTTAAGCAAACAAATAAGCTTAAATTAACCCATGCAATACCAGGACATGTAAACAAGACACTCAAATGAAACAATCGTTGAAAAAAATGCAAAACAAACCCTCAGAACCTGTGGAAAATGCTTGGAAGCGTGAGCTGACAACGTACCGCGGGGGCCTTGCAATCAGTATGTCCCTCGCTAGAGGGTTGGATGAAGCGAAGCAAATAAATTTTAAAAAATCAAATATTGGGCAAAGACAATGGACCTTTATCATGCTGCCAACATCTTGGTGAAGTGTCCTGTTTTTAATTACAGTGCTGAATGCTAATATTCATTGCTCAAAAAGGAACCAGACTATTTCTCCTTCCGGTCTGTTTTTTGTTACATTAGTTTGAATGAGAGAAAATCAAGATGGCTGCACCGTGGTAAAGGTCTATTGGTCCTTGGCAATCAACGATTGAACAGGAACATTTTGAGAAAGTTTCCTGAAAACTTTCAAAGACTCTACAGAACGGATTTACTTTAGGGAGACAGAGTGCGTTAAAAGTGTCTGAACCACGATGGTATACCTTGACGAGACTGGTGAGGTTTGCAGAGCAAGGTTCATAGTTCATGACTAGGTCCCTGTTAATTTGTGCTCAGCAAGTGAAATACCATGTCATTGTCATCGTAACAACTGGTACCTTGCTATTATTGAGCTAAGCAAGCAAATTTTTGTCAGCACTTGTTTTCTGCTTTTACATATTTATGAAATCGGGCTATGAGAGCCATTATGACGAGAGTGGCATTGATGAAGTTGCCGATTATGTCAAAATGGCATTCGTAAAGATGGATGGAAAAGACCCATATTCCTTCATTCGATGTGTATAGATCCTCACATACTCACTACTCATTAGTTGTAATTCACATTCATAGAAAGAGACCAAACTACTTTCCTTTTGCGGTCTATTAGAAAACGAGCGGCCGTTTCGTGGGGTTTATCTTATTCGCTTCAATAGAGGATGAACACACTACACACTGTACATGTGTGCCATAATTTATTGTCCAAAGTGAAGGAATATAATTGTAAAATATCATATTTATTCGGGGATTATATAGTACTATAAACGGTCTTCACTGACATTCATAAATTTCACAGTAAACCCTTTCATTGTTAACCATTGCTCTGTTGCAACACGCACTTATAATTTAGACAAATGTTGTTTTTTGACTACTTACGAAATGGCCGCCGCTGCGTAACTAGGCTAGTGCGCCCTCTAATTCCTATATAAACTCTATGGTTTGGGTACAGTTGAATGGAAGAAACAGCATGGTTGTAACCTCACAAAAGACTATAAACCAAGTGATATTTTTAAGCTGCAGTTTTATTACTAGACAGAGGTGTTTATGGTGTGGAAATCATGTCTGACTATACCAGTCGTACTGATCCTAATCTGATCATCTGTTTCATCCAATTTTTGCCAGGATGAATGGAATTTGTACGGCCACCATCCCTATCACATGTGTGTTGAAGACCGCGGTAACAACGCTCATAGCATCCTCTTCTTGAACAGTAATGCAATGGGTACGATAAATTAGATGTTTAGATGGTTAATGTCAGTTATTTGCATTGTGATAAAATGTCTGTTTTTGTTCAGGAATGGGGACGTTTTACATTTTAACTTGAAAAACGTTGTTAGAACAATTTTTGTTTATTATTGTTTTGATTAACAGTATTGTGTTCATTGAACGCTTTGTTTATCAATCGCTACCTTTTGTGGCGCTTTCGTTTATTTTTTAGATATCACATTGCAGCCTTCACCCGCCCTGACCTACCGTACTATTGGAGGAGTTTTAGATTTCTACATATTCCTCGGACCAACCCCCGAGAATCTAGTGTCGCAGTACACAGAGGTAGGACAAATCTACCCGTATAGAGATACTCGTTATAACGAGCACGTTGTAAAGAGAGTCTTATAAAGAGTTCATAAAAAAGTCCCGAATCTCATTTTGTCATTGTGTTTCTTTGATCTGGTGTCGCCTTATACAACGGTACTGTTATAAAGAGGTAAGTTGGTGTGCGTCCCATCGACCTTGTTATAACGAAATACCAAATTCGACTGTAGCTGTTAAAACAAATTTTACAGATTACCAAAAATAACATCCTATCAAACAAACAAAAAAAGTTGTATAGTTAAAGTTGTCTTGACTTGCAATTACCTCTATAGGGATATTCGATTGTTCGATCGATTTCATTTTTCTGTCTCTTTCTAGGCAGTGGGTAGGCCGGCCATGCCGCCATACTGGGCCTTGGGGTTCCAACTCAGCCGATGGAACTACAACTCACTGGATCGTGTCAAGCAGGTAGTCAAGGAGATGAGAGACGCGCAGATTCCCATGGTAATGTATAGTGACCATGAATCATTCATACTAAGGAAGGTATTGCTCGACTCTGATTGGCTGGGGCTTTGGCTCTTTTTCCTGTCTCTGGTGATCGAGTGTATATACTGTAAATGGCAAGGAGATTTAACCATTGTTCCTTGATTTGTATTCGTCTTTCTGGACATTATAAGTGAAATAGTTGGCTGCAGGTGTTGACTGTAGGACAGATCTGTGGACATTTTGCTAGTTTTGTGTGGTGCTCGATCTTTTTTCTTCTCTTTTTCTTTTTTCATTTTGTTAATATTATACAGATCTCAGTAAAGAGAAAGAGATCATTGAGTTGCACAAGCATCATATTGTAATTTCTTAGTCAGCAAAGAGTTACCCCCTACCAAAGACTCATTCCCTCATCAACGGAAGTAACACTCCTAGATTCCTGGTGTTCATTCACTAGGAACAACAGAATCCTTCCTGTCTCTAAGTAGTCAAGAGAACTTGGTGTCTAGCTTGATATTAATGATGATGCATGATATAGGAAACTAGCTTTGCTGTATATGATTATTATCCAATACAGAGACATGTTTGTTCACAAACAACAGCTCAATTTTAAAGTCCTCCGACTAAAGAACTTGTTGCTAACTTGCTGTGTCAAATAGTTCGGGCAGGCTTTTTTAAACGACGAATTCCCATGACCGTGACTTTGCAGAGTCAAGCATTTTTAAGGCGATATAATGTCTCTCGTAGAAATGCCACAACAAAGCACTTTAAATATTCTAAGCATAAGTTAACATACGTAGGCAAGGTTATGTCTTAACACAAGTGTTATCGAGTTAAGTTTGTAGTGACACCATGTGCATACATCTCTTTTGAGTAGTGGTGGTTTGACAACTCAACGTTTTCATCAGCAAGCTCTGAGAACCACCACTTCTCAAAAGAGATATTTGCACATTGTGTCATCCCAAACCTCACTTGATTGTTACTCTTCCATGCAAGGTTTCAAATCCTAATTTAACCTAAATGTTATTCCATTTTCTTCTTATCAGGATGTTCTATATGGTGATATCGATTATATGGATCGATACATGGATTTCACAGTGGATGAAACCAATTACGGCAAGCAAAATCTGTCAGACTTTGTTGACGATTTGCATGCCCTTGGACAACGATATATCATTATACTGGTAAGCTCAGAGAGATTTTAACGATATGAACTTCGAAGTTAGTATCAAAGCAACAGTGAAAATTAAACAAGCCTAAATACAGTGAGATAACTCATGTTGTGCACTCTTGTTTTACAGGATCATTGCATCGGTAAAGAGGTTGGCTACGACGCGTATGACTCGGGAGTGACTCAAGACATCTTCATTAAAACCCCAGAAGGGAAGGTCTTGGAAGGAGAGGTAACTAAATAATCCAAATGTAAAAACAAACGAGTTGAAACTTGTTAGTAGTATAACAAGTTTGGTTTACACATTGAGCTTTACATCAAATACTTATGTTTTAAAGATGCTAGTTCCAATTTTTGGCCGAGCTATTTTTACAGATTTGAGAAAGTTATAAGCTTCCATTTAAGATGTTTGCCCACAAGAACATCTGCCAATGAAAAGTGACAGGTCCTATTTAATTAAAGCTAACATTATCTCACGCCACGTACAAACAATTTTGCATGTTAGAAGTATTTTGTGCATTGTCCGTGGCATATGCACAAGATTTGGCAAGTTTTTTCGTTTTTAAAAACATTCTTTCGACGAAAATTGTAAAGCACTATTAAGCGGTACTTGAAACTAATAAGTAAATAACTTTCTTCCTTGTGGCGATATCAGCGCCTCAATTTCATAGAGGAATTTGAGCAAACAAATTGTTTAACTACAGAAAAAATGGTTTCCCATCCGAAAATATTTATGTGATGTATGTTTCTGGTGATTGGTTTGATAGAAATTAAATTATCTTTGTGAAAGTTTTCGGTTTAAATTGGCTCTTTTAATTGTGTTAATGTTGTTTCATGATAAGGTATGGCCGGCAGTCAACGCCAGTGTGTACCCAGATTTTACCGATCCCGATGCTACCCCATGGTGGACAAGGTTATGCGACAACTTCCATGATGAAATCGCCTACGACGCGCTATGGATTGTAAGCTGATTACACTTACTGATGAAAACAATGTCGATGGCCTCGTACTAAAAAGCCACTGGATCACAAACAGACTGATCCCTTGTCTTTATACGTACGAATAGAGACAAACACTGGTCTTACAAACCCAATGGTTTCATTGGCTAAACATATACGTGCAGAGACCAACTACCAGAATTATTCTACATAAAAACAGTAAGGGTGTTTAGATTATTTTAGGAATGCTTTTCACCCTTTGATAGTAATAGTAATTTATTTACGGTGACCTACTGAATAGCCTGGGGCTGATTCTTGGCTTATCATGTAACTGAATATTTTCTGATCAACTTATTTTATCTAAGGACATGAATGAGCCGTCGAACTTCGTAGCAGGGTCGCAAACTGGATGTGAGGAAAACACAATCAACAACCCTCCATATATTCCAAGTAAGTTTACATCAGATACTGAGAGCTTTATACTAAAGGGACAGGTAAAAAAATTGAAAAGGTAAAACAAATATCAAAATTTTGTCGTTCCCTCGAAATACTGTTTCGTTACCTCGAAATACTATTTCGTTCTCTCGAAATACTATTTTGTTCCCCCGAAATATTATTTCGTTCCCTCGAGTTAATATTTCGTTCCCTCGAAATCATTTCGTTCCCACAAAATAACATTTCGAGGGAACGAAATAACATTTCGAGGGAACGAATTAATATATTATTTCGTGGGAACAAAACATTATTTCGTTCCCTCGAAATAATAAATCCGACCGAGTGATTGTCTGTGGGTTTTTTCACAGAGTTTGGGAGAGCACTGAGCATACAGTGCTTAATACACATCGGTATAAGGGTAAAACCAAATTAAAAATGTTTAAGTTTTGTTAAAATTTCTCCCCGGTGTCATTCTGCAATGCATTTCATGTTTTAACTCTAATTATTACCTTTACTTGGCAGATATTCTTGGTCGTATTATGCCAGACGGTAAACGTGGACTCTATGATAAAACAATCTGCATGGATGCCAAACAGCAATGGGGGAACCATTACGATGTGCACAGTCTGTATGGACACAGCATGTCTATTGCTACACATGAGTAAGTCAGCAAGAGTGCACAAATTCATTTGTTCTTTTTTTTGCGATGGCTACTTGCCCCAAAAGGGACATATGATGAAAAAAAGTCACGTATACCAAGAAATAATTTGAGTTCTTTATTTTGTGCACTCGAAATAATTTGTATTATTACGTGCGCTCGAAAACGTTTCGTGCACTTGTGCAAGGACAACATTATTTTGGGTTTACATAATGACTATTATACTCAATTTTACAAAAGATTTTCGAAAGATAGTCTCTCAAAGTTGACAATCTACGATAGCTTTCTAATTTTTTTTTGCGATGGCTACTGGCCCCTAAAGGGACATATGATGAAAAAAAGTCACGTATACCAAGAAATAATTTGAGTTCTTTATTTTGTGCACTCGAAATAATTTGTATTATTACGTGCGCTCGAAAACGTTTCGTGCACTTGTGCACGGACAACATTATTTTGGGTTTACATAATGACTATTATACTCAATTTTACAAAAGATTTTCGAAAGATAGTCTCTCACAGTTGACATTCTACGATAGCTTTCCAACATTTTGTAACAACAAAATCTATGCAGCAAAAAATGAAAGTGATAAAAACACTAATTTCGTCTTCACTTGTTTTGCTATTGTAGGGCACTGAAGACTGTCTTTCCAACTAAACGAAGCATGGTTCTCTCCCGTTCGACGTACGTTGGGAGCGGAGCGTACACCGGTCACTGGCTAGGGGACAATCAGAGCCAATGGCGGCAGATACCATGGAGTATTGTCGGTAAGTATGATGAGTCTCGACCTTATGTCATGTCATGTTAAGCGTGATATACTGCTTAGTACATTTCTTTGCGAAGTAAACAAGTTAGTGGGGCAGCAGTCGAAACAGAAGTGTGAGCTCTATAGCAATACAGACGCTAACCTCTTTCTTTTAAGCAAATGTTTTCTGTAGTCAGCGATTTTGAGGCAAATATACTAAATTCATGAAACAGGGTCCCTGAACGTATTGCCCTTTGCTTCAAACTAACCGAAAAACACATTCATTATGTATCCGAGGACATACGGTTTTCCTTTTCTGATAAAGGTACATTACTTTGTATATGACTATTCTGATAAAGGTACATTACTTTCTATATGGCTGGCTTCCAAGGATCAACTTGACCACACTTTTTGATCAATATCGTAAATTTCGTCCGGAAAAATGACGTACATCCCATTGCTATGTTGTCCGCATCATCAATTGTATGTATGGTTGGTCTACATGCCCAACTGTCAATTAACCTTTATACGCGACCGTGACCGAACCAAGTGGCTTTGGCATGGCCGTTGGCTACAGCGACAACATTGACAAATGGGTCTTTTCAGCACCCGGCCGTATAGCCACTTTTGAAGCCATAAGTTCGGACTATTTCTGTTAAAAAAAAACTTGTCTCCTTTCTCCTTTCTCCCTAGGAATGTTGGAATTTAGTCTCTTCGGCTTTACATACGTAAGTTGTTTCTTTTAGAAACATTTAGTCACAAGACAGTTTTAAGCTCAGCTCAGATCAACCAACAACATTTGCGGCCCATCAGAGAAAAACCGTGCAATGAAGCTCTGCTTTATCTCAGCACCAATTCATAATACGTCATTTCCCAAGGTACTACGTTTTAAAAGCTCCACTGCTAACGAATGGAACGCATGTCCTAAATACTAGTCCACCAAGCTTATCTGATGGTGCCATGCCAGTTCGAATCCTACGTTTAGCAGAGGGAACCATGTATTCGTTTAACACAATGTTTCGCAAGGTGGCGTTTTACAGTAGTTTTTTCCAGTCTTTAAAAGTACCATCTACAAAGATAGAGTCACCTAATGTGAGCAAAGTTTGTACTTTTTTTCAGACTGGTTCGGATATATGCGGCTTTTGGTTCGCGACTACCTATGAAATGTGTCTACGATGGAGTCAAGTTGGTGCCTTCTATCCCTTCGCCAGGAACCACAATGGAAGAGACTGGCCGGTAAGTTCCATTTTGGTATGTAATTATACCTAACTGAAGTTGAGGCCGTGTGTGTTTTTCTGCAGTGTTTTGGTATTCGATTTTGTTTTCAGTATTCTGGAGTATACCACTCGATTACCAGTATGATGGTAATCGTACTCGCACTCGAACTCGGCAAGCAAAATACTCGTACTCGAAGTCCATATTCGATACTCGATTTAAAAAAAAAATAGTCTGTACTCAAAGTCATGTACTCGGTATTCGACTGAAAATGTCTACAAACTATGCAGAGCTATGTTCGTAATGTAAGACCCACTTATTTACACAACACCATGGAACGGATTACGAGGTGCTGTTGAGCAATTTGCAGCAAATCATACAAGAAAACACTGGGGGCAAACCCCGTGCATTACAAAACTCACGGGACCTACGGCTTTGCGTCCCATTCCGAAGGACAAGTATGATGGTTATACAGTGTCTTGCTTTAGAACGCAAGTGTCAAGACTGGGACTGGAACTCACACTCTGCTGATCAGAAACACCAGGGTCCAATTTCATAGAGTTACTGTAGCAGAAAATATTGCTCAATAATTTTCTGTAAGGAAAAATAAGCAGGATACCCGTCCCAAATGGTGCGTGTGATATGGCATTTGGGCTGGTAACCTTATTCTGTTAACACATGTGTTTTGTTTTAGCAACTCTATAAAACTGGACCCAGAGTTTTAGTCCAGTGCACTTGACCCCTCGACCATGACATACCACCAAAAACCATTAAATGGATCCAACCATTCCCCTGACTGGACAAGCTTAGCCCTGACTGACTTGAGTTACTGACTGGGAACACTGCTAAACAAACATCTATACAATTCACAATACATCCAATATTTCACAACCATGTGCAGCTTCTTCATTTGTAAAACTTTACCATGGTTATACTCATTTCCAGGCGCAACATCCAGCAGCATTCGATGGTGCATTCTCAGCCAACGCCAAAAAGGTCCTTGAAATTCGCTACAAGCTCCTGCCGTTCTTGTACACGCTGTTTTACGAGGCTACGACGACGGGAACAACAGTTGCAAGGCCGATATTACACGAGTAAACTGATTTATGCGTTTCTCATTTTCTGTAAAACGCTAATAATTTGTTGAAGTGTCGTAAATTTTGGCCAATGTTATTTGGAAATCTCATTGAAACCCTTCAATTCTCATCAACAATATATTGCCCGGAAAGTTGGGAACCCATCCATAACCATTCAATTGTAACGGTTGTGTAATAAACAGATGTACAGTGCTCAAAACTTTTTGTTATCGTGGGGGTGCTATCATCCATGCAACATATTTGCATCTTGTGGATGATATTGGCTGGTCGCAAGAAGGTTTTCAACAGTTCAAATCGTGTATTTTGTCTCCAGGTTTCCAGAGACTCTAGGAATGAACGTAGACCGACAGTTTTTATGGGGCGCCTCGTTTCTGATCACACCAGTGCTCGAAGAGGTAAGCAGCAGTGTCTGCAAGTTTTGTTAACCGCATTATATACCTTTCTATTGCAACGTCACAGCCCGAGTTTTTGCCAAGCAAGGTCGGAAAACTATGGAAAGCCATAAATGCAAAGCAAAAATGGATATCAACAGTTTGTAACAATCTTACCCAAATACTTAAAAATAGTGTTGAATTCGTTGCAAACGAAGCAACCAATCATGGGATGTATTTCTTTTAATTGAAAGTTTGCAGAAATGTTGAATTTGGTCATATTATCTATTAACATGATTAAATGTTTTGGTAACATTCGGCATTCCATGCCAGCCAGCACCGGGTTTTTTTTTATCAACAACAGAAAGGTCTAGAGGCACGATTTGATTTTTGAAGCTTTGCGTTTTGGTTTACGTAAAATGAAACGTAGTTCACCTGTAACAATAATGCGGTAATATTTTCTTATGAAAAGTGGTGGTTCTGGGAAGATCGTAGAGAATTTACTTCTTGTTTTTGAACAGTCTGTTGGGACCAAATTATATGTCTACACATTTGCCTGTGCCTCAAACGGAGCACAATGCTGAAAAACTTTTCTTACCCATGGCACCTCGAAGAGTCAACTCAACAGTATTTCAAGGAAATATTTTTCACCATTATCGCGGTTTTCTCTGATTACACACAGGCAGTGTGTAGGGTCCCAAATCTGTTGTTTCCCATCATTGCAATTTTGCCTGGCAATGCAGGCATGCAGTGCTTAATGGGTGGGGTACATTAATACATTTATCCAATATTTTAGATATTCAACTATTTCCAACTACGTGTTGCATGATGTATACACAACACCAAAGCACAAAACACGGCAGTTGTTTACAGAAAGTGATTTCACTCGGATTGTAATTAAACAATTTTTTAATCAAACTTTCTTTTGTATTCCCAGGGAAAAACAACCGTAGAAGCCTACATTCCCGACGCACGTTGGTACGATTACTACGATTCCCCGGTAAGACTTTTGATTTATTATGAAACATACATTCCGCATTTTAGATTTGCTTAGTGCAGTTTCTTTCCTGCCTGTCACTAATGTGGACCCCAGTTCGCATCCCGGACTGCACCTTACATGTGGGTTGGGTTTTCAGTCCCTACCTTGTTTGCATGGGTTTTCCGTGGGGTTTTCCTCCAACACAGACATCTGGGCCCAATTCCGTAAAGCCTGTAAGCACAAAAACTTGCTAAGCACAGAAAAATATTGCTTAACAAAAACAGGTTACCAGCCAACATTCCATAAAGTCTACATTGTTGCCACTGGTACACCGCTCATTTCTTGCTAACAAATTCCGAGAGAAAGATTGATTGTGTTGTTCGTTTGGATGATTTACATTCCCTGATCAATACCAGGGCAAAGAGGTAGATTCAAGTTTACGCGGTAAGACGGCTGTGCTGGACGCCGACTTGATGACGATTAATCTACACATCAGGGGTGGTTATGTGATACCATTCCAGGAACCTGCGAATACCACTGTTTACAGGTAAGGCCACTCCTGGAACCTGTTAATATGTATCACTATCTATTGGTTCTAGGGTCCTGCAAATACCACTGTGGATACGTAAGGCCACTCCTGGAACCTGTTAATAAGTATCACGGTCTATTGGTTCTATAGGAACCTGCAAATACCACTGTGGATACGTAAGGCCACTCCTGGCACCTCTTAATAAGTATCACTGTCTATAGGTTCTAGGAACCTACAAATACCACTGTGGATACGTAAGGCTACTCCTGGAACATGCTGATGAGTTTCGCTGTCTGTTGGTAAGGTTAGGAATCTGCAAGAACCACAGCAACTTTAACTTGAGATGTTCTACTTCTTGAAACATTACGCTTGTGAGCAGGTCAACACAATGTTTCGAGTCCCATGTGTGTAGACATATGCACTTCGGGTCAAAATTGACCCGGATTCCATTTTTAAATAAGTTTCCGGGTCAGGCTGACCCAGAAATGGGTCGGGCCTCCTGGGAATCCGTGATTTATTAGCTGGTGCGCAGGATGGCATAATTCTCCTACACTAAACTGTTCATTTAGCCTTCGAGAAAGACTCTGCTAGGGACGAAACTCAGGCCACTAACTATTTTTTTTACACTTTAAACTGATTACATATTCTTGTACCCATCTATTTCGTTGTGTATTGTTTGGAGCTGAATGAGACTGGTGATTGGTTCAAGTTCAACAATCAACATAGCTTTGTAATTCACGGGATACAAATCTTGAATTGTCTTGACTCTTACCTTAGCCGTATGAACCCGATGGGGTTGATTGTAGCTCTAGATGACAACGAGCTGGCGAGTGGTAAACTTTTTTGGGACGACGGCGAATCCAGGGGTGAGTATATTGTGTTTAGCCACAGAATCAGCCTATAATGAGATTTCTCATTATAGCAAAAATAAATTGGCGATTCAAGTCAAACATGGAGATAATTATTGCGGCAGTTACTTTCCAATCTTTGTGAAAGAAATTCTGGTATAAGAGAGTTATAAAAGACGGTAATTTCCTTGGAAAAATTCAGATAGGCTCAATGGATGTGTGCAGATGGAAAGTGAAGGGTGCCATCACCCTATTAGAATTATCTCAGAAATAAACAGTTTTTAGTTTTCCCTGTGATCGTATGTGTATTTAAACTTTGCCGATGTGACCACAAAAGTCAATTATATCATATTAAATGTGTTCACAATGCCATTGATTTGTTTTTCTATCTCTCTATCTCTCTTTCTTCTTCGGGCAGATTCTTTAGCCAATGCAGAATACGTTCTTACGGAATTCTCTGTAAAAAGGGACAGCGGAAAGGTAAGAGAAGACAGTTATAGTTCCCAACTGACGTCACACAGTGAAAGTCGGCCATCTTTACAGGCAAATAATGTTTGAACGCACATAAAAAAAGCGTTGTGTGGGAAAATACTGCCTGTGGTACGCGGGAGATTCATCAAAATGGTTACAATGAATAAATCTAGGGGTAAAACAGTTACATACGGCTCAATCCAAACCCAAGCAGCTCGTAAAGATGGCGTCTATTGTGAACTATCTATATTGTATTGAATTAGTATTGTAAATGAACTGTATTACTTGAGTCACGTTTAAGATATCTCATTATTGAGATAACAAGTAACGATCACCTGACGGGTGAGAATTCGACCCGGATTCCCGGTGCTGGGGGCCTGACCCATTTCTGTGTCAGTATAACCTAGAATCTGTGTCAAAATGACCCAGACTAGGGTCAAACTAGACTTGATTTCAAGTCTGAGATCGCGATTATTCCTCTGCATCAGCCACGAAAAACGCCCCCACAGATTAGCTATCACGCGGACGGAGGAACCCTGCGTGACCCCATCAAAAAATTTATACACACTTACGCCATCGGACTGCAATCAACAGTCCGTTTGTGCTTGCGTGTAATTTTTTTTTGTGGATAACCCAGTCACTTCCAAATGGCCCAAAACCTTTAGATATAGACCCTTTTGACTAAATCAAACATATTCAAGCACAATTGTTTTTTTAGATGAGCCCACATTTGTCTTTTCTGTAGATTGTATACCATATGGTTCAATTCACTTAGCAGTGTCCATTGGCCCCAATGATAAATAATTGCTGTACAATTCCTATGGGAATTCCGGGAGAGCTGGTCATTGATGGATTTTTTGTGTGTGAAAGAGACCCCGGATGGGAACAATACCTTTTCCATGCTATTTGGCTAGGTGTAGATGAGGAACTTGGATTTTTTTCGATTAAAAAAAAAAAATGGCGGAGTACTGATTATTTAATTAAAAACGGACTGTTGATTGCAGTACCATGGCACTACGACAGGTTAATCTACAAGAGGGCGCTATTTCAGGCAATAATGTATTGGCTATCGGGTAGACTAAAAGCCACGATCGCAGACTTGGAACCAAGTCTAGGGTCAAACTGACGCAGAATCGTAGTCCAAGTCCCATTTAGTGACCAGTTTCCGGGTCAATCTAACCTAGAAATGGATGAGGTCCACTGGTACCCGGAATCTGGGTAAATTCCGACCCAGGAGTTTTAGACTGTAGGCTAAGTGTTGTTGTTGGTTTTTCTTCTTTTGTTGACTTGGACGTCTCTTTTTACGACAACAACATTTTAACTTTCGTTGCTTGTATTGGAAGGGTGATAACAAAATCTTCTTACAATTGTCTTTCATTTTCTTCTCTTTTGTTTACAGGGAATGCTTATGATCACCGCAAGCATCACCAATTATGCCAGTACATTGGCATTTGAGACTATCCACATAATGGGGTTAAAGAGTGTTCCAACAGCGGCTGCAGCAAACGCTGTTCCAGTACAAAGTCAGAACTTTCAGTTTGATGAAACCAACAAGGTAACCCAAAGTTGTGGGCTGGTGTTTTGTTTGGTTTTTATTTTATTTTCCCCCCATTGTTTCATTGACAAACAGCAATGTTTAACTTTTAATAGGTGGTTTTATAACCACAACAATATTATATAATATGGAAATTATTTACGGAAAATGATTTGACAATGACTGTAACTGATGTAACTGTCTGCCCTCAATAGCCTGTGATAGCATGTGATACTTTGAATGTATTGGTTTGTTTGTTTGTTTGACAGATGCTGACGCTGACAGGACTAAATCTGGGGATAACCAACTCACACACCGTAGAGTGGACAGATTAAAGACTAAAATAATATTAAAGAAGTTGAACATCAAAAATATAAAATTATAAAACTTAGTAAATTAGGCCCTTTACACCAGACATTTTTTAACAAGGGACTAAAATAACATCGATGTTAAAAATTATAAATTCCAGTCGCGGGACAGCTATCCTTGTTAAACAACCAAGGGCCCTTGTTATTTTTAACAGATGATACAGAACTTCTTACAAAAAGCAACCATGTTAAAATCACCACGATATGTAGTGTGAAACGATTATTGCGCCATAACCAAGAACCCTTGCTATGGCGATAATAAAAAGTCTCTTGCGAAGAACGTGTCACTACTAGAAGAAAGTGTTCAGTGAATGAACACTCATGACCTCTACCCCAACCCCCACCCCAACCCCCAACCCCAACCCCAACCCCCAACCCCCGCCCCAACCCCCAACCCAACCCCCGCCCCAACCCCCACCCCAACCCCCGCCCCAAGCCCCACCCCAACCCCCGCCCCAACCCCCGCCCCAACCCCCGCCCCAACCCCCGCCCCAACCCCCGCCCCAACCCCCGCCCCAACCCCCGCCCCAACCCCCACCCCAACCCGAAAATAGGGGACGTTTTCCCTGCATTAAAACGAAGGGACAGACAAGCGGGACCCATTACGAGGACCTTTGTTACTAGTGCTCATGTGAAAGGGCCTTTTCAAAACAAATGTTCACTAACAACACTAAACAAAGACTTAGGCCGTGTCCGAAATGGCGACTTCGGCTACAGCTATACGGCTAGGGCGCGCGCGTCTGCATATATGCTGAAACACTGACAGACGCGCACGCCCTAGCCGTAGCTGTAGCCGAAGTCGCCGTTTCGGACACGGCCTTATTATTTCAGTATACTCAAATACGTCACGCAATGACCTTATATCACATGAAACCTCTCAACTTCTGGAGAGTTACAGTCTGTGGTGCTAGCACATCAAGCTAAATCAATCATAAAAATCATCTCTGCCCTCCAAGAGAAGCAATTATAGTTTAGTGTTGTGCTCATGTCTTGACCAGGATTCGCACCTACACCCTCATTATATCGAGTCCGGTCACTAGACCGTTGGGCCACGACAAGCCCCATTTAGATCATTTCATTGTTGAATTAGACTTAAATGACGAATACGTAATTAAAACCCTCAAAAGAGGCACAGTGTTGTAAGCGCATGCTAATATATTGTAATATTTCCATTGTCTTAGCCACATTGTTCACACTGGTCAGCTCATATTTAAGCCACGATATTCTAAGCTGGACTACGCCACACACCCTAGAGGGGGTGTCAATCAACATTGGACGGTGATTTAGTTAGAAGGGGCAAAACAAAACTCTGCCAGCATCCTTTATTCTCAAAATTGGTCTGTCAATTGTCAATGGTAGATGAAACCAAATTATACAACTTAATTAATAAGGCAAACATGTAAGCTTAAATTTACCCAGGCAATACCTGGACAAGTGAAGAAATCGTTAAAAAAATTCAAAATAGACCCTTTTAACCCACAGAAAACACTTGTCTGCACGTGCTGACAACTTTTACGCAGTTACGTCGGTCTCAAACAGGTGCCTCGTTTGAGGGTTTTAATTAAAAGTGGGGCCTACTGTGCTTAGTTTCTAACATCTATACAGTGTCAGTTTAATTTTGTTGTTGAGTTAATTTGTATCATAGCTGCGACTTACTGCAACCCATACTGCTCCTACCAATTTAATAAAAGTCAACAATTTACAAAATTTACTTGTGTTCTTTTTTCTGCATATTATAATTCATTTTGGTGCATTTCGAATAAAACGAAATTATTAATATCTAATGGGGAAAAAGTCACACACAATTACCATAGCTTTGTTCTTCCACCTTTATTTTGTAATGATTCAATAAAGATGGACAACATGTTTAAAGTATTGTGCCATTGTGAGTGTTATTTGTTTGTTTGTTTGGGTTTTTTTTTTAAATATCAAGTTATAAACCTTAAGGGAAACTGACTGGGTAATGTTTTCAATAGTTTGGGGTTGAACAAAGACAACTTGACTAGAGCGGGATTTGAACCTACGACCTCCGGTTTAACGTGCTGCCAACTTAGCTATCTAGCTCTATGTTGGCGGTCTCCCTATTTTGTAAAAGGAGATCGCCGGAAGAAGATTTTACAAGATGGTTGTAGTGTGTGTTTATTGAAAAAGGATGACAATTTGCTCTTCCAAAAGTCAATGATGTTACATGACTTTCCTTGACTTCCTACAAAACAACAGTGTGCCTGTACCTGTTGGCCTACAAGTATTAAAAAAACTATGTTTATCTAAATTTAATTTGAATCATTCATACTACATAATAGGTATACTACGCTAGACAGTGGCAAGCACAACATCCAACAGACGAAAACAAACATCAACACCTACAAAAATATGCCCCACGCTATTATGTGTCAATGATTAACTAATCCGCGCATTCTTGCTTCGTTGAATCACTACACGGTTTAGTGTTGTATCAATAGTCATTACGATGGCAGTGAATGGTACTGCTTAGCCCATAAAAACGTGCACTTTGGACCGTCGAGTTACCAATTAATGAAAAATATAAAAGAGACTGATCTCATATCTGCAAAATAACCGCCATGGGCGGCAGCCATTTTGAAAATAATATCAAAGCTGCAAATATTACACCAAAGTTTGAGTTTGGAATGAAAAATTATTACTAGGCATAATAAACTGAACTGCTAAAAACAAGACTGAGCTACATTAATAAGTACGCTAAGCACACGGTAAGGAACGCTACAATTTTTGAAGTGAAATCGAAGGAAGAAAAGAGGTTTTGTGTGCGTGATTGGACGCACCCTTTCTGGTGAATCGAGTAGACGACCATACAGCAAATATGGCGCTGAAGGGAGCACTGGTTGTAGGACTGTGTGTGTTCTTAGGGTGCATGTTCCTCGTAATATTACCCTCGCTGATTGTCACGGCACGGCCGTACTCTAACTGGCGATTCAGGGAAGTACAGTGTGAGTACAGCGCCCAGAATGAGGAGAACAACCGACTGGATTGCTTCCCGGAGTTGAAGATGCCCACCGAGAGAGAGTGCCAGGCTAGGGGGTGCTGCTTCGTGGATGTGACCGTCAACCGAGAGGCCTTGGTACCAGAATGTTACTTGCCAAGTGGAGTGGGTTATGAGGTAAGAAACTGGTTACCAGTTGATAGATATTTTGACTTGATGACAAAATGACAAGATTGGCATATTTTAAGCTCACTGAATATAAAATTTACCCAAATACAAATTCTACAGCAATACATTTCATTTGAAGTACAGTCAAAAGTAAACTAAATAGCACTTTTATTTGTTGTATCATTTATTTAATATTTATTTCACATCAACAGCACAATTAGACCCAATAACTGGGTGAATAGGGAACAAGAAGAATTGTTCAGTTTTAGATTTGGGAGGAAAACCCCAGTGGGGAATTCCTACGCACGACTGAAAATGCAATACACATGCAAGGCTCCGGTCTGGGGGTGGAGATTCGAACCAAGGTCCACATGGGTGAACTGGCAGGGAAAGAAACCATTGAGCCTACCCTATCCCCAAATAAAGATCCCTCAAAATCAACGTTGCTTGAAAAACCCGCCATCAAACGTGCACAAAAATAAATCCCTGACGAAACATAAACAGCCATTGTGTTCCTGTCTCTAAAATCGAACACTCTTACTCAACTTCATTGGCTGGCTGTTTGTTTTTGCTTTAATTTGTTCTTAAAAGTGGGCACTAATTAGAGGGTCTTTTTAAGAACTGCACAGAATCTATTGACACCCTCCGCAACTTGCCCTTGTGTTCTGACCACACTGTGCCCAATTTCATAGAGCTGCTTAAGCAGAAAATGTTGCCTATCAAAGATCTTCTGCTGACCAAAACTAAGCAGAAAACCAGTCGAACACGATCCTTGTATTTTGGCCGGTAACCATATTTTAAGTGCTTACCATAGCTGCTTAGGCACAAAAGTGGGCCCTACTTGTTGTGTTGAACAACTCTGACATTAGGCCCTTGAGCTTTTCTCCCAAATCCATCAAATAATCCAGTCTAAGATAACACTGCAACCTAATGTTTGGACCACGATAAGGGTGTATTGGGACACGCTAAAGTAACAATTCCAAAATCTCCTAGCCATGGAATGGATTTGGAAGGATTCTTTTGATGGTTCGAGTTGAATAAACGCATCATGAAGATTAAGATAGGTCTAATTATGTAAGTGTTGTAATGGAATAGACTGTTCACCTATAAACGATCAAGTTCTTAATCCCATTAACAGGTGATGGGAACACCACAGCTCCTTACGTCAGGGTACGAGTTGTATCTTCAGAGGATCCCAACTCCAAGGTTCTTTTACAGGGAGGCAGAGAACCTCGTGGTGCATGTGGACGAGCAGTCAGAGAATAGACTCCACGTCAAGGTGTTGTAATGATTTTTTTCCTCCGGGAGCTCAGTGTATTACTTAGGTATACATCCATTGGTTAAAACACTTGACCTGTTTGCAAGATAGTTGAACACGGATGAGGTCAAGACTATAGATCCACAGGACTGGGGCCGCCAAATTTGTCAGTGTGTTTATTTTTGTTCTGACAGAAATGCAATGTTACCAAATCGAGGCTGGAAGGAAACACAGTCTGGTCCCTTTATATGAAATGAGTATTAAAGACCTATCATTGTCACTGTGTATACAGGGAACCTTGCGAAGATGACGCACGATCCAATTCTGGGTTGATTCTTTGACTTTTAAAAATTCCCCCCCCCCTTTTAGAATTCTCACAGGGGTTGTAAATAAATATCTTAGCCTTAGGCTAGTAGCCACTTCTGGCTATAAGCTACTTCGACAGATGGCTTCAAGATGGCTTTGCGGGTTTGAATTTGTTTTAAAGAGTAGAAAGGCTCTTATCTGGTATTTCAGACCATTTGAAAGGATTGCATAATGTTCATCCCTCCCTCAAAAAAATAAATAAATAAATAAATAAATAAATAAATAAATAAATAAATAAATAAATAAATAAATAAATAAAATAAAATAAAATAAAAAATAAATAATTAACTGCTAATTATAACGGCACTGTTTTCAACAGTACGATGGTGTAAGCGTGTGAGCTCATTCTGATGCTGTCACTGTGTTCTCTGTGTATATTTTGTATCCCCGGATAACCCCCTTTTCTCTACTTCACAGATCTCTGAATACCATTACGTCAATTACCAAGACTGGAAGTTCCCCGTGATAATGGACCGATTGTGGGAGCCTCGCTATGAAGTTCCTATTGAAGTCACGAAACCCGCCAGACAGTCTGCGTGGAAGGACTACATTTTTAACTACACCACCAACCCATTTACTATGCAACTAACCAGGCGAATAAGTAAACGCTTCAACATGTGAGTGGAAATTACCGCAAGTTCATTTTATTCAAGTCCAAAGCAAGTTGAATACAAACCTAAAAATGAGTATTCTGTAATTCCCTTTCAATGTATTTTCAAGATGGCCATCACAACACCCTTACATGCTTGGTTTCTTAAATTAGAGCGGAAAGGAAGTTAAGAAAGATTGTGTTAATAGGCTAATCTGAAGAGATGAGATTTTAAAGATTGTTGGAAGCGTCAGATATCGTGTGTTTCTCTGACATGTTCAAATGAGAGTTCCAGAAGCTGGATGCGAAGTTAGAAAAGGTCCTGTGCAACGGCATGTTGTGGCCGAGCGATCAACAAGCTCTCTTCTGACAGCTTAAAATCTTCACCGTTTGCTCTCGTTTTTCTCGGCAGTCACGAACTGGAAAATGTAAACAGGTCGTTGGGACAACACTTCATATTAAATCCTACAACACAAACCACATTTTCTCAGAAAACAACCAGCAATTACCAATGATGTAATTTCTCCTGAAGACGAGCAGAGAAGTAATATATGTCGAGACCACACCGGTTCTTGTCAGAGCCATAACTTATCACAAAAAGAGTTTTACACATGGCTGTATTAGCAAGTTTACTATAGTTTTTCTAATGATCCACACCATTGCAAAGCTTTAAACATCGCTCATATAATTTCCGTTTAAGTTGTGACCACCGGCTCGTTTTAGAGCCACACACCCTCCAAGAATTCTAAGATATTTCTGCTCATGATTGCTCACACTTTCGGTACCTTATGGAGACCAAGGACAAAACAAAAAAGGAAAAACAAAAGGACTCCTTTGGGGAATTCTAAAGACCGGGGTGCTTCCCTAGAAATTGTGTGTAAAAAAGTCTATGGGAAACTGTTAAGTGCAGGGACAAAGGAAAGAACAACAGAATGCTCCACAAGGATGCATTTTTTGAGATTGTGTGTTTGCTTGCAGGATTGATACGTCCTTGGGAGCCCTGGTGTTTGAGGATCAATTCTTGCAGATCACGATGAAGTTGCCCAACTCCGTACTCTACGGCTTCGGGGAGCATAAGAAAAAGCGACTGCGTCACGGCATGAACTGGCGAAATGTAGGCATGTTCAGTGCCCCTGGACATGTGGATGACGACTTGGTGAGTTAATATAATAATAGTAGAGGCACAGGAAGGAGGCCGACCCTCTAAATAATAAAAGGACGAGCATTCATCAACATACCACTGCAAAATCCGACGGTGACGTCTAAAATATGAAACGATCTCCTGCACTTGAATTGATTTTAATCTTCTATTCACAGACAGTACAAACAGCACCACACAGTCACTTATGTGAGGGGCAAAGGTCAACACGAGGCTGGCTGCAAACATACAAGCTTACAATACCTGATTAAACTATAGCCTAAAAATTACAATATTTCTCTGAGGGAAAATGATTTAAACATAAACAAGAGAGCTCTAGGACGTTATCCCTCCCAAGTAAACGGTATGCAAAACAGGACAAGAGCCATGCTCCCTACAACATAGAGATAAATATGCTGCCTGTAAATGAGCCACAAATTTCAAAATAAAATGTGTTTACAAGCGTTAAACTCAAAAATGTACTAATAGGCAAACAGTCATTTTCCACACCCCAAAGCTTATGAAGAAACTACAGTTTTTAAAGTTAGGGTCATTGTTTGGTTGTTGTCAACATAAGAATGCTGGTTCATAAACAAAGTAATCAAGAAAGATACAATAAAGCCAACTGAAAAAGTTTCAGTTGAATGCTTTGCCAAGTTGTTGAGAAAATAGGAAGAACTGTCACGGTCGAATTCATCCATGTTTAGCGACGTGACAGTGATGTTTGGTGACGAGTTTATCCACCCCTACCCTCCCCTAACAAAAACAAAGAAACAACAGCGGGAAACTTTTAACGTATTAACTGTGGTAAAACAATCAACATGAAAAGAAGAGGGAAGAGAGATGGGGAAAGTGTTTAGTAAGTTTTCAAGATTGTTTGTTTGTTTTACAGGTAGAGAATGCCAACCTGTACGGCCACCATCCATTCTTTATGAATGTCGACGACGATGGGAATGCGTTTGGAGTCTATTTCCACAACAGTAACGCCATGGGTATGTATACAACCACCAAATACTTACTGGTAGCAAAACTAAATAATAAACCACAAGGGAAACTGACTGGGTCAATTTTGCTTTTTCTTTGTACAACCCCAAATCATTGGTTTCAAAACTGTTGATGTTTAATTTGCCCGTGCGGTGTAATGGAACAGTAATGGTAAGATCAGAAAAGGAGAAAAATTACGTGGATCCGGCTAAAAAGACTGAAGAAAACATTGAACACACGGAACAACAAACAAGACTTAACATTAACAGCCTTTTTGAGATACGGTAGACACCATATGGGTGCACTGTTCGGTTAGGGATATATAAATAGATTTACCCAAACCGAATAGTGTTCTTGTAAGTGTCCAACATTATCTTGAAAAACTAATGCAGACACCTTGAAAGATGATGCTGGCGAAGGCCAGTTTAATTGGTTGAACACTGCTTCATTGAACAGAATAAAAATGCGTTTTAACAAAATCAAATAATTTAAACAAATACGTTCTGTGGTTAATGCTTAAGAAGATAAACTGTTACTCAAGTATTTGCCTTTTTTTACATGTTTTTATTAGGATGAATGTCTTCATTTAGACAAAATTGTTCAGAATTATTTTTATATCTTTACAATAAATGTTCCATTCCTCAGATGTACATTTAACGCCAATGCCTGCAGTGACCTGGCGTACAACGGGTGGCATTTTGGATTTCTACATCTTCACCGGACCAACGCCACAACAGGTCATCCAACAGTATCAGGAGGTAAGAATGCATAATATACACTACTTGACTTTAATAAAGCAGATAGGAATTAATAACATAAAGGAATAACCAGTAACGATAAAAAGAGTGCATGGTTTATTTAAAATCTTTTTGAAGATAAAACTTTGGAAGGCTAACCATCCTTATCTTAAAGCTGAGAATTGCAAAGTCCGGTGGCTATACAACGTGGTCGAACCGTAGGCATGCCAGGGCCTCTTTGGCAGCAGCCACACTGGACCCATGTATGATCACGGAGCACAGAGATCGGAAGTGTTTGATTTTCCAGAGAGAGGAAAACTGGATGGCCTGGAGAAAAACTCTCCTGGCATAGAAGAGAACCAACACACAACTCTACTCACATGTTTAGCCTTAGCTGGGAATCAAACCAGGGCCACAGTGGTGAAGGTCGCTTTCAGAACTAGCCACCATGCCACCCTCCAAGTTACTTCTGAAGTCGTTATATACAGTTCTTGGAAACATGAATAACGATATAATATTAATGTTGTTTCATGCAGGTGATTGGGCGTCCTGAGATTCCGCCTTACTGGGCGCTTGGGCTACATCTCGGAATGGAATCGTTCCAAAATGCAGACGCCTTAGAAAAATTCGTGCAGGACAACATCAATGCTGGAGTGCCCTTTGTAAGAAACCAATACAATATATGTGAAACACAGATACCAGTACAGCTTATTTAGGTGTTATTTTGATAAATTCACTTAGCCTATCAATGTTTGATATGTCGAGGCTTTCGTGTTTGGTTTGTCCAATAAGTTACTTTGGAGAATCAAGATGAAGACTACTTAATTCGTTTCACAATTCTTAAAAGTAACCAAATTGTCGTTAGGAAGATGTGAAGACGCAGAAAACAACAATGATGATGCCAGATGAAGATTGGAGCACAATACTGTAGCGAAATTACAACGACATGGCCACATAACTAATTTGATAGTAGAGTGGCAACACAGTGGCTCACACAACACAGTATTATTTTACACCTCATAAAATATAACTATGTCCAAAAATAAAATGGGAGAACGCCAACAGTATAGGGCTCGACAGCTCATGTAGCTGAGAGCCGGTACATTAAGCCGGAAGTCGTACACTGCAAAATCTGAGGTGTTAAAATTGACCCGATGGGTTTTGTCACATATAGATTCCCATGAGAGAATCAAAACTAACATCAAAAGGTGTTAAAATAACACCAATGTAATTGTGTTGGCAGAGATTAGTGTTATTTTAACACCCTATTGTGTACATTTTGATTTTTTTTCATATACATATGGTGTAAAAAAAAAACCAGTTTTTGCAGTGCAGGTTCAAACACCTTTCTAGTAACTGCTTTCTTTGTTCACCCCAAAATTGAATTAGAAATTACCCAGTCAGTTTCCAATACAACATGCATCGACACAGGAGAGAGAGAAATGCTAAATATTAGGACAATTCTCTAGTGCAATTACAACGACGTTGACAAGAGTTACATTAAAGAGGAATTAAGGGAAATGACCAATTCGATTGTGTGATGTACTCATTTTCCAATAGATGGAGACCTGGGAGTGAGGAAATATCTCTAGCCTCACGTTACAGTGGTGTAAATTGCCATTGCATTCAATACCCTTCCAGTGCAAAATTTGTCAACATCCAAAACATAATTTGTATGATGACCTCATTCTGAGGAAAATGGGTCTCTACAGTTTTAGCACCGGGATATTTAATCACAAAATTGAAAATTTTTAATTTCCCTTCCTCTTTAGAACCATTTGACGATGACAGTGACAACGAAGTGGAACAGACAATGTTACTGTTGATTTAGTAAAAGTATATGATTATATAGTTTTAATTCTTCAATGCATTCTTTATTAGGATGTGGTTTTCAGTGGGATGGACTACCAGAATTATTACCTTAGCTTCACTCACAACGAAGAGAAGGTCAGGAAAGCATTCGTCGAGGAGCTGCATCAGAAATATATGAAATATGCCGTTCATTTGGTAGGTATTTTTTATTTATTTATTTATTTATTTTTGAGTGTGGGTGTGTTGGTGTGTTTGGTAATTGTTGTTTTGTTTTGTTTTGTTTTTTTGTTTTTTTGTTTTTGTTTTTCGGGGGGGGGGGGGGGTTGGGGGTCCCCAAAAGGTTTCACCTAATAAGTCCACTGGCCAAATGCCAGTGATGACAGTTGCGTACCGATCAAAGCATGTCCAAGGTCCGCGGTTGGCTAGTTTATCTCTGCCTAGATTGTTTCTATGTATTCAAATTGTTCTACCCAATACCAATCGCGATGTTGAAAAGATAAAATTCAGTGAAAATTTTAGTAAGTGTACTGACGGAACAAGTTACGGGCAAACTGTTGGTAACGAAACCTCAAAAGCTGACTGACACGTGTAGCCCATAGGACTGAAGATACGCGTGAAAGAAGCCAGCGAAAACAAAAGCAGTTTTAGACATCAGAGAAAAGCCCCAAACGTGAAACTTATGTGTTCAGTTACGGAATGAAAACCCAGTCCAAATAAGAGGAACAGATTTAGAGGAAGGATTCGAACCAAGCCTATAAAGGAGAAAGGCAGAGAAAAAAACCGTTTATTTAAATGGAAGCCATTGATGGGAGTTATGTAAACTGTAACTATGTAAATTACACTAGACGTTTACAATCAAAATGTCCTCGTAAAAATCTTTATCGGACCCTTACACATAGATGTTTTCTCATTATATCTTTGAAATCTTCATCTTCCACTTTTTCTTCATTCATTCATTCATTCATTCATTCATAAAAACAAATTTACAAATCGCGGCATCAGCCGAATTGCAAGTAAATTTACATTAAAAAATATTTAAACATTTTAAGAAGGCACAATGAAAAAACAACAATGAGTTACGGAAATAAATTAAAGTAAGCTTAACCCTCGGAGCAGCCAAGCGGCGCAGGCGGGAGGACCAGCGTCATTCATTTTATTCAAGTTTGCTTAGGCCTGAACCTTTTCCGTCTACTTATATTGTTTTTAAAATTGTAAATTTAAAATGCAATTCGGTCGTTGGACCGCAAATTGTTGAATGTTTTAAAATAAACCATAAACTTTTTGTTTCTGTCATGACAGACCCCAGCTTTAAGTAGCCACCAGCCAGAGGCAAAGTTCAACTACTTCCCGTATTACTATGCCGAGAAACATGGTCTACTGGTCAACCGATCGGACAAGTTAACGCCTGTATCTGGCGTAGTGAGTACAAGTTACGGTTCACACTAGACCATGATCACAATACCTCTTCAAAACTGAACCTCCATATTTGATTTCTACAAACACTTCACACACATTTGAGTTCCAAAAAAGTTCAAACTTTCAATCTGAAAGGGTCCTTCTTATAAACTTGATATTAGTAAGCCTACCAGTTTTGTTGTGATACATAAGTGAAGTCAAGAAAATGGTTCCCAAACACTCGTTTCTTATGGTGATTTTCAAATTTAAAATAAGCAACTTTAATATGAAAGAGTGTTACACACAATTGTGTCCGCGGCACGCATCATTATTGACCGACAAAATTGTCGACACCACGGTTCAGACACAACTAGTCGGTCATAACGATCCAAAATCTGTGCTGGGACAATGGTCCATGTCGGACACAAACTCCTGACAAATCAAAGACAAATTTTAATTTGCCAGAAACTTTAACAAGTCTTAATCACAAATTGTTTTATTACTTCGTCAGAGTTGGCACGGCGAAACAGCTTACATGGACTTCACCCACGAGTTCGCCAAGGTTCACTGGGCGGCATTTGCTGAATGGCTCCACAGGGAACTACCATTCGATGGAATCATTATGGTGAGTCTATACTCATTCATCTTTCATAGGCACGGGTCTAAATTGGGCAATTTTTTTCATAAACGTTGGAATTCTTTTCGCTTTAAAAAAATACTTTGAGATCTAACTGATATAATTCTTGCTTGCAGTTTCATGCCTAATTTCATAAAGCTGTTAGCACCAAAAATGCTTAGCAGCAGTAGCAGAAACAGGTTATCAATTAAAATACCATATAGTGTACACTGGTTTTGACTGGTTCCCTGCATAATTTTTCTTACCAGTATTTTCTGCTTAATATTGTTATTTTATTGAGCTCTTTTTCCTATACTTAATCAATCAAATACCCATTCACTAACTGTATGCAAGAAACAATACCGCAGAAATTTTTGATGAGCACAGAAAATCCTCGCTTAGCAAAAAAAAAGATTTATCTAAATAACATGTCACCTATGTTGCTTGTGTCAGATTTCTTGATAATCTGTGCATAACTGGTAAATTTCTTGAGCACATTTTCTGCTTTACTATTTTTTGTAACGATCCCAGCATGAGTCCGGAAAAGAGTTTTAGATATTGACCGAATTCTTGAGTTTATACATCACTGGTTCTCTTCAGAACCGCCACATGCAAGTTTTAAAAACAGAGAGATGTATTCGGCAAGCCTTAGTTAGTGTTTTCCCGGTGGTAAGGACTTGTAATTACAATGTTTGAGATGAATTTTCCATGACTTTTTTGTTTTGTCTATAGACCGAGAATGAACCCGCTAACTTTATAAACGGAGCTCGGGCTGGCTGTGACTTAGAAAGCAAGTGGAACAATCCTCCTTACAATGCGAGTGAGTCGTGTGTTCGTTTTGTTTTTTCCTGGGTTTTTTTTTTAACCAAACTTGTAAAATAAGAAGTAAATTTTTTTTTTTACAATGTTTAAACTGTTTAAATATCCAGGTTATTCACATCGCTTGCTTGCCCCTAAACAGTTTATTTCTGACAAAAATTGCTACCTGAAACTACCAAGGATGACAACAATGAGAAGATTGCATTTCAATCGATTCCAAAAAGTATTGTTTGCCGTGTGTGTTTTATACAACTGAAATGATTCACTTGGATCACATTTTTTGGATTGATCAAACTTTGTTAATTGTTTTTTGTAAACTTACCAATAACCGGTTCATACAAAACTATTTTCCCGTTGTGGCAGGAGATTTTGTCCCCCTGAGATTCTGTTCCCTTGGCGAATTGTGTAAACATTTCGTCTGATAGCGCCATCTTCGAATCAACTCATGTTAATTTACCATGGGGGACACACACATCGGGGGACAAAAAACCCTATGACACCGGCACTGTAAAGCACTCAAATCCGCAGAAATATTATCCAAATTTTGACCAGCTGCATTTTTTTTTATGATGACAAGCTACATTCGCATCATATGTTAATCCTATTTTGTTTTGGCCCCACAGAGCTGAAGACATCTATGCTTTTTCGCGAAACGTTATGTATGGACAGCCAACTGGCTAAGGGCATCAACTACAATCTGCACAGTCTCTACGGACACTTCTCTGCCGAAGCCAGCAACTAGTGAGTCTTGTAGCTGTAAAAATCCTGCACTATAAACATCCGGGTCAAAATTGACCCAGATTCCGGATCACGTGGGCCTGAGCCATTTCTGGGTCAGGCTGATACAGTTCTGGGTGATGGGTCAGACGCAACCTCGTCCCCATGGGGGCCTTCAGTGACCAGGAATTCGAGTCAATCCTGACCCCGGAGTTTATATGTTTTGGGGTTTTTTTTTTTTTTTCAATTTAGAGCAATTATCACAGGCCTCGGGCTTAAGTTTTTTGTAAAGTAGCCCATCTGGCTTGTAAAACTGCCTTTTGCTTTTGCCCCCGTGAAGTTGTAGTGGCCCGTAGTTTTGAAGCATGTATTGTCATCAATGTATCTTTGTGATTAACGGTAGTGGTCGCAACCAGATAATGGTCAAATGAAGTTACATTCACACATTCAAAGAACATTTATGTCACTTTAAAAAAAAGAATTTCCACGTCTGAAAAGGAAGAAATATTATTAACAAGTAAATGATGATTAAAACAAATTCTACTAATTTATTTTTGCAGTGCTGGTAGCTTGCTGTATAACAACAAGCGGGCAATGACTCTAACCAGGGCATCGTTCGCTGGTACTGGACAATTTGCTGGTCACTTCCTGGGGAAGAACAAGGCGACATGGGAAGACATGTACCAATCCATGATAGGTGAGTTAGATACAAAGTACACGACCGGTAATCAAGGAGAACTGGATTGAGTTAGCAAATGACTATTACTAGTAAACCTACGGGTATACCACCGCAACGGCTGCTGTCAGTACCCACAAGTACTCTAGTAATGGTCCTGTTATCCACCCCATGCAAAGCTTCAAAAATCTCTTAAACAGTTTATTAGTTTTAGTGTCAGACCTCTTTATCATTGAATACCTCTATCTGCTCCTTTTTGCAGCAATTAAAATCAATTTGTTTTTTTACGGTGTGTGTATTAACGTCCAGAGGACTTGAATGAATTTACTCTTCCAGAACCTATGGTGTGACTGTCCCTTTGAGCTATTGATGTACGCGCGGGCAAATTGATAGTAATGATTTGGAAATAGTTTGTCCAGATTTGCTGGGAATTTTGTTATGGGGTTTCCAAACTATTCGCCTCCAAACTGGGTTTTTCCGACCAATTTTAACAAAAATTCCTTCAATTTAATCACACCCAGCTTGTTCATTTTCGTTTGAAATGGAATGCTCCTTTGCATCAGCATTCAATGGTCAAAAGTTTTAATCCAATTGAACAGTGTAGCATTCACTGGTCAAACACAATCATTCAAAACCATCAGGTCCCAAACTAAGACCATTCAATTTCGCAAAAGCCAACAGCAAGAGGCTGATCAACCAACCAATTTCATCAATTATAAACATAGTAAAAAATCAGCTGAAGAATTGTGAAAATGTAGTCCTGAATATCTATAAATGAAATAGAATGTATGGAACGAGCCGGAATGAGAAGAACCAAATCATGTGCGCACGAAAATGAAATTGAATGCAAAGAAACCCTAGTTTGAATGAATTGGGAAACATGTTTGAATTCAAATGCGTATTGATGAAAATGAAAAAAAAAATTGCTGAAATTGACCGGGAAAATCCATATCAAGGTATTTACACATAAGGCAATAACTTTTACAACAAATTTTAACAAAGAAGGTAACCAGGAAAAAGAAAATTTGGGTATAGCACAAAATAACCTTTTCTCTTTCTGACACAGTGTCTTACCCAAACATCCATTGGCTAAAACTCATGCATACAAGAAGAACCATTCATTTCAGATTTATATTTTTATATGATGTTATTTGAAAAAGTTTGTATGGAAAATGTGTAATGAGCATACATTATTTTGTTTCAGGAATTGATGAGTTCAATATGTTCGGCATTCCCTTTGTAAGTTCATTAATTTATTTTTACGTTCATGTAAATTTTCTTCTACAAAATGTTGAGCGAAAGCCAGTGTCTATCCACTGATAACATGGAGTTCAAAATATCATAAACATCAACAGTTGTGGTTAAAATTATCTTTTGAAATAGTTAACCAACGACCATAGTAGTCAAGTACTGCACAAAAGATACATCGATGCACCGGAAAACCAAGTATAGTACTTTATATAGTAGGCCTATAGTTTTTATATTTTTCCTCAATGCAATAATACTGGGTACATCAGTTAAATAAGATTCATGCTGTTGATCAAATCCTTAAGATTTACTTTTTGTTATCATTTTAATGACATAGTTCAAGTTGATATTGTTACTGCTGAAGATTAAGATTGTTAATGTCTCACTGATTATTTATTCTGTGTGGATGAACAGACTGGTGCTGATATCTGTGGTACTACCGGTGAGATGGCGGTAGACTCGGAGCTATGTCAAAGGTGGATGCAACTTGGCGCCTACCAGCCACTCGCTAGAATCTTCCGTTCTGTTAACTCATCGGTAAGTCATGTTTGATTACGGAACAAAAGTTTTACTCTGCAAGGAAAGACGGCAAAAAACTTTTCCCAAATTATAATTAGGTTTCGCGGCAATAGGCCTTAATAATTTTTGTTTCTCATTGATGTCATAACTGTATTGTGATTTTGGTTGTACCCTTGATACCGTGGTTTGATAAGCACACTAAACTCGGTCCCTTGAGAGTCCTGCCGGGGAGAACCACGGGCTGCTCAGATGGGACTCAAACCATCCGGTGTAGTACCGTAGTTAAAGGTATTATACAGGATTGGTAGAGCTGACAAAATATTCGTGGACACATCAAAATACGGAGAATTGTTTTAAAATATCCAAACCCTCTAAGCAACGTGGTTTGACACCTTCACAGGTCTATGTATGACGTAATTGGTTTTACTATTTAAATTATCTCATTATTAAGAAATTCAAAAACCTAGCTAGGTTTGTCGTGCTCTTTACAGGGCTGATTGTCGTTACTTTTGAAAAAAGAAACTTGTAATACTTTAATATTCCCATAATTTTCATTTAGAAACTAATCATTGAATGTTTGTTGTACACTTTATCTTCAAATGGTTTGACGCTTCGATGGGAACAAAAGTTTGTAATTTCTACGAGAAAACCGCCGAGCGTTTTTAAATGTTCCTTGATTTTAAACAGAGAATTCATATGAAATATCCAAACTCTTTAAGTAACATGGTTTGACGCTTTTGCAGGTCAAGGCGCATCATTTTGTTTATGAGCCGTTTCAATTGTCAGATTTTCTTTTCAAATTCACCATTAAAAGTTTAAAAACTAAATGCAAAGTAAATAAGGGTCTCTAACTGAACATTTTGAGGCAAAAATATTAGATGCTTATTCATGTCAATGTATAATTGTTTGTAAAATTACAAAATAAATAAGTTCAGCAGCGTCTTCCAAACCCTGGGAAATGTTCCAAGAGAATACTTCAATGCATCACTCTGGCCACGACCAAAATGCCAAGAAATCAAGAAAACCCTCTCAGAATAAACAGTGGACGGCATCACCATTGACAATATTACGAGTAGACAACATCAACAAGTGCCGAGATTGGAAAAGTAACCTACTAAAAGTACTAACTTATTGGGGCGGAATTGGGTTAGATCTTCGCTTACCAGTTGATGGCATCTTAAAGATCTTGTTTTTATCACTTGTCTGACGACTCCTTGTCAAACTCATACCACACAATCCATAGATCTTCTTTTTCCACCCAGAGGGCATAACAGTTTCAAAGTTCTGACAGTCAGCGAAAAGTGCTCAGTTCTGAAACTCAAAACCAAAAGTCACTTTTGAAGTTCGTGTCTTACCGCTTGGACGACTTGTAGCCAAACCCATACCACACAATCCATGGATCTTCTTTCTTCACCCAGAGGGTGTAAATGTTGAAAAATTCTGAGAACAGTCACTAAAAAGTGTCCCCTTTTCAAAGTAATTCGGTTCTCACGCCAACTTGACGGAGCTTGCAAGCAAACGCAAAAGCTCAACAGGAGAATGAGTCCATTTGAAAGAAATGTACAGTTCCTACAGTTCTGGTCGTCTTTAGAAGAATTTACAAACTCCTGGAACTCTCCAACTCTACTGACAAGCTCAACATCAAAGTTGGTCCATGACACCAGCGTGTTGGTTGAGTACGCCGGCGGCAGTTTAACAGACTTGCTAACTGCGAGGAATTCTTGAACCAGCAAAAACTCCGTTGGAGTTCCCAGCGGTTGTCAACTGGACTACGAAATTAGTCAATTTCGAGATTTGCTCATAATAAGGCTTTGGTGAAATACTTGATCAAAAGTCCTCATGAATGAAATATTCTTCTGCAGTGTGAAGTACATTTTACCCTCAGAATTTCGTTGGTAATATCCTCAATACGACAAGTCACTACTCAATGGGTAGACATACAGTTTGTTTCACGTATAAAGAGTGAAACTTTGAGAAAGTTCATCCGAAATGCGACGTTCCAATTATTCAGCCACAAAGAGTCGCCATGTTGTCCATCCACAGTCCCGTGCAACTACATACTGTGCGGTCATGTCGTCATGTAACTAACCTAAAAAGCGCAAAGACGATGAATTTGCATAACAATAGCGTACACCTGTTTTGACTTGGTAACAATCTCGTCCAATCACAATGTGCGGAATGTTTTAAGAGTCTCAACCTTGACTCGCCGTGTCCTTACGGTACTCAGCAGTTTATTAACTTAGTAAAACTTTAGAATATAGAATGTTGTAGTTTTTGTACCAAGAATAACATAAATAACATTTATTTTTGTGTTTTTTGCTTCACAATTTTTCGATTTTGTGTTGATTTGGAGAAAACCGCTCTAAAAAGCGGGAGACTCTATTCTCACCCGGGGGGGGAGCGGGAGCTTTAGCATTTTTTCCCCTTCCACGGTGAAATAAAGAGCGCACAGTATAAAAAGCTATTACCGTCGATGTTGGACACAAACTAAATTAAAGATTTTAGGTCCGATTTGTGACCGATTTGAACCGTAAATGGGGGTGTATAGATAAAGTTACATTTTTGAAACCTTCGAAGTCAAAATTGACCCGGTTCCTGGTCCCGTGGGGCCCGACCCATTTCTGGGTCAATATGACCCGGAATCTGTTTCAAAACGACCCAGAAATTGGTCAAAATGATGCAGAGTCAGAGTTAACACACCATTTTTAAAATCACTCTCCGGAACAGCCTTGGTCAGACCCACTTGGACCCGGGAGTGCGGGTCAAATCTGACCCGGGAGTTTTTAGAGTGTACCGGTATGTGTTTTAGATTTGAGAAAGTTAAAACTCTTTCATTTATGAATTGCACAAGTCAATACATTTTGATTCCGTAACTAGACAACAATACTTATTCTAGACTTTGTGAAATCAGCGGTTAGATTGGAGGGATTCGAACCCACAACATTGTGGTTGCAAGTCCTGCAGTCTAAACCACTTGACCACGGTGACAATCCCATCTTAGCAGTCAGTGCATTTTGCTCCTTTGCCAAACTAGCAAGCTTTCAGATGAGACGAGCGTAATAACTTGTATCACTTGCTAAAAATTAGTCCTTATTTATAACTTTCTTTGGTGTGATTTTTTTTCCTCGTTTGACAGAGGATGGACCCGGCTGCATTTGTCGACAACCCCAACGTCTTAGCTAACATGAGAGAGATGGCAAGAAGACGATATCGAGTTCTTCCATACATGTACACTCAGATCTACCATTCCCATGTAGATGGTTACGCGCTGATCAGGGCACCGTTCTATGAGTAAGACACTATTTCATAAAATGATATAATTATAATAATAAGACCAAGAGGGCGTACTTCCAACATTGTGCTGCAACCTTTTTAACTTTGATCGAAATCAATTTCTCTTTTTCCAAACTTTAGTTTCAACTTTGATAAGCTGAACGTATGGGATGTGGACTGGGAGTACATGCTCGGCAATTCCCTCTTGGTGGCTCCCGTCATGGAAGAGGCAAGTACCGCATCAAGACAATCCTTTATAAAGTGAAAAATGTAAAATTTCAGATTTCTTCATTTAGAGAATATGATTTAAAGAGGGGCTCCAAGGTCAAGTTTAGTTTTGCGATGCACTCACTTTTTATTTATTAAAATAAGCCACGAGGGAAACTGACCGGGTACTTATATGGGGGACAGAATCTCCGGGGAACAGATTTCCCTATGACACCTGTGCTCTACCAACTATTTATTTTATCGTCTTTTAAAATAACCAAACTCACTCCGTGCATTGTCTTTCATTCTTTCGCTTTGATTTAATCCCTAATGCTGCAGGGAGCTAGACAAGTCACATTGTACCATCCAGATTGGAGATTTTATTATTTCTACGATCCACAAGAAGCGGTGAGTAAGCAACAATCATCAACCAAACCCCTGGGTAAATGTTCCCCCTTTCCCACGATATATGTAAACTGCAGATCGCCCGTGCGTAGGCCTACTAACACTATTTTTGGTGGGCAAAATGAGGTAACATCGCGCCTTTTTTGTATGAAGTCGATAGTGGCGTGACACATACGCGTTTTAATTGCGTGTCTGCATACTGTACAACTCTTTGCGTTTGCCAAATAATATACGCATGCGTGACCGTAATCAGCATATTTCATCATGGGAAAGGCTAAATCCTCCCCTTTGATTATAATATCAAGATGAGTGTTAGATTTCAAATCTCATTTTTATTATCATTTGCTTTTTAATTCAGGGCACTGTTATAGGATCTATTTTAGACTCGGCTAGTGAAGGGACAAACATTACTGTCTCAGCACCACTGAATGAGATACCAATATTCATCCGCGGTGGTTACATCATCGTCCTGCAGGAACCCGGCAATAACACATATTACACGTAAGTCTACGGAGCTCTTGCATATCCTCCATTTCACACCACTAAAAAAGTAAACAAGTATAAACAAAATATTTTTTAAAATAAATTAATTTATGCCTTTTTTTTCCTTTTTTTAAAATCTATGTTAACTTTAATGGACATTCATCGAGCCCATGAAGTCTTATTGGGCAATCTTCCATTCTTACAATACATTTCTTGTAGGAATTATGTCTAGGAAAAATGTTTTAATGTCCCAGACGCCACAATTACCTTTAAAACAATTAAACTACACTATTAACGACAACATGTTTAATCATGGTTTTTAAATGCTTTCAAGGCTACTAGTCTTGGCCGATGGGGGACTTTTGAGACGCTAGGTGACAGCAGACTGAACAGGTAAAACCATCGTTCTCGGTAATGTGCGCGTGCTCAGAACTACGTAAATAATGGAAATTTACCTGGTAAGTCTGCTGCCACCTAGCGTTACAATCCGCTGGCTTAGAGTAATAATTTGTATTCATTCACCATCTGCACTAGGGGGAGAAATCTTTGTTAGGCCTAAAGCTTACGCCGAATTTGTTTTAACCGAATATGATGCAGTGTAGAGGTAACATTTTTATTGGTTTCCTTATTGCAGACGTATGAACCCTCTGGAAATCTGGGTTGCCATGCCTGAGAATAACGAGGACATTGCAAGGGGAGACTTATTCTGGGATGATGGGGAAACTCTGTGTAAGTGCATTCACCAAGTATTTGCATTATGTTTACTGAAGTGGGTCTAGAGCTGGTCAAAGTACTACTGCATTACATCAGATAGTTTTAAACATGAAAAAAAAAAAAAGTTATGCATGTGCTGATCTTTGTCCTTTTTGCTTGGAGGTTGATGATGATGATTGTCGGTACATGCTGCAGCTGCTGCTGCTGCTGTTGCTGCTGCTGATGATGATGATGGTAATGATGAGTGGGATGGGGATGAAGATGCTGCTGCTGTTGTTGAAGTTGTTAGTGCTGCTTCTGTTGCTGTTGCTGCTGCTGCTACTGCTGCTGCTGTGGCTGTTGGCGTTGTTGCTGGTGTTGTTGTTGTTGGTGATGGTGGTGTTGCTGTTGTTGTGTTTTTTCTGTGTGTCTGGACATTTGTTTTTAAAGTTGTTTTTCCTTTATTTTTAGATACATATGAGCGGAATATTGACATATACATGGAGTTCTTTGCAGATCTCGTAAGTAACCTTTTTTAATTGCATTTATTTTGCGGGGATCGATCAGCCATGGCCTTCTAGGGGAGTAGGGTAATAGACCCTTACCATGAAATATGTAAATTGCACATCCCGTGTGTGCACTAACACTACTGGTTGGCAAAATTAGGGAAACTTGTGCATTTTTGTATAATGGGGCAGATGGTGCAAAAATAAGCAGGATACCAGCCACAATTGTTACATGAGGAATGGTATTTCAGCAGGTAACCTTATTCTGATAGGTACAATTGTCTTGCCCTGGGGTACTTATTGTGCTTAAACAGGTCTGTGAAATTGGGCCCTGGTCAGCTGGGGCAGCTTCGTCAGTGATGGGTATAGGCTCAAGGCATTTTCAGCTTTCTGATTCAGTTGACAGAAAGCAAAGCTAACTTGATGTGTACCAATGTGCAATAAAGCCCTACAAGTTTTTTTCATAATGAATGAAAATAATTGGCTGCTCAAGTATACTTAACAAAGCTTCGGGCGGTGCAGTGAAAATATAAGCTTTTGCCCTGTCAGATACCCTGCTATTTTATCAAACCACAAATTCAGTATGTATGGTCATGTCTTTTTTTATGTCAGTTAAAATTGGAGATGCTGTCACAGCGAATAGGTTTACTCACATACAACAGCAAGATTATTCTGCCCAGGATTCAGAAGGTCAAATTTGTGGGTCTACAGAAGGACCCCGGCAACCAGCTCTATGTGGACAATGTTCAGCTTGACAGTTCCTCCTTTGATTATGACGCTGCCAATCGGGTAAGTCTCTCTTTGGTGTTTCCTCTGAACAGGAAAATGTACACTCTAAAAAAACTTCGGGTCCCAGGTAAGGGGCCTGACCCATTTCAGGGCAGGTTGACCCCAAAAGTGGTTACAAGATGGGAGTATAACTCGGATTCTGCGTAGTTTTGAGCCATTTCTGGGCCATTTTGACACAGATTACAGGTCATTCTGAAGCAGAGATTGGTCAGACCCAACGGAACCCAGTTCTCAGTCAACTGACCCGGGAAGTTTTTTAGAGTGTCGAACCATGGTGGTGTTCCGTCCAAACTCCAGAACTCCAGAATCAACTAGAGTTGGGACTGGTCCCAACATGATTGTTACAGTTGGGATGGCCCAACTATAGCTGGGAAAGCCCGATAGTGACAGTGACACTGATAGTGATGTAGACTCGAACCGCAATAAGTTGGGTCTCAAAGGTGATTTTTGATCCTCTACAAGTTTTCTCATGAACACCTGTATTATAATGTGTACAAAGTGTTCCCCAAAACGACCTAACTTTCTGTGTTGAGGGACGGATCATTGAAACCTACGAACCCCCCACCCCCATCCCTCATTTCCACAGGGTAACAGATTAAGGTCATCAAGCAAAATGTATGACCTGGGCCAAGTGTAAGGTGCACCCATTAATCAACATTCAGCTTCTCACAGTTTTCTGTTTTTTTGTAATTTGATGTCGCAGGTGCTGGATATCCGTGACATTGACTTGGACATCACATCAGACCATCGGATAGACCTGCAAGCACCAAACTAGAACCAAGTCTTCCATTCAGTAACCTTGCTTGTTTGTAGTCCAACTCATTGTGTTTGTTGACTGGGCCTGTAGACAATGCTGCCAATCCAATGCTTTTGATACCACAAATGCAGTTTTAGTTTCTTTTAGAAGTGGTAAAATTCCAATATACCATGCCCGATACTTTAACACACTGTTTTCCCTTTTATACAGAAGGACACCCCACCCCCCTAAAATCTTCTAAAGAGTTCCTGTGATTCTAAGCTCACAATGAAAACACAATAGATGGGGGTATCGCCATTTTGAGCACTAAATATTCGAAAAGGAAAGTTTTATAGAGAACACACCTTTTTCAACCTTGATTTCTTTTTACAAAACATTTGTAGTTATTCACAATGGCCTGTTCACTTTAATTGAAAACTTTGTGGCTTTCTTTACTGCAACAAAATTGTGCTATGTTATAAGCCATTGCAGTATGGCTAACATATTGATAATTGATTGTAAAAAAAAAAAATTATTGTCAATGTTTTAATGTCTTCATTTCTTTTGATATTGTTTTATTTTAACAACATTGTAGGCTTAAATGTATTATACAGGATCAGTAGATCAGACAAAATAGTCGCAGACAGTATTTGTGTTTTGTGTGATCAACCATATACATCAAATAGCAAACTAGTGAAAATTTAGGCTTAATTAGTTGTGTGAGTCAGGAAAAAATATTGAAAAACCATGCACAATTTTCAGCATGTGAACACACTGTCCTTATTTGTGGTTGTAATAAAGCCGAAATCAGCTGTTGCGATTGGGTGGGGGGGGTAGGTTTTCAGATAGTTTTCTCGAATAGAACTTTATTTCAGAGGGAAATATTTCACAGAAAAAAGGGTTCTACTATGAACTTTCAGACTAAGATTAAACCATGACACTTTTTATCCTTACCAATACTGTATAATACCTTTAAATTTAGAAATTAATAGTTACCTAATGTTACTTGACACTCTATATTCTAGTTCCTCAGAGGAAAAGTACTGCATGTGTTTATAGTATTCATTTTTATTATGAATCTGCTGATTTAAAAATCTCTCCTTTTTTAAGATGCTCTTTTACTAAACATGATAAAACACTGAACTGTAAGCATGTTTGTTTATATTTTGGCATAGTTTTCATGTAGAGATGTCAAAATTGATGACTGGATTTTGACACATTTATAGAGTCCATTTTTTTTAAAGATAGCCTGTTATTTCTTCTTTACAGAAGCGTAAGTTAGAAGGCTGGTTTTTGTCAATATTTCATTGCATTTGTATATTATGCTAACTTTTCTACGCAGTCCAGAAGCTCGCAGTTTTTTTTTATTTACAAATCGTAAACCATAGCATGGGAACTTTGTGAGTTTTACTGATGCATGTGAATGTTTTTCATAGGTCGCCTGAACATAGGGCAAGCCAGAGTCGCTCCCCTTTGGTTTTCTATGATATGAAAAGACTTCGCTTAAATATTCATTGTTATTGTTTTGTGTAAGCAAGTTCGAGATAGTCAATAGAGCCCTTGAAGATGACGTCACTAGCTCAATCAGTGCCCTCGCTGAGGTCAAAGGAAGAACCATCATTGGCTGAGATTAATTAGCCAATTAGCTCTTCCCATGATATATGCTAATTACAATCACACATGCATTCAGACGCCATAGAGTTGGTACACTAAGCAGACGCACAAACGTGTATGCATCACGCCACCATCAGCCCAATACAAAAAGGCACGATGTTCCCTTATTTTCCCAACCATTAAAGTAAGTGCCCAAGCGCGATGTGCAGCTTAAATTATTTCATTGGAAGTAGTCTATTCCATTATTTACCCTCAGCAATGGTGGCTTGTGCAAGGGATCTATTTTGTACAGAACTTTCTCCAAACCTCGGCTTCAGGGTTCCGGCTGCAGCTCAAGGCTTCTTCTACCTCCATGGTTTGATGTACGAACCACCGAGTAAAATACAAAACTTGATAACGGAGCCCAAGCCCAAGCCGAGGTTTGGAAAAGGCCCTTAGTGTTATTTTAGAGAGTTTTTGCACCATCGGGCCGATTGCAAAAAGAGCTAAGATTGATCTTACCTGCGAATCAATCTGAAATGCTAAGCAAAGTGTGATGTCACAATACAAATCACTTTGGCAAAATTGACAGCTCATCTTAAGATGAATCTTGGTGCAATCGACCCTGCTGGTCTTTCCAGAACAACCTAACAAAGAGATAATATAATTGATATGGTGTTGTCACAACGTTAGTTTCAATATCATGTTCACTACAAGCAATGTTTCAAATTAACGTTAACATGAAAACGGTTATGAAGCTGCAAGCAAAATATTCTAACAATCTAAGCATTTAATTCCTCAATCATTTTAATCTCACATCCTGCCATCAATCTGACTTTAAAATATTACACGAGGGTGGTCGAATACTCATGTTGGTTGAAATTCCTCAACGTAAAAAAAAAACCAAATGCTAATGACTGTAGCAGCTTGTTTCTAGACATGTAAGTGCCTTTTTATGTCTTTATGGTGAATCAAATGTTTTACGTTGAAATCAAACACTGTATATAGCTTATTGTATCGTTGTAATTTGGGAGAAACAAGTGACTTTAAACTGTAAATTTTATACATTCTGAAATTGGCAAAAATAATAATTACTTTTGATGAATAAACATACTGAGATGATTTGTAAATTTTAATCAACTGTGATGTTTTTAATCAAGTTTATTTTTCATTTCTGGTCGTCCCACTATCTGTAATACTGTTGTTATGATTGCTTGAGAAATAATATAAATGCAATTTTTAAAATAATGAAATAGAAGCTATCTACAAACTGCACAAGTTAGACCGATGCAAGAATCTAACACCTCAAGCACCAAAAACAATCTTCCCAAGATCTTCTTTTGGTAAAATATTATAATAATTAATTTACATGAATTTTTTCAAACTGCATTACCCTTTTAGAAGTTATACTGAATACATAAACTGAATATACAAAGGTACAGTAATGGTGTCACTGGCAAAGGTGTGGCGTTGTATTGCAGGTGTATGTGTATATTGTATATCAGATATTGTACATTGCACATCACAAATACACAGTACTGTACAATGTAGGCATATTATACAAATATTGGATGCATGCGAGTGCATTGTCACAGTGTATCATCATAAGGTGAAATCTGGACTATTCCATTTCGCTCGGCTTCACCTCGCGAAATGGGAAAGCCAGATTTCACCGAGTGATCATATTTTTTATGACAATGCACAAATTAAATGCATTTAGCATTTGTTTAATATAACTCACACATAGACCCATGTCATTTGAAATCTGTTCACAACAAACACAAAATTTACACGGAAACTTATCCACCCCACACTATAAATTCCTTCTTTTTTTTTTAACCTTTGAAACAACGTGGACAGCTCCATGTTGACATCAACCTTGTTTGCCATGACACAACCTTACCTCGTTTGGACAAACTGGCGGAGACTGATTATTTTGGGAACGACGCCGCCAAGCGTCCAATAACTATTCATGTTGGAGCGTCGCTGCAGTAAATACATGCACACCGCAAAATAATGGCAGACACGTGATGGGTGTTCCACCAATCAAATGACAGGGATCTATGTGTATGGTATACAAGAGTAAACAACAACTGTGAACAAATTTCAGAGACAGTTCAGTAAGTCTGAACACTACACGGACTTATTTGTGCAGTTAAGTACTTTGTAAAATTGTGGAAAAAAGGTAAAGTCTGTTCCGAGGCCAATATGGCTCATCAGGCCGGTGTTTATATCCGGTTTCCTCGCCATTAAACGACTGAGAATATTTCTATTCTCTTGGCAAGGATGCCTATTATTATTTGGCCTATGCATAATTACAAGATATTAACTATTCATACCAACGTGGTAATTTTTATTGTAGATTAATACAAAATAATAAAAAATACATATCTCCTTAACTGGTATATTTACAATGGTAATATGCAAAAAACATGTAGTAAGTACTGTATGAAAATATTTCAATGTACAACAATCGACAGACAAACACTAAAAAAAGATAGAAAAATCAAAAACTAAAAAAACATTTTAACAATTATTTGATGTGCCTATTAGAGTAAATGTACTTATACCGTACATCTTCACTGCATCTTCATATAATAAACATAATATTTTAGTACTGAGAAATGAAGTTTTGTATTATTCATACATGTATATTTCATACATGATAATATGATTTAATTATTAGAGGTATTATTATTATTCTCTCATCAGTTCAGTCCACCAAACATTGCTCTTTGAGCAAAAAAGTTGGCACAGATTTATTGAAATACACATAACCTTTATCAGTAAAGTTCAGCAAACATCAAAATCAATTTTAGGTTGCGCAAAGAAAAGTAAACTAGTGTGGGATTCGAAACTGCGACCTCCAGATTAACAGGCCGGTGTCACAGGGAAAAATTTCCCCGGTGAGTGCGTCTTCCGTCATACAGTAAATTAACATGGGCTGAAGAAAGTTGAGTCAAAAGAGGGCGCTTTCAGTCGAAATATCTACACATATGGGGACAGAGTCAATGGGGAACAAATTCCTGGAGCTCTACCAGTTGAACTTTTCAGCGGTATTTGTTTGCGATCCCCCCCAATTTCGTCAATTTGTTCAGGGGTGCAAGTCAAGCAGGTTCAAAGCCCGCTCTGGTCAATTTTTCTTTGTTCAAACCTAAATCGAATTACAATTTACCCAGTCAGTTTCCCATATGGTTTATTACAAATATAAGAAATGACACAACCTATAATTTGGTCTCATAAAACACATTTCTGGTCAAGTAAAAGTGCTGTAGATGCCAATCGTACTGCATTCAGAACAATGTTTAAAATATGTACAAATTTGCAAATTATCTATTTTGAAAGCTCTTTTTCATTTTGAATTCACGACAAAGTTTTGACACTGCTTTTTCCAGATACTGGCTAAAACCATTTAAACAGAGCCCAATTTCATGAAACTGTCAAGCAGAAAATTCTGCATAGCAAATTTCTTTGATAAGCAAGAAATTGAGTGGGGTACCAGTTGCAGCAATGATACCTGTATGGTATTTTGGCTGGTAACCTTTTATGGCTAAGCAAGCGTTCTCTGTGCTAAGCAAGTTTTTGTGCTTACAGGCTTTATGAAAGTTAACTCTGGATGGAGCTGTGTGTAGTTCACATTTCTACAGCTGCTCCAAAAACCAAAGTTTGATCAATGGCACCGAGGTGCAAAAGATGAGCACAATTGTTTGTCAGTAAGCTTTGAGGGTAACAGCTAGGTGCGTGAATTACTCAAGAGTACGTAATAAGCATTTTTGAAACCACTGAGGGTATTTGACATGATAAAACACAACCTCGTTCTAAGTGGTGTACAATCTCACCACGCCATTTTTTTTTGGCCCACAATGCCTTGCTCGATCATAACCCATGGTAGTGTGACCTTGAAATATCCAAATATATTGGATATTTTAATTAGTACTGTGGTTGATCCATTCTGTGTTAGAGACTTCGCAGAGCGCGCTGTCAAAAGATGCACCAAGGCGTAGAGCAACTGACCCCCTCTAATTCATTTTTGATCTTGTGATGTGTCTAACTGAATGCAGTTTAGGGTGACCACATAGAAGCATGCTTCATTTGAAATGTAATGCGTCGAAATACATGCATTTTTACACGCGTGTACTAAGCCCCAGACAAGCTTCCTACAAGCGCCCGAATGTTTTTAACAAGCGTGCACGCAAAGCAGTCACTTTTGGTAAGCCAATTAGTGTTGCTTTTCAATGCTTCCCTCCCAGGGGTTAGTGACGTGAGGTATCGATACAGCGTGCTGGCCATGGTAGCCAGGCTGGATAAAACAACATTAGAAAAATAATTTCATTTCTGGCTTTTGGGCAATTTTTTGCGATCGGTGTTACTCTTGCAGTAGCAGAACTTCATTAAGTGTGGGACGGACTCCTTAATGCAATCGCCCTGGTCACCGTACTTGTTGATGCGGCTGATGTCCCCCGATGTGTCATACGCTAACATGCCGGCGGTACTTTGGGGGAGAACCCTGATGGTACCTTCAAAGAGGCCATCACCGGGAAGGGTCTGCACGGTTACCTGAAACAGGATCGGAAGGTCGGTGACATTGACTGTGGATTCATCGCTGAATGACGCCGAACGGTGATGCTGGTCGTCGGTTTTCTTGAAACGCAGAACCTGCAAGAAACAGCAATATGTTATTTAGAAACAAAAAGATTTACCCTAATCCTAAAAACCTCAATTCCCCATGGTCAATTACATGCTAAGTTACTCTCCATGGTCAATAACATGGTTTGTGATCAGTTACTCTCCATGGTCAATAACATGGCTTGTGATCAGTTATTCCCCATGGTCAATAACATGGTTTGTGATCAGTTGTTCCCCAAGGTCAATAACATGCTAAGTTACTCCCCATGGTCAATAACATGGTTCGTGATCAGTTATTCCCCAAGGTCAATAACATGGTTAGTTTCTTTCAATGCAAATTTGTTGGGGGGGGCTTTACACAGGTCTACATTCAATCACATTAAACTTGACACAGTCTAAAATAGTGAATTGATCTGGTCCCTGTCTTATGAGGGGGAGGAAGGATGACTGGTCCTCTACTGTAAAAGGGACAACATTCGCCAAAAATACAAAATCTACCCAATGGCGTCCAAAGTATAAAATGTGAATCTCTAGCAACTAATTTGTCTTGACAAGGAAGTAGCAGTACACAATAACACAATATAATAGCCCAGTAATAGACCGTGCAAGTCTGGCTTGTATTCAAACACTGCTTTAACGCATGAAGGAAATGGACCCAATGTTAAAATATTCACGAGTCTTGCACAGTCTATACAACAGTACGTGTAAAGGCAACACATGGCTTGCTATACCTAGTGCTTGGCTAGTACATGTACATTGTTGTACAATACAATGACGATGGCTCAAGCCATGCTCCCTGTAAAAATGAGAGATTCCAGACACAAAAAAACCTGCTATTTTTTCGCACAGAGGCAAATGGGAAAGAGAACGGTCCAAAGGATGTGGACATAAACTATAGGTTGTTTGTAGCAAATGCGCAAATCAAAAGTTACAGCACCACTGAGGGCCCACTTGGTATCCCTGTTAATAGAAGTTCACAATAATTTCTGAAACAGTCATGATGCACTGCACCATGCATGATGCAGCTCTAAAATTGGCTACAGCTTGTTTTTTTGTCAAAGGGATTGAAACGTGTCAAACTTTTAGAATTATGCAGTCGTGGTTGTGATTGGCAACTACTGCATTGTGAGAGGACCTTTATGGATCAGTGTCGTTGTACATTTGGCTAGAGACCCTCCTGAATCTGACACTGTCTCTCCCTGAACCCCAAAGACAACACCACGATAAGGACTTCAGAGGACTTGAGACTAGATTGAGTGTAAGTACTGTATTGTCACCTTCTGGTTTGGCACCATCTTTTGGGAATGTAGTACCACACTCAGTTTCAGTTTAGCACACTGGTCCCTGACCTTCTCAGTCTTTTGATTGATAATGTTGATCAGAGCACTTGCAACTTGCTTCGTCTGAAAGAAAACAATGCCATTCAAAAATCAGGGCTCAAAGTCAAAGAAAATCTTCACAAATCCTACAAGACCACAAATGGCAGTACATGTACAGAACGTTTGCTGGGTCAAAAACACTTTTTCAAGACCACACCAATTACTCTCTTGTCGTTATATCCTTCAGTGTTCTCCCTTTGCTATGGTTCACTGGCCAAACGCCAGATAAAACATCCAAGGACCAGTTAAAATTCTGTCCAACTAGTCTGGCTGGCTAGTTTATGGAGCTCCCACTGCTATATTTACTAAAGCCACTGATTGTTCAAACTACAAGTCCCACAGTGTTGAAAGGGAACCATAAAACATGGATACCAGTGAAAAGCTGGCAGACCGGTAAGAGAACAATCTAACTGGTCCCCCTGTCCTAGCTGAAGGTTTAAACTAGAAGTAAGGACAGAATGATGAAGTTTGTTTGGAAAACCACTAGCCCACCTGACTTGTTCAGCTGTGGTGCTACACTGGCCCACAGCTAAATTTACTGGACTCAGGTCAGCGGTCCAGTGGATAGCTCAAGCCCTGCAAACTAATGGACAAAACACGGCTTCTGCCAACATCATTTATACTTTCTATTTAATAAGCCTCGACGATATCGAAAATTTTGACTGGCGATATATCGTCGGGTAAATATCACCGAAATGTCGATTGTCGTGAAGATTTTTGAAAATTGAAAGTAAACTATAGAATGAGATAACAATTACACATGAACTCAATCGAGCGCGGAAAAACCGTTTAATCTCATGGAGGAAATGAGCAATTAAACATACAAACCGCTGAGATAAAATCACTGAATTAACATCCAGATTATAGTATTTAACACTGTCAAATGTTGGTTAAAGTTCGCATAAAAATGGTGCTGAATGGTCAAGGTCATCTGACTTTAGTTCTGGGCCTCATGGCACTGCATACTGCAGAATTCAGCCCTTACGGCCTTTGTAAAGCATGTGGTTCTACGCGCAGAATTCTACAGTAAATTGGGCAATGGTCTGATGGTTTGGCGACTACAATGTGGGTTCAGATGCAAACGTTTGAAAATGGCAGCCATTTTGGACGCCTTCTTGGTTTTAGATACAAGGAGTTCTAAAATCTCAAAGTAATGATTTTATTGAACTCCTTGTGCCTCAAAACATATTATTAGACACATTATTTGTATTTACAGGATGTCTGGTTGCATAGTTATGATAAAATTTGAAAATGGCGACCATTTTTGACGCCATCTTGGTTTTCGGAAAGAGCTCCAGGGGGATTTTCGGGGACTTTTAGTTATGTTCTATGCACTTCTCTGGACCTATCCTGAAAAAATCAGCTTGTAATGAGCTACAGTATATCCAGGTTAAAGCTATGCTCTTGGCCATTTGCCTTCATAGCGATTGAGTTGCTTTAATATGCCCACTGAATTGGTTTCTGGAGCTGGTTTCTTCTAAAGAGGTGAAACGGGTACACAATGTAAGACTGCCTTATGGCTTTTAAATGTTTGCGTGGAATTACAGGAAGGCCACGGAGACCATGCCATCTGGTACCCTGGTCTTGGCCTTTGTGTCCTTTCTAAAGTTTCCCCATAGACTTTAAGATTTTCCAGTAAAAGCTTCCTTTGCAAAATGAAAATGGCCTTGTAAAAAAAAAGTGTAATAGTGATAATCTTTTCAATTGATTCAGAAGAATGTTATTTTGAGTTTAAAGGATTGCCTAATGGTATGAAGAAACTTAAGGTACATGTATTAAGAGGCAAACTTTAGTCTACCTTTTTTGAGTTAGCTGGTTACCTTTTTTGAATTAGCTGGTTCCCATGTCAGACACGAGCACCAGTGAGCATCAATATGGGCATCCGCGCAAGTTCTCTCCTTTGGGATTTCATTGAAAATGCTGATTCCGCGTTGGGTCACATCTCCAGGTTTGGCATTAACATGTAGAACTGATTTCAGTGTTTCGTGGATGTCAAATGGTGTCAGAAGTCGCTGTGTGTTCAGCCTCAGCTTGGCATGGAGGTCAGGGTATCGGTGACGAAACCAATCAGGCACTGTTATCGAGAAAAAGGGAAGACGTTCTTCAAGCTTGCCCTGGAGCGACTGGCGTATCTGTGAATACCGTGACCCGTGATCGCCAAACATTAAGAGAATTGTGTTGTTAAGGAGATTGTAAAACTTTGCTTCAGCAAGAAACCAGTAGAGATCAGCATCCATGAGATTAAGAGGGTTGATGTTGGCATGAGTTAAACCGACCAGAAACGAAAAAGCAAAATGGGGTGTATCTTTGTAGGCGGTCATATAATCCAGCAGATAGTCTAACATGACTTTGTGAACAGGTTTGGATCCTAGACAGTGATTCTTGTCAACAGCGACATTCCATAGGTTCCTCATGTAGTGATCTGTTGGTTGTTTATCAAAGCCATTCATTCTCAAATTGAAGGTTGCAATACGCGGCGAATCCTCAGCAAACATCGTAGCGTACCCGTTCTTGGCAAAATCCTTCCAGATAAGTGGGTACGTATCCACGTAATCCGAGTTTGCTTCACCTTTTCTGACCTCTGGAAGCTCCAACTCCGTCTTACCGGTGAGTAAAGGAATAATAGCTCCTGTGGTGGCATCAGCAACTATGTTATAACCTTCAAAAACCATAGTATTGAAACTGCCAAGGAGCTGATAGGTTTCGGGAAGTTGTCGGAGAAAATTCATTCTTGAGGTTGCTTCTAAGCCGAGCATGATGACATTCAAGCCTAAACCGTCTGATGGCGGTTTGATGGAATGTGCTCGCTCCTTCACCTTAGGTTTAGGAACAACACTCGCATGCACATCAAACATTTCAGGATATTGCTTATAGAGTGCTTCCACTTCAAAAGTTGACATGTCCACAAAATCATTTGTGCCGTTATCGCAAAATACAAAAGTAAAATCATTTGATACATTATATTGCAATGGAATGTAGCCCTTGGGATTTTTCGTACCGAAGCTGATCTTGACCGGAGCTGAAATTTCACTCGAATAATCATTCTGTCTTTCTACAGTAGATGCGTAACACTCTTTGTATTTCATTTTCTTAAGTACAGATTCCTTGATAGTCAGCTGGTTTCGAGTGAGATCGGTTGCCATGTTTCCTTTACACTCTAGCGGCTTTGGTTCAAAGATGTGATGTTTAATATGCTCATCAAAAGGGTCCAGTTCCGGAATCTGACACGTCAGGTTCCCATTGCCGCTCTTTGTCTTTTGCGCGAGTGCCTTCCTAATATCCGATCGTCCCAAATGTTTTCTTGCACTACCATCCCCAATCATAGAGTTATTTGAGTTGGCAAGATTCTTGTGTTTGGAGATGTTTGCTTTGTTAATTTCATTCACTAGTCTCAATTCCTTGAGAAGCTCTTGTCCTTCTTTTCCTTGGTAAAGCTTTTTGTCACTAAGTCGTGCCTTCAGGTCTCCTCCACGGTTAGCTACGCGTAACCCCTCCCTTAGTATCACTGCAGCATCGCCATTCTCATAGTCTTGGCCAAATTTACTGTTTGTCTCCTCAACCTTGTAGAGAGATAGAATGATAGCGATGACGGCAAAGGCCATTAACATAGTGGCAACTGCTAGGCGATGCAGGTAACACATCCTTCTCCACCCCATCATAGACATGATAGATGACCAACTGATTGGTCTCATTGAAACCACCTACAAGAGAGTGATATTACAGCATCAAACTATGATACATGTTTATGTCCAAAACATTAATATACACATTTCAATATTTTCAATAAACTACCCAAATAGACACGAATGTCCCCTCTAAACCTATGAAGGTTCCATTTTTTGTAACACCTGAGGCCTTCTTGTGGCAAAATTTGAAGAAAAACAATTAAAATTACGGCCTGCGAGGAGTCTGTCATGATGTCTTTTATTATTGAAGTGTATTGCAAGGTTAAAATAATGGTCACAGTCGACAAAAGATTAAAGGTTGGTTTGGTTTGAAATATGTATTGCACCATGTTTGCTGCATAAATAAGCGAGCTTTTGTTTTGGCAAGGCGGGCCGATGCTTGGCATTCTTTACCATCGGGCACCAGCAGTAGCCGGTTTTCTTGCAGAGAGTACATGTATACCCAGAGAGACATTTGAATATTTATTAATAAAGACTTACGTAAATTAGCGAGATCTTCTGATCCTTGAGCTGCATTACCACCATAAAGATAATAACCACAGGTGTGATCGAACTCTCGTTACATGAAAATACATGTACTTGAAATAGCTGGAACTTTTAAACAAGAACAGAACTCTTGACTTGAATTGAAACCTTGCTTGAGGGTTGAACTGTGATACCTCCGGAACCGTTATTTAAATTCTTCAGACTTTAGGGATATAATCAACCATTCTTACAAGATCCATGGTTACTTTTTTAAATCAGTAGAATTGCCTGTGATTATAATTGTGCATCACCTAGCAAGTCTGATTAAGTTTTAAATTGTCTGAACTCTTTAAATTGACACTGAGTAGATTTGAAGTACCACATATTTAGAATACCGCAGATTGTATGAAGTTATGAAATATTTTTGTCATTGTTATTACTAGAGTTTGGCGGTTATCAAATAATTGGAACAAAACAACTTTGTTTCAGCTACATTTACATGTAGGTTGTACATTGCTTTGTGGTTATCCAGTGGCTTTTCCATAAAACATTGCTCTCCCTTTTATTGAATCTTGGGTCTAGGCTGACAGAGTCAATGTCAAAGTTTATTTTGCACAACCCCCAACTGAATTTTTGATTAAAAAAAAATATGTTTTTCCTCGCAATTTATTATTTGAGGTACTTGGCATCTAACACTGTGAACAACATTGTGCTGGAAAAACCCAAGGTCAAAAGTTTAATGACTTCTCACAAACCGCTTGACCCAGAATGCTCAAATTTGGGTTTCAGAGTTTTCTCATAGGACCAAACTAATTTTAGCAAATTTAAGAAAAATCTGTGAGATTGACACCGGATGGCATGAAGGTGATGATTTGACATTGAACATGTTGAATGACCCACATAATAATAATATGGCAACCATTTCCTGCTAAACAAAACTGTTTTGTGCCTAGCATGACTACATGTAACCCCTAAGGTAAAAAAAAAATGAGTCAGTTACTGTACTGTAACTAATCCAAAGATGTCAAAAATTGTTCCCTCTAGTCTAGGGAGCGAGACCGCTTTTTTTGGATGACAGATTTGAACTGTTTGTTCTTTTTTTTCACTTGCAAAGCCCCAAGGGACTTGATCATCTGGGAGATCCATTCCACACGTATCTAAGATAGGGGGGGGGGGGGGGTCAGTTCCCAGAGTTTTTTTTTTTTTATGGGGATGTGTTCCTGGCATACAAATGTACACAAAATCTGGTACCACTGCACATAAACACAGAGCTACCCAGATCTAACCCTCTGATACATGTAAGTGAAACAATCTGTTCAGCTGTCTGTTCTCTGTAACAGGCTTGGCTTTTCATGGATATCTAGGACCATCCATTAGTCAGGAAGAGTGGGAGCCAAATGTCACTTATGTGGAACCCTATGTCTTGAGGAACTGTGTCGTGCTTGTTGTAGATCTCGATGACCTCTCTGGCCCCTAGTCTGGTTCTTCAAAATAGTTAAAATTAACGTAATTTTTTAGGTGCAACGCAAAAGTTTAACAGCCTAAGTAGTGGCCCTTGAACATGAGTGGAACATTTCTAAAATTAACAAGAAAAGAAAAATCAAAAATTCTGATGGTTATTACCGTTTTTTCTTCGTTAAAGGTATTTATTAATGGCAATAACCATCTCAATCAGGGAATCAGACTCTTTATTATGCAAATTCAAGAAGTGTATCAAAAATTATTTATGACCCGATCTAATGCGCTGTGTTCTTGATGTAGTTGGCGCTTTATAAATGCCTTACATGTATTGTACATGTATGTAATAACAGTGTGGGGAGCCGGTCTTCAAAGTTCACTGCGTAGTAATGACCTTGGTTGGTGGCTTCGGCTCGGTCCATTACATGATTAACAGCGGCCAGCCACCAACTCAGTCATTACCATGCAGTGAAGACCGTCTCCCCATGTTCCGCCCCAACTTGACAATCGTCCCAACTATAGTTGGGACTGGTCCCAACTTGAGTGTTAAAGTTGGGGCGTCCCAACTATAGTTGGGATCGCAGTAAACACAAAGCACCCCCATGAATAAACTAAAATTATAATACTCAATAGTAAGTATCGTAGAATGACGTTTTTAAGACCACTTTTCCTTGAGAATATTTGAGATTAATTCGAATTTTGGTTTTCCGGGAAAAGGGAAACTAAATGCTTGCCTACTTTTGAGACTGAAAGCGTCACCCGGCATGATGGAGCATGAGGCCGCTGTCAAAACCCTCTAAAAAACACAATTTACACAGAGTTCGCGGTCCATTATGAGCGATATAATATCATTCCAAACCTCGTCCTGGGCACCGGCTCGCGACCGGCTCTAGCTCCATCATCAGTTTTGACATGAGTTTGTACACAGAGCCGAGACCCAGTGTCATGGCAGTGGACACTTTTTGGCATGACACCGGGTTTGAAATAAAGAATCTTGTTAATTAATGCCGATCTCATCAGCTTGTGCGTCTGCAATACTAGTGTAACACAGTAATCCACACATGATCGATCACGGTGTCCTGTTGAACTCTATGTGCGATCCCAACTATAGTTGGGACGTCCCAACTTTAACACTCAAGTTGGGACCAGTCCCAACTATAGTTGGGAGAGTTGTCAAGTTGGGACGGAACACCCACGCTGTTGTTCTCTAATTAAAGTATTGCACAAAACTATAGACAGATATGAGATAGAAACAAACTAGTCTATTAATATAGTCACTACTTTATTTAGTCACTATTTTTAGTGGAGAGTAGAGTTCAAATTCTGTCAACTCAACTGAATTAGTTTAGTTAGCAATAAAAATATTGCTTACTAATTTTTAAAAGTTATTTACTAAATAATTTAGCATAGTTATAGTAGGAATGGAAGTCGAAGTTGTCATTTCATTTTTCAACCATGGAGGCTACCTCCATGTTTAAACTAAATAATAAGTGCTTACAGTTTACACACCTACCTGACTAGTTTTTAGTTGGAAGTGGTGCATTCACAGGCATATCGACACATGTCTCCCACAGAAAACAACACCCTCATCCAAAACATTAAACATTAGATTTGAACAATCCGCTCTCTGCATGTCTCAGTACAGTGCTGAGCTCTGATGTCGTCGAGAGCACCTAGACCTAGGGACAGCTAGCTAGCTACACACATGTAGCTTGCTTTCCTTCCGTGCTGATACATCGATATGCGTGCATGGCATAGATTGTGTGGCAAATGCATGCAAAATACTAACATCACCACCAAAGATCGTATAGATCTTTGATCTTTGATCACCACTCATGCACTAACCGCACAGCCCCCAGCTGCATGCAGAGGATCGACAAAAAAACATAATTAAAAGACTTGGGACGAGTTTAGTTTGAGAGGGATCTTTGGTCAGCAGAGGGCGGTCTTTCTTCTACGTGTCACCGAGCCATCGATTACAAGTTTTGGACATTTAATAACTGAAAATTGATGTATTAATGTTTACTTCTTGATGAATGGTATTGTGCGAGGTAATCGGACCCAACAGAAGAGCGCATTGAAACCATTCTCAGCGAGATCAGTACTCAAAACGTCAGGTGGTAAGATGTCAAAATGTCTCGTCTCTTTACTTTTTTTATTTTAGTCCAATTTAAAAGTCATTCTGTTCGAGTGGCTAAATTCTGTGCACAAAAGTCTTATTAAATAAAAATAGTTGTATATTTACCTATATCACTATCACTGTCAGTCTGTCGGTACTGCAATCAAACTGTTGCACCTGTCTTGTCAGGTTCCATAGTAAGACTGAAAAGTGAAAGTTTTTTTCTTACCCATATCCAATCCATTTCCATCAAAATTACCCACTTTTTTTTCAAGGTTCATTTACAAAAGTTGACCAGCACTCAGCAGTGTGCGAGTGAGTGGTATTTTGGTAGTAATTTTAATTTATTTGATGTGTGACAATGTCATGTGTTAATCCTAACCATCCATCCTCTCGACATTCACAGAGGACCATTGGGAGGATGGAGGGTTACAATTTTTGCAACTATGTGTGACACAGGCCTGATGCGTCGTTTTTGAAAGTACACATGTTACAACTAAAGGGCACCATGGCATTTGTCCTTGGCAAAAGAGCACCTCTGTGAGAAAAGTTTTAATTTCTATTGGAACATTTCAAGGGCATCTGACCAAGGCAATGACCAGGCAGGAGGGCAATGGAAGTTCTGTGAAGTAAACCTATCAGGCCTAGTGCCACAAATGTGATATATGTTGGATTTCCTCTCCAGGTGTGTGTACCATGCATGCAGATAGTACAGTACCATACAGTGTGCATTGTAAACACCAGTCTGAGCAATGTCAATTAACAACATTGTCGCCCTTTCTCATACAGACTTCTCCTTAATAAAGTACAAATTCAGCGACTCTGTATTCTCCCTGCTATACCCTCATTAATGTGCCAATACTCTGGACTACGTTGGCACTGTTGATGGCACTATTCTTCTTGTGTCAGAGGAAAAATCTGCCATAAATAGACATGAACTCTTCCAAGTATTAAAGAACAACTTGCATACATGTATGTAGTTTCATACAGTGCATTTGTTTGTCAACACCAGCTGAGCAATGTTGTCAGGTAGACGGAGTCGCCAAGGATTTTTCATGAATAAGTTATTTTTACACCAAATCAACAAGTTACATTCTCGATATTCAGAGGTAAAATCTGTGAAAAATCACTGGGAAAAGTTTGAGAATGTTGCTCAGCAAACAGATGCACAAAAATACGACTATTGTTTTGTTGTTGTTGTTTTGGGTTTTTTTCTCCTGCTGCCAATGGCCAAAATAGAAGCTGAAGTCACTCAACTTGAACCTGGCCATAATTTACTAATGATCTAGGTGCAACAATTTATTTATTTATTTATAAATTCTATTTGTTAAGGCAAGGATTCTCAGAATAGCGAACTTAATCACTGTACTAACCAAGAACTCCATGGAGAGAAGACAAGGAAGGAAGTTTCAGTTTTTGATGTGGGAGAAAAACCCTAGAGAATTATTCCAAGGAAAAGCCTTGCAATCAGGTAGGGACTGAAAACCCAATCCACATAGTGCCCCCCCCCCAGTGGGATTCGAACCGGGGTCCTAGAGATGGAAGGCTAGGAAAGATACCCCTTCTCCAACCTGACCACCCATTTATCTGATAATACATTCTTTTCTCTGTCTCTCTCTCTCCACAGGTTGCTAACATCAGTAAACGTCACTCTTTGGTCTTGAAGCCCATTTGATTTGGTGTATTACATTCGAAGAAGACTCTAGTCAAAGATGCGTCAGTTGAAAGGCAAAGTCAAGGAGACAAGGAAAGAAAAGAGGCAGCGCAAGAAAGACAATGTGGCGAATAAGAACAGCGTCATGCGAGTGGTGGTCCCCTCCCTTGCCGCTCTGTGCATTGCCCTGGTCTTGTTTGTTTATTACAACACAAGACCACAGAACTGAATGAAGTTTCTCGCCAAGGTATGAAGCTGGAAATTGTCATAAGATGGAGGAAGAAACTGACTTGATATCCTTGCAATGATGAGCAGCCATTTTGGAGATCGGAATTGAACAACTAAAAATATTCTTTTGCTTGACTACATTTCATTTTTGGAAATGATTGCATCTTTGTTCTATAAGGAATCCAACCGAAATGACGGCAAAGGAACTGGTTCGAGGGGTTGAGAGGGGACGGGGATGGGCAATGCACTAGTTGAATAAATCCTTTTAAGATGTTACTCCCAAAATGATCTACACTTTTCAATAACTTGAAATTGCAATTCGCTGCTAAATTGCACTAAGCCTGGAATTTTATCTTTGAAAGGGGAAGGCCATTTTAATTTTGTAAAGGGCACTTCCATAAGAAAATCTGTGGGAAACCTTTGATGGGGCACCAAGGACAAGACCGGTGCAACAGAGACCATGGCCTGCCTAGCCCCCGTGTAATTCCAGGCCTGATGCACTTGGGGTAGAATGCGACTGCAGGCATGATAGCGAAGTATTGCAAAAAATTGAAGGGAAAACAATTATGCCTGGATTGTATGTAAAATGTAATAATATATAAAAAAAACATTAGCAGTTGGATGGTGAATCTCCACTGAATTTGTTGAAATGTTCAACAGGTATTAGTAATGCGACTGTCAACACTTGCCAACAACTTGTTAAATGTTTGTTATGATAACGGCTAGCATACAATTATACTGCTCCTGGAAATTGCTGGCTCCCAACTTGTCGGTAAATGCCCAAAGCAGAAGTCTCACGGGAACAACAGTCTTGCGAGGCTTGTCTGCTATCCCTGCAACAAGAATGGAATGACTTGTCCACAAGTCTATATTTTGGAAGCGTGGATAACTTTTGGAAATAGCCCTGCATTTTATACCTGTACCAAAATTGTATGTTATTTTAATTGATACCTTTACAATACATTCACATGTATTTGAGATCCCTGAAATTTGTCAAGTTCATGTTCTATGTTATAATTAATGTTTGCCACATGCATTGAAAACAAGGTTGAAAATAATACATTGTAATTGCTAACATAAACGGAGCACTTTGTCTGCTGTTGAAGTTTTTGTTTTCAATGGTGGTAGTATTGGGGTGTACAATGTACATTTTGTACATGTATAGCCAACCCCACAGTTTGTCCAGAGGCTAGATCGACCATCAACATCTCATCCCACCCTACAGCAAGAATGTCTCAGTGTGAATGTTATGCCACTGCAGAACCTGGCAATGATTGGACAAATCTACACCTAGCTACGGGAAGCCTGCCTGAATATTGATACAACAGAAACCCAAGTTGTTTTTTAAATAACATCAAATCAAAGTTCCGGCCGACTAGACCTCACTTCGAGGCGAAAAATAACTCACCGACAGAGGGCGCCACTTAATTTTGTAATTCTATGTTCTATTGAAAGTGTACTGCGACTATCTCTCTTGTTGCGAGGCTGTGTCCACTGATCTCTATTATACTGACAGTGTAATAGAGATCAGTGGCTGTGTCCTGTGGCCGTGTTAACGAGGTGGTCAAGTCGCAGCCTCAGTTGTTAATTCAGACAGAAGTGGATTGCACATCGACGTCACATACCGCACATTGACATCCAACCCCACAATTTGTCCACAAATGGTTTTAACTTTTGTTTTCATTTACATTGTCGTCGTACCTCAAAAGATGGCGATTTATAACAAATTCAGAGAGGATTTTAGGAGATAATTGTAAGACTTGTGAAATTTGACTATGTGCTATTTTGGGAACTAAATGCATTCTCCTAAAGAATAATGTAGAGCACTTTTGAGGTTGAGACCGGTCGCAGTCAAAATTTTAAAAAATAAATAAATAAATAAACGAGCGGGTCTTAAAGAAAATACTGATCGTCGGGACGCCAACATCATTGTGACATAATTTATTGACAGCAGACAGAAAATGGACTGAAACAATTTATACGAACTACACGGGTTGGATTGACCAGCAATTAAACAATTACCTCTTAAAACACACACCCCAAAAATTCGCCTTGTATTGTAACTTTTTAAAAATCAGCAATAATGTACCAAATCACCGTGTTTATAAGAAATATTTCACATAATATTTGACAATGTCAATGATAATTACTGGCAAACGTGTATTGGATTTGGTTATGCCATGAATACTTTTTTTTTGGCAATGTTCACTTGGACAAGGTATTCATTCAGCAAATAGGAAACTGTTTAACAAAATTACTCTTTAAATTATACAGATAATTTCAGATTTAAGGGGCACATTAGGCCTAATTGGTACCATACTACACAGAAATGACATCCTACATATTTTTTACATCATTTTTAACGCATATAATATATTGGGGTCCGCACCAAGAATCAGTTGAGTTGATTCTCTCGGATCCCGACCGAAGGGACCGGGTTGTTATGGCAAGTAACAAAGGGTTTGCCCCGGCTGTCAAAGTTATTCTGACCATGGGATAGTCGTCATTCCTTGCACCGCACACAATGGCATGCAATCTATATTCAAATAAGTCAAACGACGTGTTTCATAACAAAATGGAGTTCACTTGCAAAATGAAAACTAATTTGCTGGAAGTCTTCTATGGCTTGTTGGTATAGCGAGCTCATTGGTATAACAATTATAATGCAAGTCTTTGAAATTGTTCTGCACTCACTGTACAATTTGAATATTATTCTCCCTTCATCGGCCATTTAAAAAGAACCTACCCCTTGGCAAACTCTTGGTGGCGCAACATATTGTAAATCCCTGTACAGACCACGCTAAGACCTTATCCGAATCAAGCGACGTCAGCTACGGCTATGGTGAATAGTTGAAGAATAGGACTTTTTAGCGGACGCCGAAGCAATTAATTTGGACACGACATAGGATGCTGCAAACAATATCTTCGACAATGGCGTGACCAGGCTTTCAAACATACTGTCCAGTATTATAATTTTACAAATCTTACAAGCTAACATCACTTTCATAGGTTAGGTAATACAAACAAAAACAAGAATATGTTGGTATAAAAATATTGAAATTAACCAAAATATGTATTTACATTTTACTATTGTAAAGGCTTATAACACGAGAAAAATGTGACACATTTTTCTAAGTTTATAAACTGAAAGTTGATGGACCTTTGAAATACATTTAATCTCTTTAAATTAAAAACAATTTATAATTGAAGTACGCAGCCGTTTTCTGGTGACTACGTCGTGGCGCCAAGAAAAAAAATCTCGATGTCGGTACTTGGAGTCAAATCCAATCTTGACAGTAGTTTTCCTGAGTTTGTATAGGCTTCAAAGAGCCAAAAGGAGACGTTACTGTTCATCAATGGCTTGAATTGTTTTTGTGCCTGTTTTTGAAATTCCGTTTTCTTTCAAGAAGTTGGTTGCGTCATCAACCCCCCGTTCTAGATACTCATCGAGGGTGTCTTGGCTGGGGGTGAAGAGCGCCATGAAAGCCCGCCACACGTTTTGGGAACACACCCTGAAGCTGTGACCAGCGACGACATAACTGAGGCTCAACCAAGTTCGATCTGCAGGGCAGATGTCCTGTAGATGTCCGCTGAAGGGCGACACGCATATCGTTCGACCGACCGGGTATAATGGCATGTTGACAGTCATTCCGCCGTCAACGTATTTCTGTCGAGAGACAAATAACAGGAAGGACGATAAATATTGGGTGGAGGACTGCTTGCAATCGGATGGCTACTCATTGGTGTTTTTTAAAGACTACTTGCAAGTTCTCAACACTGGAAATCTGAACCTCCTATAGCCATGGACTCGTTTGAGATTTGAGATGTTTTTTCCCTTTACTTTCACAAACTTGAGTGTTGTTTATCAATTGCCCAGCTGTGATTAGAGCCATGGGTATTTCTTCTTTTATCTTGCAGAAAAAAGAAGGAATACTGACACTAATGCAACTAATTTCAAATGATGATTTACATTGTAGATATGCAGAATGTCATAAAGAAAACGCAATTTCGTAAACTGTTAGACGACCAAATCAACATTTTATGATTTCCTACCTGTCCTCTGAATGTAGGTATTCGGAAGCCACAGTATACTGGAATGTAGCAACTGCACAGCAGTGCCTGAAGCAAAAACAACAACACAGAAACGGGTTATTTTATACGCATTATAGAGTAATCTGGTCCAAAACAAAGGGTGAAGTCACCCTATTCGGGATGTGACGAGTAATTTCATCATGGCCAGAGCCACATATCCTATTACACACATTAAAGGGAGACCGACTCCCTCGCCCAAGTGTACCGTTAGTGTTTTGATGCAGTAGACCAATACTGCCAGTACTGACTCTTGTGCCAGATTCTTTTCATCCTGGCCAGAGCCACATCCCCCAACACAAATTTAAAGAGACAGACACCATCGCCCCATCTTTCGATGGTCCACGTCGACCCGTTGTTTGTTGAGGCAGTAGACCATACCCCCCTCTTGTGCCAGATCTGAGAAACCTTCATTTTCTCTTTTTTTCATTTTGTATCTACTATTATTTGTTTATTATCCTGCAATATTCTTGAATTTACCTCTATGAGTTCCTCCCTGGACTGAAAGTCTGTCAGTAGTATATTTTTGCCGTCCGCAACCCTAGTCACCGAGACGTAGAGTTTGTTTTTGGCCAGCATGTGTGCATCTGGTGGTACATAGTGCTCTAGTTCAGATCGTAGATAGTCCATCATATTGAAGCCGGGCGTCAAGGCTCCTAGCGGCTTCTTCTGGAATGTGTCCACAAAATCTCGAAGCATCTGAATGGCATCCTGTTAAAGACATAATCAAGTTTTACAAACTATTACACAGCAAAAACTGTTGTGTTAAACTTGACACCATGGGTGTTGTCCCATATAGATACAAAAAAGGGATTAAAATGTACACCATAGGGTGTTAAAAATTACACCAATTTCTGCCAAAACAATAACATTGGTGTTTTTTTCAACATCAAATGATGTTTTAAAAAAATATTCTCTCTTCGGTACCTATATATGTGACAATACCTTAGTGTAAATTTTAACACCCCGGTTTTTACAGTGAACATTCATTTGGCTTTGAGAAGGAGATACTGCAGCTGCTTATAAAATTGCTGTAGTGTTTTGCATTTTCTGATCCTCTTGAATACGAAATGGCAAAGTCATTATTAATATACGTACAGGGTATAAAAGGGTATAGGCCTGAAATTTCATGGAGGACAGGCCATTTTCATTTTGCAGAGGGCACGACCATTAGAAAATGATAAAAGTATATAATCTAATGGTAAACTTCATTTGAAGAGGCATATCAAGGAAAAACCAGGGCAACAGAGACCATGACCTCTGTGTAATTCCGGGCCTGTATGAGAGCTTGGACATTTTTACCAAAGCGGCTGTCATTATGAACTCTATATTTATGACTATTTCAACGGCAAGAAATTACACGACAGTATGAAAACAGTTTGAAATCCCGGATACAAAGTTTCAAAACTTGGTTGCTTACCCCTAGTTTATTTGGTAGGCAGACCATAGCTGCAGCAGCAATTGCCCCCGCAGAGGCTCCACCCCACCGGGTCACATTTGATATAAAATGTTGCCCATTCTTAAGTAAACCTCTGGCCACCCCTAGATGATAAATGGCCAGGAAGCCGCATCCAGCAAATGACACATTCACCTCCTCGCGTAGACTAAGATCTAAACATCCGGGTTTGCTGCTGCTGGGTTTCACGGCCTTCTGTAAACACACGAAATAAACATTTGTTCGTCGCATTACATTATGTGCCCATCAATATAATGATAACCCCTGGACTTATAAATTTTAAAGAGCGTCTAGGAACAGAATCCACAGTGCTAGACAAGTAGATCAAAGGCTTTGATCTGGAGATTGCAGCATTTGGTTTTGGGTTTTTTTCATCGGGCAGATATACAAATCTGAATTCTGATACATTCCTCATGACTGCATGCAATGTCATTATTGGTCGCTAGGGACGGCAACATTGTTCTCAACAGCAATAGCTTACCGCCTTTCTGTGTTCATTCTAATGTTTTATGTTTTCCCTGCCATTTTTTTGAAGTAAACAACAATATAAATACATGGGTGTGTATCTACAATTTAATTGTTATGTTAAAAGTACATCTTTGAATGCACCGATCATGGTATCGACAAAGTTTTCATCTTATCTATTGAGTGATTAATTTTTGATTGCCAATTTATGAAGAAAAAAGAAACTATTACTCCGGTAATAATCTCTCACAAAACAAAACTGATGACAGATTGTCCAAAGAAGTTTTTGTTTGAGAATTTGAAGGCAACTTTGTTAAATGTCTGGTATTCATAAGCTGTGATTGATACATACCGATTGCAAATGGGTGCAACTACCACACGATGATGTTACCGTGCCGTCAGTTTCTTCTCCTCCCCCGTGTGTGACATATCGAGATTGGGTCATCGTTCGGATGAGGGCGGTTGAAGTAAAACTCGTAACTCCTCTATAAAAGACGTTAACAAAAAGCGTTACAGCTTGGAAAAAAGAAAGACCAAATAGCTTTAAGTTTGTAGAGGATATTGAGCATAATTTATATCCACTGTTGTTTTACCGGGGCAGATCACCATCAAACTCAAAATCCTGTTGTATGAAAGTTTGCGTATCTGAGCATAGATTACAGTACATTTTCATTAAGTCAACAGCGTGGTGGTAATACTCAAGTTCAACGAGTATCGAGTAGATAAACTAAGTCTTTATCAAATGGGTCATCATCCGTATTTGTCCCCAACTAAAGGTACAAAATTTGTCTTTCATGCGTATCGACAAAAGTTCATATATGCGAGGTGTGGACCCGAGAAAAAGAGGTCCATGTTATACTGAAACACTGTGTGGACTTACACACATCCACACAGTGTTTTTACAGTGTTGAAGAATAGGATTTCCTTTGAATATTATACGGAACAAAGGAATGTCCACACAGTTAAGTGCAACACAGAGCTCATGGCTTACAGAGGTGCCCTTGTGGGTATGGGTGTGTGTGCGTGTGTATCGTCCGACAGACTCCTTGCGTGGACTATCGGGCAATAACTAGAGGGATCTAGCTATTTTAAAGGGGCACACCGGCTTCGTTGGGCTATTTGGGCTACAAAATAGGCTAACATATGCCTTCAAAGGTCTTCCAGGAATGGAGAAGAACGGTTCCTAAAAGAAACCATCAAATTTTGCCGTTTTTGAGCATTTTTCAAAAATCGAAGGTCACGTGATTTATCCGAACCAAAAAAGTGGTTCGGATAAATCACGTGATTTTCGGAGTTAGTTTTACTTCCAGCCGTATACAAGTAAATTACTGAACCAAATTTAAATCTGTTTTTTTTTAAATTATTCATGAGTATTTGACAAAAAAGACTATGTATTCAGATTATTGATACAATTTGTAAATAATGATGAAAAATCGAACGTAAGATTCGCATTCAGAGAGTCCGTGCAACCGAAGCGTGTTTTACGGCGCACCAGCGTGGAAGCTAGCGGAACGTAAACCTTGGGGCATATCCCGTACAGCCGGTGCCGTGTCTCGTGGGGCCAGAGAGACAAGCCCCGGGGCATGAACTCCCCAGCTTGCCGGTCTAGCCGTGAGCGTGGGAGCTTGTCGGAGGGGTTGGGAGCCAGACCAACAATTACGGTTTTTGTAGGAGGGTTTTAGTCTGATACCCCTAGCCCCTAACTATTGCAACGTGTTGCCTGCGCTACACACGCGGGACGACGACGGGAATGTCAGACAACTCGACCGGTGGACAACTCGACGGGTCGGACAACTCGACGGGTCAGACAACTCGACGGGTCGGACAACTCGACGGGTAGTCCGTTCAAGCGTCAGACAGCTCGACTTTTGATCAGACAACTCGACGGGTGGATGGTAAATCCGCATGACGTCTGGCAGAGTGGGGCTGTTCAGCACGCGGGACGATCATGTACCGATGGGCACGCACGGGCGTCCACGGGCTGGGAGTGGGCTCGCAGACCCGCAGGGGCCCGGGGGGACACGCAAAGACGGCGGGGTTGTCCGGAGATTTACGTGAGGCGCCAGCTGACTACGAACGGGGCCGGGCGTACACACAACCTCTTATGACACTGGCGAGCAATTTGGCAAAGCATGCGACTTGAATAATATGTTTTGTGCGATTCCAATCGATTGGCAGACTATTTAATTTAATATTGTATTATTAATTAAATTACTTATTTATCTTTATATAACCCTGTAGGCTGTATTGTAGTTTTGTGCCAGTGAAAATGTGTAATAAAATAAATCTTCGGAACATTAATTCATAAAACTGTCAGGGCGTGCTGATGACAAAGTCATTCTTTTCCGTTTAATATTTCCAAGAAGTGTAAAATGTGTTGGCATATGTAGTATTATACAAAGGTAACTTTATATTTATTGTGAATTCACTGAGAAAGGTTCAGAGGATGAGTCAGGTGGATTACGATTTAGTTTGGCTCTGATAATTTTCTGTTACGCTTTAACTTTTCTGTATGCACTAAATGGAGGTTCCATGAAGATCCCCGGCAGTGTTCCATTTCGTTGTAAAAAATTGTATTAAAGACCACTGGTTGTTTTGGGGTTTTTCAATTTGAAAAGAAGTTTAGCAACTTTTCATCGAGAGTGTCAAAGTATGAGTTTGATTGATTGCTTTCTTCTATACTATAATTAGTTAACACCACGGCAGTCCTTTTGATGTTAACGGCGTTAGCGCGGTATTGTTAGCAGCAGCACTTGTCGAGTTGTCTCGGCGATCCGATTTGTCTGATTCACCCGTCGAGTTGTCTGACCCGTCGAGTTGTCTGACCCGTCGAGTTGTCTGACCCGTCGAGTTGTCTAGGCGATCCGTCGAGCTGTCTCACTGTCGAGTTGTCTGACCCGTCGAGTTGTCTGACCCGTCGAGTTGTCTGACCCGTCGAGTTGTCTGACCCGTCGAGTTGTCCACCGGTCGAGTTGTCTGAACTCCGACGACGGGGAATATTTATCCCATACAGCTGGTCTACTTCTATGATAGCTGCACAATGTCCACCCCCCAAATTGCTGCTTTTCCTGGATTTCCCTTTGGACTTATCGTGGTTTTTCTTTTACTTTTTACTTTTCGTTGGACCACTTTCTGGGTGTTTTTCCTTGCGATGTTTTTGTACCGATCCTTGGATGTCGAAGAAACGTTCTCCATTATTGCAAGTACACAGAATATAGTACGTCGTCGTATACAGAATACAGGTTGGGGTTAGTTTTCGCGGTCGTAACCATTAAATAACTGTTTCAATGGCAAGTTCAACCGAAACAGTTATTGGTTCCGACCGCGAGCGGACTTCGACTAGGACTGACCATAGAGCAAGGAACCTTGCTCTATGGACTGACGTCCGCTCATGTCACTGATCTCTATTATACTGGTCAGTGGCATGGTTCATGTCTGTTTGTTTATTTACACGTGAATTTGTGCTTGATGGATATGAAGTCTGTATCCTCATGCCTCGCCATTGTTATAATTGATACATAAACAGAGCACCAGTCTACTTACAAAATCGCGCATCATTGCCACGTAAATTTGACAGTTGCAACGGCTGGAAAAGCGTATAAGCTGACCTTTGACCGCGTTTTGTTTTTTTCACATTTTTCGTTAATTACGTGATATTTTGATGATTTTGTTTTTACAACAACCATTTAAAAATTGTTGTCTGTCATTCCACATCACAATATTAGGTAAACCGTAAGCCGGTGTGTCCCTTTAACCTGAAAAAAATGTCAGACTCCTTGCAATCAAGGCCACACCAAAGGTCATATTTAATTTTGGCGGCAAGATCAGACATGTCCTATTGTATTCCCCATCCCGGCAACTGATGTGTGGTACAGGATGGCCAGTTGCCCAGTGATAAGTGTATAGACCCCTTGCAAATGACGTCACTCTCTCAAAAAGCACCCTCACTGAGGCAAAAGGCAAGTGTCATTGGACGATAGCTGTTCGTTGTGCGTAAAAAACGTGCGCGTGACATCAGCGTACCGGCAGCGTGTCGCATTATGCAAGGGGGTCTATTGAAAAATAGATCCAAAATTTGCCAACATCTGTCAGATCGTATACAGAGAGTACTGCTTTTGAGGACCCCCCCCCCCACTTCCCCTCCCAAAAGTGATTCTCATCAAAACCTGTCTTTCACCATTGATGCACATTAATATCAACATTTTTAAAGTCGTACGTGCTCTTCGACAGGGACCCCCGTAACGCCTCCATGAACTGATCGCAATAACCGAACGTCTAATAGTTTGTTGACCCAAACAGTTTTGCCGTCCATACACACAATGCGGTCATGTTGCGTACAGTTTCCCGTCAAATAATATAAGGTCAGACCCTAGAGTTGCAATGACCTTGGTTGTTATGCAAGGTTGTTTTCAAAAACGCTTGGGTACCGCCACAAGAAATCGATCTGCATTATTGTTGTTCGTTGATTCACGCTGCCATAATATGAAAAGTTTGTTAACCCCAACAACACATCCGCGTGAATGGAAACAATGATTTTGCAGGAAGGCCTTGGGTTTTTTTTTTTTTTTTTTTTAATTTTTATATCTACTGCCGACAGGATACGATTGTTCAGAATTTGCAATCTGGGAGAACCTCGTGTGCATATTGCCCTGATATTAAGACACAATTTTGTCGGAAACCATATTGCAATCCAACTCGTCCCACCATCACTACATTCGCATCTTTTTCAGATATGAAAACAAAGCACATTTTTACAATGCAACAAATTTCACACTCTCAAACAAAAATCGATTCGTAGATTTTTTCTCAATGGGCCTAGATTTGTAAATAACGATAATAATAATAATGGCATATTTCTATTGAAAATCGTTTATAATTATCTTCCATTTAAAAAAAAGCTTAGGCCTAAGCGCCTTGAGTGTCACTGAGTGACATATAAGAAGCCACTACTATTTCCAACAATACCGATAATAAATATACTTTTACCAGGCCTAATAAAATTGCATCTGATTTCAATTTTTGTCAAGTTGTTTCACTGTTGTTATTAATGTCACAACTAATTATTTTATTTACACCGAAGGCCATTCTGAAATTTCGGGTAAATGTTTTAAAGTTCGCATTGCAGTTATAGATTGTTCTAAGAAAGCAGTATTTTCATAATTCAATCACGTCAATAAGGCCTACATTTTTGGTGGATCGAGCAAGTAGCAGTTGAGTTCACGGTCAGGACAAGCAATGAAATAGAACTGATGTGGTAATTGCCCTACGCGCATTGAAAACATGCGTGCAATGCCAAAACCTGGGCCCGAAAAAAAGTTTGTTGCCTTGTGACACAAAAAGTTTGTTGACCCACTAGTTCTGCGGCCACCGGTCGGTAAGGTCGGGGCTGCATATCAGCGTGCGCTGCACATAAAGAGCTTTGTCGCTGAGGTTTGCGGTTTTTATGAATGGGACACAGACTCAACATTTGCGACTACGTCATCGGTTTAGCGTCTAGACGTCTTGTGCATGAAACACTTATTCCCGGCGCTCACACACACACAGCCACTGATCATTCCTTGAAGAGGTGAACAAACTTTTCCTTTGTATAGTTTGTTTACATCATTGTTAATTGAGTGTTACATTCATACTCATACTAGCAGAGATGATCACCATCCTCTCGTTTTCCATCATCAGATCCGGGATAAAATGACGAGGTTGCATTTGTATTTGATAATAAATTTTGTAGAATTAAAAAACACCATTACACTTATGGTATCACTGACAGGGCGATAAACTTTCCGTGTCACGATCGCTCCCGCCATAATGGAGTGAATTCGCAGCAAAATAACCGGCGGGATATTGAGCGTTTTCAACCCCACCCATACACACTGGGCTTTCTCATTCCATGCGAGGCACTATGGACCAATCTCGACTTCTTTCTGTGATTTTGCCTCCATTGAGGCAGTTATTGAAATATAATCAGGAATATGTGCCCCCATTAATTAACGTTCTTTCCAATATTTCCCTTATCCCCTTATGTCCAGCCGATATTTAGACCCTTTTATTTAAAAATATTCCAGTACTATGAGGGGCAAAGACGATAATGTCAGAACACAAACCTTACATAAAAATAAACTAAATAAATATAATTTACTTTACAATACAAAAATACAAAAAAAACTACGACCCTAAAGTACGGGTAGAAAACGGTGTACATGTACAAAAGTAAACGTCAACAAAGAAGATTCAACTTATAGCTATCGGATTCCACACAAACAAAACAGAAGGGGAACAATCAGTGGTGTAGCCAAGGGGGCCTATGGCACGTGCCCCCCTAAATTTCCAGTCCCCCAGGTGCCCCCACCCCCACGAAAAAAACTCGCGATAGTGCTCACAAAAAAGGATTAAGAATAAAAAGAAAAGAAGGGGAAAGAGAGTAACATGCGTGTTTGTATAATCAAAATGCAGTGCTCGATCGCAATCGGGAACGCTACCGCCACAAAATGGCATGAACATAAGATTTAAAGAGGATGGTGGCCCCCAGCCGGAAAGCCCAGCCCCTTCCAAAATAAAAGCATGGCCCCCCCCCACCTCACTGACAAACCCATTCCCCATGCCCCCCCCCCCCCCCCCGTGCACTATATCATTTAATACCCAAGTGACAGATTAGGGGTAATTATATTGATAGACTAGTGTAAGTATGAGAGATAAGGACGGTGTGAATCCATGTGCTTCTTGAACAATGTCATTTTAGTGCAGTGAGACCCACGCTACAGCCACATGACTTCACGTTTGTTGATGTTCAAACTTCAACATCTCTACTCTCTATTTATAAAATATTACAATGATCGAATAAAAAACACAGATATTGTTGATACACTCACCTGCAGTTGAGTGGTCCAATTGCACCTCTCCTCGTCAAGAAATTATAACAGTAATTTGCTGTGTTTGCCAGCCTTGCCTATGGAGAAATTAATCTGTTCACGAGAACAAAAATTACCTCTGGCTCTACAGTAGTGTAGCCTACGTACTTCTAAACTCGTGACCATCTCCTTATGAATTGCTGCATGAGTATTTTGAATTACGTTGTTTCACATCCGTGTGGTACAAAATAACAAACGCACGGGCGTGTACGTCATTGAATAAACGCAACCCTATACACTATACTATGCGTATAAATCACATTATGCGCCGACGACCCGATGGTAATGGAAAGTTTGTTGAACTTGCTAACGGCGCCGTTTCCTTCTCACTGCTGGTTATTAATATGAGGGTCAACAAACTATCATGCCAGCGTTTGCCACTGCTTGGGATCGGATCTTTGGAAATTACTCAACCTGGGAAATTAAAAAAGGAAATGTCAAATGTCGGGAATTTTCTCAAATGTGCCAAGTTTCTTAATAATTTTATTTAAAGAACCCAACAACAATATATTAAAATTAGGCACTCCATGCCCAGTATGCACTTGGTGATAGGCATATCCATAAATATCAACAATCAAAAAAATAAAAATAAATAAATAAATAAATAAATGGTGGAGTCTGCGCACCTTGGCTTAAAGTATACTTAAGGTTTTTGGAACCGTTCGATTGTTTTAATTCTACATAAATGTAAATATACAATAAAGCTAACTTGTTAAATTTCATTTCAAAAGGTGGTCGTGTTTTTTAAATGTCGCCGCGTAAATCCGGAGCAAATATGTCCACGTACGAAGAATAAACCCTAAATAGGAATACACATTCTGAGAAACGTATCTTACAGTAACGCTTCTCAGTTTCAAATTTTAGGGCATAAAAACTGATATCTTTTTACACAACCACATTACTTCGAAGTGAAATGTTTCTCCAAATGCTTTTTACTATCGAAAGCAAGCTGTGTAGGCTTCTAACCAATAAGTTTTATTGCCATTAATTTTAAGAGTGAGGGGGATTACCAAACGTATACACGTTCCCTTTAAACAGTTGTGCAGCTGCGAAGTGAGTGGAAACGGGGACCACTTAAACGCGCCATGTGTGTGGTCTCTCTCCTTCCCACGACGCTTCGCAGCTACACAGCTTTGTTCAAGCCACGAAGGCCTTGACGACAGGCTGTTCTCTCAGTGCACGAACTGCTTGTTTAATAATTGTGGATCTTGTCTTTGAGTAGGGCGCCCTTCCTTGGCTAGAGGTCAAGGGTAGCTGATTGGCTGATCAAGTGCGTCGCGCGTACATAGATGCGCGTTTTCCATTGGTTCATCATCATTTTACCTCTAAAGATGGCGGTGTAATCAATTAATAATGCCGATCCAATGGCTCACTGTTTTTTGCATCCATCAAGTATGAACTGATGGTTAATTTTTTAATACAAAATATACTTATGGCGCTTGCGAGGAAGTGCATTTTATAGAAAAGGTAGGTGCTGAATCCGATTTCTACTTTTGCATTCGGCACGACCAACACCACGCGTCCTACATCGGTAAATTTCATGACCACTGCAATTAAGTTATGGAACCCAGCATGAAATAACCAACCTGTGACAATTTTAAGCTCAATCGGTCAATGTCGGCCGTGGTGTGACGAGAACAAATTGAAAACCCCCAAGTTGTTTTTACTATTTTCAAACGCTTGCCTTACTTCTGAAAAACTTATAGCATTTTTAAAAAATAGTTCCACCATGGCCACCTTTATAGCTATAAGTCGTTAACCACGTGAACATATTACGTCAATGCCCATAATCTAAGTTTTTATTAGACATAGTAACATAGTAATAAAAATATGTTTGGCTAGCAACCCAAAACAAACAAAAACAGATAAACTAAATACTTCTCCCCTTTCCGACCACCCCAGCTCCTCCCCCAGCCCCGCCCCCAGCGGCGTCGGTGACGATAATAATGTGCAGATATCGAAACAAAAGTCCACACGAGTAGATGTCCGTGGCGTAAAGTGACTTGGGGCCTTTTCTAAACTTTGACTCGAGCTCCAGCTGCGGCTTGGGCTCCATCGTAAATTTTGGAGCAAGTTTTGGAAAAGTCGCGGTTTGGAAAAAGCCCGAGACTAGCTCCCGTTGTCCTTAAATGAAGACTCAACTTTCTGCGATTAACTGTATGTGTTAACAAATACTCCACCAGAAATATATCATTATCATGCATCTGCAGGCCTGCCCTGTAGATATAGGGGAGAGTCACGTATTAATTGATTCGTCAAAATTATGAATACAAAAAAAAAAAAATCCCCATAACTCACACTCTCCAACAGAGGGCGATATTCAATTTGTGAAACACTTGCACTCATTACTTACTTGCTTTTTCTGCAGCTTTATTGTAGTCATTGTTCCATCACAAATTATAGCGTGAACAAGATCTTTAACAAAACTTTTGTCCAATACATTATTTACAAATAATTTCCCATAAAATGTTCCTGTTTTTGTACTGAACAAACGAGCAACTTATTATTATTTGTTGAACATATACTTTTTTACAACAAATTATTAAAAGAGTGAATCTGAACATTGAAGATTTTACTTGCAACAAAAGTTGCAAAGATTGAGTATTGTGTAAAAGAATTATCCATCAATTCACCTTTTAAAATTTCTAAGAAGTTTTCAAATTGCCTTATCCATGCCCCTGCCAATTGAAATGTTCTACAGTAGAAATAAACAGATGTGCCCTTTACCAGTGTTGTAGTACTTATACTTGGTACTCCTACTCCAAGTATCACTCGAGTACCGTTTTGATAATACTCATCCTCGGCTAGTCAAATACTCGTGCTCGAAATCTATACGCGATACTCGACTGGAAAATAATCTGTACTTGAAATCATGTATTCGATACTCAACTTAAAAATAATCTGTACTCAAAGTCATGTACTCGATACTTGACTGAAAAAGCACTCGGTCTCTGATTTGAAGTACTCGTGGTCGAAACTCCACTTTCCTATAATGTGTCAATGCAAGAAATAGAGGAAAAATGTCTGGAAAAGGTAAGATTATAGTTGTTCATAATGTGTTCATGTTTAAGAGGTCACTAGTTGGCATAGCAAGCACACATTGACATCTAAAAATTAGTCCTCCCAAAAAATTAATGTTTCTGTACCTCTTTTTTTCAGTATCTTTTTAATCGTACATATCCAAATACTTGGTACTCAGCTGCTGGACTCGATACTCAGATATATCAGAATACTTGGTGCTCAGATATTTGTACTCTTACTTCGATCACCCAAGTATTTGTACTCGAGTACTACTCGGCCACCTTAGTACTGGACAGTACTTGATACTCGACTAAAAAGTACTTGACTACAACAATGCCCTTTACCAAGGAAAAAACTGCCTCGTCCTTAACACACAAGAAGTACATTATCAGATTTGGGACCAGTTTCATTCACCGCAGGAACTTAAAAAAAAAATACCCCGTCTGGAAATCAAAGATAAAACTTTGCAACTTTTACAATTACAGACTTTAGGTCATTGTTTCAAAGTCAATTGAATGCTTCACACATAAATGCTTCTACGTTAACATTATTTATCCTTTCTGTGGATTTTGAATCGTCATTTTTGTACCTTCAATTCATTCTAATTGAAACTCATTCTATTATATCCCTTGCTCTCCATTAACTTTGACATTACTTTGACCAACCATCTGGAACTCAACTGAATGGGTTTTGTATGTTGGAAGGACTGCACACAGAACTAATGTACTGTGTGTGCATTGTATAGGTAAGTCCAATCCCCACATGATATCATCTTGTAAACATAATTCTTCCCCATGGCAAAGAAACAAAATGGATGACATATACCAAGAAGCACTTACATGTATATGTATTCACAAAGTTTAGAATAACACATGGGCCTTTTTTGTGGTTGCAATTTCTAACTCTTCAAGGGGCACTATCGTCATGATAAAAAATGCTGGCTATGTTAGGCAACCATGCTTTTTGTTCAGCGGCACCTAATTTATGGACTAATTTGCCTTCTGATATTCATAAATTGCACTCACATAGTCTTTTTAAATTCCATCTTAAACCTTTCTTTTTTAGGAAAGCATTTGGTGATTTGCAGTGAGTTTTTAATATTTCAGTTTAAGCATGGTTTATATTTTTTGTGTGTACTTTTAAAATGCTATTGTATGTAAGTCTGTATCTTTTTAGACAGCATTGTGGTGTTCATGTACCTTTTTTGTCTTCAGGCTTTTGATTTCAATTTTTAAAATTTTTACTGGTGTATTTTTGCTTAAACTTTTTCTTGTGTAATTTTCTGTCCTGGAGACAGCGCGCAGTATAAGTTCAATCAATTGTTTCTATTACAATCAAAGCAGGCCTGTGGCTGTACATGGAATTATGAACTCTCACCCAGTCATTGCATGCATGCGCACGTCCTCCATAGATATGATACAGGTGAAGGTATGAGAGCAATAACTGTTTGTAAGTTCATAGTTCCATGTACAGCCACAGGCCTGCTTTGGTCACGACCATAGCGCCCCTTCATCTTGTTTAGTGATCAAAAGTGTTTCGTCATCTAACCCAATTAATCAATTTTACTAACGTTGTACAGTTGAATCAAATTTGTAACGATTTAAGCAAAGTTTGCAAGGTGACTCGTGACTCGGATCAAAACAAGTAACTTTTTTACTGGGACCCGACCCAAGTGACTTGAGACTCGGACCCAGTCTTGACCCATTTATAGCGACTTGACTACTTGAAAAATAACCCACTTGCCATATATCTTGTACTTTATAGATATTGAACTACGCATACTATTGGAGTGGACTTAAGCGACAAATCACATTAACACACCTTTCACCTTATTAAATAGTGGGTACATTTTATGTATGGTACATTCATCCCATTACATGCGGCAGTAGAGACAAATCTGAGCGACAATCATGTGTGGCCAGTACTGGGTTGGCACAATATCCATGCACCCAGTATTTGTTTTTTATGCAACACATTCATCTTTGACAAAGTTTACACAACTATACCAAGAGCTAGTGGACGCATGTTAAAGCCTGTGCATGATGGGTAACATGAACAGAGTGTTTTCGAGCAATGGAAGAAAACACCTGTTCAGATCATGTGCGAATTTCCTGTAAACGTTATTACATCAACAAGATGAGTTGCATAATACAAGGGGCTAACAATAGAGAGGTTAAGCAACACGTTATTGCATAATGACGCTGGTAACGCGAATGCATAGTCCAGAGCTAACAACATTTGTATCTTGGTTTAGTACAACAATCAGGGAGATATTTAGAATTACTTTCAACATAATAGGGAAAGTTTTCACAATCAGGGAGATTTTCATATTTGTTTATCAGAACAAGGAATGATTGATTTATTTTCTGCACAATCATGGAGAGTTGGAAGCTCTGATAGTCCTTTTTAGTTTCGTGTTGCCGTTTCGTGCTGCCGGGGCACAAATATCACTTAAGAATGCCCTTTGTTAGGGCAGATCAGGTGAAGCAAAGAAACAAATTGTAAAAACGTTCCCTCAAAAATCTTTTAAAAATGCAGATTTCTAACACACTTTTCATAACTGTTTCAGAAAAAACATCTAGAGTGTAATTTTCACGAACCTATAGCTAGGCGTTATCACATGTAACCAACACGCACTTTTATGACGATATTCATGTACTCACATGAATTAACACAGGTGTTGCAAGTACACAATAAGAGAAAATGTGTAGCTTAACCTCCCTCTCACCAGCCACTGCAGACCACAATGTGATCCACCTGACCGCCCCGCCCTGCCCCGCCCCCCTGGTCAGATATCCTGTTCATAAGTATGACTATAGAGCTCAGTATACAAACATACAAGGACACAGACTAATTTGTCGCCCAATCTCGGTTCATACAATTGGAATCATTACATATGGAAACCTGAATAACGATCTCCAGTCCATGTATTTCTATACGGTAAATTTTGTTAGGTTAGAGTAGATAACAGTGCCCAAATACATAGAGCTGCCCAATTGAGAATACTGCTTGATAATTACTATGGGACCAGTCACAATTAATATACATCACATAGCATTTTGACCAGTAACCTGTTTTTGCTGGGCAAGATTTGAATATGTGCAAAGCGAAAAATATGTGATTAAACAGTTTTATGACAGTGGGCACAGGAAGATTTTCATTTGGCTTATTACATGGTGAAGTGACGAGTGTAGTCGTATTCGATGGTCGGAATCACTGCTTGCACAAACTTGAGGAAGATTAAAAGATATCTGGTCAGACCTGAGTTAAAGAGCAATAATGACAGACAGTTTCGATACAAACTTGGAACTGGAAATCTTGATCTGATGAAAATTGTCTCCAATTCTGGGGCTCACAAATAGTAATAATAATAATGATAGTGACTTCTTATGTAGCGCTCATTTCCGTCACTCAGTGACGCTCAAGGCGCATCAACATTAGGTATTTTCCTACAAGGTATGTGGGGCTACGTTTGAAGTAAGACACCTACTCCTTTACATCGCACCATGTAATGGTTTACAAGGTGCTGTGGCACAATATGCAGCCAATCAAGCCAGGAACACCGGGGCGGACCCCTTCTCTTTTCGATAAGTGCACTGGGTTCTTTTACGTGCATTACACAACACACAGGGCCAACGGCTTTACGTCCCATCCGAAGGACGAAGCAATAATGGTTCAGTGTCTTGCTTAAGGACACAAGTGTCACGACCGGGACTCGAGCCCACACTCTGCTGATCAAAAACACCAGAGCTTGAGTCCGGTGCTCTTATCCACTCGGCCACGACTCAAACCCTGTGCATCACAAGAAACATGAAACTACAGGTTTGGATTGGACACGATGTGGACTATTTCTTTATCTCCTCGGTGATTGCTTTATACTTCTTTCCAGAAAATTTAAAGGCTTAGGGAGCTTTTTGAGAAATTCCCGAAATCAGGACAAATCTTCAGAAATCACATGCCTGATCAAGTCATTGTACCCAGACACAGTTCAAAATGGATCTCCCAAAACTGCTTCTAATCAGATATTTGCTAAAGGATACAAATGCACACCAAGTTCTCCACCACCATCTGCAACAGTATGTATGATCTTCTTCATCACATCAGCATGTCTGCATCAAAACAAAGATTACTTATCATCTAGTATCCTTCTGTACCTTATGTCACAATATAGTGCTTAGAGAAAAAACTGTTCTGCTGAACACAAATTAGACGGGAACCAGTCGAAAACTGAATACATTGTGTGACATTTTGGTTGGTACTCTGTTTCTTCCAAGCAAGATTGATTAGTGCTAATCAGCATTGGGGGGTAAAACAGCTTCATGATATGGGGCTTAGATAAGTTTTGGGGTTCAACATATTTGCCTCTTAGGCAGATGAAATAGGACAAGCTTTCAAAATTCCTGTGCAATGTGCAGTGAACTGAGCCCAATGTCATGCTTATGGAGCCCTGTTAAGCGCATGATACTATGGGCTGTAAGCACCAAATTCCAAACAAACGAAAACTTTGACCAACCAGTGCATTTTCTTGCATTTGGTAGGGTAAGGATTAAGGGATACAGGGTGGTCACCTTAGTGGTCGGGTTGGCACAGTGGTTTCTTTCCTCGCCTTCCAACTCTAGGACTTTGGTATGATTCCCATCTGGGGCACTATGTGGATTGGGTTATCAGTCCCTAGCTGATTGCATGGGTTTCCCTCCGGAATAATTCTCTAGGGTTTTCCTCCTACATCTTCTCTTGTCTTCTTTCCATGGGGGTTCTTGGCTACTATAGTGATTAAGTTTGCTTTTCTGAGAATCCTTGGCTTCACAACCAGAATTAATAAATAAATAACAAATAAAAAAACCAAAAACTAAGTATTTACCTGCATGGGTGGACTGAGCACATCGTTTGTGGTAGATGAGGATGGGACTCCACGGTGACTGTCTTCTTCACGTGATCTTGACTTATATCTTCATACATCTGCTCAACAGTCAATGGTTTACGATTCTAAGAAAAACAGAGAGACAGTCATAAGCTTAGTCAACTTTAAACGGACTGTCAACGGGTAACAATTTTGAGATATGGTGGACAAGTCATATGGCACTACTTTGTTTGGGTAAATTTGTCTGATACACCCAAACAAAACAGTGCACTCATTTAGAGTCCACCATACATCAAAAAGGCTAAGGCCTTACAACTTTAATTTTTCTTTGTTCAAACCCAAGTTATTTAAAATCTACCCAGTCAGTTTCCTTTGTGGTATATCACTTGGGCTTACAACTTTATATACAAAATGAAGAGAGTCAATGGCTAAATATTCTTAATATACATAGAAATACAACATCTGCTTACACTTTGAAACACTTAAAAAGAGAGTCAACTGCTTACACTTTTAAACACTTAAAAAAAGAATCAACTGCTTACACTCACAACCACATGTAGAGACAGACTATAGCCTAAAGTTATCAGTCTAAACACATAAAAGACTGTCAATGACTTGCATCTTGAGTCCACACAACTACAAAGAAAGTCAATACCTTACCATCCTTTAACATGTGTACATGTGTGTGGGGGAAAAAAAGATAAAGCTTCAGGTTCTTAAAGGAAGAGTTGATAACTGTGTGAGAGTTTTGCTTAATTAATTTATTTGCTAAGCAAAAATCAGTGTTGGAAGAGTCAAAACCAATAAACATCACATGGCATTTCGGCTGGTAACCTGAAAATTTATAGGCGCTATTTTTCTAGGCTGAGCAAATTTGTGAACCCAACTGCTTGAAAAGAAATTGGACCTTGTTGAGGAATAGGAAAACGTTTGTTAACTCTTTTGAGACCATACCAGCTGCAGCAGCTTGTAACAAAATGCCCATATCAGTCGTAATAAAGCCACAAGATTTTACCTCCTTCTACTTAACCAAGAAGCTCACAGTAAAGGTAATTTATGCACCATGTCTAGAGGTTGAGGTCAAGGTCTTGGACCTTCAGGTCTCGGTCTTAGGCCTTTAGGTCTTGTCTTGAACTTTTCGGTCTTGTCTTGGACCTTCGGGTCACTGTTTTGGACCTTCAGGTCACTGTCTTGGACCTTCAGGTCACTGTCTTGGACCTTCAGGTCACTGTCTTGGACCTTCAGGTCACTGTCTTGGACCTTCAGGTCACTGTCTTGGACCTTCAGGTCACTGTCTTGGACCTTCAGGCCACTGTCTTGGACATTCAGGTCACTGCCTTGGACCTTCTGGTCACTGTCTTGGACCTTCAACTCTCAGTCTTGGACTTTCACATCTAAGTCCGGTTTCGGACCTTCAGGTCTCAGTCTTGGACCTTCAGGTCTCTGACTGGAACCTTTGTGTCTCGTCCTGAACCTTTAGGTCTTGTCCTGGACCTTCAGGGCTCGGTCGAGTTCCTCCAGGTCTCGAATTTCAGCATCATACCTCATCATATCCATACAGCCACAGCCTCGGTGTTTGGTAATATTTATCGTAGGTGATATTCAAGTCGTATGTACGGGTCTGAAGTATACCGCTATCTCCGCTACTAGCACCGCCTGAACCCCCTTCATCCCTCTGCAACTTGGTTGTATCCAATGTTGCCTACATAAAATGAAGAAGATCAGATGTCAAATGGATAACTATGCGAATAACACATATTTTTGCAGCTCTTGACAAACTTACTATTAACTGTTGATAAAATTCTGGAATAGTGGTTTTAAATAATTATTTTGAGGGGTTTTAAATCTGTCAGTTTTTACTGGACCAGAATGGTGTTTACAAGACCAGAATCAAAATGAGAACACAGGTAAACATATAAGCTGTTTTGATTATCAAAAGCACTTATGAAAGATTTATCTCTTTTGTCTTGGGTTAAGTGAACTTTCATACTCAACAGAGTTGATAGAAATTTATCAGACTCAAAGTCAACATTTGAACACATCTTTTCAAATTAAAAATACTACACAGTGAATTGAAAAACACTGACTGACTGACTTGTCAAATTGTGAATTTACTGGCCCAATGCTAAAGCCACTGGCCCCTAACCTGTAGACCAGTGTACATTTTTGAGCCCTGCATTTACATTCATCTAGAATGAAAAGCAGGTACCAAATGTCTAACTGTAGCTAATCTTTTAACATGTATCCTTGTACACTGGTGCTCCCACACTACTGACTGATTTAATGTACTTACACTGTCCTCGGCTTCAAGCATACCACTTTCTTCGTAGGCTGAAAGAAAACAAAAATCTGTCAATCAGAGGAGAGCCTCGCAACAGCATTTGTGGGTAACATGACATGTGAATCTGCCTCTCAAATGAGTGGGAGACACATACAAATGTGTGCAATAGCTGTACATGTCATCAGAAGTCATGCACGTATTCAAACTGCCAGAAAAATTTCTACAAGTTTTCAAGTTAAAAAAAACAAAACGTGCACTTGTCCCAATGTTCAAATTCGCATGGGACATGCTCAGTTTACTATCACAAATAGGAAAGAAGTTCACAAAATGGCAGCAGCTTTCTTAACCCTCCTACTGTCTAACCATTCAATATCATCCACTGTGGTTTTGAATGACAAATAAACTGTGCCATTCTGTGGAATGACATCATGTGGTGAATGCATCTAGACAGTACAAACATGTACATATAGTTCCGTGCACAGCTGAACCATTACACATTCCTGTGTAATTGAATGGTTTAAAATTGTTGGTCAATTTGCTGGAAAATTTTACCAAGAGTGGGAAGGTCATAAATGTGCGTTCGTGTCACAGACTTTTCATAACTGTGACTTGTCTAGGCTTGATACTTCGTTGTTGTAAAAGGGCAAGGAAGTGTTTCCTTAGTAAAGGGCACCACTATGAGAGAATTTTAAATTTGTTTGGGAGCATTTCAAGGGCACAAAGGCAGCGGCCAGGGGCAATTAAGGAGCATCTGATTGGTTTGGTCAAGTATTCCAGCGGGCGTGCATGTCCACTGGACCGCTGGAGCACTTCATTACAATGTTCAAAATGCTAATGTGTAATTCTCCTGTATCAGACAGCTCCCGTAGTTCGGCACAATGACTTGGTCCAGCAAAACAATCTGGCGATCCACTGGATTGCAGGCGTATGCCTGCGGGAAAGTTCCTTCAGTCCTGCAATAGGCCTGACTATTTAGGCACTCCCATACCTCCATTGCCTTCTTGAGGTTTCAGGCCTGCTTGTCAATAGACGTTTCTTTTGCAACGTCACAGCCCAAGTTTTTGCCAACCCAGGTTGGAAAACTATGGAACCCATAAAGGCAAAACAAAAACAGATAACTACAGTTTGTAACAATGTTACACAAATATTCAAAATTAGTGTTGAATTTATTGGAAACAAAGCAACCGATCATGGGAGGTATTTTATTTAATTAGAAGTTTACCGAAAATGTTGAATTTGGTTAAAACATCTGTTATCACTATTGAATGTTTTACTAACATTCGGCAGTCCATGCCAACCAGCGCTGTTTGTTTATCAACAATGGAAAGGTCTATATACAGAGGCAGGGATAAGGATAAAGGTGTACCAAATAGAACCAACCTTCCATATCTTCAGCTTCTTCATCATCATCGTCGTCGTCTTTATCATTATCCCCAGCCTCTTCACTGGCTTTCTGAGTGGTGCTTGACTTATCTTTAGAGTCCATCAACTCAGAGGTTTCTGATTGGGCCATCACTGACTGGTCTGGAAAATCAAATGAGTTACATCGCGGTCATTTGCTTCTCTTCTTTAGAGCAGTTCTTGTGCAACTTCCAGCAGGCCTGGAATTTCATCTGTTACAGGGCAAGGCCACTTTCATTTTGCTAAGGGCACTTCCATTGGAAAATCTTAAAGTCTATGGGAAACTGTTGAAGGAGCACCAAGGCCTCCGTGTAATTCCAGGCCTGAAATTCACAGCCATAGTTTTTAGGGCTTGCCCGTAACTTTTTCAGTGATTGGCCAGCAGGACCATTTAGCTTGCCATTTCACAAGTCCCTTGAAGCTTTTTCACCAGTCCATATTTCAAATGAAATAGAGATGCTTTTCAACATTGAACTAGCCAGCCGGAACACTTAGAGTAAAGTTTGACAGCGAACCACTGTTTAGGGAAAACACTGGTTTTTAACAAACGGGACTGATTCACTCAAACAAAATCTGAAGAATGCCGAGTGTGCCAGTATCTATGCAATTCCAGTGCGAGGCATTTCATGCATGCATGCAGCTATTTTGGCTATAATTTCCCATTATTTGGTTGTGTAAATTTGGCAATACATCTGAGTAGGGGGACATCCATTGTCCAAAGGTAAAATGCAAAAATCCACTTGGGACAAGTCATTTAATCGAGCAGCACCGGCACTTTGAAATAGATTACCCTCTCATATTCAATCGTTACAGTCTCTTTTTGTTTTTATGTTTTCATGGGCAGCCACAGGCCCGATATGATCATGACCACAGTCCACCTTTAAATGTCTGTTTTGTTCAAGTATGTAAACATTACCACACTGCAGGGAATTCATGTTAACTTGACCTCTGGAGTTTGTTCTCTTACCGGCGTAGTGATGCGTATCGACCCAGCCTCCGTCCCCGTCCTCCTCATGAATAATGGCTTCATTCTCTTCTTGATACTCCATCTGCTTACAGCGTTTATGACATGGCACTGTATGAGAATACAAACAAATCATTCAAGATTCCAGTCAGGTCGTCATGCACTCAATTGGTTTAAATAAGGGTGTGGTCATGCTGGGTGTGGTCATCAGCAGCGTTGTCACTACGCCGGTCGGTGCCGGTCGGGCCTGCCGGCACTCAGAGATACCCGACCGGGACTTTGCCTTGCTAGGAGCTTTACCGACCGGCACTAAATTCGACCGAAAATGCTGAATATTTCATTATTTTGTCATCAGAAGCCAACAGTAAATTGTCATATTTATGACAAAATACATCAGGTTTCGTTTTAGTATCCATTCCTGACAATTTCTGACAAATATACTCACTGATCTAGGCCTACGCGACTAGGGATAGAGCGACTATTAATTGTGTCGAGTCGAGTTTAATGTGGCTGCAATCGCAATCGCGATCACGATCGTTCATATGTAAAACACGCACGCACATAAACCACATGGTAATGGTCAGTGAGTATCCACAGGCCCACAACGTTCGCTCGCCCGCCTGTAGTCCACGCACGCATGCACACAGCACATGATGGTGTATTGTGCAGTACAACAGCAGGTCCAAAGTCCATCCTAACCAACATTCCGCACGCTGTGATTGGCCCGTTAAAAAATACTATATTCATAAGAAAGCATGGCTAGCCTCCAACTCTGTACACGTTCACGAGTCGAGTAAAGAAATCCTGCACAGTGTGGCGCACGCCCGCGGATTCTGTACTATACCACAGCGTTGGGTTAAGGCTATTCAAGCATCGACAACTTTTGCCGATAGAGGGCGTTGCAGGGCAAAGTTCATTGATTTTTTTCTCCATCGTGCGTCGTCGATCGATCGTTAACACAAAGATTTCATTGTGAAAGAAGTTCTATAAAACCAATTCTCAAATCACATATCCATAAAAATGGTTGTTGATGAAAAAAGGATTATTAAGGGCAGAAATTAGGGGATAAGATTTTCCGTGTGTGTGTGGGTTTTTTTATTTTTTATTTTTTTTTTTAATGCTACGAAAATTGTGTGTATCAATACATACAGGCAAATGAAAAAACTTGCGGGCGACCCAAAATTTTGCAAAAAATATACCACAATGCATCTTCGGAAAAAAATTACCGACCGGCACTCAATTTGGGCTAGTGACAACCCTGGTCATCAGGTGTGTGGTCATTAGAGGAGAGGGTGTGGTCATACAAAGACCGAGGTCTCCTTTCTGTTTAGAGTTGTAATCCCTCGTCTTCCAGGGTGTTCCTCAGGTAATATTCTGTATCTTACTGTACGGAAGGATCCTAGTAAATAACCCTAGTGGTCAAGATTTTAGCCAGGATTTGGTAAAAGGGTGCCCTCGTTTGCTGGAAATTTAACAACTGGGTGTTCAAATATTTCACTTACAATATATCTAAATGTAAATGACAGATAAAACAGGGTGTCCAAAAGACACACAGACACCCCTCTGGCTAACACTATACTAGGCGTTCAGGTTTCTTAGGGATTTATTTACAAGTAGTGGAGCAGATGGGGGAAATATTTTGGAGGAATTGTGCCTTTGATGGCAAACAGACAGAGTATAAAAAGGCCCTCATCCTCCTTTTTGAACAAAAACATGACGATCAACTGATTTGTAGTTTTTTTACTTGGCCTTATGATCATAAAGGTGTATTTCTGAAGATTTGGGATGGTCCTAGCATTAGTTAACCCTTCTACTCTCTGGTTGATTGTGGAGCCAACTGTTTCACCTTCCAAAACCATTTACCCGCTTCAATGATTATGCATGGTTGTGTACACTTTGGTCCACAAGTAAAGCTATAGAGTAGTGTGTACAAAGTTACAGGAAAGTATGAGGAATGGATTTGTGAATGGTTTCAAACAGTCAATCAGCAGATTGGGGTAAAGGATGGGTCATAGGATGTTTTTCTGTCTGTCATGCTGATTTATACGCCATATTGTCAATAAAGTTAGTAGGGGAGATGGCCTTAGCTTTCGATCCAAACCGGACCTTCGTCAGAGGCATAAACAAGAGCAAACACAAACATATCCATTTATAGCAAGTCACTTGTGAAAGATTCAGCTGAATGCAGTTTTTACTTGTTGAAAAAAACAGCAAAAAAATGTTATGGTATTTTCATCAAGAATGTCAAACCAATCCAACAGCGAGGGGACGTGGGTACCAACCACATCTCCTGCCAAGGAATTCACAAAGGGACACTACAGAAATTTGAATCTCAAAAACTCGTCTTGGGGCGGCAAGTTTTGGCCAAACATCCAAATAGGCTACATTTGGATATTTAAAAGTCACACTTCCAGGGGTTATGACCGAGCAAGGTATTCTGTGGGAAAAAATGGCGCAGCATCATCGTACACCACTGGGAAAAAGGTTGGAATCTTACCATTCTTAGTAACCAGGTACTGTTTATCCTTAGGAAGGTATGCTTTGCACTTGGTAGGGTCTCCTGCAGCCCACTGCCACGTTGGACAATGATGCACCATGTGATCGCCAGCACACAGAAACTCCTCTGGCGTTATTACTCCCGTCTCTCGAAATTTGGATTCCTACAAACAAATCACGGTATAAATATTAATTCATGCTTAAAGAGGAAGGGAAATGACTAATACAATTTTGTGACGTACTCATTCTCCAATAAACAGAGTGAAATTTGAAACACGACGTCATTGGATTTTAACAAGTAATGGATCTGTTCCAAGGAGGAATTTCTTATCAGTAACAATTTCAAACTCAAGGCTGTTTTGATGTTATCGAAAGTCAGGAATGAACCCAAAACATCCCAGTACACAAATGTACAGACCCATTTTTCTCAGAATGATGTCATCAGATGTTTTTGGTATTGACACATTTTGCACTGGAAGGGTATCGAATACAATGGCAGTTTACACCATTTTAATGGGAGGTTAGAGACTTGTAATTGTTTTCCCACATGAGGACTCTATCTATTCCCCGTATTTTTGACCACGTGAGGGCGTATGTGGATAAATTTCACATGATGAAAAACAAGTAAACAAACTGGGTTTTTTCACTTTTTTATCGCTATTTTTTATGTATTTCTTCATTGGTGCAAGAAAACTACAAACAGGCAATTATAATAAGCTAAATCTGCTATTGTGATGCAAGACATTCCCTGATGACAGCGCCCTCATGCGTTCAAAAATATGGTCAATTGGAAAATGATATTTGCGCTCCAAAATGGCACACTGGTTACAATACAGGCGCTGCAGCGAGTACACATGTTCAATAGACCATTCTTTTACACAACCCGCCTGCCTGCAGAAGTTACGTTGCTCATGATATTGAACATGCGCACTTGCTGCAGCAGCACCTGTAACCAGTGTGCTGATAAACAGTCATTGATTTACAACCACCACTGATATACACACCAGAGAACCGACTGCAGGAGTGCAGGCACCTAGGCACCTGTTAAATTTCGAGGGTGTCCTGAGAAGTCGGTCGTGATGGATGGTGTCACCGAGTGTCGACTTAAAAATCATAAATTTTGACTCATGGAGCACAAAAAATTATCGTTGCATCTTTGACATATCAAGAAGCCAGTAGGTGGTTTTTCGTTGAGTCTTTTTGTCATTTTGTGGCATTTTTGTGGCCTGGTGTTGGGAAACTCATACTGTAGCAAATTGAGGTTTCCCATCATTATGTGTAATGGTTCACTCACTGGGGCGCTAGTGCGACCAAAGATGACAAAAAAGTAAGGGGTACAGCGCCCCAGTTACTGGGTCTACAGTACTGTAGTCCAACAAAATGGTGACGGCTTTGTCAGATGATTGCAACCATGGCAACATAATTTTTTCTGCTACCTGGGGTAAGCAGACATGCCATTGAAATTGATTTTTAAAAAGCCTTATCCCTGCCTTCTTTATAATAAGACTCCAAGCATGCCAAGTCTTAGTCTAACATGTCTAATATAAGTCTCTAGTTCTAGTCTACTCTACTAGTTCATTATCTCCTTTTTAATTTTATAGCTCCATCCATGATTATCTTAATGAATGTGAATCACTCACGTGCCCATTTCTCAATTTGGGAATGGATGTGTACGGTACGGGAAGGTTTATTGTGCCATTTGTCACAAATGATTGTGTGTTATTTTACATCATGTACGATGTATGTAGCTTGATCGAATGTAAGCAACCTGTGAATGTGATGTACAACGAACTGACAAACCTTCAGAACTGGGGTCAAAAACTCAGCAACATTTAGTGCAGTCCCCTTCACGCTGTTCACTAAACTCTGCATGGTGGATGAGTTAATATCTCACTCGAAATTGAATGTCAACTATCTTGGAATATCACTTGACATTTGATGATACTGTTATATTTGTAATCATGGCAAAAACAGAAACTTAACTCAAACAGGTCTTCTAAACTATAGCTGAATCAAAAGTCACAACACCGGAAGAAGACGGATATTCTAATAACTACCGACAACTCGCGTCAGCTAATAAAAATCACCGATAACTAATTTTCAAGATGCAACACCCCCTCCAGATTCAACAGATAGTTTGCGCAGGTAAAACAAAAAATTATGCTGGAGGTGATGACTTATTTTGTTATTTTGGCATTTATAATTCCTACGTTGAGAAACGCAGAGGAGCAGTTTTGGTGTGTACATGCCAAACAACAAGCGTCGGTAGCCATTGTGTGTTGTCGTGTGTTGTCGCTGATTATCGGTGATTACGAAAACCTTATTTTGCACTTGCTGGTACCCGTTTTCCAATTGATTTTTGCATGAAGTACAGTATACCCGTTATGTCATTCACTACCCGGCATCTCACCGATTGATGGCGACATTTCACACAGCCTTAACTGCATTGTGTACAAGTTGCGCTCGTATGCCTTTCTCCTTTCTCTGATTCTGAAAATGATGGCCGAATGTGATAGGGAACCATTAAAGGGAATAATGACTTCAGATTATGAAGTTAGGCATAAATGTTAAGATTTATTTCCCACATTTTACACCTTATGGGTCCTTTTAAAAAAAAGATTAAAGCAAGAATTAGATAGAAACAAAGAAAGAAAGAAGAGGGGTGTTTTATAAGTAGGGCCTAATTAAAAACAACCGCTTAATTATTAAAAAAGAAAGTTTTCTCCATATGTTGGAATGAGAGCAAAGAACAGGCAAGAGAAAAGAAGTTTTGTCAGTTTGTGGTTTTTTTTAAAGTTTTTTTAGGGGGGGGGCTTAGTCGAACATGGACGAACTAGCCCTCATATCTTTGTAAAATGATGATGATAAATAGTGATGAAGGGGACGAAGATGATGTGTATGTAGCTGTTGGGTCTTTTTTAGTTTTTGAATTATGGAATCGTATAACTCGACTCAAAAGAAAAAATGTATATATATTATATACAAAAATGTTGTACTCTAATTAATGATTTAACGAGAAATATTATATATATATATATATTTAAAGTAAGAAAGGTTCAAACATGTTCGTCCCCCACCCCCCATCTCTTTAATCCAATTGTTACACAATACTTTCCTCAGTTGTTACTTCTTTGTAAAACCATGGTGAAATACGTCGGTACGGAACGGGGAGGAGAAGTGGGCGGAGACCCCTGGACCATACCCCCGGTAGTCTAGGCTAAACACTGAGAAGCCTGAGGCTGTAAAAGGTGTGGGGTTTTTTTTTGGGGGGGGGGGCGGGCAATGTCACACACGACACAGCAATTTTTCTTTATTTTTGTTTAATTGAACATACTGTTATGTAAGCATGCATGCAGGAAGCTAAAGTAAAGATTGTAGTATCTTTGCCATGGTGCTCACATTTTTTGTTGTCGGGAATTACAAAGTCCGCGATAGGACCGGGAAGTAAAACAGAAAGAAAAGAGGCCACAATTTCCTCCCCATTGAGCAGATTGAATCTCTACAGCAGTTGTCCATGGTTGTAAGATTTCCGTGGGGTAGAACAATGGTCATTCAGTTTTACACTGTAGGCCTACTGTAAATATATTTTTAAGGAGAGCCAGCTACAGTCAGTTGTTTTCAACGCGGCAATCCTCGCCTTTAAACAACTTCTTTTTTTTTAACTAACAACCAATTCGTTGTATAGGCCTAAACTCAAACAAAAAGTGAGGTATTTCAATAAATATTCAATTAAATCGGTTTTCAAAAAAATAAAACCGTTATTTTGAAATTGAAGAACGGGGCCAATTTCATAGAGCAGAAAATAATTATTTCTTGACAATTTTTTGCTGAGCAAAAATGAGCAAGATACCAATCACGGATGCCATATTTTAGCTGATAACCTTATTCTAATAAACATATTTCAGTTTGGCTTAGCTACTTTTTGTGCTTAAGCAGCTCTATGAAATTGGGGCCTGGGAGATTAAAGTGCGCTGCGGAAAGTGCCTCCCCCCGGATATAGCTCCACCTACAATAGGCGGACGGACGGATGGATGGATGGGCCGCCAACAAAAAATGGCTATCATCTGATTTCCGCCCCATCGGTGTACGATTAATACGCACACACACACACAAACGCACACCCGCGAATAGGATCGTCGTAACCCAGACTACGTCACATTTATTTTGATGTGGGACGGGCCGAAGCTAGGGAGAGAGTACAGATTGTGGTGCGTAAATCTGATCGGAAATTCTCCCTATTCTAGCAAAATCCACGGAGCGGCATCTCGATTCCGGCCGTGGTGGTCACTTATCCATCTCAGGTGGTCTTAAGGGTCAAGATCGGGACGAAGATTAGAGGTATTTTCGTCGTGATTTCCTGTTGCTTTCTGCCTGGCTGCCGTGCGAACTGTTCAGTGTTGTTTTCTCTATCTAGTCAATACTGAATTGAATGCTTTCAAGGTTTGCTTGCACACGTACACGGAAAGTCTCAGTCAGAGTAAGCGGAACTTTCTCTAAAATTATCTTCACAAATCTTTGAATTTTATCGAGATCCGTTCGACCTTGCCTGACCAGCAGTATGACGACCATAGGCGGTCAGTTGCTGGCGTCCACCGACGACCATGAAGGGAGTGGGGGAAGCGACAAGGAACCGGTGATTGCACCGTGCACTATGCCGTCAGTTGTCCCCAAATCACCCCCGGCAGACAGTGATGAGAAGACGAATGGGCCGGCCTCTGGCGGGGATGCAAACGATAGCAAGAAACAGGGCACAAGGTAACCATTTAATCCAATCCTCGTATGACCTATTTTAAAATAAGGTTTGTAATTTAGCATTTTAAACTAAAAGGTGCCTTGACGAATAAAATAATCTTAAGCAAAATATGGAAACGGGCAGGGAGGAAGGAAGATGGGGGGGGGATGTATTGGGTTTGGGGAGCATCCGTCGGCCACTTTTCACTCGGGCAGGATGACCATTTATCTATCTTGTTAATCTTATCTGGTAAACACTTTTTTTCATAATTTGTGAACAAGGTAGTCAGGTCCAGCATACTTTCAGGAAAGAAGGAAGTTCCTGCTCCTTTCTTCCTTTCTCCTGCTGTAAAGTACTTTATTCTTGTTTGTTTAACATTTCTATATTTTAATATTATTTTTTTAGAGGAAAGGTACTACATAACATTTTTTCTTCAAACCATTCACCACTATTACTTAGAATTAGATCAAGGTCCTTGCTCCATGTCTACCTGCCACTTGACAGATAACATTAATTCAATTTCTGTTAGGCACTAACGTGCACGCTGTATCACAATTGAAGGAGCTAGGCTGATTTGTAAACTTACATTACAAATCAATAAATTAATGATGTGTGTTATGATGAGTGAGATAAGTCACCAGTGTTGCAATCGGGTACTTTTCAGTCAGCAGGCCTATCAAGCACTGCTGAGTACTAGAGTGGCCAAGTAGTACGAGTGCTTGGGCCATTGTGTACGAGTATAGGGCTAAGTGTGCGAGTACTGAGTATTCTGAAATAGGCCTATCTGAGTAACAAGTCCAACAGCTGAGTACCGAGTACTTGGATCCCCTCTGAGTTTGAATACTTCATAAAAAATACTGCATAATGAGGTGTAAAACAATAATTTCGAGATGACAATTGGTGCTTGTTGTGAAAACTACAATCTCTTAAACATGATTACATCATAAACAACTACAATTTTACTTTTTCCATAGCTTTTCTCCTCTATTCCTATTCCTGGCATTAACCCTAACCCCATTAGGGTCTCTCTAGAAAGCCTGCCAAATACAACAGAATGCAACACAGTTGAAATGAGAACCATGCCAAATGCAACAAAATGCAACAAGGGATATTGTTGCATTGTGCAGGCATGCTGTTTGGGAAAGGACTGAGCAAAGGTGTTTGCCCTGCTAAATGCAACAGTATGCACATAAGTGTAATGTTTAACTGTTATTATGCAGTCTTTTGAATATGATTTGAATTATGATTCTTACCTAATATTACATCATACTTCTCAATATTTTTTCCATAAAAAATATTTTGAAATACCCATTATAAGTTGTTCAGATACAATAGAAGCACCCAAACCTATATGAAGTCACTTCACTGCTGAATGCAACAAATTCAGTCCAAAAATGACATCTGAGTTGACTGCCAAATGCAACAGATCACAACAACTATTGCCATTGTGTGCATATGGTTGCATTTAACAGGGTTAGGGTTAAACAAACTTTATAGGAAAACAAAAAGGAAAGTGGTATTTTGACCTGGAGCTTACTTAAAGTTGGAGTCCCTATACATTTTCCGTCTAGTCAAGCACATGACTGATTAAATATTATTTTTCAGTCGAGTATCGAGTATGGACTTTGGGTACAAGTATTTTGCTAGCCGAATATGAGTTTGAGTCTGAGTTTCAAAATTGTACTCGAGAATGAGTATCAGAGTACTAAATACAAACTGCAACAACACTGTAAGTCCCTCGCTAGACCATTAAAATAAAAAAAACTTGCATTTGCTACAAGTGTCTCTGTAATAATAATAGGAACATTGGCTTGTAGAAAAAACCAATCTGTGGTTATGTATTAAAAAACAACATTAAAGAATCAGTACTTTCAGTGTATTTTTTTAGCGTACTTTCATCAGTGTGTCCTTGTTTTGCTGCCACCTATGTTTTGTACTAAGTAGTGTTATTTGTGTATTCGCACATGTAGAAGGAAGTTTCTGGTATTTGAAATATCACTGTCTAAACAAGCAGCAAAGATTACTGTGCATTTGTAATTGTGTGACTGCAATTGTACTGTTAGTGTTCGTAAGATTGCACTGTTTGTGTTTGTTAAATTATTTATGGTCTGCATCTACAGGTAGGGCCTATTAAAAGTCTCATTTTCCTAGTTCCTGAAGATAGTTTCCAAGTTCGAAACACCATAAATTTAGAACATTTGTTTTGTCTGTAATGCTCAATTGAAGAATATGGAACACATACACCATGTATAGGCATGCACTGTATTGGTGTATGAATATTTCAAATTTCCAGGAAAAGATTGGCAAACTTTTTTTTTTCGCGCGCATCAGTTTTGTTTCGTTGTGAGTACACTGTTCTTATTTTCAAGCTGCGCCATTGGATAAGTTTACATACTAGAAGTGTTAAAAACGTTAACAAACCAACTGTTGTTCATTTAAGCTACTGTACTGTTAATACTGTAACTCGCACAGAAAATAAAACAAACGATCCAGAAGTACATTGTAGTGAAACGACTTTATTTCAGCCAGCCCTTTTATGGAATTTCTCTTCAGAATTTCCTGTTTGTTTAAAATGTTTATATTGGTAACAGTCCAATGTTTCAAGGGTATGATCTTCTTAAATTAAAAGCACCGTATCATGTTTTTTTGGATCCCAAGTTAGTGGTAAACCGTTGGCTGTTTGGGTTTGCTCTTGTAAGGGCAATGTGGTTTGTCTTTGTTTGCAAAGGGCATCTCTCTGAGGAAGCTGTAAATTTCTGCAGGGGCACCAAGGCAACGACCTTGACCCAATTTCACAGAGGAGTCTGCTAATTAATTCAGAAAACAATGCTTATGAATTTTCTGCTATTAAAGCACAGAGGAACAGGATTTCCAGTGACTAATGGTACATGTGTCATGCTGTTTTAGTTGGTAACCTTAATCTGGTAAGCATAACTGATTTGTGCTTAGCTACATTTTGTACCATGAAGCAACCCTGTGAAATTAGGCCCAAGTCAAGAGGTCATGAGCAATTGCGTTATTTGCCTTTAAAATATCAGGCCTGAAACTCTAATAATGACTTGAAGTGAACCTCCTTTTTTCCATTGTTAAGGTTTTTTTTCTAAAGATTTGTGAAAAATGAACTACATATGATTGCATACAAAAAAACATTTTATCAGAAAAAACAGATCATTCAATCTTATTCCAAATCCCTTGCTCTTTGCCTACTGTGCTGGTGATGTTTGTTAATTAAAGTACGGTAGGCCTCAAACTTCACAGGTGTGGTGAAGAAAATTGCTCCCATGCTCTTGGTGATCATGGTGTCTGCCTTGTACAATGTGACCCTTGAAATACCACCCAGTGTTGAACTAGAAGTGATGAAGGCAATTGCTATCATATCCCTGGTCTTTGCCTTGTATATTGTACCTTTTTGTGACCCTTTAAGTACAGGTAATAGACTAGAGGTGGTGGAGGCAATTGCTGCCATGCCCCTGGTCTTGACCTTGTATGTATATTGTACCTATTTGTGACCTTCTACATTGTATGTACAGGTGTTAGACTAGTGGAGGCAGTTGCTGTCAGGTCCCTGGTCTTGACCTTGTATGTAGTTGTACCTATTTGTGACCCTTTAAGTACAGGTGTTAGACTAGAGGTGGTGGAGGAAATTGCTCTTATATACCCCTGGTCTTTGCCTTGTACATTGTACGTATGTGTGACCCTTTTAGTACAGGTGTGGGACCAGAGGTGGTGGGGGCAATTGCTGTCATGCCCTGGTCTTTGCCTTGTACATTGTACCTGTTTGCGACCCTTCTAGTACAGGTTTGGGATCAGAGGTGGTGGGGGCAATTGCTGTCATGCCCTGATCTTTGCCTTGTACATTGTACCTGTTTGCGACCCTTCTAGTACAGGTTTGGGACCAGAGGTGGTGGGGGCAATTGCTGTCATGCCCTGATCTTTGCCTTGTACATTGTACCTGTTTGCGACCCTTCTAGTACAGGTTTGGGATCAGAGGTGGTGGTGGCAATTGCTGTCATGCCCTGATCTTTGCCTTGTACATTGTACCTGTTTGCGACCCTTCTAGTACAGGTTTGGGACCAGAGGTGGTGGTGGCAATTGCTGTCATGCCCTGATCTTTGCCTTGTACATTGTACAACATGTTGTACCTGTTTGCGACCCTTCTAGTACAGGTTTGGGACCAGAGGTGGTGGGGGCAATTGCTGTCATGCCCTGGTCTTTGCCTTGTACATTGTACCTGTTCGCGACCCTTCTAGTACAGGTTTGGGACCAGAGGTGGTGGGGGCAATTGCTGTCATGCCCTGATCTTTGCCTTGTACATTGTACCTGTTTGCGACCCTTCTAGTACAGGTTTGGGACCAGAGGTGGTGGGGGCAATTGCTGTCATGCCCTGGTCTTTGCCTTGTACATTTATGTATCTATTTGTAACCCTTTAAGTACAGGTGACAGGTGTTGGACTAGAGGTGGTGGAGGCAATCACTTCCATACTCTTGATCTTTGTTCATGTTGGTGACTCTTGAAGTGCAGGTTCCTGAAGGTCGTGGAAGTAATCGCTCCCATGTTCCTTGTCTTTGCCATCAGAGTACATTTTGGTAACCCTTGAAGAACAGTCTCTGAACTTCATGCAGGTGGTAAAGAGGATTCACAACTAGTTTCCCATGTTTTTGTCTTTAGGACCTCTTGGAAAGCCCAAATACACAATGTAGGCATTTGATTTTTCAGAACTTTTCCACATTTCAGGATTTTCTCAAAATCTCCTTGATCCTTCAAATTTCCACGAAAAAGCAATTACCAAAGGGAGAAAGAAATAGTCCGTATTGTGTTATATTTCTGGTGGTGCACAGAGTCAGTTAACCTCCTGATTGTAACATCTGGGTTGTTCCAGGTCTAGCTTAAGGGGGAGCCAGCAAGCCATTTTTCAGGAGTTTGTTAATTTTGTCAAATCTCATCCTTAATAATGTACACATTTCTAGGAGGTGTTCTTCAAGTTCTTCAAAAACAACAATAAGAGCAAGTTTGAGAATGGCGGTTTGCAAACACTGTTTGTTTGAGTTAATTGGGCGTTACGTGTTGAAAAGCTTTTTGTTGACTGTGAAAACAGTCATGGTTTTTAACAGTAAAATTAGAATACTAGCGTGCCTCAGTGTAAACAAAACATGTGAGCACTGCATGATTTGCAGACCACATCTGTGTTTTTGAAAGTGTGCAATTTAATCCTTTAAATTGCTTGGTTTTTAAGACACATCACAAAAAAGACTGCTCAAAATCTAATTATAAATAATGTATGCTTACATCAGCGGTCCAGTGTTAGCAATGAGCACTTTGGAGAGAAAATGTTCTTGTCACTAGTACAGTATGAAAGTAATAACTTGTCTTCATGGTTAGATTAAAATCTTTTTTAAAACATGATTTTGATTGTTATGACTATTCCTGAATCATGTCAATAGGCCCTTTGGATAAACACAAAAAACAAAACAAAAACAAAACAAAACTTTTTAAAAAAGAGAGAAAAACAAAACAAACACATGTGGCAAACAAATTCCATCTGGCATGTTGTTTCAAAGTTATTATTAGCTGAGAAACTGAGCCACTGATGTGTTTGTGTCCCGCAGGGCTCATTATTGAGCCAGGAAAAAACATCAAATGGAATGAATGTGGACAGAAGCTGATTGGCGCCTGAAAATAACTCTCCGTTAACCCTAATAGACTAGGCCCGTTTGCTTACACATAGCCCGAATCCTCCCACATCCTTCAGAAGAAGAGACTTACATGTAACAGCTCAAAGGGCCCAAATCCTTCTCAAACGTACTGTGACAGGCTACATCATCACATTCCCATCCCCTAATGTCCCATATCCTTGTCCGGAATCCCTTTATGGCCAAGCTGCACACGGCCCAAATCCTTCTTATTCCTCTTGTGTCAAAAGTAACCTGATAGCCCAATTCCTTCTAAATCCTCTGACAGCAGAAACCCATTTTTTTGCATTATGGCCCAAATCCGCCTGGATCCTTCTTTTCTGCAATGCCCTGATAGCCCAAGTCCTCCTAATTTCTTCCCTTCGGCAAAGAGGATATTGAAGGGGTTGGGCTTTTTAGGGTTAATTGTTAATGGTAGGACACTGTACTAGGCTCATTATCAAAATCTGGCCAGACTTCACTATTATTAGAACATACAAAGTGTTGTATGGATGGGGCTAAAATTACCCACTGGATCACTGACCAGTAATTGTAGCAGCTGGTGCTGGACAAGTCCTGTACATGTAGTCTAGTATTTTTCTGTATACTTTCAAAGATTTACTACACTTGTAATAATGTTTGTATAACTTTCAAATCCAAACTGACTCCTAGTTCAGCAAAGTACATAAAAGGGAAGAAATTCTTTAGGTTGTAGTTGAAAGTTTTAAGCTGCGTGTACAAGAGATTTTTTTGAAATTGCATGATGTACATGTACATGTACAATACCTTGGTAGTGGTAAGACATCTACTCTATAACATGTATAATGCCATAGGTCACGGGTTCGAATCCCACCCGAAATATGTCTTTGGTTTTTTTCACAGGACTCCAGGAAAGTAGTTTTCCCTGTGCTGATGGCAAGGTATACTATTGGTAATCGTCAAAGACCAATATCCTTACTTGGCATTTCCCAACATGCATAAAACAACAAACCTGTGAATATTTGGGCTCAATTGGTTAAAGTTGCAGAAAAATAATGGAAAAAAAAATCACTGTTGTTCGCTTTGAATTGTGTGCTTTCAGATGCCTGAGAAAGGCTTCAGGCCTGAAGCCTTTTTTCTCAGATTCAAATTTGGGGGTGTAAAATACCTCTTTCTCTAAAACTACATTACTTTAAAGGGTGTCGTTTCTAATATTGTTTCTAATAATATAATATAATATTAACAGCTCTGTAGTGCTCTATATCTAGGAAGTTTGTATTTTTAATTGTTTGTATATGTACATGTAGTACACCAAAAGTGTACCCTCCCATTGACATTAACACATGTCGGTTAAATTGGTAAAACACAAAAAGCTACAATGTATTTGCAACCAGCAGACTCTAAAAAGGTATCTTTAACTTATTAAAAAAAAAAAAAAATCCTGATGCAAATTTGACATCTATTAAAACACATTATTTAGATTGATTTCTTTGTTTTCACAGGAATACACAATAAGTTTGCAAAGTTGAAAGCCCTCTGAAAACACTCTGTCAAACTGTCAATTTAAAAATGTAATAAATGTAACTTAAATTTAAAATTAAATTCTGTAGCATTTCCAAAGTTGATTGGGAAACCATTTCAGTGGTCAAAGTCCACATATTTTTGCCGGGTATTTGTGAGGTTTAGGAGAGGCCAAAGTCATATTTTCAAAACCTATTGCATACTTTCAAAGGTCAGTATAAAAATACAATTTGGCATTCCAGAGTTAAGCTTATCAGTCTTAAAGGTATTGTATATGTTTGGGTAATAAACCCCCCCCAAACCCCCCCCCCCCCAAAAAAAAAAACCCAAAACAACAACAACAACAACAAACCAAAAACAAAACCCACAACAACATCATTTCCAGAAGCTCACTGAATAAAGATTATTCCAGTTCCAATGCCCAAGAGAAATATTTCCCGCTGAGTCAACAGCAGGCCTGGAATTACAGAGGGACCACAGAGGCCCTTGGTGCCCCTTCAAAAGTTTCTCAAAGACTTTACGATTTTCCAATGGAAGTGCCCTTTGCAAAGTGAAAATGGCCCTGCCCTCTCTAGTGTGGGTGTCATGCGATTATCCTCTCAAAAGTGACTCGTCTCAGTCTCAGTGACCGATTATTCTTTGCAATTGTCACACTACCGGTAGAGTTGTCAAAAGTTGAGTTGGGCAATGGTTCAGTCGAGTTACGTGTATGTGATCATTGTGGAGGGTGTAGGCATGCAGCAAGTTATACATGTACAGTGGAAAACTCTCTGTTTTCAATCCAACTCATCCATACATGTAAATAGATGTAGACCTACATAACCATTGGCTGAAAGTTATGTGCGGCGCATACGCGTGTGCATGTTTCCATTGTTTGATTGCAACAATGGCGGCCAATGCAAAGGGTCTATTGATGAAACTGTCGCGCATTGTTTTATATTGTGTTTTTAATAAAATGATAATATTAATAATAAAAGTTCACAGGAACAACCAATGATTCCAGTATTCAGATGTAATTTACTGAATTCCGTTTTCTAAAACTCTTAGTTCCATTTTGTACCAGCCCTCGGTGTTATTTTATAACCATTTCGGTGATAACAACAGTGTTAACTCAAGGTAAAAAACTCAATCAGTATGACACAACTATCCACTTGCCCTCCGTTTTTAGATTCAGGTTGAATTCTCTTTTTTTTTTTTACTGCGTGAAATTCTATGCATTTGATTCAAATCTGTGTCATACACCAAATTCTGCAATTCCATCCATGTCCACTGCGATGCAGAAAATTCTGAGGTCTGAATGACGTACCGTCCCTTTAAACTTGAGTGTATACTGTACTTCATAACTCCCACAATTGCCAATAAATGAAACCACAACAGCCTTGCTGGCGCTAAAAATACTTGTGTACTTTGTATCCTGTAATGATAAACTACATGTATCGCCAGAAGGAAAAACCCTCAACAGAAAAACTTGTTTTCTATCTTGATGCTTTTTAGACGAGATATGAAGTACGTGTATTTATAGCTGGATTCCATTCCCATGGGATTTTAATTAGTGGTAATGATTTGTGTTTGATAATTGCCAGGGTAGTGATGGAACATGTATTTATAGGTAGTGATGGTAATGTGTGCCTGTAGAAACCGATGACATTCAGATTTGTTTCTGTTTGCACTCAGTGACCGTAGTGAGTTGTCTTTTTATTTAATGAAGAAGAGGAGATCGACAAGCTTGAAGATGGAGACATACATTACAATAACAAAACAAAGTGTCGACCATGTAACCTGTGTTTACAAAATGAGTGACTTTGTACATTCCAGGGCCTTTCAGGCAGGCAAGATGCTACACAGGTCATATGTGAAATTTTACATTTTATTTAATAATTTCTGCATAAATTTTAAGTGTTAAAAATAAATAAATAGCTGAACGAGTTTTGAGCATTTATTGTGCCCTCTTTCTTCATACCAAAAAGTGACAAAACTCAGACAGAGCAATCCCCATAAATTACATAACATTTATTGTGCCTCTGTTGGGCTGTGAACAAATAGTGCCTGTATAAAACATGTGATGTAATGGTTTACATAGTCTAATACACATTTAGGCCGCAATTAGAAAAACGAAGACTATAATTTGCTATATTTACAGATACCTTATACACACTGTTAGATGATTTTAAATGGGCCATCGTTTCAGTTTTGCCGAGTATAATGCATTTTGTCAGCATTTAACATTTTAATTAATTTTATTTATTTATGTATTTATTTCTTCTTTGTATTAGCTTCAAGGTCAGTCTGACTCAAATATAATGCATATATATTTCTCATTTGAATACAGTTATTACAGTGTTCTATACATTTAAACTTTGAAACTTTTATTGGGTTGTAAAAATTTATTTCCAATGTTTCCTATTTAGTGTTATTGGGTAGGATTCGTTTCCCATTTTGTGAAAAAGGCTATATTGACTCACACACAGTGGTTAATGTACACATGTAGGTTCATTTTGGTTAATCCTGGATATATGAGAATGGCGTTGTCTTGTGGTCTGATTTTAACAATTTTGCCTCCCTGCCTTCATTTGTTGCCTTAATATTCTCTTTCCGATTGCTGGTTATTATTTTTATTTTGATCACATTAATTTCTTGTATTCTTGTACGTACATGTACATATGTACAGTACATTAAAGTGCAATCTATGTTTGTGGAAATGTTTGGCTAAATATATGATTTAATAATAGTTTGAAAACGTAAATAATATACAGCAAAAATAAAAATTGTGAAGATAAAATTAAGTTAAGAAGATTTACAAACCAGTGAAGATACAATAATTTGAGGAGTGAGACTAAACACAGGCCTGCAATTTCATGTTTGAGAGGGCAAGGCCAATTTGCATTTTAAAACAAAGGGCAAAACTTACAGTCTTATGGGAAACTTTTGATGGGGCACTAAGGCCAAGACCAGGGCAACAGAGGCCATGGCCCCCTTGTAGTTCTGGGCCTGTAAACACCTCCAACCAAAACACTGGAACCAGTACTATTTGTATGGAACTCAATTTTGTTATTTAAAAAAAAAGTAACAACCTATGATGTAAAAAACTCATGTTGTTAGGCATGTAAAAAATTGTAAGGGAGTGTCTCAATAGTTGGGCACAATCTAGGGGGACAAGAATGTTTTCGTGGGCAGACGTCCACGATCTACATGTATTTGACCACCAGAACGTCCCACTGTAGATCACATCATTGTGTCGTCGTGGTCGTAGTATTAGGAGCAATCCTAAATGAGTGAATACATGTACACACAGATCAGTATTTTGAGACGTTCCGATGGAACGTTCCGGTGGTCCACTGGAATGGTCCATGTGCATGCGCTGGAATACTTATCCGATCCAATTAGAACAGTCCTACTGTTCTGACTTTTAAGATGCTCCCTATTGTATGCCCAACTGCTCCGTTTGTGCAATACAATTTCCATAATTGGTCAGTTTGTACAGTGTTTGCATTACAGTTTGAATTTCCCAAGTCTTTCCCAATATTTTTGTCTGTACAATTGTTCACTATGGTGTGCAGTGTGTTTTATTTACTGTAGTCAGCAGGCCTGATACTTCATGGAGGCAGTTTTCAGGTCATTGCCTTGGTGCTCCTTGAAATGTTATAAACATTTGTTAAAAGAATTACCCTTTACCAAGGAGAAAACGCCTCGGTGCCCTTGACATTTCAAAAACGAAGCATTAGGCCAGAGGAAGCATTCTTGTGTTGTTTTCCCTCAGTCATCATGGTCATCATTTTGTAACATGGCAGGGCTCGAATTTGGGATAAAATTTTGCAAGACCGCAGGGCTTGTAGCTCAAAATGTTTACCGGACCAGAATTTATTTCACAAGACCAGAATCTTTATGAGAAAGAGCTTTCTGCACAGTTTGACAAGTAAATTGTAGATTTTTCTCATTTGTCTATTGGGTTAGTATATTTTGTTACTCAATGGAATTGTATAAATACCAGATTCAAGGTCAACATTTGAACATCTTTTCTTCCTCATAAAGATACTACACAGTGGCTATTATTAAATTGAAAAACACAAGACCGCCGGACTTGTCAAGTCATGAGTTTACTGGCCCAAGGATAAAATCACTGGCCTCGGGCCTGTGGTCCAGTGTCAAATTCGAGCCCTGCATGGGATAGCAGGGCAGGAGTGCACGTGCAGTTAGCAGTGTTCACAGTCTAGAACCCAGGTTAGATTGTCACTACTATCTAATGAGTGGGTGGGTTGAATTAGAGGCAGCTGGGATGTTTTCCCACCAGTGCTAAACACCATTAGATCTTGGCATTTATAGAACATGTGAAACCATTGAGAATGGCAGGAAACCTTTGTTTACGAGGTACAGTTGTAAACAGGTCCTAATGACGTCGTTGCAGTTTTGTTTTGTCTTTTTTTTTCTTTCCCCCCTCCACCTGCAAGGAATCAATGCTGGAAACATTAATTTGAGCTTTGATATTTGCACTTTATCCATTGGATAGAGTATCATCCTTTTCAGTTAAATTGATCACAGATATTTGAAAATGTTTTGGGTTTGGAGCTGTCCGAAATCTATTAATCCAGTCTAAGTACAGTCATACATGTGTGTCTATACAGTGCATGTAGTTTGGACACTGCATGTACACAGAATGAATGTTTTTTGCAGTATGTACTGCACTGTCACAGAGGTAACAGAGGCAATTGCCTCTGTTGCCCCATGTCATTGCCTTGGTGCCCTGTGAAATGTTCCAGTTAGTAATTATCAATTTCGTCACAGAGGTGGTGCCCTTGCCCATTCAAAAATGAAGCATCAGTCCTGATATAAAATCCATGTGGAATGTGGTCAGACATTTGCAGTAGGTTTTAGCCAGTTCATGACGGATGACGTGATCTGTATAATTTATAAAATGATGCTGAACTGACTTACGGCAGACATATTTTTCTGCCTGGAACAACTTCGGAGCGCCCCCAATTTTTTGCAGTCAGTCGGATGGCTAGTCCACCCAAACATGCCATTGAGTAGCATGCACAGGCATGCATAGTCTGTGTTTCATGGATGCTTCATTTCCAGAGGAGCAAAAGTTACTGGAGTTCATGCTTGTAATCTCCCTCTTTCTTGGGGTTATTGTGTATCCTGATTACAGATTTGTTGTTCTTTTGTTAAATACAAAAGTTGGCTTTCAAAAATAGATAGGCTGCCACCATTGTTTATCATTGTATTCAGCTCAATGGGAGCTAAGCCAGAGTGTTCCGAGATTCCAGCATATCATGGCTGATCATCGGCCATGACTTACAGTCGAGGTTTTGCAATTCACAATGAAAGCATCATTGTATTTTCTAACAAGAGAATAAAAAACCCAGGTTTCTTACTTTGTCGAGTCAGGGTTTCATTGTGACAACAATGTTTTCAAAGGAAAATGATTTTTCATAAAGCTTTGAAAACTTGTCCAGGATAAAACGTTTTCCATCAGTTTGAACTGTCAGCCTGTACATGTATACACTGTGTGTAGGAGGCATTTCCTCATTGCTGCATACAGTGTGTACAGTTTTACTTTATGTAATTTACACCAAATCATTGCCTACCATTATGTGCTGCACATTTGTGCATTATGCATGAAATTTGCATACAACTGATTGGATCGTTCTTTGGATGTACACTACATAATGTTACATACAAAATGTGGATAAGACTTGTGTGTGCATACATTATACAGTACCATGCATTCTCTAGAATGGTAGCCTTTAAACTGTTATTGTTGAAGGACCGGGTACATGTACATATTTAACAAATTAATTTGGCATTCCAGATGAAACCTTGATTGCTGAGAATGATATCCTTGTAATTTATAATGTCTGAGTGGACATACATTTTTTCTGTACACATGTCAAGTACAGTACAGTGTATTATAATACTTGACAGATGCCATTTGACAGCATTGTAGGCCCCTACTGTGCAGTACATGTACATTACAATCAGTGTGTTCATTTTCTTCCTCCATTGCTACTTGTTTGATGCGTAATGTTACCACTTGTGACAAATTGTCATAATTTATGACAAGTATGAGTATACTGCCCTCTTGTGTTAGAAATTGTACAGCAGTATTGACAGCACTTCCATGGTACATGTACCTTCATACGTTGTAATACATTTGTTGACTACAGTACATGTACATGCACATGTACAACACTTACACACAGTTTGTACCAAAGATTATAGAGGGTTGAAGGCGCAAGATTGGGCTCCAGGCTGGAATGTGAAATGTGCACTGGACGCCATTTCAGCAAGCAACTCTTTTTAAAAGGCGTTCAATAGATCACTGCAGACAAAGACCATTGCTTTCAATGACATAGGCCCCTACTGTCCATGTAACAAAACATTTTTGCTTGCTGAAATGGCGCCCATGAGTATTTCACATCCCAACAATAGATAGAGCTCCAGTTCCCCATCTTACACCTTCAACACGCTGTACAGGCTTTTATTTGTACCCTGTATAGCATCCAGCTGAGACTGAACACACTTGTACTCCCTGTGTATTGTGATCCAATCCCATTGCACTTCAGGGAATACAGTCTGAAAAAATCCCTAAAAATAAACAAACTGGTTGTCCAAATCGTTTGAGGTAAATTATATTGTAAAGCAGGTCCAGACATCAGGCTAGTACTGTGATCTAAACCTCAGTCAGCCATGATCAACAAATGATTTTAAAACACTACATGTACATGTAACTACCAAGCCACATCTTACATGTATGTGACTTCTCTTGCCTCTTATCATTTCATCACCTTGATAGGGGAGAGTAAGGTTAAATTGTGATGGTGTACCCCTCTTGAATACCCATACCATCCAGACAGAGTTGCCTTTTGCTACATGTATATTACCACCCCAACTTCTCTGAACCTCTCCTCTCCTCTCCTAGGCCTTGATCTTCATGCTCATGAAGGGGCACAGTTATTTGGTAAGGGGCGCTGGTAAGGGGCACTATGAGGAAAATGTAAATTTTCCATTGGATCTTTGCAAAACAGCTAAAGCACAGGGCACCACGGTAATTGCTGTGTGTGCCGCTGTGGGTGTCGTGAGTTAATTCAAGGCCTGTCCCCTCCAACTCATTGTGCAGATGTGAACAATTTAAACTATTAGGCCTACTAGAGCTCACAGTTATCCAGGTTACTGTTTTCCAGGTAGCCAAACCTGACGAGTGAAATGAAATGATGTATTGATTTATTTTATGTACTGTAGACTTTGCCATGCACTAACCCATTCCAACCTTACTCATTACTCTCTAAGGATGCTGCCTCGTCCCATCATTTCTTATCATGTCAAATAAATTGATCAACATCTGAGGAGGGATAATTTAACGAGTCTGCCGCGCCAGAGATTTTTTCCCCCTCCATTTTTTTAATTTGATTCCTGGGAATTATTATTATTGTTGTGATGATACCTGAGAGCTACGTGTATCAGGTTGTTCAGCGGGTGGGTGGGAAGGTAATTGGGATGGGAGGGAAGGCGGGGCGACGGGGGAAGGGGCGAGAGTTCAGGTAACGTGCCGCAGAATCAATACTGATTGAATAACCTTGTCAGGAGAATTAGAATCGTTCAATTTAATTACAGGAACCTCTAACAATAGACAGTCTGGTTGTCATGTTTCTCAATCTTTGGAATTGGAAGACAAAATATGCCTAAAATTCATCGGACTGTGATGGCGAACAAAAGGTGGGTAGATGGAGACACTAAGATAATTCAGTTGGAGTATAAATGATTTCACATTGTCGGTTTCACATTTAGCTGTGTACTTTGAGGCAAGGCCTGATGCTGTAACTGTTATTGTTCACACAACATTGGGAATTGAGACTGTGCATCGTGAAGATACGATCAAGTGAGATTTGCAGAGATACCGTAGTGGGACCTGAGAAGAACCAGAGGTTTGATAACAACTTGATGGTTTTATCAGTGTGCTCTGATCGACTTCAGGTGAATAGAGAGAATTATGACATGGTACCTCCGGCAAACCTCACTTGATAACCAAAGTATTGTTGCTTTGTAACCGGTTTTTGACTTCTTGTGGGTAGGCCTGGTAACCGAGGACCTACATGTATGAACATAGGGACCATAGTGTCCTCGTTTGGGTGAAGGTCCGTTGGAAAGTGTGTACAAACCAATGGGAGCTGTTGCCAAAAAGATAAAGGTCTGAAATTGTGGATTACACAATCACCCCTGGAAAAAGGGAGATCTCCAAACATGAATTCCAGCACCCTTTTGACTTTTTGTAAAGGGGAAACAAGACATAGCACAGTAGGTGCATGTCTGTGCATGCTATACAATGGATTGTCTGAGGGCATATACATGTATAATACACGTCAGGCAGTCAACTGACCACAATAAAAAAAGGAGATGCTTCGGGCATTTACGCCAACTGTATTTCTACCAAGAAATATTGTATGTGTTTATACAAGTGATTAAGCATGAAATTGCCACATTATGCACACACAATTTACCAAAAGTGCCATAAATTTGAACCATTTTTTGCATGGTGTCAGCCAGTGAGGCGTCATGGTGTCGTTTAGAAAAACCTGCATTGAATTTAGATGCCCTCTCGTACCTTCCATTACAAATAAAAATGAGGAATATAAATGAGCAGTTTGGGTTGACAATTTATAGTGAGGTGGACACTGTAATTTCCAAATTTATGTAAAAAGCATGCTTGACAGTGTACTGCTCACAGCTCCTGCAGTATTATGCTCTAAAACGCTTACAATGTACTTTACTGTGGCAAATGCACGTCCCAACGACTGCCTTAATCTTCATATCAACAGACAGGTCCGCCAATCAGCAGGCGGATTATTCTTCCCTGCCGGTATAATTTCTGTTTTGTGTGGAGTGGCGAGGGAGTTAATATTCACTCTGCCCGTATTCAGAATGTTGATTACCGTAGTAAAGTATGACACATTGGATATTAAACCTGGATCAAGTGCACGATATGCAATGCTTTGTACTCGGACTGAGTTACATGATGTATGTTGCACTGCTGCTGGTGGATTCAACTGGGGCATTATATTGGCAATTCGTTGAAGCAAGAAATGAAATTTGGGATCAGTGCAAATTGAATTATAAGGCCAGATTTATGCGTGTTTATAATTTAGAGGGCCTTCACAATCTCACATCATGTATAAACCCCTACAAACTGTTTAGATTAAAAACAGATCATGTAACCATTGTTGGAAAAAAAAATCACCTTGCCTATTCCAAGGCCTTTCTGGCAGGCAAGATACAGTACTACTGTGGTCATATGGAAAATGTTAAATTTGGTGTCATAATTTCCACATAAATTTAAGAGTTATAAAAGCAACAGAGCTCTGAGCATCTTTCTAGGTACATGTACATGTATGTGCCCCTGTTCTTCATATCAAAAGTTGATAAAAATTACACAGTGCAATCTCCATAAAATATTTATAGTTTTTTTAATATTCTTCCATTGTGCTGTGTACAAATCGTGCCTGCAGGAAGTCCAGGCTTGGTGGCCTATTTTGTAAACATGTGATGTTGTCACAGGTAACATGGTCTATACACTTGTAAACTGAATGCCAGATGGCACGATCTACGTGATTATCACTGATGATTATGTTCTACATTGTGAAGGTAGACTGTAGAGCTTGCAATCGTGATGTTGTTGGTTCAGACCCCTGGCTTTGTTTTGATAAATTTCTTTTACTTGGAATTGAAGCTTACACATACTGTACGTTGTACAGTTTTTGTATGTATCTTTTGTATACATGTACACACAGTATACAATTCGGAACCTTGTAATTCATCTCTGTAACTCATTATGTACTGTTGCTGGTATGGTGTTTACACATTTACATTTTGGCGTGTCATGGCGTAGTGGTCAAGGGCACCGGGCTCGAACTCTGGTGTTTCAGATCAGCAAAGTGTGGGGTTCGAGTCCTGTTTTTGTTGCGCTCGCGTCCTTTAAAAGCAAGACATTTAACCATTATTGCTTTGTCCTTCAGATGGGACATTGCGTAAGCCGTTGGTCCCATGTGTTTTGTAATGCACATAAAAGAACCCAGTACACTTGACGTTATAAGGGCCAAGAGGTTCGCCCCAGTGTTTTCTGGTATGGTTGCGACAGCATCTTGTAAACCATTGTAAATAAATGGGTCTAAATATTTCAAACATAGCTCCCCATACCTTGTTGAAAAAATAACGAATGCTTTAAGACACCCTCGGTTGTGATATTTATCACGTTATAAAAAGCGTTGTTTTTTATATAAGAACTGTATTATACATGTACAATGTACATGTATACATGAACATGTAGTGTACGCTCATCCCATTATGCTGAGGCGTCCATTTTCCTACTGTACACGCACAGTACCATCCCATGGATGCATAGAGGGCAATATATCCTCCTTGCATCACTGAATGGTGGATCATTTTCCCCCCAATTCAGTTATCATACATGTACATTACACTTTATTGTTCATTATACGTGTTGTAAATGTGGTCTTTACAACAACATGAGACAGGCAAAAACAATCCTTCATTGAAATTGAAAGCGTAACTCAATCAAGTGGTTCAAAGTTGAGATAATGTATATTTAGTTGAAATAATCTTAAATATTTTGAGGTAAAAAGTAAAATTCACACTGTTTTTATTTACACTGTTTTTATTTACACATGGTGTATGACGGGATGGATGCGCATTGCAGAGAACACCAGGCCTGGAAGTATACAGAGGTCAAGGAGGCCATGGCCTCTGTTGCCCCTGGTCTTGGCCTTGGTTTCCCTTCAAAAGTTTCCCATAGTTTTTGAGATATTTCAATGGAAGTGTCCTTTGCAAAATGAAAATGGCCTTGCCCTCTCAAAGCTATACTCCGGGCCTGGAACAAGTTATAGACCCTTCTCAAATTGTGTGTTTAACCTTTAAGCTACAGTGTGTACTCTTAAAGAAATTGTATGTATTGTATCAGTGCAATTCAACCTATCGGCTGCCATACTGTACATTCGTTTTAATGTTGTTTTAATGAAATAAACCAATAAATATAAAATATATAACGCCACTATTTTTTTCTGTTGCCACGCTGGAGTACGCACACAGCACGCGCTCACGTTACTTGAACTGCACTAACGTGTGCTACGCTGTATGATGCTGGAGAATGCATACGTATCCTGCATTCTACATGAAGTTCACGTGTGTATACCCCAGCATTGCAAACCTCCGGCATTGCTGTAGAAATACGTTGTCATTGAGAAAAATGTGTACACAAGTAGCTATATAAATTGTAGTACATATTCACACTAATCGGATAAAATCACTGACCCAACTGCATACACCTACATAGTATGCAATTTATTAAAACATTAAAACAAACCACAGCGTTCACACTTTTGTGCAAGCAATTCATTTCATTTGGCTATGGGTACGTTCAGACGAGGAGTTTAAACTAACCCATAATCCGAGCACCGCGGGTGTCCAAAAAGATTAAAATGACTTATTCCAAATTGGGCTTGCGTTCACACGAGTAAGTTAGTCCTGTCCGCACGGGTTAAACTGACCCACACGTTGATTATCAGGTCATGCATAGGTGACCCGACCGACCACTCTTCCGGTCCATCGTATACATGTACATATATCAGCTGGGCATTACTTGTGGTCGTCTACGCGTGTTGTTGTTATGATGACGTAACCTTCTGTGGAGAGGTCACATGGAATAAAATAGACCGGATGTAGCAGGTCAGTTGCGTTCCAAAGATGGTTTATTGGGCCTCGCAGCGGGGGGGGGGGGGGGGGGGGGGGCTGGTCGTAAAACCTGGGCTAAGTTACGCTAATCCAACATTTTTTTAGGTTTAGTTTAGCCCAGTTCTTTGGGTCAAATTGACCCTCGCGAACCGGATTTTTGCGTTCCAACGGAGGGTTATTTTAGCACTTTTGGATTAAGGGCTAGTTTAACTCCTCGTCTGAACGTACCCTAGTTAATGCGGCCGTCATCAGATCATTACTTTCACACCTTACACACATCCATTTGCAAGATCCGGATGCGTGAAATGGAATCCCTTCCCCAGCCGAGCTGACCATCCCTACCAAATAATCATCACCCCATCCTTCATATCAGATGCTGTCGTTTCCTAATCTTACATCCACACCTCTCTTAACAGGGCCCCTCACTCACCATGACCCATTACACATGTGCTACCTCCTCGTTATCGCCTCACTGCATCCAGTGGGTTACCAAGGCACTAGTTTCATGAAGCAGTTAATAGTCGGGAAGTGGTTTTATCCCGCTAAGCAAAAATCAGCAGGAAACCAGTCAATGTGTATTGCATAGTAATTTGACTGGTAACCAGTTTCTATTAAGCAAGTTTGTATTCCTTTGTTCAGCAGGTTTAGGGCACAGTTACATGGAGTGCGCAAATTTGCTAAGCACATAAATGTCTTGCATTACAGGAGGGATAACAGAATTTATTTTGCCTGTGATTGGTTCACATTTCCTTCCTCCATGATTGGTCCATTTCTCAAAGAAGGTCAACTTTTTGGGCCTAATGGCCAAGTTGCTGAACACACCCGGGAACAGGTTGCCGAACAAAATACCTTGTTACAACAGCTGCCACAGGTACCCTGCCTGAATCCTAGATTTCTAATGGATAGTACACCGTAGCTTTAAGGGATTTTGTCCATGTAGGTCAAGAAGATTACTTTATAACCATGCTTTAACGGCTTCATTACCAAATTGTTTTGATGTACATGATGTAAACAACCATTGGTGACAGCATTGTTTGACAGCTCAAGCGTGAAGCACACGTTCTTCTGTTCTTACATGTACACAACAGAGCTTGCTTTCAGTCAAAGGCCAATTTGACAAATTCTGTTATCACCTTGAAGATATTGTTTTACAGCAAAGTAGATAACAACAGTTGTAGTTATTGAATTCCCTTTCATGTAATTCAAAACTCTGCCAATAAATATTGAAGTTCTTGGCCTTTGTTTCCTCAGTGTGATCTGTAAACTCAAATACTTTTTTGTACACAACCATACGGCGCTCTGTAGGTGTTTGGTGTTTCATATCTGTCCACTCTAATTTAAACGGATTGCATAATAACAACTTTATTTTATTTTACCACCGCTCTAAAGATCGGATCTTTCCAACCATTGTAAGCTTGGGTATGGAGGGTGAACATGGACAAAACTACAGCTTTATGACAAATGGCCTTTGTGCTCAGGTTCGAGTGCTTTTTGTGTGGAGTGTGGTCGGCTAAAGTCACCAATGTACAGTAACGATTGGCAGAAATCAAATTTTGAGTGCTAACAAAAAAGCCGTAGTTTTATGTTCTGCCAACTTGTTGTTGATACTCGGCAAAATCCTTGGCAGGATATCACGCAAAGACACAATGTGACCTATGACTGGCTCCCTGCTGGATTCAGCTTCGCAAATAAAAAAAGAAGAAGATCTGGTTAGCAGTCCCTTACACATTTAACACAACTGGGCCCAATTTCATAGAGCTGCTTAAGCAGAAAAATAATGCTTAACAATTTCCTGCTAAGCAGAAACGAGCAGGATACCAGTCACAAATTGTACATGTGACATGGTAGTTTGGCTGGTAACCTTATTCTGGTAAGCAAAATTTTATTGTGCTTAGCAATTTTTTTTTGCTAAAGCAGCTCTATGAAATTGGGCCCTGGGCCTTGGATGGAAAGCTTAACACCTTAGCCTGGGAGCAGACATCTTAGTGAACCTTAAGTAGTGGTTATTGGTTATTGCCGCAGGATACTTGATGTAAGCCAACCAGGAGATGGTGGAAAGGGGGGGGGGGGAGCCATCAGGATGCTTGCGCCTCATGTTACATCATGTATGTTACACATGTTACATTACACATCTGGTTTTTCAATGTTTTTTGAATGATTGTTAGGCCTATACATTTTTGTATGTGTTTTTTAATGATAATATCGATATGGATTTATAATGTGTCAGGAAACCGAGCAAGGCTCATACAGAAAACAGGAGAATGACACAAAAGTCATGTAAAGAACTAGTGTGGTCGGGTTGGCGTAGTGGTATCTTTCCTTGCCTTCCACCTCTAGGACACCGGTTCAAATCACGCTGGGGGCACTACTTGGGTTGGGTTTTCAGTCCCTACCTGACTCGACTGCGTGGGCTTTCCCCAGAAAAATTCTCTGGGGTTTTCCTCCCACATCTAAAACTGAAACTTCCTTCCTTGTCTTCTCTCTGTTTGGGTTCTTGGCAAGTAATTGATTAAGTTCACTTTTCTGAGAGCCCTTGGCTTCACAACCAGAAATAATAAAGGAAATGAAATGAAAGTGAAAAGTGAAGATAAAAACTTGTGAAACAAATGGGACTTCAATTCCCTCTTGAATATGTTCAAAGATGTTGACTGACAGAGTGTAGCAGGGAGCTTGTTCCAAATGGCAGGTGCAGCATTAGCAAAGGCACGCTGGCCATAGCAAGAGGTTCTAAGTCTTAGTTGAGCTGACGTATCGTCGTGTGCGTGGAAGAAGGACGTAACAAAAAGTTACTGTAGAAAGGGCGTAATCTATTACTGTGCAAAATTGTGTTTCAAGACAAACTGAGCATGAAAGTTTGATCGGTTTTCTTTGCCATTCATCAGTCATCATAGGAAGGTTAAATTCTGCATGAGAATGGGAAAACATCTCTTGGGGCAAATTCTAGCAACAAAAATGTTAACGGTAATGCCACATTTCTTTGCTCAGGAGTCATTTTTATTGTTTATGGCCTTTTGTTACTGGGAAAAAAAGTACCTTGTGCACCCTGGAAGAGACCTATGGCCTTTATCTTGGCACACGAGGACACATGCAGTTGAAGATCTTAAAAATCCAGCCAGATTGTTTGAGTCAGATAAGCTCATTGAAGATCTTAAAATCCAACCAGATTGTTTGAGTCAGATGAGCTCATTGAAGATCTTAAAAATCCAACCAGATTGTTTGAGTCAGATGAGCTCATTGAGGATCTTAAAATCCAACCAGATATGTTTGAGTCAGATGAGCTCATGGAGATACTGAGGAGGGCAGCCGAGTAATTGTTTTGAGTTATTAGTATTTATAAAGTTGACATGTTGGGACATGTTTTCATCATTGGAACATATGTATGTACTGTATGCTCTGTGGTAAAAAAAAACAAAAAACAAAAAAACCATCAAGATGATACATGGTAAATGTATAGAGAGCGACAGTGGCATTACATTGTACTGTGTATCCATACATGAACTACGTTATTCTAGCAACGTACATTGTACACACTATCTGGCTAACACGTTGTTTTCAGTCAAAAATAAAAACACAGATTGGCAGGGTAAAGCCCCCCACCCCCCACCCCCAGGAGTCAGAGTCAAATTTTGAACATAATGTTTTTTTAAATTAAAGTTATAACAAACAGAAAGATTATTATTCATTTGAAAAACACAGTAATGCTGGACTTGTACAGCCATGAGGTTACTGGCCCAACGAAAAAAAATAAATCACTGGCCTCGGGCCTGTGGTCCATCATAAATTTGAAGCCCTGCCATGTGTATGGAAAACCTTTCATTTGGCCCCCTGTCCCCACACCTGCATAGCTAGGTACCGTACATTGGCAATTGGTAGCCTCACATTCATGAAATGTGCGGTGCCCACATATTACTGGCGTGCAGTGTTACTTTACCAATGCGGTAACCCATACATGTTACCATTCTGACAACAACACCATGGGGAAATTAATTTAAAAAACGCAACCAGATAATCTGACATACGATCCCCCATGTAAGCCCAAACGCTCACCAACATGCCACGATGCTAACAGTATGTTCAGCGCGGGTGAACCGCGCTGCTGCTGTTCCACTGATTTCTGGATCAAATATTATAATGACGAGGCATGTCATCCTATGAGGGGAAAAGCTGCACCGTCACAATATGTGCATACATGGCTTGTAAGGGGGGAAAATAAAACCTTAGGAAAAAAACCCCAAAGCTGTTCAAACTGTGGACTGGTTGTTACTTCATGATCTATGATGTTTGTAAACCCAGCGTGTCGCTGCAGTTAAATACAGGAATTGATGACTTGTTTTGTTTGCGATAAAAATCGTTCTGTTTTAGTCCGTGACTGATGTAATCCGCTTTGTTCAAATTATAATATCAACCCAAGAAAACAATTATGGTGACAAATAAGCTGTGGCAGTTATTCCATTGTACTGAGTGGTCACTGTATCCGCTCTAACCTCTCTTTCAATAATGCAATTAGGTAAAATTTTAAATACTGAACATTTGAAATTGTATAAATTATTATTTTTATAAAAACTTTTTATTTACAAAATAAACATGACTATAAATAATATATGAAGTAATAAACCACAAGGGAAGCTGACTGGATAAATTTTAAATAATTAAGGGTTGAACAAAGAAAAATTGACTAGAGCTGGGCTTGAACCAACGACCGTGGGAATAATGTGCCGCCGTTTTACCAACTGAGCTACTTCCTAATGTTGGCAGTCTCCCGATTTATTAATATCTTTGTTCGGGGGTGCCAGTCAGAAGCCATACAACCTGTAAAGTTCTGCTTCGTAGCCAGGGATAGATGTACATCCAAGTGTACGATACAACCTGGGAAGCAGCAGGAGAGGAATCACCTTAAGCCAAGGGGATGCAACTTATTATTTCAAATATCAAGTAATAAAACACTGACTGGGTAAATATTAAGATATTTTGGGGTCGATCAACCTAAAATAATGCATTATGTTGTGGATGGATTCATTGTTCTTGATGAAAATACAGTGACATTATACACTTTACTCAGCTGAAACTTTCACAAGAGACTTTTATTGTATCTTTCTTGGTAGTTTGGCCTATAAATCAGCATTACGATAACAAAAACAGTCTATGACCGCACCTTTAATGACCAAAAAAGAAAGGAGAAAAAGAAAACAAAATCTGACGGCTTGTTCTTGATATAAGTTACTGGCAAACCCTGTTTTAGCTCAGATATTTCACACGATCAAAAATATGTTTACAAAAAAATATATATTTCTTCCTCTAACACCATTTGCTGAACTTTTAGAAGGTGGTTTGGACTTGAAAAGCTTAAGTAGTTATATGCATTTTAAGTAAAACTTATTTGGCATGTGTTTGGAAGAACTACTTGGCAGCAAGGCTTGTTTGATTTTGAGGCTACAAGCCCAACGGTAAAACTACTGAACTCTTTCAAGTTGTCCAGTGGGCCTTTCAGTCCCGGTTTTTCATTTCTGTAACTTACTTAGGAGCTGGTTAATTGAATGGTCATTTTACACGCATTTCAATAAATTTGCAAGTTGATAAAGTGCATGATTGATTGATTGATTGGTCAGGGCTTGTAATTAACACTGGACTGCAGGCCCGAGGCCAGTGATTTTAGCATCCGGCCAGTAAACTCACGACTGTACAAGTCAGGTGGTCTTGTGTTTTTCAATTGAATAAGAATACCTAACTGAGTAATATCGCGAAAACAAAAAATGGTGTTGAGTGTCAAGGTATACATGTACTTACCCAAAGGAACAAAGAAGATAAATATTCTCTAAGTGCTTGTTCAGATAAGAATAGTTTATTAGATAGTTGTTTGAATAGTTTATTATATTTACTGAGTAGATATAAGTATTTGATAGTTATTCAAATGGTTTATTATATCTACTGAGTATGTGTAAGTATTAGGTAGTTATTTGAATAGTTTATTACATGTATACCTAATGAGTAGATATAAGTATTAGATAGTTATTCGAATAGTTTATTATATCTATTGAGTAGATATAAGTACTAGATAGTTACTTGAAAAGTTTATTATAGCTACTGAGTAGGCATAAGTACTAGATAGTTATTCAAATAGTTTATTATATCTTCTGAGTAGATATAAGTTTTTTTTGCTCATTTTGATTCTGGTCTCGTAAAACACTTGGGCTACACATACAGCATGTACAAGCCCAGCAATCTTGAGGATTTCTCTCCTAAATTATCCGCAAATTTTACCCTGTTGAATAGTTTACTGGTTTGGTTGATTTAATCATTATTTCGGTAATCGATTATTGGTAAATGAGGCTTTTGGATAGTGGTGAATTGATTGATTAGTGACCCACTTGATAGAATATATGAGATTGATTAATTAGCATTTATCGCTGCTTCACTTGACTCCAAACTGGCTTTGTCAAAGTGATTGAGGGCCAGGTTATCAATCAGCTGCATGTAGTTCGTATCTCACACTCAAAACAATCACTTTATTGGTCTTTCATAATCAATACATGTAGATCATAACTAATATATAAGTGACTGATTGATTAACCAATAGTGATTGTTTTGCCCATCGATCAATATGAAAACATAAGACCATACAAAGACAAATATTTTGAAGGAATAAAAATAAAAACTAATCATACCAAAGAAGGGGAAAAAGTCAAGGAATTTGTCTGTTGAAAAAAAAAACCCTAAACCAAAAAACAAAACATCTGTCTGTGAGAAGATCCTGACTACTAACTGATAATTATTTATTTAATAATTAGATAATAACTTGAAATTTCAAAGGGAAACAAGTATGCAAGGAATTTGTTTTTACATGTTAAAAATACACAAACATGATTATTTATTTGACCATGGAGAGGTCCTGAAAATATTTTGATTTTTCTGTGGCATTAACTTCTGACCTTAAATAACCACCTGTGGATTAGGCAGGGGGAAGGACTAGACCATTATCCAAAGGGGTGTCTATAAAGTATGAGGATGCTTGATTTAAAGGTAGGGTCATAGATTGGTACATGTAAATACTCCAAAACTTAACGACCATAAAATATTACTTGCTGAGAAGCACTGCAGCTGTTGATAGTAGAAGCTATTTTGAGAAAGGATTCCCTTCGAGGTAATATGGTTTGGAAAAATTTTCACCCCAAAGCATTTGACTTTAAGAAACGATTCATGGTTGGTGTCCATTTGCGAATGCTGCAGCCAGAGATGTGGTTGGTACCTGCTGCTGTCACCTCGCTAAACAAGGATGGATTTGACATACTGGTGAAAATACTGTGACACTTTTTTGCTGTTTTCTCAGCAAATAGCCCTAGACACTGTATTCAGCTGAAAATTTCACATACATGTATGACTTTTATAATATCTGTCTTTATAATTTTTACATACTTTAAAATCAGCATTAGGTTGACAAAACCAATCTATGACCCTACCTTTAAGTTATACATGCCAGATATCTCTAGGGCATGCTCGGCCATCCCCACATTGCCCTCGGACAGTGTAGTCTCTCGCACCAGCCGTTTACAAAGAGTGTCTCTTGTTTAAATATCATGTTTTCGGTAATATGAAACCAACAAGTTCTCTCAAGTGGCTAGCGCCCCCCCCCAAAAAAAAATCTCCTAAATGTGAGGAATTCATTCTAAAGTGCGCCACCAAGTGTTTTCCCCAATAGGTCATTTTAAAAGGAGGCACACGCATGTAGTTAACTGTACACTATTCCTAACCCTGGTGGGCATCCTTTATCTCCAGTAAGCAAACACAGATCCATGTGATTTCTCAGAACATTTCCTGATCTCAGGATTTTCTCAAAATATCCTGGAGCCTTCAAACTTTCTTGAAAGAAGTAAGCAGCCACCAAAGGAAAACAAAAACTAGCCCGTGCTGTAGTTTTGTATTTCTGGCGATGCACAGAGTCTATAAACCTCTTGAATTGTAAACACAGAGTCCTGGCTTAACGGTTGGAAACACAAAAGATAAAAGAGGGAGAAAAAATAGTTAATTAGCGAATAAGACGGACTAAAAAAGGGGATTTCTGTGGAAAAGGGAGAAGGCAGAGACACAAAGTTGCTAGTCATTTCCCTCTGGGGTGTTCATACCAATGGGGTTGAATGGTCTGGAGGAGCCTAATCTACAGTTTCTCTTTTCTCAGATGAACAGTCTCTCTCGGGTTAAAATGTCCTAGGACTTTCCTGGGGTTTTCTTACCTGGGAATTTGCTCGGTAGTGTGAAAAGGGCTATTTACGGACTTCTTGACCAATTTTCTTATTTAAGTCAATGTTGACACACTGTGATTGAAGTATGCGTGATAAATATGGATGACCTCACAGTTTTGTCAGATGGGGGTATTCAAGAGTCTTCTTGTGTGCCAAGCTTTGGTCAATACCCACCCTGTCAATCAATATCTGAAAGTGGAATATTATACTTGGTCCAAAGGGACCCACTTGACCACTCACAGCTTGTGCTGAAACAACTATCTTGGTTTCTGACTTCAATTTTGAAGGGAAGAAAGTACATTATTGTTTTTTGGGTTTTTTTCCTTGAAGATTAGTTAAATTCATATATAATTCTGTATAAACACATCATGCAACCAAACCATGTCAATTCATCACAATTGGGCCACATTCTTTAAAAAAAGAAGGAAAAAAAACCCCTCAAAAAACTTTAAGCTTTGTCCAGAATTTGGTGTTGGAGTTCATATTGGGCTTAATTTGATTGTGACAATTGAAATAAGCAATTGGTAATTGGCGGTCTTCAAATGCTATTTCCATGATGTTGATCATATTTCATGTATATTTCTCTGGAGGATAGAAACTACTCATTTCATGTTTTCAATAATTGCCAATAGACCTTGCATACATTGTATGATGTCGCACTCAAACAGCGCCCTCACTGAGCTAACGGGAGGTTACATGTAAACCATTGGATGATAGTTGGTGCGTACATGTAAAAACGTGCGCGTGACCTCAGCAGACCAGCCGCGTTGCAAGGGGTCCATATCGTCTTGAAGCTGTTAACTGTGATTGGTTCAACGTCCCCGCAACAACTCCGCTCTAATTGGTCAAGTTGCACCTTTGAGCTGTTTTTACACCTGTTGCTCGGACCCCAATTTCATTTACATACATGTAGTTGCTCAAGAGAGCAAAATTGCTCAAGAGAACACTATTGCCCAAGAAATTTATTTCCCTAAGCAAAAAGTGACAGGGGATCAGTCAAAAAGGCGGAAGATATTACCAAGGCACTTTAGCTGGTAACCCACTGTATACTTATCAACCCAGTTGAATTGGTCCCTTGTCGTCGCCCGGTACTATACATGTATTATGAGTCTACCCATACAAAATCAAATAAAAGAGCTCCCAGCAGTATTTCCTTACCAGCCTGCAAATAATGCATCATATCAAAATCGATCACCTTGAGAAAAGAGCATCAAAATCGGGGAAGGAAGTTCCCAGAATAGAAAAATATTGTTATAAAAGAAACCGAACACGACAAAATTGTTCATTCTTGACGCTCTCACAAACAGCGCTACATTGTACCATTTAATAAGTTTTATGTACGTGGAATAAAATACATCAATAACATGCGTGTATTGCAAGTCAGCCTTTTGTCAGTAAAACCGATGGCGATATAGTGAACTCCTTGACATTTTTGTGGAAAAGGTAGATGTTGTAATTGTTCAAATGATACAGCGTTTTGGCGTCTGCCTTGTGGATTACCTAAGAAGGTCAGTATACATACATCGCCGTATTTTGAAAGTCAATCTGAAACAACTTACATGTAAATGAAAAGAGCTGCAAACAAAGTCACCTTTCTAGCGTCGATGTACATAATTGAAGTGGACAAAGAAGAATAATTTGAAGGGTAGTCAATGAGGGATGACACGGTAACGTGTTTGTTCGCTGATACCTCCTCCGTCCTTGCCAGCACGTCTTGGGGTAAATCCCTCCCCTCTAGGCGGGACAGAAACTGAAGGGTTGCTGACCAGGAGTGTGCGCGCCGGAGAACAGAGAAAAGTAGAGATTTAGCAGACAACACTCTGGGACATCTTTTCCTTGTGACTGACATAAGTGAATCATTTGATGGTACACAAGTGTTAGAATTTGTTGAGGATGCTGTGCATGTACACAATGTAGTGTGTAAAACCAGACGGCAGGGACATCGTGTGGGGCAGGACTTACAATACTAGCTTTCCCCTTACGCGGTCATCACGATTCTGCTCCAACAGAACTGTTCACATTTCTTGCAACAAAATCTAGAGGTAACAGTTGACACTGTAAAATTAGGTCTGGAGTGGATGGAAAGTGGAACTAATTTTCTTTGGAATGCTTGTCGTCTTGTAAATTTCCCCCAAAACACTTCGGTGTTTTCCTGTAGACACATCGGCAGGACTGTCACAAGTTAATCAAGTGAACCTCAATGCTCATTCAACTGAGTTTTTGAACCCACTGAGTCGCAGATGATTTTTGTATTTTCCTCACTCACACATGTCACTGACTGAAATCTTAAGATCGAAGCTTGGCCAGTTTTCAGGTGAAACGGCGAAACTTTTATTAACAACCTGCGAACGCTGCACTGTGTCTACTGTCACAGCAATTACAACTTATCGTCATCAGGTGTGACTGACTGGACAAACCAGCCCCATTGCAACGGAAAGAACATCAATTTCCTGTGGAAACTCTGCGAAAATACCATCGTTGTAACTATATCCTGTGAAAGATTACAAAGTGTTGTCTAACTGCAGGAGCTACAGTGAAGCGCCACTACTAGCAGGGGGACCTTGAGGTGAGGTGACTTAACGGCTCGACTGGAAGCCTACACAGGAAACCTGTTGTTGGAAGCTGGGAGCAAAGAGCACCGTTTTAAAAATAACCCAGGTCCACCAAAGTGCACATGCATGACATTGGATCACACAAACCCAACTTCAGTTTCGGTTGTGGCGGTTTATGGTTGTATTTTTTACGCCACCTGTGGGATTTAAGCCAGGGATTACCCAGATTCTACAACTTGGAAATCTTTTGAAGGATAGTCTTCTGAGCTCAACGACTCGGTTTTGCTTTTGGCTCTGACAGGCGACGACACTAGCTGTTCTGGAAAGTTGTTGTGTTTGTTTTTAAGAAAGAGCTTTTCCTGTTGGTTTAATGCACACATCGTGTGCTGTGACGAAAAACTGTACATGTCAATTTAGTGTGGGCAGGATATTTTGATATGTGGACACACTGGACAGGTACATGTACACTGTAGCAGGATTTGATCTCGGCAAGTGCTCAGATACACTTTTAGTGTATGTCCCCAGTGGTGATCATGACTTCTGCAAAGGAAAAAGGAATGTAAGTTTATCCCTTGAAAGTTCTTTTGAAAAGTGCTCACTTTAAAAATTTACTTTGTTGACGTTGTGGGGCAAGGTGGGATTGTGAAGTTCTTGTGAAGAGAAGGAAGACCCAAAGGAAAGTTAATCATTTTAAATTGTTATTATTTTTTTAAAAAGGAATATCTATGATTGGTAATGAATAGGAAAATAAATATTAAAATCTGAAAGCTGACTTAAACTTGACACCAGGACCAAGCTTAGAACCAAGGTTCCAGAGAAATCCGTCTTGAAAAATGGAAATATCTATGTGACACAATTACTCCTTGACACTTCCTCAATTTGCCTTATCAATATAATGTGCACAAAATCTCTCTTAAAAATTATTGTTATTTGGTCCTCTTGTCAAAAAATGTGACAAGCTACACAGAACGTCTACACGCTTCTGAATGAAATTTTAATCAATTGGTTTTATGGTGTGTTTAATAAAACAATAACAATAATAATAACAACAATAGTTTTAGATTTATAAACACAAAAATGATCAAAACCCATGACTCATTTTAAAATGCACATTATGAAAGAAAAAGGTTTATAAAGAAACAAGACTGGTCACCAGTCCTGTGCCCAAACCACGGTATGGGGATACATCTGTCCTGCCAACAGAGAAATACAGTAGTTACTTATTACACAATCCAAACCCTGCTGGCGTCGGTAATATTTTGATCTTTTCAGGAGACAGACGCCTGTATACCCTACACGTACCTACGTGAACAAAATTTAAACTGACTGGCAAGGCGACCATAGAAGTTATTGATAACTAGAGAATGGGAATGAATTTATTCTTTAAAAAAGATGAGGGGGGAAGGGGTGCTGGGCACAAGTAGGTACACAAATGTACATGAAGGTTTTGGTAATTCGCCCTTTGCGCGGTCAGCCATTTGCGTGTCAGATCCTTGAATTGGGGACAGCAGTGAATAGAAGCATTATATAACTCTGTGTTGTTACGGTAATGTAATGACACTTTCATCCAAACAGATACATAAATACAATACAAATGAAGCATGAAGTCGAGGCTCTACACACACACAAGGCGGATCCGCGCAAAGAGCGAATGGAATGGAGTAGTACGTATTTCCTCTTGTGGTGGTGTCAGAGGCTGTTTTTTAATGATAAAAAAAAAATAAAATCTTTATCCCCAGTACAAAATGCACATGGACATTTTTGTTTATAAAGAAATTGAAGAGTTTTTGTCCAGCAGAAAACTCATTGAATCGAATACGGTTCTAGATAATATACATTTGTATGTGTTTAAATGACCAGGGGGGGTATTGGAGGCAGTTTGCTATACCTTTTTGACACTACCTACCTTTGATCCATGTAATTGGCGACTCGTGTGAAAAGTCTTCTGCACGGGTTAAAACTGATCCGGAGATTCCTTTCACACTACAACATCTAACCCAGAGAAAGGTTAACCCAGCTCCACACTAACACCGAGATTGGTGGGTTAACCCTAGTCCTGGGCAGGGTTAAATTTTACCAGGATTAAGCCAGTTTTGGAGAATTTGTAGCCCTGAAAATGTTTGGTGTGAATGCTCCACTTAATCCGGAGAATCTCCGTGTTGAAATTATTCCTTAACACAGAGATTCTCCGGATTAAAGTGTAGTGTGAAAGGGGCTATATTAAGCATCAGACCTATGACTACGTTGACCTCTTGCAACAATGTGACCTGCAGCTACAGTTTGTCACTCTCACCATGTTGGGAGACAAATTGCACGTAACAATATGGAGTAGGTGTTAACCCTTTCAATACCAATACCGCATTGTTTATAGGGGTCACACTGCTGTGTACCGCATTTTTTCACACAAAAAGCAAAGTGCAGTGTTCACTTTTTTCAATCTTGATTTTCTGTGTGAAGACATATTTTTGTGGAAAAACTTTGTGCATACAATTTGTAGCTAATGAAATGACCTTTCATGTCAAATTTGTATATATTATCTTCATGTCCTTTGCCACCTCGATCGGCACGATTGGGTTGAGGCCCGCCGAGCCCATGCCCAAGCCCACGGCGTTGAAGGGGTGCAGTGCTCGGTCCAGCTACCGGTATACCGTCAGGATCGCTGCCATCATTGTACGTGCCTTGCGATGAAACATCACGTGTTTCATCCGAATCTTCACTAGGTTCTTCTTCAGATATTTTCAAGTCCAATTCGGAGTCACTAATGACAAATATTTCAACAAAAACCTCCGGGTCACGAACAGCCATGATGGTGATTTTTTGTCGGGAAAACGGAAGCGTGAAATCTGGAAGTACTGCTGCATACAATGTAGTTTTTCTCGGAAAATCGTAATGGCGACCCCCTATACAATACACACCATTGGAAAGCTCGATAAACAAGCTACCCGTCTATATGAAGGTCAACAACAGAGGGCGCCAAACAAAATAAATACAGGGTCTCAAACGCCGCGACTTTTTTTGTCGAGTAAAATTCGTACGGAAGCACTACACGGCGCACGGTCGATTAAACTCGACAATGGTATTGAAAGGGTTAAAGCCACTCGGCCTAAAATGCGCACCACACCAGAGTCCTCCCTTAACAGTGGTCCGCACACCTTTACTTCAGTCCTTCTGATTTGAAAATTCCAGGTGTGTGAAAAAAGCACACCTGGATTCTTCTAGGCGTGTGATTTTTGTGGTACTGGCTGGTCAATTTAAAGTTGGTTTTCTTAAAACTAAACAGCGGGTAGTGATGTACTTAAAACGACATGGCAAGGGATCTTGTGAAGGTACAATTGGTTGTACACTGGACACTTTATCAACAAAATCTCCCATACACTTATTTATCTAAACACTCAAAAGTGCATACAATTGTCGAAGCTAAAAAAATTAAAAAAAAAAAAAAAAAAATGGAAGTGAAATTCACAAACTTGCGTTTTTGAACGATCTTATCCCCTAATTTCTGCCCTTAATAATACCATGGGGGTCTATTTTACCTACAAAATAATACTTTTTTCATCAACAATCATTTTTAATGGATTCGTATTAAATCGTAAATAAAGGATCGCTTATTTAAAGCTTCTTTTGCAATACATTTACCATTGAACGATCGGTCGAACGATTGGCCCACATTAGGGAAAATTGTGTGGCGAGAGCGATGTGTTTATGAATACGAGGTTAACATTTTGTATAATATATCACCGGAAGGAGGTCGCGATTAGACTCCACCGCACGTCTTCTAACCCCTGGAAAATCGAGGTGTGTGTTTCCCTACTCGCCTACGTATTGTGGTATGGAACATGGAGGAGAGAGCCAGACTAACAATGTGCATGCGTGTTTTAACGTTCGTTTACTGAAATGAACGATCGCGGCTAGTAAATATCAAGACTAGGGACTTTATCGCCAGAATTTTGAAGGATTTTGAAAATAATAAACAATTAATTTTACAACGTTATTTTAATTTACAAATTATGAAGTATGATGACGCTGTAAATGTTTGCCAAGGCGTGCGTTATGGAGGGATCAGGCGTGTGATTTTTCGCACGCCTGAGGAAGCTTTTAGGCGTGCGATGGCGTGCGGGTGCGATCGCACGCCTCAAATCAGAAGGACTGTTTACTTGCATATTGGTCACATTCTTCTCAATTTTCAGGAACTTGGGGTAAATTGTTTGAATCTTGCCTGTCAGTTGCTAATAACATGAATAGAGACATAGTAGAGACAGAATAGAGTCCAATTGAAGCATTAGACATTGTAAGAAGTGAAGTAATGGTACAGGTAACTTGCACACTGCAAGAATATTCTCCACAAATAGCAACAAATAAAGTGTTAATGTGATGGGAATATATTCAAATAAGATAAGATAAGATAATATATTTTATTTGTCCTCATGATAAGAAAACAAAAGTGGCTTCTATACAGTCAATACAATTACATATTTACAACTCAAAAAAGTTACAACTGTCACTATAAAAACCCAATGTGGAGTAAGCATATTAAGGCTGGCTAAAGGTAGCTAAAGATTAATGCTTAGCTGAGGAATTTAGCATGCAAATAGACAACGGAACAAAAGATTGCATAAACCGGGCGTGGTTTGTTCGTGGTACATGAAACCTGATGCCAGAACGGTTTAAAGTAAATCAATCAAAGAGGGGATGGATTGGATCTCTTAATATTGCACTAACTTTGGATTGTAATCTTTTCCCATAGATCGTGTCATACAGTAGGTTCACAGCGTGACACCAGTTGAGTGTTGGGCCATTTTCCTTGCCCGTTTAACTTACACACTGTATACATTTCTATTTCTAACTGCAAGAATAATTCTCTTCACAAATTTGCTGTAGTGGAAATTCCAGCACAAAAATAGTTCAGTTATTCAATTTGGAGATTTGCAATGTCTGTAGTTCATATTTTGTTAATAGAGAGTAAGACAAGTTTCTTTATTATTATTAACATTTATTTCATCGTTGTCCATTCATCTTACATAATTCAAGTACATAGTTTAACATTACATTCAGTTACACAATGACATGTTTATGGTAAAGTAGGCTATTACAATGTACACGCAATATAAATAATTGATTAATAGCAATTTTGTCTGTAATAAGCGGTAGGACAACAATTAGGTTCAGGTGAAGCCGTGGCTTTTGTTCCTTAACCTATGGACAGACGAACACAAAAATAACAGCACCAGCACATATTGTACAGACAATAGACTTGACAGACAAACAAAACAACGGCTAGTGTAAGGTGTGTTGAAAGATAACATAACCTAGGCAATGCAGAAACAGTCAAAATCTATGAATATCCATCAAGTAGCTGCTTTTTCAAATTTCTTGTAAAGATAGGTAGAGTAATTGATTTTTTTAATTGAGTTACTCAGACCATTCCAGAACCCAACTCCACGTTGAACAAAACTATTTTGGTATGATGATGTTCTTTGGCGGGAAACAAACAAATTTGTCTTTGCAGTACTTCGAGTATTATATGAATGGACTTTTGAAGTTAAAGTGAAAAATGAACTAAAACAGCTTGGTAATGCGTTTTTCATAAATTTATACATAAATTTACCCAAATTAAGATGATAAAGGTCGATGATTTGTAATATTTTAAGATTGAAAAATAATGGAGCTGTGTGTTCGCAAAAACCGGCATTGCAAATTATGCGAACAGCTCTCTTTTGCAATGTAAGAAGTTTATTGCATCGTGACAGGGAACCACCCCATGTAAGAATTGAGTAATTTAGATACGGCAGAACTAAAGAGTTATAAAGTGTTAGTAAAATATAACCAGGTACGAATTTCCTTAGACGATTAATTATACCAATATTTTTGGCTATTTTACTAGAAACTTCACTAATATGATTTCTCCAGGATAAATGAAACCTCAATAAGGTTCCATGCTCTGAGAAAGAGACATGTGGCCTAAGTCTGCATGTTCCAGACTAACAAAACTATAGACTCTTTTTCCACTCACCTAATCAAAAGAACTTTACAGAACAACATGAATTTAATTTGTCTGCTCGCTTATAGTAGTAAGCAATCAAACTTTGTATGCCTTGACCTTAAGATCAAATACACATTTGTTGACATTCAAAACCTTCTAAAGTAAGAAGTTGCACTGCCATTCTATGCAGAAATTCAAAAGTAAAACCAATTACTGATATAATTTTGTGCATAAATTTTTACGAATCCTGGGTTTTATTTGATTTAATTGAAACACTGTATTGTAAAGATCGTTGCTAACGGTATGCATAGAGGCATAATGTCCAAATGAAGCCTGTGACATGTTACAAGTGAAGTGATGGTACAGGTTTCTTGCATACTGCAAGCTCCTGCTCAGAGTCCTCAGAACATGGTACATCATTCCAACCATTCAGTTTCAGTGCATGCTTAGCACAGTTTTCATTACTACCCTTACAATCATTAGGCTCAGTGTCAGCCCAGTCTCTGTAGTAGATGGCAGTTTCTCCCTCCTTGCACTCCCATACCCCTTTGATCAAAGAGAAAGAGACGTACAAGTTTGGCTGATTATTGCTTCATTACATAAAAAGCTTTTTAATATCTAGACACCTAACTTGCATATTGATTACATTCTCCTCAATTTTTATGATGTGTGTCTAACTTTGGGTAAGTTGTTTGAATCTAACCTGTCGGATCTACTATGTCGGAATGAAAAGGATAAAGGCGTTGTTACTCACCTTGCTTTACAATATCGTTGCAATCAATCCAAAAGTCTGCATTATGAGTGATACTAAGCAGTAGCTGAGTATCTTCAGTAGAACTGGGTGTGGCCATAACCCCTCCCATCTTGGAACACTCCTCATGAGCTTGAAACCAATCAAGTTTCTCCTGAGTGGCTCTGAAGCATTTATCCTTCCATTGGATCCAAGCAGAGGGGCACTTTGCTCGTCCTACTCCAATGGAGGCCATGCACACCTCATCATCGGCGTTACAGCATGCAGTCATTAGGTACATGTAGATGAGTAAAGTGCGTATCAAGATGTTGTGAAGCTTGGCCATTGTTACTTTATTAATGTTTTTCTTTTCTTAATTTAAAGTTGAAATGTTTTTATTTTATTGGGTATTCTGTTGATATTGCCATCTACCTGCTGCTGATTGAGTTTTGAAGCTGAAAGTGTTTACTCCATACACTGTACATGAGTGCACATACGTGTATATATAGCAATACCAGCACTCATTCGCTACACGTACCAGCCTTATAATCCTTAATGAGTTGATGAAGATTTCTAGTAACCAAGGGGTAGATTGTATCAGAAAGTTGAGCTTGGTTACAAAGGCTTTTGTCTATTGTTGCTATGGTTTTGGTGTCTATGTGGTTCACCGCATACACTTTTTCTCCTCAAAACTTCTTCCTCTATCATGGATGTTGTGATTCAGTAATAGTTGAAGGTTTAAATTTCTGAAGATTATTTATTAGGTTTTTGTCTTGCATGTTGTGGGGATTTTTTCCTTTCTGTTTTTGTCTCCAATTTGTTCAACAAAGGGATACAGATTTAAGATTTCCCCCATCCGAGGTTGAATTGAATTTGAAGTGGAACATGATTACAAAACAACTTACATAATAATCAGTATATGACCAACCAAACATACAATTTTTGTAAACTTTTTGTTTTTTAATCATTAAAACAATGACTCAACCTACTCAAAACCAAGAAACAAAAAGAAAACATGAAATTCCTGAATTTTTTTTCATGCAAATAGCAATAAATAAGATAAGATATTTTATTTGTCCGCATCATAAAAAAATCAGAAATTTGGCTTCCGTTGGCTCAAAATTTCATTAAAAAGTAACTACTATTAAAGTAGACAACACTTGAATAAGCCTATATTTGTTTTCACAGTCAAAACCATTACATGTTTACAATTCCAAAAAGTTACAACTGTCACTATAAAAACCCAATGTGGAGTTAAAGTAAGCACAATAAGGTTGGCTAAATGTAACTACAGATTAAACACTTAGCAGAGGAATTTAGTATGCGAATAGACATCGGAACAAAAGATTGCCTAAACCGGGCATAGATACAAAACATTTTAAAGTAAGAAGTTCCATTTCATTTCTATGCAAAAAGAGAAATAAATTAACCCCATCATTTACCTTTATAATGTTTGGAATAAACTCTTTTTGCTGTAATTTTATGAATCCTGGGTTTTCTTTTTTATTGAAACATTTTGTTTTAAAGATCGTTGCTAATGGTATGCATAGAGGCATAATGTCCAAATGAAGCCTGTGACATGTTACAAGTGAAGTGATGGTACAGGTTTCTTGCATACTGCAAGCTCCTGCTCAGAGTCCACAGAACATGGTACATCATTCCAACCATTCCAGAGTGTTGCAAACTCAGCACAGTTTTCATTACTACCCTTATGGTCGTTAGGCTCATTGTCAGCCCAGTCTCTGTAGTAGATGGCAGTTTTTCCCTCCTTGCACTCCCATACCCCTTTGATCAAAGAAAAAGAGACGTACAAGTTTGGCTGATCATTGCTTCATTACATAAAAGCTTTTTAATATCTAGACACCTAACTTGCATATTGATTACATTCTCCTCAATTTTCATGATGTGTGTCTAACTTTGGGTAAATTGTTTGAATCTAACCTGTCGGATCTACTATGTCAGAATGAAAAGGATAAAGGCGTTGTTACTCACCTTGCTTTACAATATCGTTGCAATCAATCCAAAAGTCTTCATTATGAGTGATACTAAGCAGTAGCTGAGTATCTTCAGTCATCAGTAGAACTGGGTGTGGCCATAACCCCTCCCATCTTGGAACACTCCTCATGAGCTTGAAACCAATCTAGTTTCTCCTGAGTGGCTCTGAAGCATTTATCCTTCCATTGGATCCAAGCAGAGGGGCACTTTGCTCGTCCTACTCCAATGGAGGCCATGCACACCTCATCATCAGCGTTACAGCATCCAGTCATTAGGTACATGTAGATGAGTAAAGTGCGTATCAAGATGTCGTGAAGCTTGGCCATTGTTTGTATAATTTTTTTTCTCCTTTTCTTAATTTAAAGTTGAAAGTTTTTAATTTTATTTCTGTTGATATTGTCAACTACCTGCTGCTGATTGGGTTTTGAAGCTGAAAGTGTTTACTCCATACACTCTACATGAGTGCATTACGTGTATATATAACAATACCAGCACTCATTCGCTACACGTACCAGCCTTAATCCTTAATGAGTTGATGGAGATTTCTAGTAACAAAGGGTTAGATTGTACCAGAACGTTGAGTTTGGTTACAGAGGCATTTGTTTTTGTGTTACCATGGTTTTGATATCAATGTGGGTTCACCGCATATACATTTTTTCCCCAAACTTCTTCCTCTATCATGATTCAGTAATATTTGAAAGGTTTAAATATCTAAAGATTATTTATTAGGTTTTTGTGTTAGGCATGTTGTGGGATTTTATCGTTCGGTTTTTGTCCTTAATTTGTTCAAAGGAATGATTCAATGATCACCTTATCCTAGGTTGAAATGAATTTGAAGAGGAACATCTTTACAAAACAACTTAAATAAAAATCAGGAAAAGACTAACCAAACATGCCACTTCTGTAAACTTGCTGCTGTTTTATTCTTTAAAACAATGAATCACCATCCACATAACCAAGATACAAAAAGAAAACAAGAACTTCCTTAACAATTCTCATGCAGAAAGACAACAAATAAAGCATTTAAATGTGATGTGTATTTATTTAAATAAGATAAGGTAAATTAAGATATTTTATTTGTCCACATCATGAAAGATAACAAGTGTGGCTCCTATTCGTTATAAATTACATTAAAAAGTGAAAACTAAATAGAGAATTGAATAGGCCTATACACTTATTTTCACAGTCAATACAATTAATTTTTTATAATTCTAAAAAGTTTCAACTGTCACTATAAAAACCCCAATGTGGAGTAAGCATAATATGGTTGGCTAAATGTAACTACAGATTAATGCTTAGCTGAGGAATTTAGCATGCAAATAGACAACGGAACAAAAGATTGCCTAAATCTGGCTTGGTTTGTTCATGGTACATGGAACCTGATGCCAGAACAATTTAAATTAAAACAGTTGAAGAATAGATGGATTGGATCTCTTGATATTGCACTAACTTTGGATTGTAATCTTTCCCCATACTATAGATCGTGTCATAGGTTGGCAGCGTGACACCAGTTGAGTGTTGGGCCATTTTCCTTGCCCGTTTAACTTACACATACATTTCTCGTTGCAACTGCATAAATAATTCTATCAACAAATTTACTCTAGCAGTGGAAATTCCAGCACAAAATTAGTTCAGTTATTCAATTTGCAGATTTGCATTGTCTGTTGTTAATTTTTTGAATTAAAAAAATGGACTTATCTACCAATTACATACATCTTTATGAAGACTGTTTATCTCCATTGTGTGCCTATTTTTTTATATACCCCCTGAGGTGACTGAGTGCAAAGAAACCTCAATAAAGGTCCATGGTCTGAGAAACAGACAAGTGGCCCAAGTCTGCATAATCCAGACTAACCAAAATATAGACTTTCTTTCCACTCACCCAATCAAAAGAACTTTAAAACACAACATCGTTTACATTAGAATGCAGTTTTACTTTGTATGCTGTGACCTCAATATCAAATACAAATCTCTTGACGTACGAAACATTTTAACGTAAAAGTTGCATTTCATTTCTGTGCAAAAATAGAAACAAAATAAACCCCAACATTTACCGATACAATGTTTGAAGTAAAATCTTTTTGCTTTAATTTTATGAATCCTAGGTTTTCTTTTTTTTATTGAAACACTTTATTTTAAAGATTGTTGGTGATGGAATGAATAAATGCATAACGTCCAAATATAGCCTTAACGTCGGGTAACTTAGACATGTAAGAAGTGAAGTGATGGTACAGGTTTCATGCATACTGCAAGCTCCTGCACAGTGGGATAAGAACACCGTACATCATTCCAACCTTTCAGTTTCAGTGCATACTTAGCACAGTCTTCAACTCTACCCAGAAGATCGTTAGGCTCAATGCCACCCCAGTCTCTGTAGTAGATGGCAGTTTCTCCCTCCTTGCACTCCCATACCCCTTTGATCAAAGAGAAAGAGACGAACAAGTTTGGCTGATTATTGCTTCATTACATAAAAGCTTTTTAATATCTAGACACCTAACTTGCATATTGATTACATTCTCCTCAATTTTCATGTGTGACTAACTTTGGGTAAATTGTTTGAATCTAACCTGTCGGATCTACTATGTCAGAATGAAAAGGATAAAGGCGTTGTTACTCACCTTGCTTATCAAGCTCATTGCAATCAATCCAAAAGTCTGCATTATGAGTGATACTAAGCAGTAGCTGAGTATCTTCAGTAGAATTGGGTGTGGCCATAACCCCTCCCATCTTGGAACACTCCTCATGAGCTTGAAACCAATCTAGTTTCTCCTGAGTGGCTCTGAAGCATTTATCCTTCCATTGGATCCAAGCAGAGGGGCATTTTCCTTGTCCTACTCCAATGGAGGCCATGCACACCTCATCATCTGCGTTACAGCATCCAGTCATTAGGTACATGTAGATGAGTAAAGTGCGCATCAAGATGTCGTGAAGCTTGGCCATTGTTAGTTAATTATGTTTTTTCTTTTCTTAATTTAAAGTTGGAAGTTTTTAATTTTTGGGGGTATTCTGTTGATATTGCCAACTACCTGCTGCTGATTGGGTTTTGAAGCTGAAAGTGTTTACTCCATACACTGTACATCAGTGCACATACCTGTATATACATGTATAACAATACCAGCACTCATGTGCTACACGTACCAGCCTTAATCCTTAATGAGTTGATGAAGATTTCTAGTAACCAAGGGGTAGATTGTATCAGAAAGTTGAGCTTGGTTACAAAGGCTTTTGTCTTTTGTTGCCATGGTTTTGATGTCAACGTTGCTTCACCGCATAAACTTTTTTTCTTCCTCTATCATGGATGTTGTGATTCAGTAATAATTGAAGGTTTAAATTTCTGAAGATTATTTATTAGGTTTTTATGTGGGGATTTTTTCCTTTCTGTTTTTGTCTCCAATTTGTTAAAAAAAGGGATACAGATTTAAATATTCCCCTATCCGAGGTTGAATTGAATTTGAAGTGGAACATGATTACAAAACAACTTACATAATAATCAGTATATGACCAACCAAACGTACAATTTTTGTAAACTGTTTCTTTTTTAATCTTTAAAACAATGACTCAACCTACTCAAAACCAAGAAACAAAAAGAAAACACGAAATTCCTGAATTTTTTCCATGCAAATAGCAATATATAAAGTATAAATTTGATGTGAATATACTCAAATAAGATAAGATATTTTATTTGTCCGCATCATAAAAAAAATCAGAAATTTTGCTTCCATTGGCTCAAAATTTCATTAAAAAGTAACTACTAAGTAGACAACACTTGAATAAGCCTATATTTGTTTTCACAGTCAAAACCATTATATGTTTACAATTCAAAAAAGTTACAACTGTCACTATAAAAACCCAATGTGGAGTTAAGTAACTACTAAGTAGACAACACTTGAATGAGCCTATATTTGTTTTCACAGTCAAAACCATTATATGTTTACAATTCAAAAAAGTTACAACTGTCACTATAAAAACCCAATGTGGAGTTAAAGTAAGCACAATAAGGTTGGCTAAATGTAACTACAGATTAAACGCTTAGCTGAGGAATTTAGTATGCGAATAGACATCGGAACAAAAGATTGCCTAAACCAGGCATGGATACAAAACATTTTAAAGAAGTTCCATTTCATTTCTATGCAAAAAGAGAAATAAATTAACCCCATCATTTACCAATATAATGTTTGGAATAAAACTCTTTTTGCTGTAATTTTATGAATCCTGTTTTTTTTTTTTTTTTGAAACACTTTATTTTAAAGATTGTTGGTGATGGAATATGCATAATGTCCAAATGAAGCCTTAGACATGTAAGAAGTGAAGTGATGGTACAGGTTTCATGCATACTGCAAGCTCCTGCACAGTGGGATAAGAACACCGTACATCATTCCAACCTTTCAGTTTCAGTGCATACTTAGCACAGTCTTCAACTCTACCCAGATAATCGTTAGGCTCAGTGCCACCCCAGTCTCTGTAGTAGATGGCAGTTTCTCCCTCCTTGCACTCCCATACCCCTTTGATCAAAGAGAAAGAGACATTCAAGTTTGGCTGATCATTGCTTTATTACATAAAAGCTTGTTAATAACTAGACACCTAACTTGCATAAATTGATTACATTCTCCTCAATTTTCATGATGTGTGTCTAACTTTGGGTAAGCTGTTTGAATCTAACCTGTCGGATCTACTATGTCAGAATGAAAAGGATAAAGGCGTTGTTACTCACCTTGCTTATCAAGCTCATTGCAATCAATCCAGAAATCTGCATTATGAGTGATACTGAGTAGTCGCTGAGTATCTTCAGTAGAACTGGGTGTGGCCATAACCCCTCCCATCTTGGAACACTCCTCATGAGCTTGAAACCAATCTAGTTTCTCCTGAGTGGCTCTGAAGCATTTATCCTTCCATTGGATCCAAGCAGAGGGGCATTTTGCTCGTCCTACTCCAATGGAGGCCATGCACACCTCATCATTAGCATTACAGCATCCAGTCATTAGACACATGTAGATGAGTAAAGTGCATATCAAGATGTTGTGAAGCTTGGCCATTGGTAGTTAATTATGTTTTTTCTTTTCTTAATTTAAAGTTGAAAGTTGTTTATTTTTGGGGGTGGGTATTCTGTTGATATTGTCAACTACCTGCTGAGTTTTGAAGCATACGTGTCTTATAACAGTACCAGCACTTATGCGCTACACGTATCAGCCCTATTCCCTATAAGGTTGATGAAGATTTCTAATAACCATGGGGTAGATTGTACCAGAAAGTTGAGCTTGGTTACAAAGGCTTTTGTCTATTGTTGCCATGGTTTTGATGTCTATGTGGTTCACCACAGACTTTTTGCCCCCAAAACTTCTTCCTTTGTCATGGATTTTGGCTTTATGTTTGAAGGTTTAAATATATTCTGCTCTAGATAGTTTAAATAAACAAATCAGTAAATCAATAATTCATTATCCATCATTGAAGAATACAAAGTATTTTTGACGAATACAAGGTCAGAAAAGAGTTGCTCTGTAGCTCTCTGTTTGTAATGTTTTTTTTTTCGCCGTCAAGAAAACTACGGAAAAATGGTGGCTGCATTAACACCCTTGTGCCCGTAATCCACAGACACAGACATGACAGAGCAACATGTAGTATTTGTGAACCTGGCCTGCTTTGAACTAACTACAGCATCCTGATTCTCAGTATGTAAATGCAGATGAATCGATAGCGTTATAAATCTATTGCTCCGTGGTTCCAGTCTCGCATCCAGGGACCAGCATGACTGCATCATTATTGGGCAGGGAGGGAAGATGAAATGTACCCTGGCTTGATGAGGGAGGCCCAAGGATTAGGTCTTCTCTTGTAAATGCTGTAAACTACTGTAGGACGGCCACAGACAGTAAACTGCAAACCATATTTAGGATAGAAGGGCTGGACATATTCTGAAAAAAAACAGAGGGTCATGTACATTTATGTCAAGGGTAGTTCCAAGGTTAATCTTGTTTCATTGCCAAACAGGAATCAGACTGGTTTGCCAGTGTATGGGAGGAATGTAAAATTTAAGAGGTGGTTACTTGAGGTTCGTCTCCAGGTTTTTGAAAATGTTTTCCAGGGGGATCTAGGGTTCAACTTTTGAGTTACCTCCAGCGCAGCAGCGTAGCCAGTGGCCCCCCTCCCCCCAAGCCCCCCTCCCCCCAAACCCCCCCCCCCCAAAAAAAAACCCCAAAAACAATAAACCAAAATAATTGTGATTGTGCTCACAAAAAGAAAAAAGAAAAAGAAGAGATAAAAACAAGAGGAAAATGGGTGTTTGTATAATAAAAATTTAGTGAACGATCACAATCGAGATCCATAAGAGGATGGTGGACCCTTACAGCGTCCCCCTTCCAAAAAAGCACTATACTCCCAGACAAACCCATTATCCCTGGCCCCCACCCCACTTAAAAGCAATGCCCCCCCCTTTGCCCCCCCCCCCACCGAAAAAGTCCTTGCTACGCCGCTGGTTACCTCTTAGTTTCTACTTATTTAATGCTGTATTTCTCCCTAACGTTAGTAATCATTGAAATGCCCTCAAGAGTTTTAAGATGGATATGCCTGCACAACAGAGAGGGTCTAAGATGTATCGGGTCTCGGGTAACAGTACAGGAGGATTTTCCAATAGATAGGTTGCAATATGACGTAAATCGGCCATCTTTACGGGAAATTTGGAACACACAGTCATGCATTTTGTATGAGAACGGCGTGCCGCACGCGCACATTTCACAAAACTCATTGCCTGATTGGTTAGTGAACAGCGCGGCTGCGTTAATAATTTGAGCGCCTGACGCGCCTGCAAGCCAAAATGCAATTTGCCCGTAAAGATGGCGTCTATTGGGAACTATCTATATGGAGTTCTTCTATTGATGTGCTGGTAATTGTAGCTACATACAATGTAGATGGAATGCTAAACACTGGGGATGGGAAGGTAGGGGTAGGGGTAGGGGTAGGGTTGCCAAGAAGGTACATGTACATCCAAGGGTACATCCAAGAGTTTTAATGGGAGATTTTTTTGGATGCTAAGGTGGCGGCAGCAGACATAGCAGGAAGTTTTTCACTGTCAGGTAGTTCCACAGGGCTAAAAATTGACACTGGACCACTCAGGCCCGAGGCCAGTGATTTTAGCACACAGGCCAGTAAACTCAACAACCGTTCAAGCTTGGCGGTCTTGTGTTTTTTAATCAAATAAATATACCTAACAGTGTAATCTAACAAATATGTTGACCTCGAATCTGATAAATATCTTCCAATTCTGTTGAGCATCAAAGTACACTTAACCATATGAGATAAATCAGATAAATCTTCTCGTCTATTTTATGTAAAAATTTGTCTAAAACTTTTTTGAATTTTCTTTTCATTTTGATTTTGGTCATGTAAAGACAAATCTGGTCTAGTCAAAATGTTGTCTTGTTGTCTTGCGATTTTCCCCCCGTAATTCATGCACTGTTCCAGGACATGCGCACATTTCTGCGAACAGTGGATTGACCTGGTAAGTATGCTGCCACCTACGTGTAGGTAGCGTCGTGGAAAGTCTCTCATTGGTTTGCTAATCATCTGACCAGACTTAGATAAGATGCACATGTAGACAATCAGGCGTATGGAATCTCAGCATCAACTCGTGTCAACTTTCTCATGTATTGTGTAGAGTAAATAGTGGTGGGTGTAATTATCTTGAGTTGCTCCACGTATGTACAAAGCGTTAAACGGTTCGGGTGGATGGGCTTAGGTGGGGTAAACCGTTACATGGTGCTAGGTACATGTAAATAAATGGGTTTTATATTTCAAACATAGCTCTGCAAACATGTACCTTGGTGGAGAAAGAAAAAAAAAAAAAAAAAAAAAAAAGTTTTGAGCAGGCGTGTTTTTTCTCAGGATTGTTCTTGATTTCAGGATTTTCTCAGAATCTCCTTGATGCGTCAAGTTTTCTTGGAAGAAGTAAAGCAATCACTAAATGGAGAAAGATGTAGTCCGCACAGTGGCCAGATATGTAGTTTTGTTTTGCTGGTGATGTACAGAGTCTGGAAACCCGTCAGGAAATTGTTAATTAAAATTGTCTATAACTAGACTGTGACTAGACTTAAAGGCAGGGTATACTTTTGGTAATTACTCTACAACTTATAGACCATAAAAACTTACTCGGTAAGGAGTACTGGAGAGCTGTTGATAGTAAAAACATTGTTAGAAACAACTCCCTTTGAAAGAGGTAATTGTCACCCCCAAAATCTGAGAAAAGGCTTTGGGCATTAAGCTTTTCCCAGTCATCTGAAAGCACACAATTCTATGCAACAAGGGTATTTTTTTCCCCCATTATTTTCTTGCAACCAAGATGACCAAATGAGCCTAAAGTTTCACATGTTTGTTATTTCATGCATATGTTGGGATACACCAAGTGAGGATACTCGTCTTTGACAATTACCAAAAGCATACCCTTCCTTTAAGCATGAAATTGGGCCCAGATACATGTAGTAGAACCAAGACGTATCTGTGTCTTGGTTGGGCTGCAAAGCAATCTTTACTATAGGGTCATCAATGTCACTGTGCTGTGTACTTGGAGGTTCATTTCAAGTGGAACTAACTTATGACCAAGGCAAACACTAAGTGCAAGGGAGTAACTCCCCCCCCCCCTTTCCTGCACAATGCATTATTTAGTTCATAGTGACTGAAATCATACCAGAAGATTCCTGTGCAGTTTAAAGGTATTGTACAGGATTGGTAGAGCTGACAAAATAGTCGCAGACAGTGTTCATGTTTTGTGTGATCAACAATGTACATAAAATAACCCAAACCAGTGAAATTGTTTGCTTAATTCGTTGTGTTTAGTCAGGAGAAAATATCGAAACCAAAACCATCAATTGTCAACATGTAAACACTTTCCTTTATTTTGATTACAACAACCGAAATCAGCTGTTGCGTTTTTAAAAGTTTTCAGATACAGTTTTCTTGAATATGACTTCATTTCGGAGGGAAATATTTCACATAAAAAATGGTTCTAGTATGAACTTCATAATCGATAAGCTTTCAGACTAGAATTAAACAGACTAAAATTAAACTTTCTCCAGAAGACGGTCAGAGCAAACTGATCGAAACGTTGAGCAGAAACCGGCTCTTCTCGGAGCCACCACTACTCACAAAAGAGACTTCTTACATGGTGTCACTGCAAACCTTACTTACTTAGTATTTTTCCACCATGCATAGCCTTAAATCTTATCTTAGAGTTAAACAATGATGGTTTTTTAAAATCCTTACCAATCCTGTATTTCCTTTTAAAGCAAGGCACTCCATGCTGCACCAAAAGACCTTTTTGTGTACAATGCGTAAAAGCAGAATAAATCAATAGCGATACCTGACACCCAGTAATTAATTATTCAGCACACTAAGATTGTTTTTTTTCTTCTTTCCTTCTCAATTTATTGGCAATCACTGAGTTAGAACGAAATCTGTCCCGGGAGGATTTTGAACAAGATACCACATGGACCTCAAGTTGCAGAGCGCAACTAATTTACATGGTCTTATTCAATGTTTTTATCATTATGTCATGTATGTGGATGTCAGGTAGGGATCAAGATTTTTGAATATGGCAGCAAAAAGGCAGGTGTGCGAGATGATGAACAAAAAAAAGCGCAGAAGTGGTTCATACTCAACTCAAGGATAAGAACTGGGGGCCAATTTCATCTCGCTGACTTTTGCGAATGTATGACCCATGGAATACTGCACTTTTGGGTACACCTGGGGTAGGAGTAAGCACAGTTGCACCGTGGAGACAGAATTGGATGCAGTGAGATGAAACTGATTGGTTGATCGGAATGGAGGGAGCCCTCTGTAGGCGTCAAATGTTCAGTAGATCAGGCAGCTGCTGTTTAGCACATTACCTCAAGAGTCAAGACTCAAAATGTATCATAATGGCTTTGTGATTGCAATCAAAATATAATCATCTTCGCACATTCTGGTCTTGTGCGCTCATTATCTCTTTGTCCACTGGCCATTACGTCAGTTCTCTGAAACCAGCGGTTATCACCGCAGATATCAACTGTTCACGTGGTCTCGTCAAGCTTTATGCCTAATTAAGATGCTTTAGTGTTATTGGAGTAAAATTGGTTGCATGATTAAGCTCCTCCATTGTATGGGTGACGGTTGCCATGGCGATAACCAAGGCTATTGTAACTGGTTGGTGGTGTTGCACGGAGGGTTGCCTTCAACCCGTCGAGACACTAGATTATAATAGCATTACTGTGGAAGCCCCTCCCAATATTGTACAATAAAAAAGCCCTGGAAAACGGGCAGGACACATTTGCGTGCCCCTGACCATTCATGACTGATGCTTAGCCAGAAAGACACGGCGCTCGAAAAAAACCATAATCAAGCTCGATTCACCTACATGACATTGAGAGCAGTTTGCGAATTATAAATCAACCACATACTTGCATGCAACATTTCGCCATGGAACGTCTTGACGTGTTGGCATAGCCTCTTGATGTTGCATCCTCCATTGCTATTTCCGACACCAAAGCTTTTAAAAGAACTTTGCGAGGTTTACAGTGGAACTATTTTTGACCAGATAATCCAACCAACAACCGGAGTGTCTGTACTCGTTTCTTGAACTCTTTCTCCTTCCAAAATTTGAAGCGACGGAGATGTTTCTTGTTGAAGTTTCGCCGCTCATGTTTGTTCCTTTTTATCTGCATCCATCGTGAAGAATCTAACCACGCCGATCACACTGGTTGACAGGGAAAGGCAAAGCTTCTTGTGGATTTTCAACAATAACTACCACCTTGTTTAGGAGAAGATATCTCTGGCACAAATTTTTTTTTTCTTGAAAAAGTTCGGAGAGAGAGATAGAGAGAAGCGTTCGGCTCTCTCCCCCGGGCTTCTGTTGCTTGAAACTCTTGCGTTTGATCTAATACACTTTGCTTATTTGCTTTTGGTTGGCAAAGGTGATATTTGGTTGCCCACCATGGGAGATTCATCGTCAGCAGATCCCAGTAAACACAGAGGTCCGACTGACCGGTATGAGCTAACAATATTTACATTGTAGGACATGTCCGCATTCACTGCAATTTTTTTGGTGGGGACACAGTCATTCCACGAGGCAAATCCATACAGCTGTTTGGTTTTCATTGGTGGATTGCCTGCAGAGAAATCTAGCACTTCAGTGCAATTTGTTTTGACAGATATTTTTCAACCGTTTATTGTACTGCCGTGCCGTGTGTGTGTGTGCCATGCCGTGTGTGTGTGTGTGTGGCCACACTTGAGAAATCCACTTTATCCTGTATGTGTTTAATAGCAAGCGGTAGGCTAATGCAATGAAATGCATTGGATAATGGTTTACATGGGATGTGAAATTTCAGAATTTGATCTCAGTGCAGACGTTTGGGGTTTGCCTGGTGAAAAAAAAGAAAAAGAGTAGTTGTCAGTGAAGGATTTCTCATGTACATATTATAGCATTGCAAATTAGTCTCAAAACGCATCAGTTGCTACTTAAATGTCATCATTTGCTACGCAATAACTACCGTTCAGTGTGCACACAAAAATGTTCAGTCTAAATATTTTGCTGTGCAAAATTGATGAAAGAAATCATTCCCTGGTTTGTTATTTTCTTCAGATATTATGCTCTCTAATCTACTTCTTTCTAGCACAGAGGGCTACTGTTTTCAAAGCTCCTTGAGATATATAACTCCAGGGGTTACCAAAAGGTGCAAACGCTATCGTTTCAACATAATATTAATTCCTGTTTGGATCCTACGGTCAAACCTTTTTGTCTGCAATGACTCTCGCACCTGTAATGTGACGTGTAGGATCCAAACACGTCCTTACTCCATCAACCCATGCAGGTAGAGAGAACGCTTGATGTTTAAATGCAGGGTCATAGATTGGCAAATACTCCAAATACTCAATGTATTACCTTAGAAACTTACTTGGTGATAAGCAGCTGTTGACAGTATTTAAACTATTTTGAAAAAAGGATTCCCTTTTGAAGTACGTATGATTTGGAGGATTTTTCACCCCAAAACTTTTGAATCTGAGAAACGATTCATGCATGAATCGTTTCTCTGATTATGAGGGTTTGTGTTCGTTCTTGTATGCTGTGGCCAGAGATGCGGTTGGTACTCGCTGTCACCTCGCTAAGTGTAGATGGATTTGATATTCTTGTAAAAATAACGTGACAGTTATTTGCTGTTTTGTCAGCAAGGAGACACCGTATTCAGCTGAAACTTTCACATGTGACTTTTATTGTATCTTTCTTTACAATTGTGCCTATAAATAAGCATTACGTTGACAAAACCCAATCTAGGGATCTTAACCTTCTAAACAGATCAATAACATTTACATAATATACAAAACTTGCTCTGTTTTTGGCAGTAAAAAAGGAAGGTATAGAAAGCGTTGACATTAGGTCAAGTTGAAATTTTACAAGCTGCGCTAAGATTTTTAGCCAAGGAATTAATGCTTGTAGTTTTGTGTGTGCATACTGCAGAGTAATGAATGTTGGTTAAATTCATGGGCAGACACAAACTATGTGCTTAAAAAAAACACACACACAAGAAATTGCTTCGCTTCACAATTATAAAGAAATGTAATATAAGACTGAAATAACAGCGCTGTTCCGCATACCACGTTTTCACGTAATATTGCAAGAGGCATTGCAAATTACTACCGTTTCCTTGGAAAGACACTGTAATTTCAACCTCTTTGGTGTTCATGCATTTTTGTTTTTCTTGACAAATTCCTTGTGTGTTCTCTGTTGGATTGTCAGAGTTATTAATGAATCCAGCATCCAGGTCTACATTGGAAGGCACTTGAGTACTTCCTGTTGGGGGTAACCTTTAGCAATTACAGGTTTGTAAAAAAGCAAAGCAAAAAAAAAAAAAAGCAGGCACTTCCCACAGGAGTTCATTTACGACTGTTAACATTACTGCCAGTGTTCCTCTGCAACCTATTTATTTTATCTGACAGAATTAATGGAATCCTAAACAGATGAATAGGCTATGGTTCATCGTATTCGCAAATCGCCATAATACATACAAATGCAACATCCTAGTCTACTCCCCATGCAGATTGAATATTATAAATTTGCAGGGCGAGCCCAAAATTATATAATTGTTTTTCATTTACATTTCTGCGGCAGGTTTCAATAGCTGACTGACTGTAAATAGAACGGCTCATAATGTTAAAAAACACTCCATAGCGAGGCATGACTCAGTCTGTCACATGTGTTCTAATGCTTTCAAGTGCCATGAAAAGCCACAGGAATAGTATACCCAAGGCTGAAACAGACTTCCAGGTTTTTGGAAAATGGGACACGCTTGTTTGAAATGCAGTCACTCGATCAGTCTCCTTGTGACTAGTTATTATTATTTTTTATTAATTGTTTCTGGAACCAGAATTAAGCTGTCTCCTTCTCTGATTACATGTATATATTGTACAACGTGTACTACATGTAGGGTATACATACATGTACATGTAGTTAGCGGGGCCAAGTTAGCCGATTGTACATTTCGAGTAGCTTGCATAAATTTTGACTAGCTTGGTGTGATTATGTGCAAAATTTTCATGTGAAAACCCCCCCCCCCCCAAATGTTTTCACACGAACATGCATGATATGAGACTTGATTACATGTAGCTCGCGGGCGACCTAGATATAAGAATTAATTTGTATCTATAAGATGGCAGCCCTCTTGACTAGTCTTTGTATGCCAGGCTAGTGACTGAATCAGGCCCTGTAATTCCTTAAAATGATGCACTACTGTTCAAGATATTAAAAAATATATTTCTGTATAGCTGGACATGGGCATCTACTTTTGTACACCGTGAATAAATACATAGAGCAGGGCAATGGCCTGTGTACATGTAAATTACAGACCCTTTTTTGTGAAAGTTATGTACTTTTGACGAAAAGGCCTTCTTGTGTAAACATTAATGTCAGTGCATGAAAAAGCAGTCACGTCACACATTTGTACATGTACCACCTCATAGACTATTTACATTATCAATCCATTAAAGAATTCGGAAACTGCAGTACTCTTTCAAATGTCAGTCAGCAAGTGTTCATACTTTGTTTATACAGTGTCTAAAAATCTGTGACGTTTTTGAAAATGTCAAACAATCAAAGATGTGTTTTTCAGTTTTGGGAAAGTTCAAGAGGAATTTCTTTTTTATGTACATGTCTTCTGCATGATGCACATTAAGGTTAACTTTAAATTATAGAGAACTATCCAACTGCTTATTTCATTTTGTATACAGTTGTACACAGATTGTGCCTGTAGTAACACACTTTGTAAATTTAGAAAGTTATGTGTGTACTTGGTAAAATAATAATTATAATCATCTTGATACCGAAGCTATCCTTCAGCACATGTTCTGTAATCAGCATTTCTTCCCAGCCCTATTATAAACAGAATGCTGGATTTCATTCAGGAAAAATATATGGAAGAATAGTGACAAATTGTTGTCAAATTTTTTGTAACAAGAATTAATATTGCCAAAAATTTGTTGCATGTTGTATTGTGTTGCAAATTTCGCGATGCACTTTTGAAAAATTACATCCCAAATCATGCAGAATCGTTCACTGAAATGGTCGATATCGTGTTCAGGCACAAGACTCCTTCAGGCAGTACAGTATCCATGTCATGTATATGGGATGAACACAAAATAATAGTCTGTGCGTTAGATGGCCCCACGCTCGAACATTGGTCAAAGTTTGGCGGATAAAGGAGCTATTGTTCTAACCCTCTACCCCTCCCCATCGCTAGTCCACGGACTTTAAAGTAGCTGATACCTACAGTGTCATGTTCAAAACAATGTTGCTCATTATTTTTAGGTGTTTGTGCAACATGTGCACGAACACCTCTTGTTTATTTTTGTTTTTATTATTTAGGATAAATGTCTTTATTCGTATATTTTTTGGGGGTCATCTTAAACCCGAGAGGGCATGACCCTCCGATTGGTTAAAACAATGATAACGAGAAAGACCCTCCAGACAGTTTTATTCCTGTTCCTAATATTGTCATTTTCATCGAGAATTTGTTTTGTTTTTTTGGCAGAGTATTCAAGAAAAGCTGTCCCAATGGCAAGGTAAGGTTTTTGTCATTTTATAAAAGCTGTTGCCAACGGAAATGCCACTATATCTAAATGTGGTTTATTTTCATTTGCGTTCTAATAATAACGAACATTGGGTTTTGTGACTGCTAGTATCCGCTAAGGGATTCTCGTGGCTCAGCGGGGGCAACATAGACAAGAATAGGAGGGAAGGACGTTGGAAAATGATAAAACAGATGGTTATGTTTATGTAGCAATCACTACATGTAATGAGATTTGAGGGAAGTGTTGTTATGAAGCCAATAATGAAACTTTAAGATGTTGCGGTAAACTGGTGCACAATTAAAGGGCCGCCAGAAGCAAATGATTTGTAACAGTGGCGTCATTTTTGGGGGTGGGGTTGGGGGAACACTTTTTAATTTTGTTTTTAGATTTTATTTTTGTTTGTTTATTTATTTATTAATTTATTAATTTTTTTAAATTTTTTATATATTTATTTATTATGTTTTTTTTGGGGGCCTATTTAATGTATCAAACCATTTTATTTATTTATTATTATTATACTTTTTGTTGAAGGGCTGTTTAATGTATCGAACCATTCATTTGTGTATTTTTATCAATCTCATTGGGGGATAGCAAGGGGGGAATGGTTCTGAGTGGAAGGGGGGGGGGTCCCCCTCTGGCTTTGTCACTGATCTCTCACCCAATGATGTATTTGAAGGGGTCTGCCTTTAAAATGTAGGTTGTTATTCGATTTCATAGATGCACTGTTAGAACGATGTGGTTGAAGGATTTCTGATAGGTATGATTGTAAGTTGTCAATAGATGAATGATCAGGGATCATCTGTGCAACACACTCATGCACATGTAGCTCCATTGTGGAAGAAGAATGCTCTTGCAAACACGCATTAGATCTGCATTTTGTAGTCGGTGCACCAGAAGTCTGTTGAATGTTAGAATTGTAGGGCTTTGTTAAAAGATTTGAATTTTGTTTCCTTCACATTTGTACACAAGGTTCACAAAAGGGTCCCATACAGTGTGCATATTCCATGCATCAAGATTATTCATACGTTACAATTACTTTTTTTTAAAAGGTATGTCGTTATTAATATTATCCTTCAGTTGATCCATTGCATTGTCCGATATTGCTGAGGTCAAACGATGGAAATGTGCACGCATGTAGGCCATGCACAACTCTCAGCCAATGATAGGTCTTCATTGACCTCAGTCTGGGTGCTGTTTATAGGCTTGTGACGTCATTTGCAAGAGGTCTATATACCGGTATTAACTTCGCTGCAAACAATGTGTGTAATGTAAAGAAAAGAAACAATATTTTATTGTTGTGTTACTCGCTGCCAAAACACACGTCAGTGTATGGTTAAAACACAAATAGTAATCTTTATCCCCTCTCAGCAAACTCAACACCTATTTTAATCGTTGCATTACCTGCTGCTAAAAAGAATTCAAAATGCCTCTAGCTACCTGGCAATCTCGATGGTAAGACATCTGTTCTAGAATGGCAAAGGTCATGGGTTCGAATCCCACCTAAGTAATATGCCAATGGATTTTTTTTCTCTCACATAACTTGGGAAAGTACTGAGTATACAGTGCTTACATTTAACACTCATCAGTATATGTTAACACGTTGACTGTCGGTCATAGATTCGTAGGGCGTTCCCATTTGCCAAGTGTGGTGCGCATGCGCGAATACCAACAGCAAAAACACTATAAAAAAATTTAAAAAAATTTAACATACAAATTCTAAGGATGTATGTCCTCACCACTGCCAGAAGCGTATTTGTTGCATTCTCAGTGATGCCAGTGTATTCAATTAACAATACAAAAACCTTTCATTCTCTACGAGTATACTCGTAATGGTAATACCATAAGAGTGCAGGGACAGTAGAACAAAGGAATACAAAAGGGACAATGCTGTCCTCACATTGGAATCCTTTGTATTTTTGTGTCCTCACATTTTTTTCGTGTGCTTAGTCTATGGAGAGTGTTAATTTAGAGGGACAAAGGAAAGTCCTCACATAGATAGCAATAAATTGATGTTTGTAGTGGCAGAATCCGTTACACCTGTTACTACGAATATACTCGTAGGCGGCAGTCAACGTGTTAAAACAAAAACAACATTCTTTGTCCCAGATGCAAATTTAACATCTGTTTAAAAAGAAGGGTCATAGATTGGTTTTTGTCAGCATAATGAATATTTATGACGATATTATAAAGAAGGATAAAATAAAAGTCACATGTGAAAGTTTCAGCTGACTATAGTGTCTACTTGCTGAGAAAACAGCAAACAAACTGTCACAGTATTTTCACAAGAACATCAAATCCATCCACGTTTATTGAGGTGACAAGCAGGTCCAACGACATCTCTGGCCGCAGCTCTCGCGAATGGACACCAACCCTCAGAAATCTGAGAAACAATTCGAATGTTTTTACGTCAAAAGTTATCCAAACCGTTTCACTTCGAGGGGATTCCTTTCTCAAAATAGTTTTATACTATCATCAGCTGCACTACTTCTCGCTGAGTTTTTATGGCCATTAATTGTTTGAATATTTACCAATCTATGACCCTACCTTTGAAATAGTGTTACCATAAAAACTAATAAAAGATGTATTAGAAATTTGTGTTTTGTTATGTTGCACACGTAACTGAAAAAAGAAAGAAGCCCAAGGCAGTATAATATCTAAGCAGCGCCTGTCGGTCAATGCTAATATAGGTCTTGTTGTTGTCACATGCGCATGCCCTGAAGCTGGTTGCTCAGTGCTTCGTTTGATGCGTCCCTAATCAAGTTCAGACGAAGATGAGTTTCAACGTTGGCCCTCAAGACTTAAATTGTACAGGTGTAGGAGAAAGTCACGACTTTATTTTTAGTCTGGCTTCGTGGGGCTTGCCTCTTAGCAGACCAGACGACAGAATTGTGCCTTCTGAGTCTCCACGGTTCCCCTGAATCCCGAAGTGGCAGAACAATTGTATAATTTAAAACAGTAAGGAAAGGATATTTTTTTTGTCAGCAGTGTCTATAAGCATGGCCTTAGCCACTGGGATATCTGGGGATATCTCGTGTTTAACACTTTGTTATATTGGAATGTTATTGTCTTTTTCTGACATCCTGTTTTTGTCTCTCGTACATTCATACACATGTACATCATGCCTCTGGTCTTGGCCTTGGTGCTCCTTCAAAAGTTCCCCATGGACTTTAAGATTTTCCAATGGAAGTGCCCTTTGCAAAATGAAAATGGCCTTGCCCTCTCAAAGATGAAATCCCAGGCCGGTTCTACAAGGAACATCCTCATTGTTCAACTTTTATCTAATCTTAATGTAATCGTTTTGTTTTGTTTTGCATGTAAGTGCAGAATTTCATGTACACACTGCACAATAAACCATGTTGTTAAAACAGCTAGCGTAAAAACTTTACTCTCCAGTTACCACTTGCGGCGGAATTCTGAATGAGTTCGAGAAGAAAGAAATCACCATCTTTGATTTACAGCAAAATTTTTAAGTTTGGGAGGGGGGGGGTACACAAATTTCCATTGCCCCTTCCCCCTCCTCCCGAAAAAATTGTGAAAGTGTTCACAAAAAAAGAAAAGCAAGCAATAAAGAGGAAAATGCGTGTTTGTATAATCTAATGTAGTGAGTGATCACAATCGCGATTGCTACAGCTGTCACAAAAAGCCAAGAATATAAGAGGACGGAGGACCCCTGCAGTGTCCTTCTACCAAAATAAAAGCTTGACCCCCACCACAGACAAACCCATTCCCCTGGGCCCCCCCTCCCCCACTTAAAAGCAACTCCCCTGTTCCCTCGCCCTACCGCCGAAAAAGTCCCGGCCATGCTGTTGGTGTGTATCCTTGGCTTGGCGACTTTGCATTTATTGCCCACGTAACCTTTATACATTAATTAGATACCTTTTTCAGAGTCTGGCGGTTGCAAAAACGTGGCTCGCGAGGTCGTCACGACCTCTTCATTCAGCGTTGTGTTTAACTTGTTTAACCTTTGTTTACAAGAACAGTGACCTTGTACATGCCATGGCCTTACTGGCAGGCAAGATACTTCTAAAGGTTCGGCTATTCATACATTTTGATGACATTGGGAAAGTAAATGTATTAGCTGATGTTTCACAACGGTGGGTGTTCATTATAAAAAATTACAGCAGTCAGGCACTGTTATTAAATAATAAAAAATAGCTTGATTTTTGTCACTAGCATACAGTACAAACACAAGCCAAATAGACCACTGGCTGTAGTCAATCTTGCTTCTTATATAGCCTGGCTGGCTAATCACAAACAAGCAACCTGTCTGTATGATATTTTTCATGAAATATTTACCACACTTACATTGTAGCTGTACGTATGCCAAAATCTATGCAAACTTCATGGAGTCAACAGTTGACTAGCCCTAGGGGATAGACAAGAAAACAGAAAGAAAAGTGCAAGGTCTGTTTTTAAAATCCGCAACTATTACTCTAAATTTACTATTACCCTTCATCCATTGTATGGGAATGGTCATTTCTCAGTTGCATGACGAGCTTGAATTTGTCCTGTTTTGTTTTGTTGTATACACTTCTTTACTTTCATTGTCTTATGTATAATGTACATTAGTGTACCCAGTGAGAGACACATGTGCGCACTTACGAGTAAACCAATCATCTTGCCAACGACACACAGATCGCAAGATGAGATGAGATTGTGAGATATGAGCCAACCAAATGAGATTCGAGAATCGTTGGGTAAATTGGAAACGCAGCCGATGCATATAATGAGCCGGTCGGACGTATTGCATGCAGAGAGATCCCCTCATCCATGCAAGCATCCTACTCGGTCCTAGCCTTGTACATGTCGTACCTGGTGTACATGTTCATGAACCTCGCTGACTGTCGGTATCAGTCACAGATTAGCTTGGGGACTTTTACATATAGCAGTATGTCCATTAGTCTGTATTAATGTCACTGCTTCTCTTCACCCACCCCCCCCCCCCCCCCCCCGAAAAAAAAAAGGGAAACAAAACATGTGGCTAAATTCTGGAGGTTCTAACATCATGAACATTGTTGTAGTCAAGTACGTTTCAGTTGAGTATGGAGTACTGGGTGGCCGAGTAGTACTCAAGTACAAGTACTTGGGCCATCCAGTATGAGTACAAGAGTCCGAGTACCAAGTATTCTGATATCCGTGTACCAAGTCTAACAACTGAGTACCACGCACTTGGATCTCCGACTACAAGACGTATTAAAAAAACAAAAAAACAAACAAACACCCCCACGCCTTTAATATTATTTAGCTTGTATAGTTTTTGTTCTATATCAATGCATTCTTTGTTTGTATCTCTATTTACGTCGGCCTTTTGTAAAGTGCTCCGATCTTTGTGGGGTGCTACAAAAATGCCTGTATCGTTTGTATGTATCTTTCTGATGGGACGTTCACCTGTAGGTCCTGTGCATTCTTCAATGCACTTAACCCTCACCCGAGATACTTATCGTGAAAGAGAAGGGGCTTGCGCCAGTGTTTCTAGATCGGCTGCATAATGCGCCCTCTCTGACCATGTTTGCTGTATAGTTTAGTATGTGATGCAAATTTGAGCATTGGACTTTGTGCAATAAAGTGAACAAATTACACTGGCAAGCAACTTGTGAGCTGATTGGCTGGTTTCCTTGTTTGGGTTTCTCAGCTGATGTGAAAATTGAAAAACACAGTAGGAATTCTTGCTGTGCCTTGCACTTTTCCCCGTTTCTGCCAAACTGCATTGCTGAAATAAGTACTTAATAATAATAATAATAATAAAGACATTTGTAAAGCGCCTAATGCATAAGCCTCTAAGCGCATAAAGAGAACAATAAAATATACAAAGAGTGAAAGAAACAATTACAAATAAGCAGATTACAAATAAGCAGCTTCAAACAAATGTGTTTTTAACAGAGACTTAAAACAGTGTAAAGAACTAGCCTGGCGAATATGCACAGGAAGACTATTCCAAAGAAATGGTGCGGCGTAAGAAAATGATCTGTGGCCATAAAAAATAGAAGAAGCTCTTGTAGATGAAAGCAATGACTGTTGAGATGAACGTAAAGTCCGAGTAGGGGAATAATGGTGAACAAGTTCAGATAAATAAGCAGGAGATTGACATGTTTGAGCTTTGAAAGTTAACAAAAGAATTTTATAAATTGTACGAAACTTAACTGGGAGCCAATGCAATTTCATTAGTACTGGTGTAATATGGTGAGAACGAGGCAAGCAAGAAACGAGGCGAGCGGCAATGTTTTGTACACGTTGAATTTTAGCAAGATCTTTATCAGGGAGTCCATACAGAAGAGAATTGCCGGAATCAAGTCTAGTTGTGACGAAAGCGTGAACAAGACGAAGAGTAGTACTTGCTCATCAGTTCTTACTTGCTCTCAATGCGAACATCACTGCATTGTCAGTTTGTGGTCGTTGGTCAAGTGGGCATTTCAATCCCTGTACCTGAAGTACATGTAGCATTGCCATGCATGCAGGCAGCATATAACTATGTACGATGAGCAGCATGGTGCTACAACCAGAGTGGCATCTGATTGTCTATACCCCTCTTTTGAGCTTGGAGACCCTACTTTTATAAAAGTGTTATAAGTCAGCAATTTGGACATCCCATTTGTGTTTAAATTGTCAGGACTCTTACATGCAAATGTGACTGGTATCCTGCATATTTTAGCTTAGCAGAAAAAATGAACCCTGGGCTCAATTTCAAAGAGTTGCTTAAACAGAAAGTATTGCTAAACAAGTGTTTTGCTGAGCAGGATACCAGTCACAATTGGTACATGTGACTTGGTATTTTGGCTGATAACCTTATTCTGTTGAGCATATTTTTGTTGTGCTTACGCAGCTCTTTGGAATTTGGCCTGGTCCGTGGACATTTATACAACAGCCATGGCTTGTGTGACTAAAAGAAAGAATACAATTGGTACACGTGTATTCTTCATGTGCTTAAATACCGCAAGAGAACCGCAAGAGAAATGCAGTATTTGCATGTATTATGTTTGTGATGAAATCATTCCTTGTCACCAGGGTCTGTAGTCCCTCATCTGATGTGTGATGCACATTTAAGACCCCATCTCGACAGAGAAGGAGTTTGCCCTGGTGTTGATTGATAGGCAGCAGCGTGCGCCTCAGCACTTCGTAAAAAAATAAAGCCTCCATATAAATCCGATACATTATGAATATTTTGACTTCACTTCTGCATTGATGGTTTTCCCTCGTCCATAAAATTACAGCATATGGTGCCTATTTCATGGATGACTGCGTTGCTAGCAATTTTATTTCAACAACCCTCTAAGATTGATCTTGTGAAATGCTTGCATGTAACACAAAATGTTACATGTACCTATGATTTATAATGCCTAACCAATTCATTCATTTGGACTTAAGTAGCCATTAAAAATAAGTACGCGATTAGACCTCAGCAGGATTTGCCATTATCATGAAAAATGTAGATGTATTCACGGTCAAAGGATACGTGGTGGCTCTCATCGTTATGCCACCATTGCTGTGTTCCCTGTGTTCAATAGCATGAATAAATACTGATGTAATTGTCGCAAGCAGGGACCTGACTATTTTGCCCTCCCAGCCTCAGCATGGTTGCATTGAATTTAATGGGGAAACAAAAAAATGACTGCATTGATGAATTTATAAGACTCGTGCCATCTTTAACTTAGTAGTAAATGACAATGGGGTTGGCAGGTTGGAACGCACATTCGAAAAAAAAAATGAAACACCAACAAACAAAACATCTTGCAATTTGAAAACAAGTCTTGCGGGGGGAGGGAACTTGGGGATAGGATTGGAAACTTTATGTGGTCTTTATGTGGTCTGAAAATACTATAGACACTCAAGTTTGAGGGTACCCTCCTGCATTATTTGTAAAAAAGAACCAGTGGTGTAGGGCCATGTCACACCTTACAATTTACAGGCAACCACTTCCAGGCATTCTCCGAGAAGGAAAAACAATTCACAAGTCAATTTCCACATAACTGCCTTGGGGACAGTAAGATGCTAAAAAAAAGAGAAATGTATGTTGTACGCCTCAAGTGTTTCCCTTTGCTTGCAGTGCTGTTGGTTGCCTCCAAGCTGCCTGTAAAAATTGCCCTGTTTGACGTTGGCTTCAAGCCTGGTTCATACTTCACACGTGCAATAATCTGTTTTTTTAATTGTCACGCAAGAAAATTCGCTTTGCTTTCACTTTGCGTGTAGTACATGTATGAAGTGGGCCTTAGAACACCTTGACTTTTACATGTCGTAAAAACCTGGTGATATCCAACACAAACATCATCAGTACTGTTGGTACATCATGTACATGTACATTCATTTGTGCATAGTCATAGTGCTGCACATCAAAGATACATTTTTAAAAGCTTGCTCTCTGTCCTTATCACTTCACATATTTATGCTTTCATCCTTGGTCCCTGAAGCAAAAGTGAGTGCCTGTAAATAATGAATGGTGAAAGTAGAATATGGATGCATAAGGTGGATCGCACCAATGGCATTAAAGGTGTATGATTGTGGCAAAGACCAGGGCTCAATTTCATAGCTCTGCATACCGTAAGCAAAGAATCGGCGCTTACAGAAACCGGGAATTCCGCGCTTGCGTACTCCATGTTACTAGGCATTCTTCGCTTGCACAGCTAGCGCAGAAATTTGGCGCTTGCACAGTAAGCGGAGAATGGTGATTGTAAACGCAGAATTCGGCGGTTAGCAGAGCCATGAAATGGGTCCCTGACGACTGATGAGGGAATACTTTTTAAACTTTGACCCAATGTCTGTGTTCGGCTTTTTGAGGAAATTAGCACTTTTGGTTACCATTTTCCGCTTACAACATGTACAAGTTTTGGGCCAATAGCACTCCGCACTAATCCAAAAAACTAAAAGCTTGGTACCTGGGTGTCGGACTACTTGTCAAATTTTAGTAACATGCACTTATACATGTCCAAGCATTGTGTTAACTTGCGTGTATACTGACTGTACTATTGCGGTCCGGGGCACCGATGCGGTAATCACGTGAGTGGTGGATGGAAAGTTTGCCTGACATCGGGGTATTTTGAACATGATGCCTTTAGTGTGGAGTGCTATTGTTTTGCACTAGCTGTGTATCTGTGAATTAGTACAAGCACCGATTTTATTTACAATAAGTAATTGATGCTTTTGAAAATGAGATTGTCCTCGCAAACACAGACAAAGTTATTCTGGTTATCTCAATGAGTAAACTGGAAATGAATTCTCCTATTCAGGGAATACCAAGCATAACAATCCAGTGAACAAGGCCCGTGGGTTGCTGTTTACTCAACTCTTCTCCAAGGGAATCAGAATTAGAATTTAGCCGTCCGTTCTCTCTGTGTAATACCCCACCATTATCCCCGCCGTGATCATCTGCAGTTGAATTTAATCATAATGCTATAATTGATGTCATTACGCTCAATGATGCTACCGTACGTCAATCCCCGCTATTGGATATTTTCATGAGATCACGCTGAGATCTACTGGACCCGTTTCCTGAAAGGGAATTCGACAGCCATGAACTCTCAATTTATATCATGTAGGACTGGATCGCGACATGGACTTTGTTCCTGATTAATTATTTTGGTTATTTAATTTTATATAGCATGGCGTAGGCCTTGACCTTCCCTATTGAAGGGGCACAATCATTTTCCTCAGGTGGCATCACGGTTAACGCCAAAAGGGGACAAATTCTAGTTTCTTCTGGGGCTTGACAAAGGGCTCCATACCACTTGCAGTTGATTAATGTGAGATCTCCATCACCAAGTGTTGAGTTTCACCATGGTTCCATCATCATGGGTTTATTCTGCTGATTCAATTTGTTTTAAAATGAGGCTGTAAAGACAAAATAGTCTGGTACCAGGTGACTTTTTTTCTTCTCCCAAAGTGCTCAATCCTGTTGGTAATGTCAATGCACCACACATGATCAAAATAAAAATGCATGTTCTTCATTGGAAGCTGGGGTTTATTTGTTTGTAATTTAACATAAATTCTTTCATTTCTTCATTTTTTGTATGCAAATCTTCACAACTTTATCTGTATATTTTCAATTCAATGTGTTCGTCAGGCCGAGCTTCAAGTCAAATCGTTAACAGCCTTTTTTTGTGTTTGAGTCAATTTCAATAGACCTCAGTACTGATGACGTCACAGTTTGATGCACCACATTGCAGAAGAATGGGACACTATTGTGTTCTCTACAACTGGCAGAAATGCAGAACCCAGTTCCAGCACTTGCATGTAACTCATATCTGCCTACGTGTATTTCTTGTAGAACACACAAACGCTGTTAGTACATGTAGGAAAACCCATAGGTATAACAAGAAGTTAGTGTCTTTTTTGTACTCTCTATACTAGTGACATGAGTGGGGAAACATGGCAAAATGTAATTTATATTAAAGTGAATTATTTTCTCTTTCCAACAGTATAGGCCTACGTTTTTTTTAGGGTACATATATGTTTATTTGCAAGGCAGTAAATAATGAATGTCCCTTGTAATGCGTCATTAGGCCTTACATGGGCTTAGGCAGGAAAAGTGTTTATATGTACTGTTGCCAGTCAGTTGGATATGGGTTAAGCATTGCATGTAAACAAACCCTGACATCATTAGTCTATTTCTTACAGGCTTTTGATAGCCATAGAAGTCAGTCTTATTTTCAATGTATAGTAGGAGTGGTTTATGAAGTAATGAACATGACACACTTCCAGGGGATAGCTCACCCCTATTCGTTATTGCTTTTGAAGTCCAGAAACAAGACAAAGATGGCTGCTGTATTAATGGTGTATTGCACCGCAGTAAGGCAGACTCCAAATTAGTGGCTACGGCTATGACTGGATTGCCCCACCATCATGCATTGAAGTACATTACATCGTATAGGACATTCTTAGCAACAGTCCTAAACTCGGATACAACCTAAAATTTCTTTACTGCCACCTTCCTGCAGAGCTGCGGACTCTCCCTGATTCTGCAGAAAGTTCACTGAAAATAAACCAATCTTTCCACCTTCTGATGAACAAATTTGATTATGGAATCTTTGAGCCTATTATCATGAACGTAATTGTAAATATCTCCCTGATTGTCGTACAAAATCTTCCTGACTGCAAGTTGCAAATGTTGACAGCTCTGTTCCAGTCCCTGGAGACTTCATTTTGCCAGTTTGAAAACCAAATAACGCATCTCATTCTCAAGGTAAATGAACGCCAAGGGATAACTCTGTAAAACCAGTAATGTTTTCTCACACGAGGCAAACTCATTATCGGCAGGTGCAGTTTTGCATTATTTATTTCCAGCAACTCCATTAGTGATATTTTGGTTGTCCCTAAATAACAGGTGGTCATAAAAATAACCAGGGGGCGAGTTAGTGGGCTGGGGAGAACTTGTTTCTCAACATGATGGGAAACTTCATCAATAGTTTATTAAGCCATTGAAATGTTAGGTTATGTTTACACTGCTTGGATTTGGGTGAAAAATTCACAAGACCGCAGGGCTTGTAGCTCAGCATTTTAATGAACCATAATTATTTTTACAAGACCAAAATCACAATGAGAAAAGACTACTCTGAAGTGTTTTTATTTGACCAATGCTAAGACTAAGGGTCCATTCAGAATAGTCAATGTTTAAAATTTAGATTTTCTTTCGAAATTGTGGGTGAGTGGGTCACAAGAAATAACTGAAAATCAAAATTCGGTTTTGGTTTTTGGAACCATTCGATTGTTTCAATCCTATATTTCAAAAGGTGGTTGCGTTTTTTGAGATAATTTCGAAAAATCTGGAGCGAATATGTCCACGCAGGAAGAATAATCCCTAATAGGAATACACAATCTGAGAAACGTATCTGACCTGACAGTAACGTTTCTCAGATTCAAATTTTGGCGCTTAAAAACTGATATCTGTTTACATCACCACATTACTTCTCAAAATGTGTACACTGTTGAAAGCTGCTGAACTTCTAACATTAAGTTGTTATTGCCATTAATTTTACGAGTGATTACCAAATGTGTACAATCCCTTTAAGGGAAGGGAAACCAGATTGGAATTCATCCATACATGTATTTTAGTCAGGGTTCTGTTTGAAAACAAGGAAGTCCTATGTATTAAAATCAACCATTGTTTTTTTAGGAATATCTCTGTTTTTCTTCCCTCATTAATGTGTTTGCGTAGATTGTGTCAGGTATTACAGCGGTACTGGGAACAATTTCTTAGCTATTTTCACTGTCACATATGTGGAAGGACATGTGAGTTGTGTAAAGCAAGGCCATTGGCCAATGTCTAAAAGACAGGTATATGTTCAATTAACCATTCACAGGTGCCTTTTTGTAGGATATCCTTTTTGGGAAACTATGAGAGGTAAAAAAAAAAAAAAACTTGGATGAGTCTGGTCCCTGGGAATGGATCGATGCAAGAGCAAAGAGAAGGTGTGTTACTAGACTTACAGAAAGGGCAACGCTTGCCCCGGGTCGTGTTAGCTCAATGAATAAAGTGAGATTGTAGAAGCTAGGACATCGCTAGCGGCTACTGACGAAGCTCTTATTGTGTAGATTTTGCAAATGTAGACAAGTTATTCCTGAAGGATCACGATGTAATTCTGAAGCCCCTGGTAGGCGAGATGGATAATAATGTTTAAAATAGGTGTTTTGTTTCGAATTCATTTCTTGCCATGATTTGAAAGACTCTGCTAGGGTCGAAACGTGAGGCCATTAATGCAAAGCAAAAACAGATAGCCACAGGTTATGACAATGTTGCACAAATATTCTAAAATTGTGTTGAACATGATGGAAACGAAGCAACCAATCGTGGGAGGTATTTTATTTAGTTGAAAGTCGGCAGAAAATGTTGAATTTGGTTAAAACATCTGTTAACACGATTAAACGTTTTGCTAACATTGGGCCGGCTGTGCCAACCAGGGTGGTTTGTTTATCAACAATGGAAAGGTCTATACTGTATTAAAGCATAATCCAATTTGTTTGAAAGAAAGTAAAGGGCTTGAATGTGTGTACAAACTTGAAACAGGTTTTGGATCACATTGTAAAGAACTACATGAAGTTGTTGTAATGCACTACAAGTCTTCTGAAACCAAGTTGGTCCTAGTGAGTTAATATGTGTGCGCACTTCTGACTTTTCTTCAATCAAATACTTTAGTTTAACGTAGTTTATGACTGCAAAATAAATTTCACAACACAAACACCACACTGCAGGGTCCAGAAAAAATGGAAGCCGTGGCTCTGAAAATAGATCAGGATTTCTTTCATTTGGTCGTGCCAATCACGGCTGCATGGCTGGCTGCCTAAAAGCTTGATGGGAATGAATTTACTCAAAAGGATGTGTAAACAAACCAATGATATACTATCGCTTTAACAGACAACCTTTTAAATTGTCAGAGGAAGGAAGGGACACCCAGTTACAAGCAAACACGCCATGTCTGTACAGTTACCTCGACACCATATATTGAGCTTTAGGAAGTTCTCTTTATTTATTAATTAGTCCAGATCCAACTTGTTCTCTCAGCCAGGACCCAATAGTAGCAGATGTTTACTGCATACAGAGTGCCCCCCAGCAGAATTTCTCGCTTGAATTTCAGCAGAATTTCTCGCTTGCTTCTGGTGAAAAAAAAAAAAGGCTTGTGAAAATATGGTGCCAATATGCTACTTCTGTACAACTTATAGTGTAGATCCGTTTTATTGGCCGACATTGCAGAGGTCAAACAATGGAAATGTGCATGTGCGTACACGCTGTGCACTACTCTCAGCCACTGGTAGGTCTTCATTGGCCTCAGTGAGGACGCTGTTTTCAGGCTTGTGACATAAGGGGTCTGTAGATGGTTACTGAGGGAACCAGGACACACCACAAATTTGTCTTCCGTAGTATTACCAAAGAAACTAAATAACATCCTGTTTTAAAAGCGATAGATTTTACTGGTGCTACTTTGTGCTACAAAATCGATGGTCATTAAATTCTGCTCAATTTCCTTGAAATGGTTAAAACGCTGTTTTGTTTTGTTTTTCAATTAAAATACATCCTAATTTTGTTCAAAAGGTTTTGGCCATATCACTCCTATCCTAAGCCAAATTTCATGAAGCTGTTCAGCACAAAAAATGGCTTAGCACAGAAAATCTCTCTTAGTAGAGCTAGATTTAAATTGCTGCTCAAATCTCATGTCATATAACAATTCTTTAAAGATGACGTACATCTGTACATGTTTGCCTAGTATCAGGCCTGGACTCACACAGAGGCCATGGCTTTTGTTGCCCCTGGTCTTGGCCTTGGTGCCCCTACAAAAGTTTACCATAGACTTTAAGATTTTCCCAAATGGAAGTCTCCTTTGCTAATGAAAATGGCCTTGCCCTCTCAAAGATGAAATTCCAGGCCTGTTGGATATTTGTAATTGCATGTAATCGCTATTGTTTGTATTCATACTTTCTTTGTCTACTGCGTCTTGAACAGCAAGGTGGATATATGCACGCTACAAATCTTTATTACTATTATTTTCATTATACACAATATCAGCCTACAGTGTACATTTAAATAACAACATCCGTAGAGTACCATTTGCACAAGATGATAATGAATGAATGACTGGAGGAGGCCAAGATCATTTGAAATAATAGCATTCCAATCATAGCTTCACATAATAACAAATTCTCGACATTGACCAGCATTTTTGAACAATACAGACAACAGGGACATGTTTTTGTAACCTTGTCACATTGTAGGCATGGGACTGAGTAAGCATTCACGCAGTGACCGGAAAGTGTACAATTAAATGCGCGACCACGGCCAGCCAGGCACGTGTACATTAGTTTGCCTGTGACTGTCTCTTGCCCACTGCCCTGGACAGATCATTCCGCGCTCCATTTTTCATTAGACTGGGCAGATATTCAGACGACTTAATTAGAGAGGGGCAAGACACAGATAGTGCCGCTGCGAACAGACAATATGGCATGCTTGTTTAAGTGCGTGTAGCAGTCTGAAAGGTGAAGGCTGTATTCTATTAGATGTTTAATGCAGGGCAGCTTCAAGTGGTTGATGGTTTGTGTAGGGATGGACGGAAGTGATTATTACGAAGAAGAATTAAATCTACATAATGATGATTGGGATAGGGGCTGGGAGAGAGTCTGCCTTAAAATGCTGTATTGAAATGTGTAATTAGCTAAAGCACTCAGTAATTAACCAAGCCCCCCCCCCTGTTCAATTAGTTTTGTTGGATCATAAATTGTAAACCATTGTTTATAATAAAAAGGGTCAAAATTTAACATGTTGACACTGAATAAAAAAGGTTGGTAATTTTGGGGTGACTTTTACAATTTATTAAAACATAAAAACAAAAAAAAATCCCCTTGACTACTGTACTAGGGATGAACATAGGGATGAACAAGTAAACGTCTAAGTGTGTCTGAAGGACAACTGTGTGGATTGTATTTCTTGGGACTGGGGAAGCATCAGGGCTCTACTTAGGGGGGAGGGGAAGCCACAAGACTGCAGGGCTTGTAGCTCAAATTGTGTTTACTTGACCAGAATTCTTTTTACAAGACCAGAATTGAAATGAGAGAGCGAGAGAGAGAGTGACAGAAAAAAAGGAGAGAGAAAAAAATAAATAAATAAATAAATAAACAAAAATAAATAAATAGGGAGCCTGCAACATAAGGTTAGGTAGCTCAGTTGGAAGAGCGCTGGCACGTTAATCCGGAGTTCGTTGGTTCAAGTTCCGCTCTTTTCAATTTTTCTTTGTTCAACCCCAAATGATTAAAAACAAGAAACAAAACCCCCAAACCTACTGGTAAAAAAAAAAAATTACAGCAGTTTAATATTTGCATTGTTTTAATTTTAACAAGCACTGCCAGACAAGTCCAGTCATGATTTTACTGGCCTGATGCTAAAATCACTGGCCTGGGGCCTCAGGTCCAGAGTAAAATTCTAGCTCTGGGCACTAATTTTACAGTGTCCATCACACATGGGTGTAATGCACATGTCACATGTGGCAATTTACAGGCAACAACAGTTTAAGAACCAAGTAGATACATGAAGTATAAGCATTTGAGTCTGAGAAACAATTCACACATGAGTTGTTTCTCAGTTTTCTGAGGGTCAGTGGTGTCTGCTCGCGAATGCTGCAGCCAGAGATGCAGTCGGTACCTGCTGTCACCTCGCTAAACAGGGATAGATTCGATGTTCTTCTGAAAATACTGACAGTTTTTGCTGTTTTCTCAACAATTAGACATTGTATTCAGCTGAAACTTTCACAAGTGCCTTTTGTTGTATCTTTCTTGATAATTCGGCACTAAACATGCTAAATCAATCTAAAACCAATCTAAGACCCTACATGTACCTATGAAGAAAGAATAAAAAGAAGTTTTTAGCGTAGGGCCCATGGGTTTGAACATGACCACTGGATAGTCAATATGTTACTCATTGTAGTCCTTGAGCGAGACACTTTATCGTAATTGTTTTGTCCCCTAGGATGGGACTTTCAGCTGTAGGTTTCATATCCTAGGATGGAATGCGTGATTTTCTCCCTATTTTAATCTGATATCCGATTCTTTTTTGTGTGCCCTCAGAAAATCAGTGAGATTTTTATTAAATACCCTGAACAAGTCAATAAAAGCCTAGATACTATAATGTAGGTCTGCCCTTGTACGCAATGAAAATGTTCGTATTGTTTTCTCAAAGGTCAAATATCATGCATGGACAGGCAGTGCATGTACGTGTCACATAAAAATCTATTTCACAATTGACAGTTTTTACTCCTGTTACATTGGGCTGGTATGACCTATCTGGGTTTTGAATGATACTGTCACCTCATACATGTATTGACCGCTTGCACAATGCGGAACGCACCTCCGCACAATGCGGAACGCACCTCCTCACAATGCGGATCACACCTCCGCACAATGCGCGACTACCATTTTTGACCATTTTGGGAGTCAATTCTTTTATGTACATTTTGACCTCCAAAATGGCGGACAGGATAGGTGCGTGTAAGTGCGCTGCGCATTTTGCAAGGGTTTTTAATTGTACATTGAAGAAGTTTTAACATACATAATATGAATCAAGTCATGGAAGTCATTTAGATTTTATAACCAAATTTCTGATACTTGTCTTCAATGTCTTTGTGTGTTTCCATTGAACCACTATAAGAACAATATGCATGCATGTTATTTTTGACAATGTGGAATGAATATCAGGACTTTTTTTGTACACTTTGGGACTGACTAGCCCGGCCTGCCCTGGGCCCAATTTCATGGCTCTGTTTACTGCTGAACTCTGCGCTTACGATCACCTTTCTCCGCTTACTGTGCAAGTGATGAATTTTTGCGCTAGCTGTGCAAGCGAAGAATGCCTAGTGAAGCGGAGTAGGCATGCGCACGAGCAAAAATTCCCTGCTAACCCATGAAATACGCTTGATGTAAGAGCACAATTTCCTGCTTCCGTAAGGGCCGATTCTTTGCTTACGGTAAGCAGGGACATGAAATTGGGCCCTACTTACATGTACAACTGTGTACAATGTTTATGTTTGTACAGAAACATACAATATTATACATTTGAACACATGTGCTCCCCGTATGGACATGTACAACATGCGTACATGACTGTATAATTATGCACTATACTGTACATGCAATGTACATACACTACGTACACATACAATGTACATAAACATCTACATTACACTTAATGAATTGGCCAGACTGTGTCGGGTGAAAAACATGTAGTTTTGATTACCAAACTCGGTTGGACAGTTTTGGACAATGCATTGGTGGGGTCTCCATGGTAGATAAAGTCAGTGCTTTTCGACAGCAACGGTATCCATGCCAACGAAAGAGCCTGAATGACTTTCAGTAAGGCTGTTATTAATTACTCATACATGTTTAATTAGTGGGTTATGTAGGTGTAGCTGAGAGGCTATATGTTCAGTGTGTACAGAGGTATTGGTACATATATTTAACCCTGGCCTTGCATGTGACCATTGCCAGGCATTAATTAGTATGCTCGCGGCTATGTTGTGGGATTGGATGTTGATTGCAAAAAGGAGTAAGACTTCTCAAATAATCTTCTTCGTTATAAATGCTGTTGCCATGGAAATAGTGGATGAGGACTAGCAGGTTAACTTGCTTAAAGGGGGACTGGCGTCATGATCAAAGCAGGCGTGTTGATGTACATGGAAGTATGTGAACTCTGACCCAGTTAGTGCACATGCGTGGACTGGCCAACTCAGAACTATGGCCAGCACGCCAGATAACTGAAACTGGGTGAGAGTTCCAAATTCCATGCGCAGCCACAGGCCTGCTTTTGATCATGACGACAGATCCCCCTTTAATGAAGGAGCTCTATCCCATCTGCGGTTTTCTCAGTGACACTTTTGTACATACCAGCACTCTGTCACTTGTCAAAAAACATTTGTCTGGGTCTCTACCAAAGATTATAGAGCGCTTAAGGCGAAAGAACGCGGGCTGAAGTTTGCACTGGATGCCATTTCAGTAAGCAACTCTTTTGATGCAACAATACATGTAGATCATCTCAGACAACAACGACCATTCATGCCATTACTTTCAATGATATAACATTTGCTTACTGAAATGGCGCCCATGCAAATTTTACGTTCACAATGTAGAGCTCCAGTTCCCCATCTTGCGCCTTCGTCGCTGTAGAATCATTGGTCTCTACATACTACAAGTATTGACAATTTGTTCAAGTTAAACTATTTTTGTGGTTAACATTTAGTGGTAATATTTTATATTTGCTTTATTAAAATTATATGTACAAAGCATTCATGCTGTCCCATATTATTGAATCGTCATTTATTTTATTTTGTAGAAAGACAAATGTTTTAAAAAAAAACTGTTTAAAAACAACTTCATTTTTTAAAAGTACTTATTTTATTTTTTTAAATTTTATTTTATTTTATTTTATTTTTTTTATATTTTTTTTAATTTTATTTTATTTTATTTTATTTTACTTGGGGGGGGGGGGGGGGGGGCATAATTCTTAGAATTCAAGAATTGTGAAATAAGTGGTTTGACTGGGTTTATACCGCAAATTCCTGCCAACGATATTGGCTGTGGCATTCAGTATCCTGACTGAATCAATTTGTCATTCTGATTTACTTGAGACTTTGTTCTTCTCCGATCCTTAGTGCCAGCTAAGTGATTTCAATTAAGTTGAAGAATGTAAGAGCACACTGATCAATAATGGAACACATGGCTTGCCATCATTTGTTTGCTGTAGAAATGTGCCAACACAGGCTGTGACACTGTCGGTACATTTAATTAATTTTGTACTCAAGCATGATATTCTTCCAAGTTTAGTCTGTTTTCCAATATTTTTGCAATGTTCTTGGGAAAGTAGGGAAAATTGTTAATAATAAAGCCTGAAAAGCCTATTAACCCTAACAGACTAGACCCTTCGGTAAACATATTGCCCAAATCCTTCAATATCCTTCAGATTAAAGTTGTCATAAACCTAAAGTGCCCAAATCCTTCTATTTCCTTTTCCTTTGTAAATATTACATACATGTATTAGCCCAAATCCTTCTAAATCCTTTTGTGACAGTAGTTAAATCAACTTTGTGATTTACTGACCAAGCTAACAAAAACACTTTAGTTGCAAAACAAAAAAGAAAAGTCAGCTTTATTATAATTTCCACCCCTAAAAGCCCAAAACCTTCAGAATCATATTTTGGCCAAGCTGCATGAGACCTAAAACCTTCTAAATCCTCCTATGTAAAAACAGCCTGATAGCCCAAGTCCTGCTAAATCCTCCCCAAACAAAAACTCATTGTAGCCCAAACCCTTCTAAATCCTCCTGTGCTGCAGATCTCTAAAAACCCAACTCCTTCTTAATCCTGCACTATGGCAATGAGGATATTGAAGGATTTGGGCCCTTTAGGGTTAAAGCCTATGCCATGTGTTTGTGTACATGTAGGTCAGCCCTTGTACTTGATCAAATGTCATGCCTGTTTGCACTAGACAGTCAAAGCAAAATGCAACAAAGATGTCTTTTAAATTTAAATTTACATGACGTAGATTGAAAGATGTCGTTTTACTTTATCCAAGAATACATATAAATTTAAATGTAAATTTCCATGATTTTACATTGAAAGTTTTTGTGACGTGTGTAGTGAGCAAATCTTTGTGCTACATAGCCCGAACAACTGACGTCACACTTCGAGGCTCGTGAATAACGCCAGATACCAGCCAGACCGGATGTTGGCAAATGTACCTTTGACCTACATGTAGCATTCATTTCACACGGACACTCGCAGAACAAATCAACGCTATGTGATGTATCCAATAAAATCATTGGGCCTTAAGACCAGTACCTGTCTTTATCTTTGCGGATAAAGACAGGGGACCAGTCTATGTGCTACATTCCGAGCAATCTGCAAGTCTGGAATTTCATCTTTGAGAGGGCAAGGCCATTTTCATTTTTCAAAGGGCACTTCCATTGGAAAATCTTATAGTCTTTGGGAAACTTTTGATGGGAAACCAAGGCCAAGACCAGGGGCAATGAAGGCCACGGCCTCCATGTCATCCATGGTCACTGGATATAATCATTTGTCTTTTATGAAATAAAGAGGTCCGGTGCTTTGAAGAGCCTAAGGAACTGTGCCATTTTGTATAAATTTATTTATAAGTTATTATAAAATTATATAAGTTATTCATCAATAAATGAAGAGATCCCATACTACGTAGATCTCAACCACTTAAGTGTAAAATCGTGCCCTCATGAATATGGATGAGTTTCTTCACCAATTGAATAAAGAGATCAATAGCTATGTATAAAGCCCATCCACTTGTGGCCTGGGCCCAAATTTATAGAGTTGCTTAAGAACAAAAAGTAGCTCAGCACAACAACGGATACTTACCAGAATAAGGTTACCAGCCAACATACCATGTCATCTACCATCTGTGACTGGTACCCTGCTCAAATTTTGCTTTGCAAGAAAATTGTTAAACAATATTTTCTGCTTAAGGCACTAAAACTGGGCCCAGGCTCCAATTTCATTGAGCTGCTCAAAATAAGCAGGATACCAGTCATAGACAACTCATACGTTAGAATTGTATTTTGGCTGGTAACCTTATTCGGGTAGACATATTTAGCTACCTACTTGTATATTGTGCTTATAAGCAGCTCTATAAAATTGGTCCCAGTTTATTTAGTTATGAATTGTAGGCGATTCCTCCGCAGAATGTTTACTGCACACTCTCCCCAAACGACACAAATAGAACTCATGTACATGTACACAGCCCAAACCACTTGTGGCCCGGTAATGGTAATTTATTCAGTCATGCATTATGCATGATTCTTCTTAAAAACCATGCTTTGCCAACGAGGAGACAGACATGGCCGCTGGCTCTACATGCGTATGTAGATTCAACGCCTCAGCATACATTTTATAATGCATTCCTACAGTCTACAAATGACAAGATGTTTCAACTACAGTACATGTATGCACAAGATGATTGAATCGTGGTTTTGGGTTCACTGTTTAATCAGGTCATACGTCTGGACCAGCTTTTTCTAAAAAATATAAGCCTACATGTGTTCTCATTTTTATGTTGAGTTAAATTTACCTCGTCATAGAGACACCCGATATTGCAAGCATGGACATGATAGCTAGAGAGTATGATATAATGGGGGAAAATCTGAGCTATGCATACAAACAAAAGCAATGGCAGTTTTACATTACATCACGCACATAGCAAGGGCATACATAAAGACAGACTGCATGTACTCAGGAACAAATGCTGTGACCAGCTTGTTGTGTATTTAAGTTATCACTATCAGGCAAAATTGCAATTAAACTGATTGCCTGTTTTTTTTCACGCGAGTCGCATGCGAGCGTAGGCGCGTGCGTGAATTTATCTAAGAAGTATGTTGCTCTAGAATAAAAATAATGTTAAAGTAAAGAGTAAGATGAGATGACTTTTTTAGAATAAGAGGTCGGTCAGAAGCTCATCATGAAGTGAGGAGCTGCAAAGTAAAGTAGTGTCGTCAATTTTAATTCTAATCATCTGTCTCATTGTAACTTCATTGCGTATCTCTGGCTCAACTGACAAACTTCTTTCCCTTCGCAACGGCACGAGAGAAATTTCCTTTGCAACCGCACGAGAAATATCTTTACAAATGTACATTAAATGGAAAAGGGTGATTGTTATTGGGTATCTCTGGCTCAACTGAAAAACTCCTTTCCCTTCGCAACCGTACAAGAGAAATTTCCTTCGCAACCGCACGAGAAATATCTTTACAAATGTACATTAAATGGAAAAGGGTGATTGCATTGCGTATCTCTGGCTCAACTGACAAACTCCTTTCCCTTCGCAACCGCACGAGAGAAATCTCCTTCGCAACCGCACGAGAAAAACTTTTACAAATGTACAAAATGGAAAAGGGTGATTGGCTATCAATTTTTATTCCAGACATTTATTAATTGTTAACAACCTTGTCTGTTTCGCAGAGCAGTTAGTTTTGATATTTGATTTGATTTAATTTGGAATTGTTTATCGATAATGCGCAAACATCCTCGTCGCTTCGTATTCTCAAAGGCTGATTTGAGACAATGTTAAACCAGTAATTATGTCCAGAGATACAAACTATTAAATCCAGATATTAAAATTCTAATGAAAAAAAAAAAATACTTGTAACAAAAAGTACATAATCCAATAAGCCAACAGTCTCTGTATGCATGTATGGTAAAAGCGATTCAATAAAATGGAATATCACTCAGTAAAACTTAACAGAAAATAGTGGCTCTAAACTGAAAGTAATAAATACAAACAAAGGCTATTAATATGCAGTTCTTTCAAAGCATTAATTATTGAATACTAACAAACCAGACTCGAATAAGTAAATACACAAAATATACATTGTATGTGTTTAGTTTTCATTATAATTGTTGTATATTCGATTTGCGGTAACACCATTTGTCGTTTGTATATCTACTTTGCTGTGTAGATTTTGTTCTTTGAGAACTGGTCTTGCTATTTATTCTACTGCCTAGGAGTAGATTTGGGAATTTGGGAGACTACTTACATGTAGTTTTGCAATGAACTGTCCTTATTAATTTACTACCTTGGCAGAAGGTAGGAAATTGGGACTACCACTTTCACTAGTGGATCGAGGGGACTCGTTTTTAGACTTCACTGCCTGCACGGTTTTGGCGTTAATCTTTGCGATATATTTTGATATTTTCATTCTGTTGAAAAAATGAATTGCCCGTGCTTGGATGAAAGGATTGACAAAAACATATTCACAAGTGAACGATTACTGCACCCCTTTCATATGTTTGATATGCAGACTATGTGTAGCGTAATCATAGAATGCTGCATTGTGCAAATTTTACACAATTTTAACTAATAGCTAATTTTTTTATATAAATTTGTTAACATTTGTGTAAAATTTGCATGTTGCAGCAGTCTAGCTATAAATATTCATTAGATCGATACATGCTTCACACAGTATGCAGATTATAGGTGTGGATGATGTACAGTAATCGTTCACTTGTTTAACAATTAGAGAAAATGTTCACCGCCAAATCCGCTATTCAAATTGTTTTTTTTCCCATTTTTATTTGACTTGACATTTTCATCTGGGTAATATTTTTGCTGTTTATTTATTTTTCAAATGCAATTTATTTTATTTATTTTTCAAATAAATGAATCAATATTCAACTGCTGAAATTTCAGACTGATACAAATTGGCGTTCTTGCTTTACCATACCCCCCTCCCCGAGAGATCAGTGCCCGTGTCCACGGCCGAGCGGCCGCACAGTGTAAATTAAAAATCAATACATCAATAAAGTAAACACTGCTAAATGCATTTTTAAGAATGGCACTTGGGGGAACTGTCAGTTTACATCGCGGACGATTTTCCAGATTGATGGAAGTATTTTAAGCTGAGTTTATGGACTGTTTATGCCAGGAGATGATGAATTATGGCGTGTTATGACAGAAGCACTCTGCAGTCCTCTGTCAGGAATAGCCGTCGCACGTCGTTCATAATTTCAACGTTTTGCGGAATTCCTGAATGGGTCTTGCTTTTTAAGATTTCAAATCAATAGAATGTGCAAGTCTCGCACGGATTGTAAAATGAGAAAACAACTTGAATGAAGACTGTATTTTTCTATGAATTCAAATCTTCCATTAGAATTTATTTATACAAAATTCTTCAAAAGAAAAATGTGTGAAACGTATGGGGAGGGGAGTGTCAGGGTATGCTGTGTAGGCTTAAAAATTTGCTTAAAATGTTGATGTTTCTATCCAGTTAGAACTAACAGTGAACAGTAATTGAGCATACAATTTTTTTAAAAATCTAGCAGGAACTCAATTTGGGTGGAGGTGGTGGCCACTACTTCCCACCTCAACCCAAACCCTCCATCCCCACCCCACCCCCTCAATAAAAAAACCCCAAACAAAACAAATGAATACAAATACAAATTACAAATACAAATAAATGAATATATAAAAAAAATTATATTACATTTTGTGCATTTTTGAAAATAAATAATATTTGCTCATTTTGACATGCACACAAATGTGCATCCATACTTGGATTGTGCAAAATTAAGATATCTCAAACTGAATGTTGAACTTGTCACAAACACAGAAGAATATTACTCCCAGACGAAAATGCTTCTAGTTTCATTGATTACAAACTTTCATTTATACTTTTGTCATTACCAATCATTTACATGCTCCTTTAATCTAGAAATTTGTAACGCAGGTGCTGAGTAAGTACATGTAAACTATTTTTTTTTTGAAACAGTCGTGATGCAGAGCACAAAATTAAATTTTCGTCAGATGCAGAGCTGACAAACAGCGATACTCAGTGCTTTTTCAGCTAACATCAATGACAGGCTAAACCCGAACGGAGTACTTTCAAATGAACAATTGGCTGCAAATGCAATTTTGACTCTGATCAAAGTGCTGTCAGATCCCCCCCACCTTTTGATATAAATAGTTGAATCAAAAACGGTGTGTTTTCAGCGATGTTTGCTTCCGTCTGTCCTCAGCAGGTCAACGGAAGCTGGTTCTAGTGACTGACTGAATCATGTACATTCTACGCGACAAAGTAATCGCGACATTAGGAATCTTCTGAGGACAAATATTATTTTTATTATTATTTGTATTATTTTATTTCTCTCCGCAATTTCAATAGATTACACACAAAAGAGAAACACTAAAATGTATGGACAAGGCTAGGCTGAGGAGGAAAATGTCTAATTTTCCTGCAACCAAAAAGTTCAGTCTGCCAATAATTATTTTTTGTTTTCTAAAACGTTCAGACTGGCAATATGAAAGCATACAGAGAATACTTCTTTTTCAAACCCCCCCCCCCCCTCCTTCCAAAGAAGTACTTATACATGTATCAACTCTTTTTATGGAGTATTTGTATCATTAATATAATGTTCATAGTAAATACCCCTCCCCCGGTCAGGGACCAATTTCATAGAGCTGCTTAAGCAGAAAATATTGCTTAACAATTGTCTGCTAAGCAGAAATGAGTACGATACCAGTCACAAATTGTAGATGTGACGTGGTAGTTTGGCTGGTAACCTTATTCTGATAAGTATAATTTTATAACGCTTAGGTACTTTTTGTGCTTAAGCAGCTCTATGAAATTGGGCCCAGGTATTCTGGTGTAACAGAAGCTGTCATAATAATTGCATCAGGATAACGAACACTGTGTTTTTGGTTTTTAAAAGTGTACTCAATGTCCCCTGAATGTTAAACACACTTGTAAGGTTTTTTAAAAACATAAAAATAGATCGAAACTTATTTTTCTTTCAATTTCCTATATTTACCCACTCTTGTACTTTATCTTTAAATAAATTAGCCGTCACTTATCCCGGGAAATGTCCCGAAGGAAGATCCCCCACTGGGAAAAGAAGACTGTCGACTGCTTTTAAAAACTAAGAAAACCGTGTCAGTGATAACTGCAATCAAATTTGAAAATAGCCATCTGAACCTTCCCATTCAGATCACTCGGACCCTTTTGTGAACACTTTCTCAATCCAACGTGAAATATGAGAGAATTACAGGAAACCGAGTGACTGTACTTGCGAAGCATCGGCCTGTGGGAAAATTAAATCAGGAAAAATTGGAAGTGGCAGTTTTGGCATGTTTGTTTTTGTTATCGCGGATCTTCCCCATCTCCTCCCGGTAGACCAAAGCAATTAATCGACCGAGAAAGCTTACAGTTAACGGTTAAATAATAAATGAGGCACCATGGTTACGGTGGATTTCTGAACTTGTGTATTATAAATTGAGGTTGTCGGTCAAGTGTGAAGAAGACCATTTATGAATGAGTCAGATGCATGTAGAATATCTCTCAAGGAAAACGTTTTGAATTTGTTAAATAAAAAAGGGGTAATTCTTCATTGCTATTTGTTTGTTTGGAGTTTGATATGAAGAGTACATTTAAATTCATTCCAATTATCCAGATCCTGCAACCAATCTGTGAAAATTTCTTCACATATTTTTTTTATTGGTATACCTCGAGTTCTCCTCATGCACAAGCTATATTGTATTGTAAATTATGGCCAATACGCAAAAAAAGAAAGAATTTTATTTTTGAGTTTTCAGAATGCAAATGAGGAATCTTGTCTGCATGCAAGAAGTGTACTGTTGTATGGTTACCAGGGCTTTTTATATATTCTTCGTTCTAGAACTCCTTTTTAGTAATAAGTAGTTTCATGCTTTTTAAAGGGACCAGGAAATTGTTTTCTTTAATAATCTTTTTAGTCTGTCTGTTTTTGTTTTGGTCTTGGTTTGTTTTTATTGGCTTCTTGTTTTACGTCTTGAACTCTGTAAAGTGCCTTGAGCGTCTCGTCGTAAGGCCGATTTTGGCACTCAATACTACAATTTAACATTATATTATTATCAAACAAGAAGGAAAACAATTCAAGTCAAGTACAGTTTCCACATAAGTAGTTAAAGATTAAGTTTACACTGCTCTTTTATAATTGGATTATTTATTTTATTTGTTTGTATTTTTTTCGGGGGGGGGGGAATCTTTATCCCGGATGTAAGAATAACCTTCAGCTATTTTAGTAAACACGACGGAATATCAAATGGAGAAGGGGGGGGGGGGTGATTAAAATACTAATTTTAAAAAAAAAGAAGAAGAAGAATAAATGACAAATCCTGAGCAAGTTTGTGTCCCTGTTAGCACTTCACATGCTGTTGACCTTTTAGAAGAGATCATCAAAAATTGACCGCGGAAAAAGGATGAGAGAATTGCAGTAACTTGGCCGCGCATTGTATAAGTGTTTCGTTATATGCTCAGTTGTCATGGTGTTGCATTTGAATGAGGCCACCTCGCTTGACGGCTTCTTTGTGGATCGCGGAAAAGAAAATCTTGATCTTTCATTCCAGGATATTAATTGTGTAAGAGACTGCTCTAATTCACATACATGTGCATCAATCAATGTCAGCGAAAAGGAAAGCAATCGTACATTTCAGGGTTTTGTTGTTGTTACAAGAATTACATTAATTCATCTCTGCTTGATATCTTTCAATACATAGCCCTGTGCATGGTCAGCCATTGGCGTGTAGAGCCTTGAATTGAGGACAGCAATAAATAGAAGCATTATATAACTCTGTGTTGTCACGGTAATTAGCCAAACAGATGCATAAATACAAATATAAATAAATGCATAAAATGGCAGATCTGTGCAAAAAAGAAAGAAAGAAGAAGCGTATACAACCTACAGTGAGCATTGCAGCAAATTCGTCATCATGGTTATAGCCAAAACAACAAACCGGGCCCAATTTCATGGCATTGCTTACTGCCGAATTCTGCGCTTGCGATCACCATTCTCCGCTTACTGTGCAAGCGCCGAATTTCTGTGCTAGCTGTGTAAGCGAAGAATGCCTAGTAATGTGGAGTAAGCAAGTGCACAAGCAAAAATTTTCTGCTTACCCGTGAAATACGCTTGACGTAAGCACGGAATTCCCTGCTTCCATGTGCCGATTCTTTGCTTACGGTAAGCAGAGCCATGAAATTGGGCCCAGCAGTGTTTTGTCAGAGATTTTGTGGAGATGTGGAGATTCATATCAGGCTTATTTTGAGTGTGGCATTCAAAATATATAGGCCTACACGTAAATTTGCTGCTTGTGCAGTCAATTTTTCCAATGACCTCCATGGGACACTCAAACACCCTTTGCCTCCCATTCTAGTCGGATTTAAAAAACAACAGATGAGAACTTGATTGTATGGATTGTATGAGACTTTAATGTATGGTACATGAGATTTTTGTTTGTTTTTGAATGTCTATACATGATGTTGGCTTGTCTAGGTGTATTTTTTTAGATATTTTTCTCTATTCTTCTCCTTTGGCTGGCCCAGATTTTTTATTTGTAATCGTCCTTGGTTTTTTTTACTGTAATATACTTATTTTATCAACCTTCCCTTACTGTATATTAATTTTGTATATTCTCTGTAGTATCTTTGGACATGTATTTTCTCGTAGTTTCCTTTTTTGGGGTTGTATTAATGAATGTTTGTAATTGTTGGGCACCTTTGAAAAACAGTTTTTCACTGAAAGGTTTCCCAGGATTGAAGTGGTTCCACAGAGGTTGACAGACAGGGAAAAGAATTAAAACCGCCAAGAAAAAATGCTTTATTTGTTCTATTGAGTATTTCAGGTAAAAGAAATGCTTAATTTTACAAGGTTCGCAAAATGTCAGCTCATCATAACTGTATGTTTAGTGCAGTCTATATGGATTTTGTAAATTGATTTTCTGGAGCTCCGGGTAAATGGAGTTTATTTAACAAGAATGTCTCCAAAGTTGTTTGGCAAAAAAGAAACATTCATTTTCAAAGAAAAACATTTACTTGTCAATTTTGATTTATTTTTTCAAATTTGTATGCATTTTTAAATTTGATTATTGAAGGAGCAATTAATGACCTTAACCAATGCAGCGCAGAGCCAACGAATTGCTAGTGTAAGGTTGTAGTATAAAGACTGTATTAGCACCTCAAATTAAGTACGTTCATATCTACCTCCATGGTTCATGCATCCATGGACAAAACCTCTGAAGAACTGATGCCTCCAAATTAACATTTATAAATTGGTTCGTAACTTGAAACCTGCTTCAGGAAGTTCTTTCCTGGAGCCTGCAGTAGCAGCCTGAAAATCTTAACTGTTTTGGACACCCCCAAGGTTATGATAAAGCGAAGCGTTTTGAATGGAACAGATACGGTACACATAAGTTTGATTGACCTGGAACAGATGAAGTTCCACAATCTGTGTTTTAGCCGGAATAGCTTCTTCTTGAAGTTGGATTCTTTGGCAAATTTGCTGATTGATTCTCATTCTGCAAAGGAAGAGTTTTGCGGAAGAAAATCTAATAAGAGATGGCGGGAAATGGATTGAGTTTATCGATTTGAGTTCCACAGGGCAAGAGGGGATGGGGTTGAAGCGTTAGGCATTATGCAAATCATGTCATCCATCCTAATTGTATTGATATACTCATTCTGTCTTTCTTTGTTTTTTTCTTCTTCTTTGGTTCTATCCTCCCCCCTTCTCTCTCCCTCTAAACAGATAACAACGTACCTGGGGAAGCGTGACTTCATCGATCACATGACACATATTGACAGTATCGGTAAGTCGGTTTATTCAAATGATGCGCTTATCAAATACACCGTAAGGACAATTAATTTGTATTGGGATCAAGGGGCTGGTCGGCTACAGACATGACAGGCCGCAAACCATGCACAAGACAACATGACACTGTATGGAACAAATCTCTCGACAGTATACATGTAATATGTACGTGAATAATTTATTAGTCATGGTGTTAGTTCGTCAAATGTCACTTACATACATTCATGTGGAGACAAGAACCTCCCATATAGACTTTGAACACCAAATTCCTTGTGGAGCATCCATCAATAGAATTTTCCTATGGATACCTTTTGTTTTCCATTTTCTGTTTTGTTCTCAGTCTCCATAAGGTAACGAATATTAAAGCAAGAGGCTTTCATGGGTGTACATGTATTTTCCCTTTAACCATCTCAGTGAAATGGAGCGTAACACATTAGAGGTAGGGTTCATAGTAGTGCTGATTTATAGGCCAAATTATCAATAAAGATACAATTTAAGTCACATGAACATTTCAGTTGAATACAGTGTCTACTTGGTGAGAAAACAGCAAAAAACTGTCTTGGTTATTTCATCAAGGATGTTGAATCCATCCACGTTTAGCAAGGTGATAGCGGGTATCAACAGTATCTCTTGCCGCGCAGCACCTTGCTAAATGGACACAACAGATATATCTGATTCTCCAAAATTCGTCTTTAGGCGATTGTTGGAGATTCAAATTTGTTGACATAAATTTATTGATTTCTAAAACTGTCACAACATTTTCATCAAGAATGTCAAATCCTTCCATTTTTAGCGAGGTGACAGCAGGCACCAAATGCATCCCCGGCCACAGCATTCACAAATGGACACCACAGAAATTTACTTTTAAATCTCTAAAATTCGCCTTGAGACAGTCTTTTTTTGATTTTTCGACATATTGATTTCTTTTCAACAGTTGTACTTCAGACAAAATAATTTTGGATGATGCTAACAACCATAACCATTTTTTATAATGAGTGGCTTTTCGGGAAAAAAAATAAAATAAGCAACAACTTTTTGGGAGGTCTTTACCAAAACGTGACCCTACCTTTTAAGGTCACTTATGTTTGTTTGTGACTTAAGTATATTTCATGACCTACACATGTAGCACCTGGTTATCACGGACTTGCTCAAGATTAAAGCCGTGCTGCTTCCTCTCTTCGTTCTTGCTCCAAACCAGTCCTAGTTGTTCCCAGGGCCAGGACAGTACGCAATGGTAACCTGGCCTTCTCACACATTGGACCTGTTCTTTGGAATAAACTACCCAATTCTACCAAGAACATCTTTTCTCTGGTGGAAACTTTAAAAACAGAGCTGAAGACACTGCTCTTTACAAAAGCGTACTGTGTCTAGTATCTTAGCAAAGTTTTTCATTTTTCGCAATGATTTGTTATTACTATTAATAATAGTGAGAGACTTGCGGCCACAACCATGTAATAGAACTCTTTTGAAAGAAGTGTTGCCTCAGGGCATGCAGGGAAGAGCCAGTGTTTTCTGTACGTTTCGAACAGGATACTCTGCTTGTCTTCTGAGTATCCTGTTAGAAATGTAGAGAACACACCAGCTCTTCTCAAATGAGCCCACATGGTTGTACCAGCAAGTCTCTCACTAATATTACATTTACACCATGCAAAGCTTTAAATTTCACTTTGTATTATTTATTCAGATGTTCTCTTTCTGTCAAACATCTTCGCTCTGTCACACAGATCCTTTTTGTTAGAGTCCTCAGTGTGGATGGGTTGAAACCCTCATGTACGTACACTTTGAAAGAATCAGTACACAAATGTCACTTTCTTCAAATGTCACTTTGTAAACAGTTGGCTTACATTGTACAGTTACATGTAATCTCCAAACGAAGTGAAGCGAAATCAAGGGTTGGCTAGAAGGTCATGAACCAATTCAAGATCACATGACACGCGATGACAGTATTGGATGCGCTAGACAGTTTCTACAAATGTCATTTTGTACACAAAGCTTACGTTACAAATACGTAACCTCCACACGAAGTGAAGCGCAAATTAATATTGCATCAAGGGATGGTTGGAGGTCACAAACTGTTTCAAGATCACATGACACATATTATTGGATGACAGTTTTGGATACCCTGGACAGTTTCTACAAATGTTATTTTGTAGACAAGCTGGGTGCCTAATTTTCTTGCTAACCTGTGAAGTACGCTAAAGCTCAAGCAAATTTTTCTGCTACAGTTAGCACGAAAATTTGCTTAGCGTTAAGCAGTGCTATGAAATTAGCCCCTGGATTGCTGTAACATCATGTGTTGAAGGAATTATGTCCTTAGCAACACGGTTAGCGATCAGTCGTAGCTGTAGCTACAGCTACAGCAGCCAATTCAGATGCATCAAACATTTTATTTGAATTGTGGGTTATAGATACATGATGCAGTTAATGTTGAAGAAGCCATCGATCCCTGAAACATTTATTCACTGAAATGTGCACTGGACGCCATTTCAGCAAGCGGCTCTTTTGAAGGTACAATGGATCAGTGTCGACAATTGACCATTTGCTATCAAGCAACATGAGGAGCTTGGGCTGGGGTGCGCTTTCGCGGCTGTAACCAATAACTGTTTCGGTCACTGACCAGTGATTAACCAATGGCCAAGTCGACCAAGACAGTTATCGGTTACCACTGCGAAAACGCACCCCAGAAATGTGAAATGTGCACTGGACGCCATGTCAGCAAGGAACTCTTTCGATGCAACAATAGATCAGTGAAGACAAAGACCATTGCTGCCAATGATAAAACGAAACATTTGCTTGCTGAAATGGCGCCCATGCGTATTTCACGTTCCAACAACAGATAGAGCTCCAGTTCACCATCTTACACCTTCAGCGCTCTATAATCTTTGATTTGCAGTACCAGTATGTACACGTTCCTCAAATGTCAATTTGAACACAAGGTTTAATTGTATGCGACAGTTATAACCCAAATGAAATGAAGCGCAAAGTAATAATTGTATCAATTGATTTACATGTACATATGAAGATAGTATATTCTTTGACACAATTTGATGAATATTCCCTACCTTATGGAGACAATAGCAACAAAAGGTCTCCATAGGCACAGGGGAATTCTAAAGAGGGATGTTCATCAAGGAATTTGGTGTACAATGTCATTTGGACAATGTTAAGTACAGGGACAAAGGAATTAAAGAACAAGGAAATTTTCGCAGGGATGCAGAAATGGGAATGAGTACCTTCATATTCACTACCTTTATGGAGGCCGAGAAAAAAACAGAAAAGGGAAAACAAAGGGTCTCCATAGGGAAATTCTAAAGTTGTTGCTCCACAAGGAATTTTGTGTACAAAGTCTATGGGAGGTTCTTAACTACAGGGACAAAGGAAAGAACAAAAGATGTCTCCACAGGGATGCAAAAACAGGAATGAGTGGGCATATGTCATGTATGTGTGTACATTTTTTTTAACATGGAAATTATCAGTTTATTTGTGCATCTACCTTGCTTACATACATGTAATTATACAAGTAAGCCAGTTTCATGATGTGAAAAATGAATTGTATGAATATAACAGTAATGCGTTTAGTAGAATTTTTTGGAGAGTAAAATCCAAACTTCTAAATCCAGCGATAGTGAGGTACATATAGGCCTATAAGGGCCAACAAGATACTTTCCAACCCCAAATCGATACCGATCATCCATTAAACAACACCTCAAATCTTTGAAAGTGTACATTTATCAGAGCAGAATGCAGGGTTTGCTGTTAACTTTTTCACTGACTAGCCAGCAGGACCAGGGCTCCATTTCATGGCTCTGCTTACCGCCGAATTCTGCGCTTGCAATCACCATTCTCCGCTTACTGTGCAAGCGCCGAATTTCTGTGCTAGCTGTGTACACAAAGAATGCCTAGTAACGTGGAGTACGCACGGGCACAAGCAAAAATTTTCTGCTAATCGGTGAAATATGCTTGGCGTAAGTGCGGAGTTCCCTGCTTCCGTAAGGGCCGATTCTTTGCTTATGGTAAGCAGAGCCATGAAATTGGGCCCAGTTGGCTTGTCATTTCACTGGTCCCCCAGCTATTGATTGTTCAGTTTGTACATGTTTGTACATGAAGTACATTTTGATGTTGACATTGGTTTGGTGGAACCATTCTCGAATCACACACCTTGCTCAGCAACGTGGCTCGGCTCGCAGGGACAGTTTGTGTCCGCAGTAACCTCACAGGTTGTTAAAATATTCTGGCGAGACAAGTCATGTTGTTGCCCCGATGAAAGCTATTAATGTCGCTGTCATTTATACCTTGCGAGTTGGGTGGAAATTGACAACGGGCTGACAAGTGATGGTAGACGGTGTCGGAAGCAGAATCCTGCAATCTCCCCTTACCATCTTGCAACATTTCTGCCCGCCACTTTGTCACTTGTAATTTATTTTCCCTCCCTGATTAAAGTAGTTGCAGGGATGCTTGGATGCTCGCTGCAGATGTTGCAGTGAACAATTGATTGATGTTTTGAGTTAGTGTTATCCCTGGATTACCAGTTCTTTTTAGGATGTGTGCCCGTCGTGGATGAGGTAAATTATCTCTCATTGCGAAGGAAACGTGTAGTGTTTACGAAGCGAGTTAATGTCAGGCCCTGTAAGAAGGCACCATGTCTTTACACTGTAACCGTCAACTCATGTAGGTTGTGAAGTGTATGCTTCCATCAACAAGCAATGCGTCAGGTTGGACTCTGACTGACTTGGTGTGCACATCTGGGTAATTTTAAACAAGATATAACCTTTTGACATTCTGAAACTTGTGTTTTGCGTAAAGGCTATAACCCCCGTTGTGTTTTGACGTCACAAGCCCAAACAGCGCCCTCACTGAGGTCAATGAAGACCTGTCATTGGCTGAGAGTTGTGTGTGGCGGTACACCTGTGCACGTCTCCATTGTTTAACATGTTGACTGCCGCTTACAAGTATATTCGTAGAACAGGTGTAAAGGATTCTGCCACTACGAGTATACTCGTAGAGAATGAAAGGTTTTTGTATTGTTAATTGAATACACTGGCATCACTGAGAACGCAACAAATACGCTTCTGGCAGTGGTGAGGGTTAGGGTTAGAAATGAACGTATTACAACATGTAGACACCAAAAAAGTACCTATTTGGTATGCGCGCATGCGCACCACACTTGGCAAATGGGAACGCCCTACGAATCTATGATCGGCAGTCAACGTGTTAATCTCAATGATGGGGGCCATTGCAAGGGGTCTGTTTTGGGGGATAAATTACTTTGTTACAAGGACACAAGGATTTGTACATTCATAAGAAAGTTGACAAACTCCCTGACAAAATATAAACAAATATAGACAAATGAGTTTAGTCTCTCAAAAAGCAATGGTGTAGGCCTGTAATGTCTGGTACTAAATCAAATACAATATTTGCCATTGTACTAATTTACTTATAAACTTGATGTGAGATACACATTAATAAACTGTCTTAAAACTATTTTTTTAAGTAGAATACACTTATTTTAAACTTTAAATTGTCGGTTTCAAAAATCTACAGGTCAGCCCATGTACATTGAAATCAACAAGAGCTTTAAATACAAAATCACAACAAAACAATATATCAGAGTTGCCAACTCTCCCTGATTCTGCAGAAAGTTCCCTGAAGATAAACCAATCTTTCCACGTTCCGATGAACAAATTTGGAAAACTCCCTGTTTACGGAAACGTTTTCCCTGTTATGTTGAATGTAATTCTAGCTATCTCCCTGATTGTTTTACAAAATCTTCCCCAATTGCAAGATGCAAATGTTGGCAATTCAGCAATACAATGATATTAACTTTATTGAAATGTGCTTCCTCGTCGGAGATTGTAAAACAAATTTCGTACCGAAAAAGAAAAAACAAATTACATCATGTACATATTTACATGTAGTCTGTGTAAACTTTGCAAACAGACGAGCTAACATGGAAAGTGGTTGATACATGTAGACTTATCAGAACAAACACTGTGTCAACGTAGCTCAACCAAATTTGCTGGAAAAAAAAAAATATGCAAACACCAACGACCGGAACAACCTTTAGACATGGCAGTGAAAACAAACTCTTAAGGGGAACAAGTCGCAGCAATCTCAGCTCGACCTCATCAGGATTGATCTCTATGATAAATCCTCATTGATGAGGTCAAGCAAGGTCGCGTCCACAAGTTACTCTTTAGAGTCTATACAGAGAAAACAGGCCCCGGGTTAGTTGTTGGGCTACCAAGCAATGAAGTGAGCGCATAATCTTTTCATCATAATATACAAACATCAGGCGGCCTGTCATAGGTAGCTGTCTGGGGACACCCTCCCGGTTAAAATGTCCATCAATTTAAGCCGCACAGGTCTGCTTGATTGCACTTTTGGTAATGGGGGGACAATCCAATTCCGTAATTGAGAGCGCAACAGACGTTAATGTAAATATCTTGACCCACTATTTGATTGTCATGATGGTATTTTTCCCGCAACTGCCTGCCATTTATTTGCACCGTTTTAATTGCTGCTGGAGGAATGTCAACTCATAGTTTAACCTAGGGGATGTCTGACTGTCTTGACACTTGTAGAGGAAACCGAAGGGGTGTAGAGTGGAGCAGCCGATAGTCTTGAGCTAGTTTCAGTCGTCTCATTTTTCTTAATATCAAGTAATAAACCACAAGTGAAACTGACTGGGTAAATTTTTAATAATTTGGGGTCCAATAAAGACAAACTTACTAGAGCTGGACTTGAACCTTGTGACCTCCTGAGTAAAGTGCTGGCGCTCTACCAACTGAGTTATCTAGCCGTATGTTGGTGGTCTCCCTATTTTGTCAATATCTTTGTAGGGGGTGCCAGTCAAAAGCCATACAACCTGTAACTGCCGTATAGCCAGGGTTCATATCCAAGATTACGATACAACCTGGGAAGCGGCAGCAGAGGAATCACCTGAAGGAGATGGGACTTTTACAGGTTGTAGGCTTCTGACTGGCACCCTCGAACAAAGATATTGACAAAATAGTGAGACCAACAACACTATGGTGAGACAGCTCAGTTGGTTGAGTGCCAGCACTTTAAAGTCCAGCTCTAGTCAATTTATGTTTGTTCCACCCAAAGTTATTTTTCTTCATCATGAAATAATTGAAATAAAAATAAACAAATAAATAATAGCACTATGAGTTTGTTGTCTAATTGTCTGTCAAATTTTTGTATTTTTTTCCCTCAGATGGAGTTGTTTTGGTGGATACAGAATATGTGAAGAATCGAAAAGTGTTTGTTCACGTCTTGGCAGCATTTCGTTATGGAAGAGAAGACCTGGACGTTCTGGGACTCACGTTCCGAAAAGATCTGTACCTGGCCTCCATGCAGGTACAGTGTACTAAACATTTGTGGGTTTTTTTGGTAAAGATTATTTCCAAACTGAACTAGTTCTTCACGTCAGGTGTTAGCCAAGAGTACTATAGCCCCTTCGCACTAGTCTATTCCCCAGGGACAACCATGGGGAATAAGGGCCAGCCCTTTCACACCTGGTTCGCTTTACCCCCTGATCTATCCAGGCAATTGGTCATACCCCGGGGAATAGCCACTTCTGCTCCAGAGTAGCGGTAAATCCCTGGGGTTTGTTTTATCCCCCTTGGGAATAACTGCTATTGGGAAACCAAAACAGGTTTTGCTTTACTGCTGTTTACTCGGTGGACAGTGAAATAGAACCCCAGGGAATACACATGCAGGGATAGTGTGGAAGTGCATTGGGGTAACCGTGGGGTAAAACAACTCCCGGTGCCTTCCCTGGGCTGTATTCCATGGGGATAAGAGATGCAGTGTGGAAAAGCAAGAGAGTACCTTTTCATGAACATGACCCCCCCCCCCCCCCCCCCCACTGTAAACCTCCTGAATGGTAACATCTTAAGGAGGAACCCGGCCTGCAACCCTTTTTCAGGAATTTGCACGCTCGTCAAATCTCATCCCTATTTTGAGAATGTTGAGAATGGTTTTTGTTTTTTTGTTTTTTTGTTAATAGTCATCTGCTTCTTGGAAAATAAGGCTCTCTTGGGCAAACCATTTTCCAGGAAATGAGCTTAATTTTCAAACTGAGAAACCTCACATTGACCGGAAAGTAAGGTTAACATCCAAAATACCTAATCAAATAAACCATCTGTGACTGGTAGCCAGCCTGCATCATTTTTGCTCAGCAGAAAAACTTTTGACCGATATTTGCCACGTAAGCAGCTCTATGAAATTGAACCTCAGCTCTTGTTCTAATCATTTCCTTTTGATTTATTGTTTACAGGTGTACCCGCCTGTTCCGGAGGAGCAGAAACCCCTGACTCGATTGCAAGAAAGACTGATCAAGAAGCTAGGGGGCAATGCGTACCCCTTCCTCTTTCAGGTATGATTTTAGTTATTCATTTATTTTTCTCCTTGGTTCTTTTGGTTTTGTTTTTACTTTATCAATTAGTAAACTGCAAGGAAAACTGACAGGGTAAATTGTAATTAATTTTGGGTTGAACAAAGACAAAATTACTAGAGCGGGATTTGAACCTGCGACCTCCGGATCAAGGCGCCAGTGTGCTACCAAACTGAGCCATCTAGTCCTAATGTTGGCGGTCTCTCTATTTTGTCAATATCTTTGTTTTTAGGGATGCCAGTCAAAAGCCATTCAACCTCTGATGACTTAGGTAAATGACCCTCAAAAATGTAATTTTTATAATATGAAAGCCGACTTGTTATAAAAGATGGTAATGCAGGCGACATTTGGAAATTTCTTTTTTAAATGCTTCTGTTGACCCAATTATTGTACTGCCGACCCTCTTTGCATTTTTGTTCACACAAACATTGTGCAAACCAAGCTGTGAACAATATTTGTGCTACAATCGTGTCAGTGATAAATGAATATATTTATTTTAAGAACGGAAAATTCCGCTCTGGGGTTAAGCTTTTTACCAGTTTCGCATAGTGTCTCATTGTAAGTCTAGGAATTTTAGTCTGTTGTGTGTTCAACCATCTTGTTTTTCTGTCATTAGGGACATCAGGTTTAGGTTCAGCGGTATTTGTTTGTGCGGTTACATGTAATGCGTCAGGCGTGTGACTGTAGCACTGAAAACTGTAGCCCTTGCAGGCCTTGCTCTTAAACTTTTTGTAAAGTAGCTCACCGGGCTAGTAAACTGTGCATTTTACTTGCCCCCAAGAAGTTTTAGTAGCCCAGATTTTAAACATGTATGTATCTTTCTGATGTATTATTAATATTAATGATAGCGATCATGACCAATTTCATTCCCACACTCAAAAATTAATAAACACATCTTAATTTTCACACCTGAAAAGGAAGAAATGTGAGCATTTTAAGCAAGTTGGTTGCACAGGTTTCAGTAGCCCACAGGGCAAGTTGAGAAGTGTTTACTAGCCCGTATAAGTTTTTACTAGACAATGTACTAGTGTTAAGGGCAAGCCCTGCCTTGTAAAGACGACGATGAAGACATTTCAGTCTATGGGATTAAAAAGCCCAAATAGGGAAAAGCCCAGGCAATCAGGGTCCAATTTTATACAGCTGGTTAAGCACAACAATATTATGCCTACCAGATGATGGTTACCAGCCAAAATACCATGTCACATGTATCATGTCTGGCTGGTATCCTGATCATTTTTGCTTAGCAGAAAATTGATTTAGTAGCTTGAGGCGAGGCTATAAAGTTGGGCCCTATAGGCCCAATTTCACGGCTCTACTCTTTCTGCAGAATTCTGCGCGTATGGCTCAAAGATTCACATGCTTTTACGTAACAAAGGTAACGCCCAGTCATGATTGTGATAGACATTATTGTCAAACATACACGTAAATATCAAGAATGATATAATACACATGGCCCTGAATCTTGGGTTGTCCTCCCCAGCATTTTAACATTCCCTGCACATCCTTTCCCTCTGGCCCTGAAAATGTAGGAAAGTGGCTTAGCATTGAGAGCGTAGGAAGCCTATATGCCATCACCACCCACGCATGACAAACCCTTATGTTGAAATGCCCTTAAAGGTGGGGGTCATAGATTGGTATCTGTCAACATAACGCTGATTTATAAGCAAGTGCTCAATAAAGATTACAATACAAGTCACCTGTGAAATTTTCAGCTGAATACAGTGTCTTTTTGTTGAGCAAACAGCCAGGGTCCTACTGTGCAATCTGGAACATTATTTATTGAAACATAAAAATTAAAAAAATGTTGCGCGATACACTAGCTTGAGCACGAGGAACCCTGTACATTCATGAATCGTTTCCTCAGATTCAAATGTTTTTGGGTGAAAAATGATACACACCATATTCCTTCGAAGGGAATCCTTTCTCTAAATAGCTTAGACTATCAACAGCTGCATTGGTCATTCATTTTTGGACATGTTGGAATATTTACCAATCTATGATCCTATTTTAACATAAAAAGTTACTTCAAGTCTTGTGTACACTTCAATAGCGTGTGTGTGTGCAAATATTTGACTACACAATAATGAGACTATGTTTTGCAATGTGTTATGGAACGATCCATCCATACGAAGTTAAATTTTAACTCATGATCAAATTGAAATGTGTGTCCCTCACACGATGTGGAACAATTCTCACGTATTACTGGAATAAAAGCTCCATTTTCTGAGTTTGATTACGCTTTTTTTGGTAGTTTTGAAAAAGATAAAACAAATTTGGCTATCTTTTTATAGAAGCAGGTCACATGATTATATATTTTTTGTTTCCTCCGAGGTACATTTCGGGTATCAAAAATTGTCCCAAGGTCATGGGTTCAAATCCCACCTGTCCTGTGGTACTTATGGATTTGTTTTTACCCCAAAAGACATGCAAGACAATGTAAGCACTGAGTATGTCGTATGTCATCAGACAAAGGTGGAGGGCCAAAACAAAACACCAAAACAAGCAAGCTAAAAGGTTGAATTGTAACCTTGGGTATGATCCCTGGCTACGCGGTAGCTAGCGGTTATTTGGCTTCTGACTGGCACCCCGGAACAAAGTTATTGACTAATAGGGAGACCGCCAACATAGGGCTGGATAACTTAGTTGGTAGAACACCGGTAAGTTAATCCGGAGGTCGTTGGTTCAAGTCCCGCTCCAGTCAATTTTTCTTTGTTCAAACCCAAATCAAGCTTAAAGAAAGCGGGACTGAACAAGACATTACAGAAAAGGGCAAAAATATAACAACAAAATATACAAATTGTCTGATTCACATTTCGGAGAGTTTAGAACCCTTTTTTTCTTAACCGCTATTATTTTTTTCTTCTTGCAGTTGCCTGAGAATTCCCCGGCGTCCGTCACACTACAGCCGGCACCTGACGATCGGGAGGGTAAACCATGCGGTGTTGACTACGAACTACGAACCTACGTGGCCGGTAAGTTATCTCGGGCATTTGAAATACGCAAACCAGTGAGAGATAATACGCCAGACACAATGTAGATTCTACAATAAATATGTATATGAACATCGTAACCGCATTCAGTACAGTACATTTACATCTTGCACAATCAGTTTCTGAAATGGTAATGGTCGCTCATCAATTGTATGCACTTTTGCTGAACTTTCCCCAACCATTGTGAAGGATAAAAGGCCCCGTATGCAATATCCTTTTCTATACCCACTATAGACGCAAAGAATCAATCAATCTGATGTTCCCTTTATTACGACGAAGGGAAGATCGTCACAAAGAAAAGAAAAACTCCTTTGGGAGAGAAGGGCCATGGAGGAGTTATCGGGCATCCCAATACAACAATCAGGGAAATAGCAATGGCTGCCAACTAGCAGATGTTTTTGTATTCCATTTTGTTTAATATCTGGATTCGGCTGCCAAGATATGCACTTTTCCTTTTTCTATCATGTTGTTGTTAGTGTATAGTTAGCGTGCACTGTGTAAATAAATGAACAGTTATCGTTTAAGAATCTACCGGGTTCCGGTGAATCCTGTTTACGTGTAGGTCATTTTGTATTGTGTTTCACAAATCACAAAGAATGTACTTATTTAATTTTGTTTTTCTTATAAGACGTCCCCTGTTTTTGTTCCTCTCCACAAGTCTTAAATTATAATTTGTACCTTGCACCGCAGGATGGGTATGTTTTCCAGCATATTTAACCACTTCACAGTGGTATGTAAAGAAAAAATCTGTGCCCAACCGCTGTGTTATTTTATTTTGAACTTTTTGGAGCTTCTTAAGGTATTGTTTTCCTTTGAAAATATTGTTGCCACAATGAAACCCTGACTTGACACAGGAAAGACATACAAAGGTTCTCTTTAACGAGGCAAGTTTTCCCAAAACCGTTGTTGCTCATTGCAACAATGAAACCCTGTCTTGACAACAACAAAGGTTCTCATAATTAGTCTTTACAAGGTAGGTTTTCCTGAAACCATTTTTGCTCTTTGTACGGGTGGAACGAAGCATATCACAGTAGGTGCCTGCCTCAACAACTACACACTGGAAAGCTGGGTATTGTTCCTCCTTAAAAAAAAATAAATAATAATAATAATAAAAATTTATCTTATTTTATTTGTAAACTGAGTTTTGATTTTCAGTTGTTTCTTTTGACCCACCCACCCACAATTTCAAAAGTTGTTTTTATTACTCAACATACATATTTTGTATTTATCCTGGGGAAACCTTGCATGTAGATACCAAGCAAGGACAAAACATTAATTATTCTGAAAATAGAATTGACATGATAAGTAAATAAGAAAAATGAAAGTAAATGGAAACTTGAAAGGGGCGAAATGGGAGAAATGTAAAACTGGATGTTCAAGATAAAAACAGAAAACTCTTGGCTGCCAGTAACCAGATAAAAAGGAACTCCGAATAAAATATATATAAAAGTTGAACCTAGATGAAATTAATTGCATTATATGTTTACTGATGATGGTCTTTTTAAATAATTTGTCTTTGTTTTGTTCTAGTTTTTTGCCTTTGGTTGTTAAGCGCATTAAGACTTCTCTCAGTTGTGTGATGTGCTACATAATATTCTTTATATTATTATTATTTACTAAGTAGGTAACAAAATTGAAAAGTAGGAATTAAAATAAAACTTTCTTTCTTTCTCCCATATTGTGTCGGAGAAAAGCCTTAAATCTAAAATCATGGAATTTATTTCTTTCTTTAACAGCCTCAACAAGTAATATTTCCTCTATGCACATGTAGATTTTCAAAAGAAAACACTGGAGAGGGAAAAAACACACAACTGACTTAAAAACAGAAAAAATAAAGATGAGATGGGAAATGAAAAAATAAAAATAAAAAAATCAATTTTTAGAGCGACTGTTAAAATGCAGATTGTTGGTCTAGCTGTGATTGATTTTCTTAGAGCTCTCAATAGAATTCAAAGCCACTGTATAAATAAGATATTCAGGTTGAAAATAATGATCGCCAGACCATAATTGTGATGGGAGATAGAATGCGGTCCAAAAAAAATAACTCTGCTTCAGAAATTGGAAAAAGTGCTCAAATAAATATTAAGGTAGGCAGGTAGGCATTGAGATGATTTTTATCCCTGCATTGATTCCATTGAACGGTCAAACTTTGCCACTCCGCAACGGCCCCTGTAGCACTAGAGCCACATGGAGGTAGACCAGTGTTTGCCCTGCCTGTTCAAACTTGAGGGGGCCCACCTCCCCACTTTCAGTGACCCCCTCGCTCATTTTGTTGTTGTTGTCATTATCAACTTCTTGCGGTGAAAATTTGCCTTAAAAGGAAATTACTTAAATTGAAACATGTTCATTTTGTGTCACTTGTGTCGCTCTAAGTTTGAATGTGTATTTATCAGGCGCGTAGCAACGGGGTGGCCAATGATCGGCTGTTACATAAGAGCTTCCCAGCAGTCTGATTGTGCTTTAGAAACACAACCGTAAACATCAACAGCCATTAAAATCTGCAAATATAAATAAGAAAAATAAATTATTAATGGCCAGAAAAAAAGTTGCCGTTTGACTGAAAATAATCTTATACGGGCAACAGGATTTTTGTTTCGTTTAGTCCTGTTGATCCCGTAGCTGTCATCCCTATGGACCTTTCATCATCTAACAGCCCCCCTGCCCCGCCCACACCTCCCACTACCCCACTTGGCATATTTTAAGGGACCAGGGTATAATTTAAAAAAGCTGTTAAGCACAATAATTGCTTAGTACAGAAAAATCGGAAACAGCCAACAAAAATACAATTTAATGCATATTTTTTGTGACTGGTTCCCTGTGAGCTTTCGCTCAGCAGAGCAAAACTGTCTGCTGATCAGCTTTATTGAGCCCTGGGTTTAAAATTGTTGTTGTCCCTCCCCCACCCCTTACTGTGAAGAATTTTTGATTTGGATAAAGTGCATTGCATTTCCCTGACCACAATTTAATAGACTGTGCAAGTCTCGTACATATTCAAACTTCCGAGACCAAGTTGGTCCCAATGATATTGAGTTTTACGTGTGTGACTCTGTTTCTTCAAATACTTTAGTCTAACGAAGTTTATGGCTATACAAATGTTATCGTATTGTTGGGAAAACAAATCAACAAAGAAAACCTGAGAATAAGACTTGACCTCCATTTCACGTTAATTGTAAAAAAAAAAAATAAATAAATAAATATTTTAAAAAGTCTTCAGAATTTTACCCAACTGACGTTCATGTTGTCATGAAACCTATGTGATGGTCGAAAATCAGCATGCTCGACTCAAGTTTTAATTTAGTTTGAATGTTAATGTTGACAAATTGCTATAGGTATTTTTATTTTCAAGAAATTTGTGTAAATAGAGTTTATGTGTAAATAGGAAGATTTAATTTCATAGAAAAAAGTAGTCTTCAATCGAGTTCTTTTTCTCGTTTTCAAGACCATGTTCAAAGACTGTCTGTTGACGGATCTCTAATTAATGATGAAATATTCAGTCTAGTTCTAGTCTGAATATGCATTTACCACATTGATTGAAAATTGTGCATCTCCAATCCTCTCAGGTTGTTTGTATTGTCTTTGGTTGGATAGACCTAGGATTTTGAGTGAAAAACCGGAAATATTTAAAGCTTGGTGCAGCTATACATGAATGGTCTAAATTGTTTGAACACTTCAGTACCTCAAGGTTTCCGAATCAGTTTTGAGAGCATGTGCCTGTTCTTTTGCAAAATAATGTTTCATGAATACCAAAAGATTTAGTCTTTGAAAAAGACTCAATGATTAAAGTGAGATTGTAGAAGCTAGGACATCGCTAGTGGCTACTGACGAAGCTCTTATTGTGTAGATTTTGCAAATGTAGACAAGTTATCCATGAAGGGTCTACATGTAGATGTAATTCTGAAGCCCCTGGTAGGCGAGATGAATAACAATGTTAAAAACTTACCCTTTGAGAAATACTCTGCTCGGGTTGAACTGTGAGGCCATGCGGATCCTTAAAAAGTATTAAAAAGTCTTCAATTGAGCTGTCCAAATTTAAGGCCTTAAAAAGCATTACAAAGCATTATTAAATTCAGTTATTTGAGGTCTTAAATAATTGGACGAAGCGTGTAATGAATTTCCTATCAGCTCAAAGAGAACCAAATAACGCCGCGTGTAAAAAAGTAACATAATATATGAGCAGCTGTAGCTGGTTCTCCCCTGTTTTATTCACTTATACTTGGTCTCAATTTTTGTTAAGTGTAGCATTAAAAGGGTCTTGAAAAGCCTTTAATTTGACTTTTTAAAGTGTGCAGATACCATACCAGATAACACAGTTTATTTTAATAATAATAATAATAATAACTAGTTCTTATATAGCGCATTTCACAATAACGTCTCCATGCGCTTTACATTAGTGCCCTGGACATTGGGCCAATAACATTCCTGTAATCTTTCTCAGCTCCCTGGGGAGTATACAGCCCCGGGCTGCCGTGGCGCTCCGAAGGCTTTTTCAAACATAATATCAACCTCTACCCTCGCAGGTACCCATTTATACCCCTGGGTGAAGAGAAGCAATTATAGTAAAGTATCTTGCTCAAGGACACAAGTGTCATGACCGGGATTCGAACCCATACCCCGATGACTTAACCATCGAAACTTGAATTCGATGCTCTAAATCACTCGGGCACATGACACCCCATTTTTGATTAGTAAGCAGTTTGCAAAAGCTAATTTTGTTTTCCCATGAATTCAAAGTAATTCACTATTAAGCAGGGTGATGCGAGCGTTACATAGGCCTGGAGTTTCATCTTGGAGAGGGCAAGGCCTTTTTTCATTTTGCAAAAGGGCGCTTCCATTGGAAAATCTTAAAGTCTATGAGAAACGTTTGAAGGGGCACCGAGGCCAAGACCAGGGGCAACAGAGGCCACGGCCTCCGTGGCCTCTGTGTAACTCCAGGCCTGATTTCAGATAAATTTCACCAACAGTCTAGGTACTATTGACTGAAACATCCAACAGTCTTTCCCAACCCAAGGCTCCCATTGTCAATACCACTTTTATTGAACCCTTCAACAAACCCCAAACACTGCTCGACGTTTGCTTGCCAGCAGCGTGTCGTGCAAAGCGTACCCGTGAAGCAATACTTAAGGAGTGAATCCCCTAGATTACGCCACGTCTCGGTTTTATTTATCAAGGCGGTAATTGCCTTTTGAGGTGAGGGGTTAGCGTTGCGTCTGCGTTTGCGGAGAGGGGAATCGCTGTGCTGGATGAAATCCTGCCTGGATGATAGCAAATAAAACTGGTTTCAGTCCTTTTGTGGTTGTAGACAAGAGATGTAGGCCCTACATGTACACAGTAGATACAGTCAGACAGTTGCTTGTTTACTTGGAGGACAGTGAGTTAATTAAAACGAGGATGGGACAAAAATAATGATCTTCTGATAAATTTTTACATGTACTTTTGGGTGGGGGTGTGTGTATCAACTACAAAGGTTTCCGAAGAAGGAAACCACTAAACACTTTTAGAATGCTCCCCAAGAGATAAATCAAACATTCCATGTTTCTACAGGGGGTGGGGGCTGGGCTTCAAGTCCCATTACTAAGACTTCCCTGCATCCCTCCACCGTTGAATTGCTCTCGCTTCCTTGTGGCTGAGATATTTTTGGAGTTCTGTCCTTCTGTTGTGCCATGTCTGTGAAAATGTTCATCAAAACCTGTAGTTATTGTTGTGATAAAGCTAAATAAAAGTACATTTAATAATAATAATAATAATAATAATAATAATAATAACAACAACAATAATATTTAAGAAAAAATGCAGTTTTAATAGAGCGCTTTATCTACATGATCTATGCTTTTTTTAAAGACAGATTTTTTGAGGTCTTTTTTATTATTATGAGACCAATTTATGTAGCACCTGTTATAAGGTTTTACAAAGTGCTGGGGCTTATTCAGCACCCTCTGTCAGAAACACATGGGCATCTCCCTTCTCTCGAGCCTGTGGTCTATAAATGTAGGTGGAGATTTTCCAAGAATTTGAAACGCAGAAATTAAACTTAAAATTAAATTTTGACTGCCAATCATGTGTGATACAAAGGCCAACAGTTTCACCAATCTCTCAAAAAAATGCTATAAAAGTTGTTTTTTATCAGAATTAAAATGACTTTAGTGTAGAATTAACCAAGTGTCGTGACAAAATGTCATCAAATGTCTTCTTGTGAAACTCTAAATTAGAAAATCGTTTTTGGTTTCCAAAAGGCCACCAATGACGTCAATGAAAAGAGAACTGTTAAATAAGTTTGTCATCAACATAATATTTTGTTTATAGGTTGTAACTTGATGTGTTTAAAGGTGAAATTCACAATTATTTATCTCAAAATGGTTACAGTTGGATTAAATCTGAATCTCTGATATGTCAAAATTTGCTTAATAGATGTTAAATTTGCATCAGGTTTAAAGATTAACCAGCCTGGGGATAAACCAAAAATCATTCTAACATTATTATAAAAAGAAAAGACAAAAAAGAAGAGTAAAACATAACTGAATTGCCCAAAACATTTGGTGAAATTGAGAGTGACGGACGATTTGTTTTTTTGCCTTCTCTGTCAGATTCCATTGATGAGAAACCCCACAAGAGGAACTCGGTCAATCTGGCCATCCGCAAGGTCACCTACGCCAATCCTGAAATGCCCATCGCTCAACCCAGCGAGGAATGCTCCAAGACGTTCCTCATGAACACCAACTCACCCCTGCATCTTGAGGCATCACTGGACAAAGGGGTACGTTGACCTCTCACCCTGTCCCTTTACCGCTTCTCCCGCCACCTCAAACTGTTCGGCTCTGACTTTCTTTTATATTTAATCTCAGGTGTTTTTTCCCCCATCTCAATTGGATTTCCTTGTCGTCATTCTTATCTTTGCTGTTTTGGGCAAGGTTACATGTAAAAAATAAACCCAAATCACAAGGGGAAAAAAAACAAACAAACATTGCAGTGTCATTTTTGAAATGAAAGTTATCATTAGAAAGTGGTTGAACAAACCTCAGAGACTTTTTTTATTATATATATATATAAAAAAATTGTATTAATCATTTGATCTGCTGAAATCCCTGTCCAGTGGGAAGAAATGAGCTCCATGTTGTTAGTACAGTACCAGGGCCAATTTAATAAAGCCTGTTAGCACAAAAACTTGCTAAGCTCAGACAAATCTTGCTTAGCTAAAACAGGTTACCAGCCAAAATTGCATAGAGTTTACACTGATGCAACTGGTTCCCACTCATTTGTTTGCTTTAATTTGCCAGGCAGTGTTGCCTGCTCAGCAGCTTTATGAAATTGGGCCCTGAGATAAATCTCACAAAGAGCTAAGGCCGTGTCCGAAACAGCGACTTCGGCTACAGCTACGGCTAGATCAGCGCGTCTGCCAGTGTTGAAGAATAGGCAGACGCGCGCGATCTAGCCGTAGCTGTAGCCAAAGTCGCCGTTTCGGACACGGCCTTAGATTGATCTTAACTGTGTCTCAATCTTAACTGCGAAGCAAAGTGTGATGTCACAGCACAAACCACTGTGGCAGTATCAACAGCTCATCTCAAGATGAATCTTAGAGCTTTGTGAAATTGAACCCTAGACCTCTCCTGGATAAACCCTGTTTTTTTCCTGTTGGCTTTTCCCTGCCGACGTTAAGCCAAGTGTCAAGTCCCTGGTGAAACAAACCTCAGAAGAAAATCTCTCTTTCAACCATAAAAGATCAAAATATTCAAACTCGGAGTCACCTTTCAAAAAGCACCCCAGATTTACACGATTTACAACCTCCATCCCACAGATGTACTACCACGGTGAGAGCATAGCGGTCAATATTCAAATCACAAACAACTCAAAGAAGGAGGTTAAAAAGATCAAGATAATCGTCAAGCAGTACGCCGACATCTGTCTCTTCAATAAAGCCAATTATAAATGTAATGTGGTCGAGTTCGAAACAGAAAAGTAAGTTAGGATTCTTGCATTTGTTCTTAAAATTTGTATTTTCTCACACGTAAACTAAACAATTAAAAACCTAAGATGAAAAATGAGGAGTTGGGTCAGGGGGCGGTGTGTTTTTTTTTAATTAGTGGCTTGGTTGTGGCTAAAGTTATCTGGCCATAGCTGAAGCCAAGTATACCAAATTCTGACAAGGACATACATGTCGGTGAAGTTGTTACTTGGGCCTGATGTCATAGAGCTGCTTAAGCACAAAAATAATGAGCTAAGCACAAAAAGATTTGCTTACCACTAACTGACTGATTTCCTGCTAATATTTGCTTAGTTGAAACTCTTTCCGGCCCATTTTTCACAGGTGAAGTTGTTTCCTGGGCAGTGAGTATTACAAAACAATTTTGGTTACCACTACAAGGTTACCAGCCAAAACACCAATGTCATGTGCACCAGTTTTGACTGGTTTCCTGCTAATTTATGCTAAGCTGAAAGTTTGTAAGCAACATTTCCCACTGAAGCAGCTCTATGAAATTTGACTGTGGACCCAATGTCATACATCTTACATCTGCTAAATGTGCTGGGAATCAACCACAAATATCAATTTGAGGTTTTGATAGCAATTGTTTGAGAATAGAAAACAAGATCGTTAGGTATGATAAAAGAAAAGATCGTTAGGTATGATAAAGTTCTTAACTGTTTACCGCTGTAACAAAACTGTAGATTATATTTTTGCAGGTGGTATTATGAGTAAATTGAAAAGACAAAAACACACGCGTTTGACATTTATGTTAAACGAAATTCATCCAGCTGATATCGTTAAATGTTTTACATATTAAATTATTGGTAGTGTTTGTGGCCACCTGCCTGGTGATACCTGAGATGACCTTTGCATAGTGTTCCCCTTGATAACACGGCACTCAACAGCTGGATGCATTACTTAGTAATAATTACGCCAAACAGCCCGCAAGGGAAAACGGCGCTGTCGGGGGAGACGCAGAATACAGAAATGAACAAATTGTTCTGATGACGATGCATTGAATTTTCATGGATATGGCGTTATGAGAACTGATTATTTTATGTTTACTGCAAGTGAACAGTTACTTTTAAAATTTCAGTGCAAGAGAAAAAAAAAAAAAAAAAAAAAAAAGAAAGAAAAAGTATTGTGTGGAAAATGCTTTCGTGATGATGTCTTGAATTTTGAAAGATTTGAAGTTAAAAGGTTGAATTAATGCATCAGGAAAAGTCGGTACCTGTACTGGAAGTCACGAGTTAAAGGTGTTATACAGGGTTGGTAGAGCGGAAAAAAATATGTGTGATCAACCAAATACATGAAATAACAATCCAGTGAAAATGTGGGCTTAATCCATTGTGTGAGTAGGGAGAAAATAAGAATACTACTTCCAGCGCAGTAGGTGTACATACACTCAGTAGTTTTGAAATGTACTACAACAGTACAAGGTTGAATTTCTTTGACAAGATGTTTGACTTATGAACAAGTCAAACAACAAGCACATAGCACACCATTTTCACCTGTGTGCGTGCATTGTACTTACTACAAAGGATTTCTGCAAATGTGTCAATGCTACTCAGACGGTGAATTTTTAGTGACGGTAGAAGCTGTTGATCCCATGCACCGATTTCTTTATTATATTGCACCATGATATTGGATTAAGTAATATGAAACGCAGACAGAAGCAGTTTGTTTTTGATAATAGTAGCTAGTTGTCATATAGCACTTCATCTACAGGCGCTGCAAAGCGCTTATCATTATTTATTTCCAGACAGGTTTTTGAAGATTTTGAATTACAGTATGAGACCCATTTATGTAACACCTTGTGAGGGTTTACAAGGTGCTGTGGCGCATTCAGCAGCCACTGCCAGAAATACTGGGGCAAACCCCTTCTCTTTGTGATAAATGTAACTGGGTTCTTTTACGTGCATATCACAAAGTTAAGTGTCTTGCTGAAGCACACAAGTGTCAAGACTGGGTGGTTCTAGAGCTAATATTTTTAGGGGGCTAGACCCTTCGCACGCACCATCACCCTCTGACTTTTGCTACTGCTACTTCATTTTGGGAGTTGAAAAGCAACCTATTCATAATGTATAGGACATTTTTCATGTATTTGGCGGAAAATAGGGAGAAAATTACAATACATGATGCAGTTGCATGCAAATTTTTACTCCAAAATGGTGGGCAGAACAAAAGCTTGCAATGGTGTAAGTATTAGTGACTTTATATCCAAATATTATGGAAAAGCTCATGTCTACTTTATTAATCTAATGAGGTGTCCTTTTGGGGAAAATTCATCAACAACTTTGTCAGGATGTCAGAGTAGTCTGGTAGTTCCTGTGTCATGTTGCGTTCAGCATGTATCTTCATTTTCTTTTCTTTTTTCCCTTGCGTTTTTTTGGGGGGACTAAAGCAAATTAACAGTACAATATGAATCCCACTTAATATAAAAATATGCTGTAAAACACAACCGAAACAAAGAGAAGTTTTTGTATTGCCAGAAACCTTTATTATTTGAAGGCCATGACAGGCAACCAATTCCAGGCAACCAAGTAGAGTTATCTTTTTTTCACTTTTCATGTAATTTTCTTGGTGGTAGCGTAACACTATTAGAGAAATATTCTCTAGTGCTACTTTAAGTGTGTGTGTGTATTTTTTTCTTGCAGTGCAAATGGTTGTCTCAAAGTTGTCTGTAAAAATTCAAAATGTGATGCGGCCCTAACAGGCATCCATTTTGTTTCTCTCCCCTCAGAGATTACAGTTTTGCACATTTGTATTATTTTCCGCTTGTCAATTCGTTTGAACTCTTCGCCTCTTCCTTCCAGAGCGTCAGATGGCTTGCCGGTCTTGCCCAGTCACACTTTGTCCAAAGTTTTTAATGTCACCCCTCTGCTCAGCAACAACAAACATAAACGAGGACTGGCACTTGATGGTAAACTCAAACATGAGGACACAAATCTGGCCACATCAACGATGTAAGTATAATTAATCACTATAAAAAAAGAATAACAAAAATTTGCATCCCCTTAAATTGGCTGTGTCATCATGATCAAAGCAGGCCTGTGGCTCAACCTCGTCCCCATGGTTTACTTTATTTCCAACCATGTTTGTAAACAGTAAACCCTGGGATGGAAACTCCTCACTTGGACCCTGATTGGACAACAACATTACATTGGCACATGTACATGTTTCCAATACATACAAGCTACTAAATCTGGTACCGGACCACGAGACTATGGCGAAGATGTGAATTTCGATATGCAGCCAGACTATTCTAATTTGCATACGTATCCACAATTTTTGGATATGCAAATGTTCCAATACCAGGGTGAGAGAGCAGTCAACCTCGTACTGCTCGACACACCCTGGGGAAGAGGTTGGCCTGTGGCTGTACAAGGAATTAAGAACCCAGTTCCTGCATGCGCACGCCCTTTCCCTGTATCATATCTATGGAGAGTACATGCGAGTGGATGCTGTAACTGGGTGAGAGTTCATAAGTCCATGTACAGCGACAGTCCTGCTTTGATAATGATGACAGCCAATTTAAGGTCATCCCTGTACTGCCATTTCCCAGTTGCGTCATATACTTGGGTGTGCTCCACCAACATTAGGGCTAGATAGCTCAGTTGGTAGAACTTGGCATGTTTCCGGGAGTTGCAGGTGCAAAATCCTGTTCTAGTCAATGTGTCTTTGCCCACCCCAGAATTTAATTACAATTTACCCAGTCAGTTTTCCTTGTGGTTAATACTATAATTACTAATAATCAAACTAGTAATGGGTAGAAGGGCTTGTTCTTGGGAACAGCAAGGATCCTGCAAAAGATCCTGCAAAGGATCCGCAAGATTTGAGGCTATGGGAGGCTGAGGTTATTGCACAAAGGGAAATCAAATCTTGCTTTTACATGCTGTGATAACATAAATACAAATATTGTATGGATAAAGTGTATTGTCTGAGAATATAATCACAAGGTGAAATCTGGACACGAGGCCAAGCCGAGTGAAATGGAAAAGCCAGATTTCACTGAGCCACTATATTCTGAGACAATGCATGAACGAAATGTGTTCAATATTTGTTTTTATAGAACTCACACAAAGATCCTTTTCATTTGAAATTTGTTTTCACAATTAACACAAAATAGACCTGGAAACTTGTCCAACCCACACTCTGAAAATTCTAAAACCCCTTCTACAACATGGATGACTCCATGTAGACACCGGCCTTGTCCATTGTGAAATCACCTTGCCCCGTTTGGCCAAACAGGAAGGGAAGGATTATTTTGTGAACACCGCTGTGAAGCGTCCAATAGTTATTGATATTAGATGGGCGCCTGCCCAATATCAAAGTTTTGGAGCGCCTTGGCAGTACATTCATGGCAAAGTAAAGGATAACGTGTGACATGTGTCTTACTCAAGGGCACAAATGTCATTACCAGGATTTGAACCCGCATTTAAGTCACCAGAATTTGAGTCTGGTGTGCTAAACCAATCAGCCACGACACACTATGCTACATGTAACACCCAAATTATTGATGTGACTGTGCAGCACTGAATCCATCAAACTCGGACAAAAGCAGGAGATGAGTTTTGGATGATTTGTTGACAGATTTTGTATCCTTTCCACTTTTCTCCTCTCACCAGGTTCAAACCCAGCGAGAAAAGCGGGGAAGAGGCTGAAAACATCCACGGCATAGTGGTGCAGTACAAGGTCAAATGTGTTCTGGAGGTTCCCTTCGCAAGGTACTTTCCCGGAATTCATTCTTTCATTCTGTTAAAAAAATATATATATAAACCAAGGAATCTTCGCATTAACCGGGGCCCAATTTACTAGAGCTGCTTAAGCATAGAATATTGCTGAACAATTTAACAATTTTGTTGAGCAAAAATGAGCAGGATACCAGTCACAGATGGTACACGGGACAAAGTATTTTGGCTGGTAACCTTATTCTGCTAAGCATAATTTTGTTGTGCTTAGCTACTTAAGCACTTGAGCAGCTGAATGAAATTGGGCCAGGAAGGATGATGCTGCTTACGGCACAATGCTGTGCTTCTGCGCCCAAGCAGAGTCTGTGGGGTGGAACTGCAGTGATTGGTAGTGAGCAGTGACGTGAATTTTTACATGAACATTTTACCTGCGAAGAGAAGATGAGGAAGCACAGCTAGGATTTCATCTTTGAGAGGGCAACGCAATTTTTATTTTGCCAGAAGCAGTTCCATTAGAAAATCAGACGTCAGCCCACAGAGGACCATTTTATCTGAGGACATCAGTTCAGTTCAAGTCACTTTACATGTACTGCCACATCAAATCACAGATGTAAATATTCCTGTTGAAGCAGTTAGAGACAGTGCAATAAAAGGAAATAATGGTTAATTCTGAAGTAAGGAAATATGATGTTTAGAGAGAAAATGACAAAAAGATGTGGAGTAAAGATGTGGAGGGGGTTCAGTGAAATCTGCCTGCAGACCTCAACCGCCCTCAGCTCTATAAGATGAAGAGAGATCTTGTAGCAGAAGACCTTTTAACAGAGTTGCCAACATTCCATGATTCTGCAGAAAGTTCCCTGAAAATTAACCAATCTTTCCAACGTTCTGATGACCAAAATTGAATACTTGTGGAAACTTTTTCTCTCTTACGTTGAATGTAATTCAAAATATGTCCCTGATTGTTGGAGAAAATCTCCTTGATCGCAAGATGCAAATGTTGGCAGCTCTGTCCAAGAAATAAAACCATTGTCATTGTCCCCATTGTTAAACACATAAGTGAGACTGTTTATTTCCTTGATCATTCTGGGGGTTCTCTGTAGGCCTCTGTCAGTCCTTCTGCCGTTTGTCCTCACACATCCCAAGCCAGAGCAACCTGCCGACCCGTACCCTCCTACACCAGTGCCAGAGCAGAAACAACAGAAGCAAGAACCAAGTAAGAAATTATCTTGTTACCCTCTCGGAAACTTTTTGGAGCCTTTTGAGTAATCGTTTTCCTTTTAAAGATATCATTGCCACAATGAAACTCTGACTTGACAAAGGAAAGACATCAAAGATGCTCATAATTAGTCCCGTTGTTGCTGTGTGAGAAAATTGAGTGAGCTCTCACCGTGATTCGCAGTCCCTCGGCTGTGAGCCACGGCTGAAAATCTGCAACTGTATGATGGAATCTCAGAAAGCTTCAGCTGATTATAATGACGAACAATGGTGGCAGCCTGTCCATTCTTGTATGTCACATTTATATACCAACAGGACAAATGACAATGGGTTACATAATAACCCCCCCGGAAATGGATTTTACAAGGCAAATTTTCCAGAGCCTGGTGTCACTCTTGGGGTGAAACATAGTGCATCATGATAGGTGCCAGCATGAAAACTCAAAAAGTCCAGGTAGATAAAAGCGTCAGCCATCCGCAGGTCAGCAAAAAAATGGAGGAAAATTCAAAGTTGTTCCTGGCGTTAAAAAAGGCCTGTCACAAGTCTGTCCCAAAAAGATTTTGCGTGTACAGATGTCGTCCGACTTGAAGTGGGTAATAAAAAGGAAATTCTCCCTTGGAAGAACCTTTTAGAATCACACATAACAAGTTTTATTTTGTCTTTTGTTTTCAGTCCTAAATGTACATGTCTGTAGGGAAGACAATTGACTTGCTTGACCATAATTGCTTCCCTCCATCCAGGAATAAAAATGAGTACCAGTGAGAGGTTAGGCACATGTACAGTGTACATCCATCAGCTTATTGGTATCAATGTGAGGACTTTCCTTTGTCCCTCTAACTTAACACTCTTTGTAGACTAGACACACAAAACAAATTTGTGAGGACACAAAAATAAAAAGGATTCCAATGTGAGAACAACTTTGTTTTCCTTTGTTCTTCTGTCCCATTTCTTCTGATAATACAATGACATGTATATATGTAATGTTCATGTTTACATGTAATGCACATATGTTTTTCACATTTATGTATATAACATGTGGAAAAATAAGCTTACAACAGGTACTAATTATGATAATGTTTAAACTGCATTTAAATGGGTTCTAATGAAGTGTCGGATGATAAACAGATAGAATGGGTACCAGGGAGATGATTAAGGTTGGCATGGTTGGATACATCCAAAGCTCCTTGGGAACCAGGGAAAATATTGAGAAACTCTGAAAAACACTTTTGATTGAATAACCAGTGTTTCTTTGAAACACATTCATGAAAACGTTGATCTACAGGATCATTAAGTGGATTTAATAACCAAGCTTTTTTTGTTATTTATATTTGGATTATTTTTGATACAAATTATTTATGAATGTAAAGTCGACAGTTACTTAAGTGGCTGATTGGCTGGATGAATTATTTATATAAAACCACTTCCCATTTAAAAACAAAAACCTTCCAGATTTTCCATCCCATTTAAAGTCATTAATTTTTTTTCTCAAGCAATTAACTTGTCATCCAATGCTTGGTTGTTGAGGAAAATTAAAGCTAGTTTCTTAGCTCTTATCTTTTAAAAAGTCGGGGGCTGGCTTCACAAACAGTGGTAGACTTTGACATTCTTGAGAAAGATTAATTATTGTTTTTTTGTTGAGCCTTCGGACCGGAGACCTGAAGTACCTTTGACAAAAAGTAGCTGAGCACAACACAGTTATGCTCACTAGATTAAGGTTACCAGCCAAAATACCATATTGCATGTACGATGTTTGACTGGTATCCTGCACATTTTTGCTTAGCATAAAACTGTTGAGAAACATGTTGTGCATAAGCAGCTTTATGAAAGTTGGCCCAGGTCCCAATCGCATAGAGCTGCTGAAGCACACAAAAAGTACCTTGGCACAACAAAGTTGCTTACCAGAATGAAGTTACCAGCCAAAATACTGTGTCACATGTATGTGACTGGTATTCTGCTTATTTTAAGTGGAAAATGTTAAAGCAATATTTTCTGCTTGAGCTGACTTCAGCAGATAATTTTATTACATTTTACTCTAAAACATCTTTCCAACAACATTCATTTCAGAACAAATGCTTTTTCTAGCCCAAGGTGCCAATCCAAATGCAATGTGCCTCTTTAAAATTGTAGACAGAAAATATATTTACCTGTACGTGTATGTTTGTCTGTAAACTAAGTTATCGATGAATTTGCTGATTTCTGTTAAAAAAAAAAATAGTGCTTGTTATTTGCTAACTGTGTTTACAGAAAATAAAGCATTTCAGTTTTTTATATTGATTTAATGTCCTTTGGATGCACTGCTGTGGCAGGTTGCTAAGGCAACACTGTCGAGGCACTTAGTCAGTGTACACAAAACCAGACCATTGTAAGCCAACATCCACCGTGGAGAAATTGTGATTATGCCAGAATTTAAGGGAGTGTATACCTTTGGTAATTACTCAAAAAAATTAACGACCATGAAAACATACTTGGTTAAGGGCACTGGAGAGCTGTTGGTATTTTAGAACATCGTGAGAAAACACCCCCTTTGAAGTAATTTAGTTTTTGAGAAAGAGATAATTTTTCACATACAAAATTAGAATCAAAGAAAGGCTTCAGGTTCTCAGGCATCTGAATCCACACAATTCTGTGCAACAAGGGTGTTTTTTTCTTCCTTTCATTTATTTCTTGAAACTTTGATGACCAATTGAGCCCAAATTTTCACAGGTTTGTAATTTTATGCATATGTTGGGATATACCAAGTAAGCATATTGGTCAATGACAATTACTAAAAAAGCATACCTTGCCTTTTAATCTGGTGTTGGGAAAGGTAGTAAGACTGGGCTGTTAATTATTTAGGAAAAGATGTCATACTAAAATTTATTGGGGGGGGGAAGGGAGGAATGTGTCTGCGCTAGTATCAAAACATTTTTGTCGAAAGTCATTCTGTGTGTGTTCAGATCAATTAGCGGTTAGCAGGTGTACAAAATCAAAGGTCAGACTACACCCTTGTTGGAACGCAGGTGCTGGCGGCTCCCTCAATCATGATAAATAGCCACTTTAAGAGATGGATCACGGGGATAGCGTCTGCGTATTCCCCGGTGAGCAAAGCTTTCCAGCACCCACATTGTGTATAAATGGGTACCGGTGAATTCGCTGATGTGATAAGACATCCTGGATTGCGAATGCACTGCTTGTTGATAACGGAATACCTTCCAGGGCTTCATTATTATTGATAGAGAAACAACATTTAAAAAAAAAGATACACTTAAAAAAGAGAAGGAACAAAACCCAACTTAGTTTTGTTGTACTGACCTGTGCTCTTTGGAGTGGAAATACGCATGATTAATTAACCCTTATGCGTTGTACGATGCGTGACAATTTAAGTACACGCCAAACAACGCACATAATTCCATGTATCCGTATTGCATACTTCATTGTCCGTAAAAATGATGTGCATTGCTTGGTGGGAATTTTCATTTTAAAGGGTTGTGCACTTTGTATCGTTACGAACACATGGAATACCGGCCTCAGTAAATTGGACTCTCCTGAATCCTGAGAAATCTCACTGTATGGTAACTCAAAACCAGAATGTTTGGACTTGGTTAATATTGGAACATGTATTCCTTGCCCCAGTGATAAGTAGGGTTGTGCATCTACGTTTAATTTCCTAAACTGTTAAACGGAACTTGTGACTTCCGTTTAACCGTTTCTACCGATTCCACTCCAAATTAAGAATCGAAAACTATGGTGCAGGGTAGCTACGTTGCCGACCTGTAAAGGAGGAGCATTTGTCAACACACTTTCCAGGGTTTAAAGTAGATGTTCAAAAAAACATAGGGTGGGGACACATCCCTTGTGTGCTGATGTAGTGTTTTTTTGGTGTACAAATTGTAGGGGATTGAAAATAATGTATTACAAATTGTAGGGGATTAAGATTATACAAATTTCCAACAACAAAAGGGATGTCAATCACTCTCCCTGGATAGTGTCTGTGGCTAACATTTTAAAGAAAAAGGAAGGCCTCGTTTTTCTTTCTGTAGGCTTCGGATAAATGTTAAGGAAATTTGGAACCAGATTTCAACAGGTTTTTTTTAATGGTTAAATGGTTAAATGTCCCAACCCTAGTGATAAGCAATTTTTATTTTGAGCCCACAGTCCAAATTCCTCTAAATTCAGACAACTTTGATTAGGCATACTGTGATACATAAACGCATGATTACCAAAGGAAAAGCACCCATTTATAACATCCTATTCATTTCTGTTATTTAACCAATTAATTTGAAACTAGATCTTTAATTCTTGTTGTTGTTTTCTCGTTTCTTTTTTTCCCTGTAGCAGAAGAAATCCCAGATGCGCTTGACACAAACTTGATTAACTTTGATACCAAGTAAGTGACTTTTGATTGATATATATTTTTTTCATTTGAGGGGGAAAATGCATCAAATGCTTTTGAACAAAAACACACCATTCTCGCGTACATGTTTGTCATTCAAAGTTGTTTTTGCATCTGTGAACACTTCTTGTAGAAATCTCAAATTAGCGGTGTGAGTGATACTTTCAGAATCTCCCTTTTTGTTTTAGACATTTTAAATTTTGTTTAAGTTCGAATGACATTGGTTAATTTGAAACCTGATTTGGATGATCTCAGATCTCAATTTTTGAAAGGGTTGGGTTTGCTGCTTAATCCTTCCACATAACTGGATTCTGCGTGAAATCATCCAAATCAATCCCTGTTCAAAATCCCAAATCAAAATCAAATATAATACAGACTAAATCTATTATCTCCAACCACATCAAATATTCGACTAAACATCACTTCTAAATCTGAGTCTTAATGCTGTGTAATTCAAGGCCAAATAATCAGTGATATCCAGTTCATCTGGACCGTTTTTTTTTTCACCCACTGCATGTAAACTGTTGCGCCTCCATTACTAAAAAAAAGAAAAAAGAAAGAAGTTCATCAGCCATCATTCAGTGATCAAGCCTAATTTATTTTTTGCAAAGATTGAGTGTGTTTTATTGTGCATCTTTTCATCTTTTGCATGGTTCTGGTAAAAATACATGAAATAACAACCAACCATTTGAATCATTGCTGCTAAAAACAAATTTCAATAACAAAAATAAAATGCTGCAATTCTTTTATTTTGTTGTTGTGAAATCATTATTGGATTTTTAAATCATAATAGTAGTACAACATAAACTCAGCTAATAGAGACCACAACTGCCACAAACGGCTTGTACTAAAAGGCTCATAGGTTTGACAGATTTGACCCACTTCTGTTCAACCTAGTAAAAGGCCATAGAGCATGTAGAAAGGGTAATGTCTTGATTTGGCTGCAGATTGCGCCACAGCACCTTGTATTTGTAAACTGTGACATGGTGCTATGTAAATAAATGCGTCTTATATTTCAAACATAGCACCGCAAACCTTGGAGAAAAAATAACGACCACTTTGAGACACCCTAGGGTGTGATATACCGCTATATAAGAACTGCGTATTATTATTGTTTTTATTTGAGATTTCCCATGTTTACATATGTTTAATAGCAAATTAATAAAATGGTGCAAAATTTCCAGCTCATTACACTAGATTGTTATATTTGTTTATATATATATTTTTTCCTGTGGAAAAGGCAATAATGGGTTCTAGTGAAGTTTACTTGTTCTAATGTTACAATGCATCAATTTTTTGTGAAGGTGATGTGCCATTTTCTTACACTCAAGTCATCTTTATGATAGAATATGAAATTTTTTGGGTTTGCACCATAAAACTGTTGATCCCTTTAATATTTCTGTTTGGCACAACTTTCTTATTTTGATCCTTACATAATTAGCTCTTTAGATTGGGAAGGGGATTTACCATGTAGAGTAAACTACTAGTCATTGGTTTAACCTGGATCGATACATTAACCCTAGCTGCAACCTGGGTTAGGCAATGCTGGCCCAGTGTATGACTCTTCCAGAGTTTGCTCTTTAGATGTGTTAGTTTGTGAAGGGGATATTAATCTATTAGACTAACTTTGCTAGTTACTGGCTTAACCTGGATTGATAAACTAACACCTTTAACTGGGATTCATGCAAATGCTGGCCTTGTGTATGCAGTTGTTTTGACAAAAAGTTATCTGGAGTTTTCCTTCTCTGCCCTAATACAGCATGCAGTCAAATAAACTAACTTTAAAGCTTAGCCTTACCCCTAACATTTATGTTACTTTTCATAAATCCCGTTTATTTCTCTTTGTTCAACTAACCCGGATTAACGTTTTGGCTTTGCCTGCTCGGGCATGTGATATTTATTTTGCACCAGGAACGATCCCAACCGCCGGGCGGGGAAATATTGTGTGGGCACGACTTATTCGCCCAGCATGTTAAATCCCAGGTACTAATAACTCTCTCTTAATGACACACCAGGGATATCAACAGGTGCCGGGCAAAAGGGCATAAGGTCATGAGCAATAAAAGGCAATGCAAAAACTGTATTTTAAGGAAACGAAATCCATTTGAAAACAATTTAGCATACATGTAGTTCTGGAGTGAGACTAGTTCTTGCAATGTATGATACACCCTTTTTCTTCCCGACAAAACGTTGGCCATTTTTATTGCTCAGGTCTTTCTGCTTGGATAGTTGTTGTAGGCATACCCAACAACGTGCCCAAGCATGCCTTATGCCGTTTTGCCATGCACTTGATGATATGTAGTTCACTGGCACATTAAACTGTATAGACTGACCCTGTCAGCCCACAGTGCACTCACTGCTTGTTAAACCGATATCTCTTTGTAAATCCAACTGCACACAGTGACCTGTAAGCTAGAAAGCAGCAAGATTTCATAGTCTTGTTTGTGCTGCTAACATGCTGCGGCTATGAAGCAAAAGTAGTGCGTATCTTTGCAAAAATGCTCGGGTTAGATTCTGGCGGGTTGAGGGATTGAGTCTGTATCGGACCCACATGAGGGCTTGAATTTCAAGACAATATCACTGACTACAGAGGCCTTTTCTAAACCTTGGCTAAGAATCCTGCTCCGGGCTTCACTTGACTTAAAAATGTACGCTGCTCCAAAACTGGTGATAGAGCCCAACCCGGAGGCTGAGTCCGAGGCGAGATTTGGGACAAGGCCCTGGGGTGGATTTCATAAAGAGTTAAGACTAAGTCTTATCTCGAGTTAGGATGAGTTACTGGCCTAACGTAGGACTAGCCTTAAGTTTTTAATAACTCCTAGGACAAGTCCTAAGTTAGGACTATCTTTGTGAAATCGACCCCTGGTCTTTCATCTCGCAATTTTTATGGCCAAGAAACAGTTTCACAAGGCCAAACAATTTCTCTCGCTTTGAATATTTGCTGAACTTTTAGATGGAGACTTGGATTTTTCAAAAGCTATAGTATGCGATAAGACATTATGCACATGATGTCATTTGAGTAGGGCGCCCTCGTCTAGAGGTCAAAAGGAGGTTGTTCATTGGCTAATCCTTGTGTTCTGCATGCACACATCTGTGAGTTTTCCATTGTTTCGTCATCGGTAAACCTCAAAGATAGGCAATTGATGACATCATTACATAAGGTCTATAGTAAATCTTTGTATGTTTGTAGGAAAATCACTAGACTGTAGAACTTGTTTAAATGTGAGGTTGCGAGCCCATAAATAACTAGACTCTGGCCAGTAGTGAGTAGGACTATGATTTGTCAGGGTTTTTCCCAGATTTCAGGATTTTTCACTGATCTTCCGTCCGTGTATTTTCTTGGAAGAAGTGAAGGTACATGTACCATGAAGGGAAGACACTGCCCTTTTGTGTTCAACCCTTAATATATCCATCAAAGATGGCAGGTCTGTTTGTTGTGCGGATTCGTCCGCAAAGTGTAGCTATTTTTATGGGTTCAAGAAAGTAAAAAGCTATCACTGAAGCTATTGACACAATTCACCAGATGTCATCATCACAATAATCTTGACTGCGCCATTTTTAGGAGTCGATGTCCCTGTGTGTTATGCAGTGTAGTTAGAACTTTTCAGGCAACATGTGACGTTAACACGTTTACCTATTGACTCCCAACATGGCGAGCGTGGCACAGTCACTGGGTGTGAGGCGCATGCAAGGGGTTAATTGCACCAAAAACCTAAAAACGGTTAGTGGTAGTTAATTACAAACTAAAAGTGATTTATCGTCGGGATCCTGAGCCATGAACAAACAATTTTGCATGGTTCGAGTCATACGCAAAAGTTTTTCATTGTGGAACACCATTAGCTGTCAAAATTTGTTCATGGAAAAAAAGTAATGGTGATGTAGAGTATATAAAAATGCATTAAAATTAAACAGTCTTGAAATTCAAGACAAAAATGACACATTTTCAGGATTTTTCATTTTCGGACAGTCACATCCCTGAGTGGATATTATTTGAGCCCTGTCCAACGAGTCAGGAATCTAGGCCAATTTTGACGTTCAACAGGAATGCAAATGCGGCATGAATGTGAGCTGCAGTTGTTAGCTAAGGGGGGAAAACACACTCTTCCCCATTGTCATTGAAATTCACTTGACAGTCGTGCATGCATAATGTATGACTGGCCTCAGACATTCCAAATCAATTGCAGGAAGCTTTTTAAAGACCGGTTCACCTGTTAAATGTTTCACACCTCAGAGGATTCGCGGCAACTGCGGTCGTCTTCCTTGTGCTGTTTTAAGATTCTCTGTCTTTGGAGACATGCATTATGTGGCAGGGAATTGGCAAGGGACTGTAGTCGCCAGTCTTTTTTATATGGAGTCTGTGTCTTGTTTTTGTCAGAAAACATTGTCTCTCTTCAACTGCTCTCAAGTTGTTTAACTGATCTTATTTATCTAGCATTACCAACAATGCTCAAGAAATGAGCCTTATTCATAAAGTCATTGTTTCAACAAGTTTTGATGAGGTCATTTGTTAAAAAGACTTTGACATCGTTTTTTGAAAATGCCTGGATTGCACTCATTTTTTGTTTTATTAGTATTATCATTGTTATTTTGGAGGGGATCAATCTCAGTTGAAAAGCAACAGAAGGTAAAATACTTGAACCGTCCGTTTTCTGTTTTACTTTGGGAGGGTTGGGTGAAAGAGGGGGGCGGGGGAATACAAGATTTCTCCCAAACCCAGGAAATATATTAATACTTGGTTCATATGTAGTGCACATATCCTTGTAGCTAGATCAAGGCACTTTACAATATTATTATCCCTGTTCATCGGACATACTTTTATACCATTCCTCGTACTTTTTCAACTCCCTGGGGAGCATACAACTTCAAGCTGCTTAATCTCAGCCCTCTCAGGTTCCCATTTATACACCTGGGTTAAAAGTATCTTTGGTTACATAACTGCGGAAGTCTTGGGGAAGTGGAAGAGGCTCAGGGGTTTCTCTGTAAGGGCAGCGCCCTCTTCCATCCCTCCTGAAAAAAATAAACCCCAAAACATTGTGAAGGTTTTTCTCTTCCTCCATTATTTGTTACAAAAAAGGAAAACCTGCAACCATACCAAGCCCTTCAAATGTGAATCTCTCTTCACGGCAACAGACTTGAAAAAAGAAACAAGTGCAAAGATCCGAACATAAGAGGATAAACATCTTACAATTATCTGCCTTATTAATGGTAAATACGTTAGTGTAATTCCTTTTGCTTGGCCTATTTCCGGGAGGTGGCTGTTTTTGTTTTAACACAGTACAGTACATGAACCAAGTTTGCACTAATCTTGAACTGTTACATGTACACACTATCTTAGAAGAAGAAAGGAATTTGACGTCCAAAATAATCTGTTAGATTTGTGTTTCTTAACTTTGGCAAAGCTTTTTGGATGCATTTTCTCTCTCTCTCTCTTGATGCTGTGATCATCAAGCATGAACTTTTTGTCTTCACTTAATCCTGGAGTTTAGAGGACTGTGTCTTGTATTAACGGCCAATTCAATGAGCCATTGTCACTTATATTTGAGGCTGTCAAGCATTATCGTCTCGCTTATGAAATGCTCATGATACTATCATCTAGAATCCCGGCCAAAAAGCTTGGGCTACGTGACAACAAACATACCCTCTCCTATTCCCCCGCTCGATGTTGTTAACCCTAGCTGGAGCGCAGACTGCACAGTGAGAGCCAACATTTAATGGGGGGCCGGGGGGGGGGGGGGGGGGCAATGGGATATGGTCGGGATTGTAGAAGCCATGCAGTGATGCTTTACAGCCTGACTTGTAAGACATGGTGGCTAGTCAAATTGGGTACGTTAATTGGGCTGATAGATTATGTGTAGCTGCTTAAGCCAAAATGGCTACCAACCAAAGTGTTCTATGATGTACATTGGTTAAGCTTTGATGCCCCGCTATTTTTTTGCTTCGAATTGCTAAATTTTGCATAGCCTATTTGTTATGTTTTACTTAGCCTAATTTGCTTAGCCTAATTGCTCATTTTTGCTTCATAGCTTAATGAAATATGGCTGTGGTCAGCATTCATTTTCTAATCTGAAGAGCTGTTTTTGTTTTTACTGGCCTCGTTTGATATATGATGGGATAAAAACAGATTGCAAATAGCTTAACTGTCTCCAAAATAACAAGTGTCGATCGGAGGGCCAGAAATTGGATCTGGAAAAAAATGTAGACCCGAGAAAATTTGAGAAAAAAAGAAAGAAGGTGTTTTGGGCTGGGAGATGTGATTGTCTTCATAGTTTTCATGGTTTTGCAGTAGTAAACCTTTGTCATGTGTTGACATCTTGGTTGAGTCTAGCATTCAACCAAATGCAATAGACCTTTAACATTCTGCCACCATCTTGGTCATGTTCCCTGCATCCAATACAGCAATGAATGCTAATGTTCATTACACCAAAAAGGAACCAGAATATTTATTCTTAAGCCTTTATTTGGTTAAAATGGTTCAGAATGGAGAACATCAAGATGGCATCAGCATGATAAGGCCTCTCAAACCGAGTGTGGGAGGAGAACAAATAGTCTGGTTCCTTTATACAATGAAAAATGAGAACAAGCACTGGTAAGTGTGTAAAGGGAACCCTACATTGATGGTCACTCCAAGATATCAGTTGAAAGCGTATTACCCCTAGTTTAAAATAAAACCATAATAATGGTCATTGTGTAGATATGTTGGACATATTTTCCTTTGTTTTGTGGGTTAACTATATTTTTTGGGGAAAACCATGTATATTGACCCAATTATAGCGTTTCCCATGAAATATGCTAATTACATTCACGCAAGTGTACATACACTATTGGTTGACAAACGACATGTAGTTGTTTCATGGTAGGTGCACAAATGCGTCTGCCTTTCGCCATCAGTCCAATTTAAAAAGGCAAGATGTTCCCCTCATTTTGCCTACTAGTACTGTTAGTGCGCATGCGCGATGTGCATTTTACATATTGCATGACAAAGGCTAATTTACCTGACGTTGTCATGACAATAGCCTCGGCTGCGCCATTTTGGAAAACATTTTCCCTTTGTGTTACACAGTGTAATGCAAGTTCTAGGCGACGCAGCGTTTACATGCAATTGTACTTGTGCCTGCAAGGGCCTGGTCAATACTGGCTCAATAGTGGCTCGGCATTGGTCAATAGTGGCTTGACGTTGGTCAATAGTGGCTCAGCGTTGGTCAATAGTGGCTCGGCATTGGTCAATAGCAGCTCACCATTGTGGATACCAGAAGCTGCTCATAGTACAAACCACTTCACCAAAGCACAACAATTTAAATTCTGTTAACCAAATTTTACCAGCACAAGGCACAAAATACACACAACTTACACATGGCACAAGTTGCACATTTAAATGTACACACTGTCAACCAATTACAGCACTTATTTTACACCATGTGGCACGCAGTCCGAAAAAAGGACACTTCAGAAGATTTCATAAATGACCCATTGGTGCGTTTCATGAAGCTGTAATATTCCATGTGTTTTGTGAACATTGGTTGAAGAAGTGCGCACGTCACAAACTGTTCATGGAATTGAACACTCTCTCATACAACTTTCTGAAGGTTTTTTGTTGGTCAGCGATATGATTGTCATGGAAATGTGCTTTGTCATGGAAATGTGCTTTGTCATGGAAATGTGCTTTGTCATGGAAATGTGCTTTGTCATGGAAATGTGCTTTGTCATGGAAATGTGCTTTGTCATGGAAATGTGCTTTGTCATGGAAATGTGCTTTGTCATGGAAATGTGCTTTGTCATGGAAATGTGCTTTGTCATTAGCCCTTAATACCCCCTAGGGGCTACGTTAACAAAGCGCTGAGATTGATCATGTATTTCAATTCAATTTAATTCAAGTCAAGCGTATCACTCTTTAATTGCGTAGCAAAGTGTGATGTCACAATGCGAATCACTATGGTGATGTTGGCAACTCATCTAAAGATGAACCTTAGTGCTTTGTGAAATCGAGCCTAGGTGTTTGTCAAAGGAAAATGTCAATGTGTGAATTGCTGTAAAAGAACCAACAACGACAACAAAAAACCCAATTAACAAATTAACAACAAAAGGAAGGTTTGTTTTGTTGTATTTGTTTTGTTTTGTATTTGTTTTGGGGTTGCTGTTTTTTTGCCGACTTCTCAACAAGTGGGCACTATATTCAGCTGAAACTTTCATGTGTGACTTTTATTGTATCTTTCTTGAAAATGTTGCCTACAAATCAGCATTACATTGACAACAACCAAACGCTGATCCTACCTATAACACAGTATAGACCGTATTGAATATGACGTCACCATTCAAATATATGCCCTACAACATGGCGTTTAGCGTGTGCCGCATAGATATAGAATATAATACTACAATATTCTATATCTATGATGTGCCGTAGAAATCAAACCGGGAACGCTGCGTGCTTCATTGACGTACGCGTTTAGACGCGCATACGGTTTGTCCTACAAGATGGCGACTTTCAAAGGGCTTATTCAATACGGTCTATTTCTGGTTAGTTTTGTTTGTCCAGACATTCAGGAATGTCTGGACATATTTTGGTGATTACCTTTAAGTTAATGGTCTCTAAAGAGGTAAACAACTTTCATATTATTCCAGGGAATATGTCTTGAGACACTGTATCACTAACCCCTCCCCCTTCTCTTTTCTCCCTTCTCCCTTCTCCCTTTCCTCTCCCCCAAAGCTTGCAATGATGATCTCTTTATTTTCTGCACCTAATAATGCATTTATTTATTTTTTAAGTAAAAGTAAAAATCACTTGATACAGATCACTTGATACAGCTAAACTTTAAATGCAATTTCTATTTTTTTTTTCTGTATTAAAAAAGAAGACAAAGAAAAGAAAACAAAACAAAAAGTATCCTAATTTAACTTTGGGTGTATTTTGGAAAAATTTAGCCATACCCATTTAGTGATATCATAATTACATCAATTTTGTTTATGACATCACTGTTTTCGAATGTAATACATTTTAGTTTATGTGTCAGTATCCTTCGGCACATTTGCATGACAGTGCTCATTGATTTTGAATCTGCACATTGTTTTCGCACAGTGGACTGCATGTTTGTAAAAGTCACGAACCCTTATTTTGGGGTCAGTGAAATTTAAGGGTGATTCTAAACACGATTGTGACAAACTGTGCTCACTGCATCCCATAATAGTTCCTTTGCATGATAAGTAAAAACACATTGAGAAACCTGCAGAGTGTTTTGCAAAGATAGCTGTTAACGAATGCCTTGACTAATTATCATCGATGGAATCTGATTGTTCTTTCTGTTTTTCCTTTTCAATCAATCATGAATCTCCCTTTCTTTATCATTGTACCATTATCTTGGTTTCTCCTTTATTCAAATCAATAGAACCTATGACTGTTTCCAAATTGGTGTCTACGGCTACGGCTGGATCGACATGTCATTGTGTGTTGGGGTAAAGGATGGCCTTGGCAACAGCCTTAGCAATGGCTGTAGTCATAGCCATAACTGCCAATTCAGATATGGCCTGACTGAGGATGGATGGGAAATGGTCTGGCCCCTGTGGTGTGAAACAAACATGAGCATCACTTCTTGTTGTTGCATACAGGGGTTTTTACAAAGATGGCTGCTGTGTGATGCAGCTTGAAAAATGTATTCATCTTAGTAGGAACATTCTTTACAAGAAAAAAAGAAAGAAAGAAAAAAGAAGAAAAAGATTTCAATTATGACAAATTTGAACTGCTTTTAGTTACAGTTGGAGAATCATGAAGCTAAAAAAAAAAGGGTCTTGTAGCTGAGTTTTGGCAGTGAATGTCATGGTAGAAGCAAAGAGAACATGAAGCATGAGCTAATTAACCCAAAGCAGGGTGGATAAAAGTGAAGTTGATGTGGCCAGAAGCATCTTGTGGCATTACTTCTCAGAAGAAATAGAACCACATTCTCATACTCTTTTCTCCCCGTCTTATTTCTGCCACCACAGCCTGTAAAATTCCGTCTCACTATTACTCTACTCAAGAGTAACTTTTTGTGACCACAATCTTTGCTCTCTCCTTCTCCTTTAAATTCCCAACCCCATTTTGTGAGGATCGCTTCTTCTCCTCTTCCGCATTTCCTCGTGAGTTGTCTCTTCACTTGCCTTCAACACATCTCCATCTTTGTATGCCCCTTGCGTTTTTATCTCCCCCTTCAAAGCTTTGTATTTCCCTCACCGTGTTCCTCGCTCGTTGATGTTGTTCGTCTCTTCTGATCTGCCTCCTCCTTCATCTCTCCACAGATCTCTCTCCAGCTTGATTGATATCCCCCTCTGCAGCATCTCTCTGAAGCTGCTTTTCCTTTTCGGCTCTAGTATCTTTCTCCCACATCTGTCTTGTCTCCCCCACCATCCTTTTCTTTCTTCTTTATCTTCCTTCATCCTAAACATCTTTTTCATCTTGTCTCAATGTCTGACGTCCCCGTTGGCATCATGTCTTCTGACTCAAAATCACAGAATGAGCTGTAAGCAGTTTAAGGCTGTCATGGAGTACAAAAAGCGTCCCTGTCTCCCAGTAGTGCACAACACTGGGGGCGCTATCTTCCATAGATTCTAAAACATGTAAAAGAAGAAAGAAAGAAGGGAAAAAAAAAAAAAAAAAAAAAAAACACTCCAAAACAAACAAACAAAACAAAACCGTAGACAAAAACAAAAGCTTGCACAAATTAACTTGAACAATAAGCATGGATAGAATTTATGTTTGTGTTGGTGAATTTCTCTGAAGCTTGGTTCCGCTCAGTGATTTTGAGCTTTTTGAAGAAGATGGTAAATAAAAAACCTTCAAAGTCACTTTTGTATCCCTCCTTATTTGAATGATAATTTTCTCTATGTTTATTTTTTTCTTTTCTCCCCCCCCCCTTTCTTCCCACAGCGGAGTGGAACCAGCGACCCCTCAAGATGATGACTTCATTTTCGAGGACTTTGCTCGGCTGCGTCTCCAAGGGGCCGAAGGGGAAGGCACCGAGGCTTGATTGGATAGCACCCATTGCCATGGCAACACAGCACTAATGGCTTCAAAGTGGCTGGGGGAACGAGTCGCAGATGGATGTGTTGTTATTGAGTTAAAAGGCGGTACACCTTGGAGGGAAGGCAGAGGGCGGATGAACGGTGGTAGCGTACGACGCCGCAGGGCTTGTTGTTAATGTCTGCAAAATCACCGTTGCATCATGGGACTTAAAGTATTTAGAAATTTAAAAAACAATCATATTTCTTTTCTTTCGTCTCCTTTCTCTTATCTGGTTTAAACAATTGTAGAATATCCCTCAGGTCTTGTAAGAACATTAGGAAAATGTATTTTGAGCTGTCAGACAAACAAAAAGAAGAACAAACCCAAACCCTAAAAAAAAAAATGATAGGGTAATTATGAACGCTCCTAAATTGTTGTCAGGTGGGAAAAAATGTGATTCAGATTCCACTTTTTTGTGATTTGCAGATTTTGCTTGAATGTGTATTTTGATACACAGACAACCAATCAAATTGTCACCAACTGAACTTATAGTAACTGCTATGCTTTGTTTGACCAGCTCAGAGCAGTTTTTGAAATATGCCTTTTTTTGCCATTTGATACCTCACTAGAAACCTTGATTTAAGCCACAAGGATATTGTTTGATGTTTGTTCACTCAATGTCGAAATGATATAAGTCTATAATCCAAACACAAACAAACCAAAATAACAGTTTTTAAAAAAGTAATTATTGATATATCACAAACTACAAATCACCATTCTGACTGAAAGGTGCTCAAAATTGGTTAAGTTATATTTTTAGATTGTCATTGCACCTGATCTACAATGATGACAGAATTTTCTTTTATGAATGAATAACGATTTTCACTTCATGTGCGGGCTTTCAGATGGTATTCTCAGACCAACCAAGCTTTTAAAAAAAATAATTGTCTCTTTTCTTTTTTGATTGAGTGCCTACAATTGGCCTGAAGGAGTGGTGCTGCTTGTTTTCAACCCAGCTAGGGGGCCTTTATTTTGTGTAATATAAATCTATACATAATGTCCTGTAGATTTAGCATCATGGTAATGTAAAGATATAGTTGTGTACGTACTGTACCCCCTGGATTGCATTCTAATGTTGCACTCATCTTCACCCAATTACGCTGGCACGTCGCCAGGAATGTTGATTTGTTTTTTACTAGACATTTATAGATTTTAACATGGACTTGGTGTTTATATAATAATAACAATAATATTTAAAAGCAATTTGGGGAAAATGAGACCAAACATAGAATACAAACAGTGATGTTCTGGGTCTTATGTTGACCTTGAGGTCACAGGTTGACCTTTGGTTGGTCTTAATGTCTTAAGTTGACCTTAGAGGTCAAAAATAGCTATACAAAGCTTTAATAAAACTGGCAGCTGTAAGGTAAAATGAATGGTTTATGTGGTGATGAATATTGATTTAAACTCGAAAAAGAAGATGAAAAGCCAACAGACTGTAAGGATGGAATTAGTGGGGGAAAATGTATAGGCTACCACTCTGATGGGATAAATTTTCAAGGGTTAGGGAGTTCATCCCGTTTAAGCAGAAGTTTTTTAATTCATTTTACAAGGAAGTAATTGAATTTACCATTACAGTGTGGAAATTGTTTTCTTTTCTAAGCAATTTGAATGCTTGACACTAACATGTATAATGGGATAATATGTCATTGGATGTTTTATGTTTTGGGTTTTGTTCCATTTTCTTTTCCTCAAGACACGCTGTAGATGTCATTATATATTTTACTTGAGATTTTAGATACAAAAAGATGGCTCAACTGTGTGTTGGTGTTGTACAGACTGTTACACAAGCTTTCTTGCCTTTAAATGTCACCTTGACAGGAAAAACAACGAAACAAGGAACTTGGAATGATTTTAGAATGGATAAACTACATGTAGGCTGGGTACGGGTATGGAACGGGATTGTTAAAACATGTAAGACACTAGTTTCAAAGCAGGGTCTGTGACTAAAGTAGCAGTAAAAAAAAAAGGCATTACATGTATATTGTAGAATTACAAAGATAACAATTAAGAAGTTAAAATGTCATGATATAATTGTTGGCAGAATATGTGGAAAATAATATTGCCTTGTATTAAGAAGAATAAATAAAATAAAATAAAAACACAATACAGAAACATATTTTATTAGGTATACATGTAAGATATACATGTACCTTGATTGTACTTTGTAATTAGAGTTTATTCATGTAGTCTGTGTTTATAGACATGCACATACTGTTGTATCAATAAACTTTATCTAAATCACTTTAATAGGGGGGTGTAGGGGAAAGGGGTGGCTGTACCTGCTAATAAGGAGTAACTTAAACAAGAATTAGCAATAAGGACTCTTCTTTCCTTCAGTTTTTAAATGGGTATAGAGCCAGCGGTAGAGCAGGTTTTTGATCTGTTTACTCCGATTGTCGTCTGGGGAAACAAGATTCAAACTGAGACTGCAGGATTAGAGCATTAAATGCGACTCAGATTAAGGGTCTGACTGAGTTATCCAACGATAGGAAGTGGTCAGATGTTCAGTTCACTTGAGATTCAACCCAGGAAGATGTTGTTGGAATTAGTAAAGTGACTCTCAGTTGAGTTTGTGGTTCGAGGAGCGAAGCTTGATTCTAGAGCATGTCTCTTGGTCTCCAGAAGCAAAGCTTTGTTCTAGAGATGAGTCTTGACTCTAGAGATGAGTCTTTGATTCCAGAGATGAGTCTTTGACTCCAGAGGCAAGTCTTGGTTTTTAGACGTGAGTCTTTGAATCTGTATTCTAGAGATGAGTCTTGATTCTTCAGATGAGTCTTTGATTCCAGAGGCAAGTCTTGGTTCTACAAGTGAGTCTTTGGTTTTAGAGGTGATCTTGATTCTAGAGATGAGTCTTTGACTCATAGAGGCGAGTCTTGACTCTAGAGATGACTCTTGGACTCCAGAGGCAAGTCTTGGTTCTAGAAGTGAGTCTTTGATATCAGAGGTGATCTTGACTCTAGAGATGAGTCTTTGACTCATAGAGGCGAGTCTTGACTCTAGAGATGACTCTTGGACTCCAGAGGCAAGTCTTGGTTCTAGAAGTGAGTCTTTGATATCAGAGGCGAGTTTGACTCTTTCAAGACAAGGCTACAGCTGTAGAGAATGGATAGAATGAATGTTCATTCCTGTAGAAATAAAGAAATAAATAACATGGACAGGCAGGTCATTTTAAAACCACTTGTGTAGGTTTAGAGTAGTTGGGCACGAGAGAAGGGAAAAGGGGCGGGGGAGCTGTAGGATAGAATCTGCTGTGGTTTTCAATAAATTTAATCCACATACACTTTAGTCTTCGCAACCCAACAGGCTGAAATCTGTAGTCACCTGGAACACACACTAACCTAGTAATTAGTGTAGCGGCATTTAGGCTTTAGAAAAACTGTCAAGGCTTTAAAAAAAAAATTAATACCTCAATATAATCTGACCTGAAATGTGCTCTCTTGTAATGATATTTCCCTTCACCTTGCTTTTAATGCCTTGAAATTGTTGCATATTAGCTGTGCGCCATAAAAAGAAAAAAAAAGAGACCAAGTTTACCCAGCAGTAAAGCATTACGGGAGATATTAAGAAAACATAAGTGTTTATTAAAACTTTACTTTCTAAGCGGGCATAAAAAAAGGTAAATGCATTTAGTTTTTATTTAGATCGGTGTAAAAAGGTTATCTTTTTAAGATATATATTTATTTAACTATTTTCGTTGTTGAAGCTTGGAACCATTCAGTTTAGACAGCTGTTGTATTTTTAAACTACTAAAATAGAAATGCATCCGGACAGCAATGCAGGTAATGAATGTATTTAAGTGATTTTTATCGATGTCATTTTATTATATTTTGTTTTCCTGTTCAATAAAAGACAACAGGTTTGTCGTTCATGCTTAGGACACCACTGCAATTACTGCAGGGTGAGATGGTATAGTTCTGTATTTCTTTTTTTGAGTGACGATGTATGACTTCGGATGTTGATGCTCATCCTGAAGTAACGGTGTCTACTTGATGCAAATGGTGGAATGCGAAGCGAGTTTGCAGACAAGAATGTGGTTGAAAGGAGTTGTCCTAGTTGATCTTTGCGCAACTCTGCGAATCATTGCATTGTCACTTGGCGTTTGCAGTTGTGTGAAGTATGAACTCGAGGTTTATGTCAGCGTCGATAACAATATCTTTATAATGATTCTGCACCATTCGGGCATTACTGTCCAGCTCACCGTGTGAAACTAAACTTGTAATATTTTAAATAAGCACTATGTACTGGTGTTACAGCACAACACTCCCACGGTGTTTATTGTACAGTTACGATTATTATTCTATGTAGTGTGATTATATATAAGTAATGTCAAAAGCTTGGTACTGTTTTAATAAATGTGGACTAACAATAAGCAAACACTTGGACCACTCTACGCATGACACAAATCAATAAACATGCTCGTTATTTTATCAGTTGCAACTGGCTCACCATGTTTGCTCTTTGGAAAGAAAAGAAACGGTTTTGAAATTCTCTTTTGTTTGGTGGCAAGGCCAGTTTATGTGAGGAAAGGATGACGTCATGAAAAATGCAATGGGGAAAACAATCTGTGGATGGTCGTGGTCAGGTGGCATCTGTGAATTTATTGGTCCGTGACATGCTCTTTTGCATCAAACAACGGACCAATTGTGAGGTGTAAAATATTGACAACTGTTGAACATTTCAACGTTTTTTTTCACCATGCCCCAATTTTCCCCTTTTTGTTTAGGCAGAACTGGGATTTGCTTATTGCCAACTTGTAGATGGTGTCAATGAACTTCAGCTTGTCTGCACACAATATGAGTTTTGACACAATCTACGTAATATGGGTTGAAATTGAAGATGGTAGCTTCCTCGTTCCATTTTTGTTGGATAAGGTCAGGGGATTCATTTGATCGACTGATTTGAAGCTCAATCGAAAGAAGTTTGTCGAAGCATTAGCTATATGTCACTTTTGTACAAAGAACATGTGATGTATCAACTACAATTGTACAACAACTTTGATCTGACTGTTTTCTGATTGTCCAGACAGCATGCTGATCGAAATGTTGTGTTGCTCTACATACTTGTCCTTTCTTGCTACATCACAACTTCTGTGGTGCTACAGCAAATTCTCTCGATTGTATTTCCACCACACACATGGTTTCAAATTCTACCCCCCCCCAAAAAAAAACGCTACTGGGCTATAAATTGCATAATGGTGCTTACCGTAAAAGAGGGATCGTGCTTATCACAAACAAGGGATTGTGCTTACCATAGCCAAAAATATTCTGCGTATTTGATGGGTTAGCAGCGAGTTAACTGCATTGCAATTCAGCGTTTACTCAGCTGGGTGTAGAAAGTACTGCTTGTCTTAAAGCAGAAAATCTCCATTCTAAACAGAATGTTGCGGTAAGCACCGCCATGATATTAAGTCATGACCTTTGACCTTCATCCGTGCTGGCTTGCCATTGGAAAGTAATGACTGTAAATCAATATATACGTAGCTTATATGGAGCTGTGCTTTATTGCATCATTCATATTATTATATGTTTATTGTTGTGGATATATATGTCCATTAAGGTAAATATATACATGTTGATGGAGAACTATGGTTGTGTCTGTACTTTGTTTTTATATTTCCGTGTAATTACTGAGGTCAACACCATATTGTGTGACTCTTGACCTTTATCGTTAAACAGCAATGAGCAAGTTCTGGTGACTGACTAGAATCGACTAGACTTAACCACAGTGGATCTAGATGTCACTCGAAGGCTGCATGGTTTGTATAGCTAGTTCATCTGGACCAATCTAGCCCCGGAGCACTGTTTTTCTAGCCAACTCGCAAAGTTACGTCACAATTAATGAGTACTTTAATGAAACTGTAGGTTTTATGCAATGTGAAAAGAACATTCTTTGCAGTGAGATAATTAGTTAATTGCTGCACCAAAGTAGAGAAAATAGTTGAAAATAATAGAAAATTAAAATGATGTACCAACACTTGGTTATCCTGTCGTCTCTCAACAAAATACATCAACTAAAACATGTGTTTGAGTGAATAACTGACCATGCGTGCATGAATTAAATAGCAAATTGATGAAAAGTCAGCACCAGAACTTGCTCTGGCCAAGTCCAAATTAGCACGTACAGCTACGGCTACGGCTACGGCTGTCATCATGCATTGAAGTATAGGGCATAAATTAATAACACATTTAGCAGCAGTCGTAGCCGCCAAACTTGATCCGGCCTCCATCTTGTTTTCCTTCCATTCAAAACTGAGGCTGTGTCTGCTTCAAGCGACTTCGGCTCTGGATATGGCCGTTGGCTGCAACAACGTTGAAGAATTGGACTTTTTGGCAATCCAGCCATAGCCACTGCTGAAGTTTAGACATGGCCTCAAGCTGGAAGAGCTGAATAGTCTGGTCTCCATTGGGCATGATGAGAATTAGTATCGATTATTGCCACAGCACGTAGGGAACATTACAAAGATGGTGACAGAGTGAGGGTGTATAAATGAACAGTGTTGTAGGTAAAGTCTTGATGCTCTAACAGCCTAAACGGATACAGAGAACAAGACTGTTATACTAGTTGACATTGGTCAAATGGTCATGAGACCCAATGTGCAAGATAAAGATTCCAGCCAATTCACAAAAAGCTAGGATCGATCTTAACTGTGCATCAAATCTTAATTGCTAAGCAAAGTATGATGTCACAATACAAATCACTATGGTGTTATTAAGGCCATGTCACACAATGCAATTTTTTCAGGCAACCAACAGCACTACATGCTTAAAGAGCACTTTTAAATACATTGTACACGTTTGTATTACAATCAAGCAGACAACAAACCTCTGTCGCAGAAATTCTACAATGCACATGTCTGCTTTCGCCCACCATACAGCGTATTGACTTGGACGTTGACGACTGCTCAGATGCACAGAACGAGCTCTGCTTATGTCAAATACCTTTGGCATTTTATCAAAGGCCGTTTTCAACGTACGAAACAGGGTGCCTCCGAAACCACTCCCCGAGGTGTCTTTTAGGTATATCTATTCGAACCAACAAATACTTGAAAGATGCAACGCTGTACCCCTCCAAGAATTTATCGAGGATCAGCAGGAAAGGTGGATTATCATTCAGTAGGATAATGATAGTGAGATTAAATAATGCCATTTCAAAAAATGTGAAGTCGATCAAACCGGGCCCACATTCTTGCAGTCTTATCACAAGTCGTTAAACATTATGAATGTGATGTTAATAAAATGAAAATAAAACCAAGAACACAACCCGAAATTACATGATCAAGGGACAATACACACGTATACAACTTACCCTAACCTAGATACAAGCTGCTGAAGAAGAAGCTGAAATTAAAGAGCAAACCCTACATGGTGCTCTTGCGAAAGTAACATCCAATAGCAACCTATGGTACTGCTCGAGTAACGCACATTTTGTATATGTCAAAGGGAATGATCAAGACATGATCAAGGGAGTGATGTACCTAGACTTACCCACACCCTAGATCCAGCAGACGAAGACGAAGACATGGTACTCTTGCAAAAGTACCCTCCAACTGAACCTAGCATGACGCGCAGTGCACTTAAACTGCCTATCTTATTTGGGTGTCAAAATGTACACAAACGAATAGACTCCCAAAATAGTTGAAATGGTGGACGCGCATTTTGCGGAGGTCATTCTGCATCCTGCAAGAAATCATCAGCAACCTATGGTACTACTGGAGTAGCATAAAATGAGTGTTATAAAATAAAATAAACATACATCCTCACCATCTTTAAAGCTCTGTACATGTTTTATTTTGTATTCAGTAATAAAATTACACGTCCACATAATAGATACATGCACATAATGGCATTCAGTTTATATAACACTATAAATACAATTTGCTTTTTTATTTGTCGGTGTACAAAATACACATCTTTCTCCCCACAAAGTCACTTTAAAAGTTCAATCCTCGTGTTTGTCCAAACAAATGTGTTTGGCTTGGAAAGAAAACAACATGTGCCATTAGTAATTTGTAAAGCTCACTGATTTTTTTTCTTCGTCTGCCTATAAAAAGATAAAATTTGCCAAACTTTGTGTATGTTGACACAGCCAAGTTTTTTTAAATCAAGCAAATAAAAAAATAATAATAATAATATATATGTTTTTTCTTTCCAAGGCAACTTCATTTGTCTGAATACACTGGAAAAACAGATGCAATGCCACAAAAAAAAAAACCCAAACAAACAAAAAAACACACAGAATACAAATACGAAATGAGCTCCACACAACTCAGTTGGACATTATTCCAAAGTTGATACTTCTGTTCCTTCTTGCTTCAAAATCCTGGCCCCAATTTCATAGAGTTCCTAAAGCAGAAAATATTGCTGAACACTTGTTTTGCTTAGCAAAAATAAACAGTACACCAGCCACAGACAGGGCCCAACTTCATAGAGCTGCTTAATGACCGAGTTGACCTTATTTTCTTCAGGGTAGTGGGGCAGTGTCAAAAGAAAAGTCTCATGTGCTGGAAGTCTTAATTTTGCATGCAGTGTATTTTGTTCATTTAATTTATTTATTCTGGTTGTGAAGCCAAGGACTCTCAGAAAAGCGAACTTAATCAATTACTAGCCAAGAACCCAAACGGAGAGAAGACAAGGAAGGAAGTTTCAGTTTTAGATGTGGGAGGAAAACCCCAGAGCATTATTCCAGGGAAAAACCCACGCAATGTAGGGACTGAAAACCCAATCCACATAGTGCTTGTAAACATTGCCATGTGTGACGGGAAAGGCCGTAAGAGTGGGCTATTTGGGGTTTCAGCACCACATCCATCAAACTCAAGCATACCGCAAGGATTTTAAATGACCTATGTTGATTACATGTTAATGTCCGCATCACATTATTTTTCTGCATATCTACAAATAGAATGCCAAACAGGGATACCTCGATAAGCGCAAATGCTATTGCAAAAAGAATCTGGACTTCAGGGACAATGATAATATACCATTCTGTGTGGAAACAGTTGGTGTGTGCCGACGGTGAAAATATGAAAGGTTATTTCAGTCTGAAAACATGGAGACAGGCACACGAGAATGGTTTTGCGTGATGATGTAGAATGGTGCAACTTTCATGACCAGACACTCTACAATGGGATTTCAACGGTTACATGTAGGTTAGTTACATGCATTACAATGACATCAGACATCAACAGGACTGGTTCCCATGACATTTTTGTGACTTAAAGAGGGGCTCGGAGGTCGAATTCAGTTTTGTGATAAACTCCTTTTCTGCTAGATACAGTCCCTATCAATTAAAAAACATATATCAAGTCCCTAATCTGGAATTAAAATGGTGTAAAATAACATTGTATTTGATACCCTTCCAGTACAAATTTTGTCAAAATCCCAAAACATTCATTGATGTCAAATTTCAAATATGTGTCTGTAAAGGCTTGCACAGTATTTTTGTATAGCAGGCATGCAACTGCCCGATGAAAAAAAAAGAGGAAATTTTCAATGGCACAACGCAAGCGCGGAGCGAGGCAGCCAAAACGCCAAGGGACATGAGACCCACAATGGTACCCTAGAAAATTGTGAGGTTTATTATGCTCTTAGGTGCATTCTTAGCGAGTACTAGGCTTATTTCACATTATTGTGGTTGTACATTGTTGTTGCCAAGCATATATAAGGCTTTAAAAAAAAGAAATCGCCAAAAAAAAAAATTATTATTAATTTTTTTTTTCTCCGATTTTTATTTTTTTTAGCGCTGATCATTTTTAAAAAACGCGGAAATCCGCGGAAACGCGGAAGAGTTGCATGCCTGGTATAGTATATTCCTGAATTTCGATGCTGTTCAATCAAAATGACATTGAAAAAGACTGTCTGACTGCCGCAAAAAATTCTCTTTAGAATGTACAGACCATTTATAGTTGAAATCCAATGACGTCATGTTTCAAATTTCGTTCTGAAAGAGTTTATTTGACCATTTTAACGTGAGGATAGACACTTGAAACTTTTCCCCCAACTTTCATATCTACTGGAAAATGAGTGCATCGCAAAAACTGAATTTGACCGTGTAGCCCTCTTTAATATGTGACGCTCCATGCCAAAACCAGACACTTCCTTCCAGAACTCAAAACTGTGTTTATCTCGCTCATTGAACAGATCAGAATAAGAGCTTTCAGATAACACCTAATTAGTACTTCCCAATGTACAGAATGTTTAAAACATCACATCACATTGATATCACAACATTTTCCGTTGCCTTAAGTTTTTCGAGAAGTACCTAATTTTGCCGTGGGGCGTCACATATGTTGCAGTTTTTGTACTATCGGCAACAAACTTAAACGTAATTGAATCACGAAAACCAATCAATAAAACAGATTTCTGATATAGGATCAGCGTAACGCAAGTAGTGGTGAAATTTCTCTAAACTTAACCGCAAAGCTTTCCCATGGAGTTTGACATTTGAAACACAAGGTAGGAGAAAAAACAAACTTAATAAAATACTTTTACATGTACGGCCCTTTTCTCATGGAAAGCTCCATTAAAGAATTTACGAGTTTTGGTCACAGAACTCGTAAACTATTAATCTTTTTCACCAATTAGGTGTGTTTACTTTGAATTACTCGCGTCATTAAACTTAATGGATGAGCAGTTAATCTGCCTGGGGTAGTCAGCAGCCCTACTGGTTTGTGCATGATCCAATTATGTCCACTGTTTGGAAAAGGAAATACAGGGAGATAACAGCTGTGAGTTGCCAGATAAAAAGGATGTTTCATTTGAGCCTCTTTCTTTAATGGAGCTTTCCCGTAATGTAAACAACTACTTCAGCTTGGACTGACGGCTTAGGCTTGGGAGACCCTAAGCCAGAGCCTAAGCCAGAGCCTAAGCCAGAGCCTAAGCCAGAGCCTAAGCTGAAGCAGTGGTTAGACAAGAGCCTTTACACCATGCATACTTTAGGACACAACGTTTAAAATCCTGAGATTTTTTGGCTTGATTTTTTGTCAGTATTATGTACAGTTGATATTTACAGTAGTATACAATTTTGTTCAGTTTATGTTTAGCTAAAAATCAAGTCGCAGGAAATAAATATCTTTAAATACTTCTCTGACAAGCAGATGAATGTCTTACCAATTGTTGAATTTTGTTGACCGGTTAAAAAAAAGAAAAAAAGGATGAGTGATTACATGGAGCGTGTGTTGTTTAAACATAAATGGGGGTTGCTGTGGAGTGACTTAGCCTTGCATGAAAACTGTATTTATATTTTGGGAGGCTAATCATCCTTACTGGCAGCTGAGAAACTGCATTGCGAAGGACGCGGCTACAACGTGTTCAAGCCGCAGGCATTCAACGGGACCTTTGGCAGTCAGCGGAGCACAGCCAGAGATGGTGGAAAGTGTTTCACTTTCCAGAGGAAAACCAGAGAATAACCCTCGTGGCATAGGAGAGAACCAACGCACAACTGTACTCACATATGGCCCAAGCCAGGAATCGAACCAGTGGTGAGGGGCGAGTGCTTTACGCACCAGCCACCCAAGACGCAGTGTAAGATTGGCCCCGTAGAATATACTTCTCGAAGACTGGCCCGAAGTTGCTGTTTGCAGGTGACTTGGTTTCTTCTAATGTAACACAGTGTTGGTCCTTTTGACAACTTTCCATCAAACACGGAAGGAGTCCGTTAGTGACTTTGCTTTTCCGAAAGCAGAACAGGGTCTTGGACCTCTTAAGGGCTATGCTTCTTCTTAGCGTGGCGCTTGTTGGCATGCGTCTTGATTATTGCCATCACTTTGGGTTTATGCTCAAGGAGTTTCAGCATGGTGGTCTTGGCTTCTTCGAGATGCTCCATCACGTACTGACTCCTCTGGATGTTGCCCTACGGAAGAGACAGCAAGAGAAAAATATGCTAGATGTGGCCTTCTTTAGGTAGGGACGAGATTTGCCAAATGTGAGAATTCTTGAGAATGGTCTGTGAGTCTTGGTTCCCTCATATTTTAGACCCAGAACTTCCCAGATGTTACAGTTCAGGAGGTTTACAGACAACTGTGCATCACCAGAAAAACATCTCTTGACGAGATAAATTATTACAGTGAGTCAACTAACAGCTAGATAATCTATCTTGTTATCTGTGATATGGCACTACTTGGAGCTCAGGGCCCAATTTCATACAGATGTTTAGCAGAAAATACTACTACTAAGTTCTTCATACATCAAAAATGAGTGGTGCACCAGTCGAAAAACTGTACCCTTTATGGCGTTTTGGCTGGTAACCTGTCACTGTAAAAGGCAGGGTATACCTTTGGTAAAAAAAAAAAAAAAAAAAAAAAAAAAAAAAAGACTAAAAACTTACTTGGTAAGAAGCACTGCAGCTATTGCATAACATTTTGAGAAACCCTTGTAAGGAATATGATTTTAGTGAAAGGTATTACAACAAATTTCAATCTGAGAAACGTTTCTGCATGAAACGTTTCTCAGATTGTGTATTCCATTTACGGACTATTCTTCCTGCGTGGACATAACCGCTCCAGATATCTGGCGATATCTCAAAAATGCTACAAAATAAAAATTTCTCAGGTTAGTTTTATTGTATACAATTAATATAGGATTAAGACAATCCAACGGTTCCAGAAACCAAATGTATACTTTGCCTTTAAGCATGCTTTTTCTGTGCTTACCTGAATGAGCTCATAAATCTTTGATGTGTCGCTCTCCTTCCCAGGGGTCTGCCAGTCTGCCATTCCTTCCTTGATATCCTTCATTTGGTTAAACACGTCCAATTCTAAACCGCTCTGTTGAAGAACGCAAAGGGTGAGGTTTAAAAACAAAACTAAAATAACCTACAAGCCATAGGGTCCGAGTCTGGTGACTTAACCACCAGGCAATGTAAACGCACTATAGAATAAGTCCAATGGTATTTTTCCCCCCAGTCTCTACATAGTATCATACTTGAAGCAAGTATTTTAGATCAATGCTCAGGAGTTTCCAATGGCTTTTCCTGGCTTCCAGCACGCAACTCTGTAGTCGAGGAACTTTTTGCCATCTCCCCATCAGGCACCAAGGTTGGCTATCAAAATACGGTTGACCGACAAAAATAGATAGCTCAGACATGAGTACGTTTCTCCTTAAACAATTTATTTTTCTATTTAAATTGTCAAACGAGTTTCAACTTTCAGTTATTTCGTTCCAATCACCCGCCCACAATTTCGAAAAAAGGTAGACATTTTGAAACATTAATTAGTCTGAACAGCACCTTAAATGCGAGCCACTCACCAAGTCTTGAAACTGGTAGGTGATATGTCTGACCTTCCAGCCGTCCGTCTTCTTGACGATTCCTCGTTGGTTTGCAATCTCATGAATGTTGGACTTCTTCTCTTCTATAGTCCCCCCAAAAAGAAGTCGCAAATCAGAAATCCATACATAACAACAATTCTAAAGGCAGTGTCATTTTATTCTTTATTTGATGGCTGTTGGCTTTTGGAAGAGTACATGTCAATATATTCTCATAATCCAGTTTTCAAATGACACATCAAGTAAGGTAGTAAATTTTTCAAGAAACTTAAAATTCAAAATTATAATAGCATTGTAATCTTAACAAAGGAAAGGCTCCATGTATAATTGTATCACGGTGCAATCATATCTCGTTTTCAGCGAATAATAACTACAGTTTCAAACGTGCTTGCTATGCTAAGGCTATTTTCGGCGGTACAACAATTGCACTGACACAATATTTTCATTAATTATTTCTTACCCTTTGGTCTGACATCCGTGTACCTCTCAAAATGGTTATGGGTTGGTTTCCATGACTGCCTGTAAGCGTCGATTAACCTCAAACATGGTCTTCTGAAGTAATGCACTATGTTCAGATGGTCCATGTCAGGGACTGTACAACCAAAGTCAGGATAACAACTGATTATTTCCAAAACATGAAGTTCTTATCAAGAAGTTTAAGAGACTACAAATATGGCACAAGGTCTTGTTGAAAAAGAGGCATTTCTTAAAACAGACATTGTTGGTCCTTAGTACTTAGTACAACGGCTGAGCTACATGTAAGGTACAAGTGGTATAGGCTTTAATAGACTTGTCAGGCTCTTCTCGGTTGTATTGGGGTTGATTTTTCCCAAGGGCAACAAAAATCAGAAATCAGACTGGAGTAGGTAGAACAAAATGTCTGATAAAATGAGGAACATCAAAGTTGTCTGGGCAGTTGGCAGGGCTTGGTTTAGTCACTAACCAAGCATGCAACAAGAGAGCTGTGGACTAGTCAAACTTGTTTCTTAGGTAGACTGGTGACCTGGGCCCAACTAGCCTTGCCCATGAAATATGCTAATTACATTCATGCATACGTATTGGTTGGCAAACACCATAGAGTTTCGCACTGGGTAGACGTACAAACACGTATGCATTATACCACCATTACGGAAGGGCACGATGTTCCTTCATTTCGCCATCCAGTAGTGTGAGTGATGCGCGATGTGCAATTTACATATTATAATGGGAAAGGCTAATTTCATGGCGCTGTTTACTAAAAATTCTGCACTTATGGGTTTAAAGGGACAAACCCTTGAGGCAACTGGGGTCTGGGCCCAATTTCAAAGAGATGCTTAAGCAGAAAATATTGCTTAACAATTTTCTGCTTAGCAGAATCGAGCAGAATACTAGTCACAAATGGTGCAAGTGACATGATGTTTCAGCCGGTAATCTTTTTTTTGTAAGCATAATGTTGTTGCTTTAGCTTTTTTCTGTGCTTAAGCAGCTCAAAGATATTGGGCCCTGGTCATGTTTTAAAAGTTGTTAACATGTAAAATGGTTGATTAAAAAAGGAGGAGCTGCACGTACTCAGCCTGTGAGTTTTGGCAAATTTCTTAGATTGAGGGTTATTGTCAAGATAATGAGTGGCTGTTACTCACCAGCTGCCTTCTTTTCTTTCTTCTCTTTCTTGATGCGGAAGTGTTTGTGTTTGGTCTCCGTCTCCTCGTCAGTGGACTGATCGTCCAAGATGTCATGATGCTCCGTGGCAACCCTGCATCATTAAGGAGAGGAGAAATGTTCACAAAATGACATCACATGCCAGACTTAGAAACAGTCAAACTTGTTATCACAAAAAAATAAATAAATGAAATTTAAGTTGAAGCCAAGAGGTTTTTTTCGGACAGAAGTATAATAATAAAAAACCTTGACAAAAACAAAGATGGTTTTTGTGACCCCCCCAAAAAAACAACAACATTGTATTGAGGCATCCATTGACTTTGTGAGTACATCCAGGTTATTTTAAGCGACATACACTGTACGACACTAATTTAGGAGATACTAACTCGTTGCACTGACACAACAATATGTACTTGTGCACAAAAAATAGCCAGTAATCATTTGTATTTATTTTTGGCAGCTGCTTTCCTGATTGTTATAAGCTTAGGTGTGATCTCTGGCTATACAGCAGTTAAAAGTTGAATGGCTTCTGACTGTCAACCCTTAACAAAGATACTGACAAAATTGGGAGACCTCCAACATTGCGGCTATATAGCTCAGTTGCTAGAGTGCCAGCAAGCTAATCCGGAGGTCGCAGGTTCAAGTCCTCTTCCAGTCAATTTTTCTTTGTTCAACCCACAATAATGTAAATTCTTCTCATAAGAGAACAGAAAGTTCAGGGCAACTCACACATGTTGCTGTTTGCGAGGTTTCTTTCTCGGCGACGGACTACACTCCACGTTAGACGCCGAGTTGGTCATACTCAAATCTCTGGCCAGGCTAGCCTGGGAAATGGTCTCAGAATGGAGGATTTCATGCTCTTGCTTGACTTTGACTGATGAGGGCAAGACGTCCAGGCTAGCCTCGGAGGTGTTGCTGTCCATGGAGTGTTGACTACTCGCTAATGAATCACTAGAAGAGACAAACACAAATATCTTTAGTTTCTCTCTTCAGATCCCTAGAACCAAACCGAGGCAGGTAGGACAAATAGTCTGATCCCCCTTCTCTGCATAATGACAAGCAGCATTCTGGACTGTTATTGCATACATGGAACTAGACGAGGTGGTCTAGCAAAACAAAACAATTTTCCCAGCCAATTTTAACAAAACTTCATTCAAGCCAACAGCAAGAGGCTGGTCACACATTCAATTTCATCAATTAATAGGGAATATAAATTTGAGTTGGTGCACCAGACGAAATGGCTGCAGAATTTTCATTTTGTTTATTTCACTTTATTTATTATTTTTCTGGTTGTGAAGCCAAGGACTCTAAGAAAAGTGAACTTAATCACTGTACTAGCCAAGAACCCCATGGAGAGAAGACGAGGAAGGAAGTTTCAGATTTGGATGTGGAAGGAAAACCCCATAGAATTATTCCGGGGAAAACCCACACCATCAAGTAGGGACTGAAACCAAGATGTCTGACCTGTGCTTTGGTGAGCTTGATGTAGACCTGGTTAGTTCAGTCTTGGGGCTCGGACTGCTGGGTTGACTGCCAGACTGAGCTGCTGATACCGGCTTCCTTATAGAACCACTGTACAAAAAAAAGCATCACCACAATGTCAAACAAATACATACATCCTCTGGACGTTACTTTGGCAGGGCCAATTAAAATGGCATTATTTCTAATGCATTTGGTAATGGTTACAACACACATTATGTTCAAAATAATCTTTGTTAAAAGTTCAATTTGAGACCAAATAAAGTTTGGAAAGTCAGCTTTGAACTTGTGTATGACTTGACTGCAGTCATCGTTTCTAGAACTTGTATTTGCAATTTCTAAAAAAGTTATAACTTTCAGCTTAAAATGCACAGCATTACGTGTTGAACACAGGGCACTGCAAGGATTAGAAGCACAAATAAACATTGGTAATCTTCAAAATAAAACAATTTGTTTCAGTATGGAAGCTGACCGATTATAAAGTTTCTATTAAGTGCTAGTGCCAAGCCTGAAGAGAAACATTTCCGTCTGAAATACTATTACATCGAGGAATAGCATTTGAAGACCCTGAGTATTAACCCGTGCTTATTTTAATTGCAGCAATCAAATTAAGCACATATAGGAAGACAAAAACCCTGAAAATGTAAACTGTTTTTCACTGTGTTCACCTAGGGCCTGTTTTGGAAATAAGATATAGAAGGAATTGAGACTGTAAGGGTTTATTTTACAGAGATGTACATACATGTATGTCACAAATGGTTTCTGGTTACCGAACCGTTTACGCGTAGCTCTCAGAAATCGTTCTACAAGTGAATTTTACCTCAGAAACTTGCTTTTGGGCAGGTTTGCCAAAACACACCCATAATTTGAGGAACTTTTCACCGACTGATGATACGGTTACAAAGTGACAAACTAGCGTATGACAGAATGTATGAAAATGAACTCCAAAACCCCAATGATGTACTATTCCTTGAGATTTGGAAAAAAAGAAACAACCCTCACCTATCGTTGATTCTCCTCTTCAAAATACTGGGTCTTGGCGAAGCACTTGGGTTTGGTGAACTGCTGGATGACTGTGGCAGATTCATGGAGGCAGCCGAGCTGGTGTGTACATTCCCTCCTTAAAAAGAAAAGAAAAGTTGTCAGCACAATAGGAGCATTGTTTTGGGGTCAGTGCAACGGGGTCATGCAATTAGTCACGATTTCAATTGCTGTTTCTCCAAACTGCAACAAGGTCTTATCTTCACGATGAATATAGCAGGCTAGACAAAACGTTGAGACCACTTACTACTAAACTATGCGGCAATGAAGTAAATCACAAGAAGTCCAGATTGATGCACTAAGGCCGATTAGTAGTCTAGGCTGATTTCCTATCCCCTGCTAGTACCTAATTAGTAAGACAATTCTTTACAGAACCAAGAAGTCCCCCCCTCCCCACCAAATTCTAAAATCTACACCATGGTAGTACTACAACAGCAAGACAGCAAAATACCTATTGTCTCGTCAGTGCAAAAATGTTGCATCTTGATTTTGCAAAAACGTTGTATCTTGATTTTGCTAAAACATCACACAAAAATGATGTATGCAAAAACGTTTTATCTTGGTGTGTACTTGTTTGTGTGTACATCAGGGCTATTTAAGGCAAGTACAATGTACAGATGTAAGTTTGGTTTTACTCATACATTTATGTGTGTAAAGCACTGTACACTGAATGCTTTCCCGAGCCCTGTGAAAAAAATCCCATATATGCATATTACTCGGGTGGGATTCGAACCCATGGCCTTAGCCATTCTAGAGCAGATGTCTTACCACTAGACTACCAAGATTGCCCAGTAGCTAGAGGCAGTTCAAATCCTACATTATAGCAGCGGGTACCACATCTATTAGTGATACAACATTTCAACAACTTCAAACGTTTTTTGCATCGACAGGCAATATTAGCACATGGTGTTAGCACAAACCAATTATACACTGGTCCTATCTTTGTTCCCGGAAGAATGTAAAAAACCATTTAGTGAAATATATGGGGGCAAAATGCATGCTTTCAAATGTAAATGATAGAACTTTTCTCCAAAGTTGTCAAAACAAGTCAATGATGCATGCACACTTGGCATCATTGAAAAGGATCAATCCAGGGCCTAATTTCATAGAGCAGCTTAAGCATAAAAAGTAGCTAAGCACAACAAAATTTGTTCTTACCGGATAAAGACAACCAGCCAAAATACCTTGTCAGATTTACAATCTGTGACTGGTATCCTGCTTATTTTTGCTAAGCAGCTCTATGAAATTGGGCCCAGGTCACGGATATTAGCATATAAACATCAATTTAATTCAATTGCGCAATACCAACAGGAGGCCACCCCCAACTGGCCCCGACTAAGGGGGTGTCGCCCCCCGTTTGGGATGGGCAGACAACTTCAATGAAGACCCAAGGGCGATGAGACTGAACCTGTAAGCTAATTTTGGAGACTTGCCCAGAACCGGCTGAACTGGAAACCAAGTTGTCGAGGCACTACGCTCTCCCCGAGCTTTCCAAACCCAATTTCATAGAGCTGCTTAAGCAGAAAATATTGCTTAACAAATGTTTTCTAAGCAAAAGTGAACAGGATACCAGTCACATATTGCACATGTGACACAGTAGTTTGGCTGGTAACCCTATTCTGGTAAGCATAATTTTGTTGTGCGTAGCTACTTTCTGTGCTCAAGCAGCTCTATGAAATTGGGCCCTAATGATGATGTATACCAAAAGAGAGGTCACGGGTTCATCACCGTTCTTGGTGAAGAAACAACCAATATCTGGGTACTACACTCACCCCAAAGTGCACTGTCAGATGTCCAAGCTAGACTAGAAACTTACCTTCCAACGCGGGCCCCATACCCATGGGGTTGTGCAGCGACACAGGTCGTCTGGAGTCCATCATTATACTGACAGGGTTCATACGAACTGGCGCTCCTCCGGTGGCGGCATGTGCTGCTGCAGCCACGACGGCTGCTGCGACTGAATTATTCTGCTGCGGTGATGGATGCAGCTGATGCCTTATGTGGGGGTCGGCTAAGAACAAAAATGTATCAAAGACAGGGATTATGTTAATTCTGGTACGAATAAACATGAGGTAGGTGGAACAAGTTGGTGCCTGCTGATAAGGGTAGTAAAAACTGTTCAACAGACTTGATATAGGAAGGAATATAGGAAGGAATAAGTATATGAATAAACATAGTATGCAGATCATTCAATCTGCTAACCAGAAACAGCGCCCAATGTCATAGAGCTGGTTAAGCAGAAAATGTTGCTTAAAAGTTTCTGCTACGCAAACAAAAGCAGGATACTAGTCAGGATACATGTGACATGGTATTTTGGCTGGTAACCTTATTCTGATCAGCAATTTTTTGTTGTGCTTAGCTACTTTTTAGCCAGAATGCTATGTACCATACAAAGCTCTTTAGCGGGTTACCTGCTAGAATTGTGTTTGGGAGAAGCGTTTTTCCCTGAGCACAATTTGCTTTATTATACCCATTGCACGTCAAAGCACTCATTACTATAATGGTTTTAAAGACAGGTATCTTTGCAGAGCTATGACTGAGTTATGAGACCCCTTTATACAGCACCTTGTCAAGGGTTTACAAAGTGATTGGTGCAAGCTGCAGCCAACCATGCTAGAAACACTGGGGGGGGGGGAGGGGCCCTCACTGAACGATAAATGTACTGGGTTCTTTTAAGATCGTCACAAAAAACACTGCCAGACTAATTATGGTTACTAATTGTCTTGCTGAAGATAACAAATTTAAAGTTTGATTGCAAGCCCACCGACCCCAGTCCTCACACCATCCTTATGAACTTACCCAATGTTGAGCGAACACCAGCTGCTGACATTGGAAAACTATGTGACGGATTATTGTACATTCTATAATCTGTGATCATCAAAGAAAATAAAGAACACAGTCAGTTTGTAACTTCAAAGAGTGAGTGCATTTTCAGAAATGCTATTTCGTAATGAGCTCAGCTTCAACTACCAAACAAATAATTACATTTAATAGAATGAATCGGTGATAAAGAATTTGTGGTTTTTACATACTCTTATGTGTGTTAAGCACTGTATACTGGGTGCTCAACCTGATACCTGCAGAAACAAAATCCGCATATTACTCGAGTGGGATTCGAACCCAGACCTCTTAGACGCAGTTCTTTTGGGTGCTTATGTGCTTTAAAATGAGAGGGGTAGTGGGTTCCAATCCCACCAAAGTAGAATACCTCTGGGGGTTTTTCTGCTGAACTCGAAAAGAACCAAGTATACAGTGCGTAACACACACCCCTTCGACCCTAAATTATTCATGGGAGTTAAGGTTAATTTCCGAAATATGTCTGTGCTCGCGAACAAAATCAATTTGTCAGATTTCATTGTTGTTGATAATATTGTTGTCACAATGAAACCACGTAAAGACAACAAACATTCTTATATAAACCACAAGTTGTTTTTTTTCTCTTTCTAGAAAATATGGAAGGCCTTCACCACGAACCGGCCGACCCTTGGCCGTAAGCCAAGGCCAATAATCCGCCATGGTATGCTGGAATCGCAGACTTAGGTCTCATATACCGAATACAATGATCAACAATGTTGGCAGCCTATCAATTTCTCGTAATTTGGATGAAGGACTTGAATCAGGGATTACACAATAACCCCCAGAAAGAGGGTGATTTTGAATATTAATTCCAGTACATTCTGAGTATTAATTCCTCAGCATTATGGACTGTCAATGGGGTAACCCTGTTTCAGCCCCAGGAGTAGGTGGCAACGTGCCCCTGGTGACTGTTGATCTGGGTTGACAACCCAAATCAACTTAGTGTAGCATGTAGCCCTCACCTTGACGTGGCCGTCCTGCCTTGTGAGTTTTTTAAAAGTACATTTTATACCTCTCCGTGTGGGGGAAACAATAAGCATTACAAAGTGCATGCCCGGGTGTGTTAACATTCTGGGCATTAAATATTTTTGGTGTGTACAAAAGCAGGTTTTATCCGCCTTACGATAAAGTCAAAAAAGTTTTGCCCCAAAAAGTTAAGGCATAGAACTTGTTAGGGCAGTCTATTGGGCAGGATAGCAAGGACTTACTTGTCATAGGATCAAAGTAGAACGCAGGCATTGTAGATGGATAGTGGCCACTATGCGCGACCGTACCCGGATGAGGGGGTCTCTCGCCCCGTCTGTCGCTCATTGACGCTGCCGGAGGTAACGCATTCACTGTCGTAGCTACAGAGGCATTGGGAGAGTTTCTGTGAGTCGTCATGTAGGACTCAGAAACGTAGGCAGCGCTGGGTCTGGCAGAGTGAGTCATCTGCTGTTGGGGGTACACTTTGGCTGATGAAGAAATCCAAAATAGGGTGTGATGAATATTCTGTAAGTATCTCCAAAGAGTGATTTTAAAATAAGTAACATTTGACTCTGTGCATGGTGTAGGAAAAAAGACTAGGCAGGTTATTGTGTCCTTTTTAAAACTTTTTGTTAAATGCTAAAGAGGAGTTTGAAGTTGAAGAGCTTAGAGAATGTTCGGTTGTGATGTTACTGGCCCAATGAAAGTGGAAAATATGAGTATGCATTTACCGGAAACTGCAAAACCTTGGCAGTAAGCCAAGGCCAATAATCTGCTACGGTGTGCTTGAATCTACGAACGCTCTGACTCATTGAGCCGAATACAATGATAAACAATGGTGGCAGCCTGTCCATTCTTGTATGCCACATAACAAAAGAACAAGAGATGGAATCGGTGATTACACAATAACCCCCCCAAAAAAGGAAAATTACAAGCATCGTTCCAGTACCTTCTGACCTACTCTGTAAAAGAAAAACGAAGCGCAGCACAGTAGGTGCATGCCTGTAAATGCTGCACAATGAAATGTCCAGGTGGATATACAAGTCAGTCGTCTGACTGACTGCAAAAAACTTAAGGGTGCTCCGAAATTGTTTTGGGCTGAATAAGCTGCTGAAGGCCAGTTTGAAATGTTGGAGGGGGGGGGGGATATACACATCATTTGACGTGGAGAAAGTTAAAAGTATTGTTTAGTTGTGATATTACTGGCCGTATGCTAAAAAGGCTACACTCAGGCCAGTGGTCCAGTGGGCATTTCAAGTCCTGTTAGTACACAGTGGTTAAGTGTAATGAATATTATTTTTGCTTACCAACTGGAATTGAAGTTGTAGTTACAGACTGGGATTGGGTGCTCAGAGTCGTTACTGTGATTGCAGAAGTGCGGATACTGCTGTGAATAATGCCTGTCAGATGACAAAAAAATTAACTTTTAGCCATTTCACCGTGGGATTAAAAAAAAAACCATTTCCGTACATCTGCGCGAGCTTATTTTTGAAATGTTTTCAGAACACCCGGAGCAAAATGATTTATTGGAGAATATCGTAGTCTAAACCCATGACTGAACCAAGTAGAGACATTAAACATTCTCATAAAATGCAATGGGATCACACAATACGCCCCAGTAAAAGGGAGATTTTGAGCATGGATTTCAGTACCCGTTCTCCCTATCTGAATGGGTCAAATGAAACGAAACACCTTCAGTGCATGCACAGCGTACAAAAAACAAAGAAAGTCTGGGCACCGATATGTCAACCGACTGCAAAAACAGAGGACATTCTGAACTGTTCCGAAAAGTATATGAATGTCCATCAAAATTCAATACCAAAAAATGATGCGTTATAAGTCGCCAGTCCATAGGGACAAGATGCTAACCCTAGTCATCACCCAACCCATCAAAATCCAACAGCAAGTTTTGTTTGATTCTGTTGAACTTGAGAGAACTGCACAAGTACACTGATTAAACAATCAATGGTAAAAATGTCTTACTCTGTGAGGGTACAGTGTGATGCGATAACGTAGTGGCAGTGACTAGACTACTGGAGACGTTATGCCCACCGCTATGGCACACTTGCACTTGGGGGTGGCTCATTCTCTGCAACCCCATCCCCTGCGAGATGTACGTGTGCTTCGCTCCACCCAGCTGCAACTTCTGATTACTGTGCTGTGTCACCGGTACCCAGCTATAGTTCGACCTGGGATCTATCATCTTGACCTCAGCCCGAGTGTCTAGTTTCACCTCTGACCTCACTTCGATCTTGGTCTCCATTCGTTTGATGGGTTCCGACGATTTGGGGTCGGCTTTGCCGTCTGATTTCTTGTCGGTTTTGGATAGCTGTTTGATGTCCGGTCGGAAGGGATGCGCAGCACTTTGAGGGTGAGACTGGGGCAGGGATGAATGAGGAATTACCCTGAAGAAATGGAAGAAAGAGTCAAAAGGTTATTGATCATCAAGCTCCGCCCACCACAGCAACTGCACGTCTTGCTGTGGCTCACAGAAAAGCAGCACACTCTGCTACACTCCTAATTGCACAACGAAGCAATCCAAACGGGAACAAACCGTAACGGATTGGTTGGACTTTGATGCATGCACTTTAGGGATTGTGTATTGGCAGAGTTGATTTGATTATCCCTATTAGTAACACATTTGTATTCTTCACAACAAACCATGTGAACATAAACTGACCTTTGTGAAAGTTCAAATTGTGACCACAATTAAGTTGGGGAAGTCAGCTTTGAACTGGTGTATGCCTAGACTGTAGTAATTGTTTCCAGAATATTTATTGGCAATTTAAATGTTTTTGTTTAGTAATTTAGACATAATTAAGACAGGCCACTGAAAGGTAACACAAGTTTGGCCAGTTGTCCGGGCTCGATTTTTTTTGAGACACAATCCAAAAGACTGCAGGACTTGTGGCTAAAACATTGTTACAAGACCAGAATCAACACGAGAAAGAAACTTTCTAAACAGACTAACATACAAACTGTTTTAATCAAAAGAAGCATTTTTTTAAAGAAGATTTATCAATGTCTTTTGGGCAGTTTACACTTTGTTGATACTCAACAGAACTGAAAGATACATTTAGCAGACTCAAAGTCAACAATTTAACACATTTTGTTTTGAGTTAATGTTGTTACTCAGTGGGGTATCATTGTTCAGTTGAAAAACAAAACCGCCAGACTTGTCCATTCATGAGTTTACTGGCCCAAGGCCAAAATCACTGGTCTCTGGTCCACTGTAAATTTCAAGCCCTGGTGGTCAAGCCTAGATGACATAGATGAAAGATGAAAGGGTCCAACTTATCTTTGCAATTCAAGCCTAAAAGTCCTACACATGGACACTTTCTTACCTGTGAGCCTCTGTACTGCTGACAAGGTGAGAGGGCAGACTGGTTGCAGCTGCAGGTGAGCTTGCCCTGGTGATACCCGGGGGGCCTGTGGGTGATGTTCCTACCCCCGGCAGACCAGTCCCTACCCCTGCCAGACCCACAGGGGAGTGAACTTTACCGGACATGTGCAGCTGGGCTGGGAGGTGCACCTGGGAAGAAGGGTGATGGTAGCGCTGCAACATTACAAGAAATCAACGGTTGGCGATTGGGTTATCAAGTGGGCGACTTGGAACAGACTCACACTATCGCTTGTGGTTAAGCAGTTGAAATCATACATGTGTACACTCTCAGCCAATGATAGTTCTTCCTTTGATCTCAGTGAGGGCACTGTGATCTTTTACGCAAGGAGTCTATTTTTTTTTTACCCAGAAGACATTTGCATGGTGCTACCACAAAACTCTTTCCATATTATGAACAAAATATGCAATGAAATGGTCTACTTACCTGCAATTGTTGGCCAGCTAGCATCGGTGACTGGATGGCAGAGGAAGCCAGTGATGTGGTCGTGCCTGGAAACTGACTCTGGCTGACAGGACTGGTGGTCCTTAGGATGGCGGTCGTCAAGCCGCTTTTGGGTGCTGACATGGCAGCTGCAGCAACTGCTCCTGGAATGGAGAACCAACACGATATCAACATGAACTAAAATATACATGCAAGAGCTAGAGGGCGCACTTGCTATATCAAGTGTGTGACTCTGCTGACCTGCACAGATTCCTTTGAACCTAACAAAGAATTATTGTTGGGATCCCAACATAATCTCATATCCATTAGCCATGTACAAACAAGTTCGCATTATTTTACATGTATTTTGTGCATCTCTGTGGCATATCCAGAAAGTTTCTGTCAAAATTCGTTTAGAGAAAACATTCTGAAAAAAATAAAATTTGGGGCATGCAACTTAAACTACCACTGATCATTTGCAGTTGTTTTGTGTGCAATACATTAAATGAAAGCTTGTAACTTTCTCAAATCTATAACCATTAGCTATTTATTAAGTTTAGATTTTTGGGTCAAATCAGCCAAAAAATTGGACCAAGCATCTGTAATAAATGTCGTTATCTTATGAAAGAATTTTACAACAGTATTTTGTTATAAAATCTTCTTACCTCGTGGCAAGTGTGACGGAAACACATGCTGTTGCACCTGCCCCTGAGCAACATGGGTACCTGGGATCATTCCATGTGGCAAGGGTAATGTCCCGACATACTGTGGCATCGGGTGCCCTGCCTGCCCTCCTACTGCACCTGGTTGGGAACCACTAGTTGCTATCTGCATGGGTGAACCAGTCACCTTAAGCTTTTGGCTCTCCCCGGCAAGGGTACCACTGGGTGCAGAGCTAGGCATACGCACCTGTGAACTGGGTACTAGTTGGGCACTGGGTACGGGATACGAGGAGGGTAATAGGTGGGTACTAGGTACTACTGTGGGGGTACTTTGTACAACATAAGTTCCCGGTGCTGGGTGTGTGCTGGCAATGGACTGGGTGCCTGGTACTGAGTAGCCAGCAAGGGTAGCTTGGGTGCTGGGAACCAATTGGGTAGTGGGCTGTGGGTGGGTTACAGACACCGTCTTTGAGATGGCAGGTCTAGGGATTGTTGGAGATGGTTTGGAAACAACCTGTGTAAAAGAAAAAAAAGAAAGAAATGGCAACATACATTCAGACATTATAACATTGGATTTTCAGCTTTACGTTACTTTACTTAATAGTTAACAAATGTAAATCAATGCATATTCGGCTTGTAGTGTTACCGCAAACTGAATATACATTGATACATGTACCTCACCATGCAATGCCTCAAAAATTTAATGTAAAACAAACATTTTAGAAAATTTTATTGAATAGTGCAAGTACATTAAGAAACTGCATGTACAGGGGATGTCTGAAGAAAATCTAAAAGCAATGGGCTTTTTAAACTTAGGGTCACAGATTGGTATACCTTCCAAAAATTAATGACCATACAAACTTAATTGGTGAGAAGCACTGCAGCTGTTGATAAACTATTTCGAGAAAGGATTCCCCATCGAAGTACATTAACATGGTTTGGATAATTTTTCACCCTACAAAACATTTGAGTCTGAGAAATGATTCATGCTCGAATCGTTTCTCAGATTTCTGAGAGTTGGTGTCTGTTCGCGGATGCAGTGTCCAGAGATGCGGTTGGTACCCGCTATCAGTATCACCGCACAAGTGTCCTGACATCAGTTTTTTTTAAATGTTTTCTCAGCAAGCAGACATTGTACTCAGCTGAAACTTTCACATGTGACTTTTTATCTCAATGGCTTTTATTACTGAAACAGACCAAAAAAAAAAATAAATAAATAAAACTAGAAACGAGTTTGTAATGAACAAACACTGGGGTTTCGGCTTTGTTGTCAATGTTGAATTAATGTAATAAATAATTTGACACCTGATGACATCACGATGATGAAAACACGTTTTTCGTACGAACGTTGTGATAAGCTACAAGACAGTACAAAAATTATAACTCTTTTACGTTATGGTTCAGACGATATAAAGTTTTAAATAATAAATAATTGTAAACAATAAACAACCATGCCAATGCTAAAGTTATTAATAAGCTATACTGCACAGACCTTGAAATAAATTGTGGTGGGAGAATGCATTGAAATTGCGGGAGAACAAACCGCTACTAATATCCCCAAACGCTTCCGTATTTTAATAGTTCGAGGACTCTCCACAAACGATTAAGAGGGTGCTATACAGGTTCACCATTAACTGTAGAAGCGAAGTAGTGAACCAAAATGAAAGGTACAAAGGTCGAACGATGCCACGCGCGTGGACAATGGGCTCTGTGTGGGTATGGCCGTATGCGATGTACAGCGTGAATTACGTGCAATGTACACACACAAGACGATCGTGCTTTGTTGACGATATGTGTTTTTAAATCGTTAATATCGTCAACAGATGATTAAAAACCCTTGATCGAACTGCTGCTTGATCTAAGTTAGAGCACAGGCTTTCATTTGATGTATTGTTTGTGTCTTTTAAGACTGTAGTTCCTGAGATCGAACGGTAACAAATTTCACGTGTAAATGCTATGAGACTTTTTCGGAAAGAAGTATAATAATAGTGAAATAAAATAAAAATCTCGACGAAAACAAAGGTGGTTTCGGCTGATGGCCGAAACCCCCCAAAAATAATAATAACTAGACATAATTGCATTTGTGCACAAATGCCGAGCTGTTTCGCCATAACTTTTTCAAATTACTTAATTGAATATGAAAGTTTTTTTGTATTCAAAGCAGTTATGATGTATCAAGCCTGTTTAAAAAAGAATTTGGATTATATCACGTGTTATTAGCAATTTATGACAAAAAGGTGCAAAAAATGAAAAAAATCATAAAAAATCATGTGATGACGTCATCATGACGTCATTTCAAAATTTACAAGAACTTGCCAATATCTAACAGCCTACCAAGTTTCAACATGATCGCACTAATACTTCGGGACTTATACGACTTCAAAAAAGGCACCTTTAATGCCGCGTCACGTGACCCCGATGACGTCATCGATCTGAAACTTCACACATATGATGGCTGCCTGACGGTCAACATGTGTGGAAATTTTGAAGTGATTACACAAAACTTCTCCACACACATCTTCAAAAGTCCATTTTGAACAATTTTCAACCTGCCGCTAGAGGGCGCTCGTGTGTGTTGTGACGTCATCGGTATTTTTTTTTTTAATTGCCCACCCTTGCCAGACAATTACATCGTTGAAAGAAACTTCATAAGTGTTTCCACTTTTGAATTACAAGGCACTTCCTGTTTCGACCGGAAGTAGAGGTCATGTAAGGTCACGCACACTGAATAAAATGAAGACCTAATTTATCCCCACCCAATACCGCAAACAGAAACCTACGGTCTCTTGTGGTTGATTTGATATAGATTTTTAAAATATTAAAAAAAAGGAAACTTTAATATGACGTCACGTGACAGGTGATGACGTCATCATGACATCATTGTTTTAGGATCATTATTGCACCAATACCTTTCATCACTGAAAGTTTCATTGCAATCGCTCATTGGGAACATTGCAAAATAACGCATACAAATGTTTTTGGCTGAAACATACAAATAAAAAAAATAATAATAACTAGACATATTGCATTTGTGCACAAATGCCAAGCTGTTTCGCCATAACTTTTTCAAAAAATCATAAAAAATCATGTGATGACGTCATCATGACATCATTTCAGAATTTACAAGAACTTGCCAATATCCAACAACCTACCAAGTTTCAACATGATCGCACTAACACTTAGGGAGATATACGACGTTAAAAAAGGCACCTTTAATGCCGCGTCACGTGACCCCCGATGACGTCATCGATCTGAAATTTCACACATATGATGGCTGCTTGACGATCAACATGTGTGTAAATTTTGAAGTGATTACACAAAACTTTACCACACACATCTTCAAAAAGTCCATTTTGATCAGTTTTCAACCTGCCGCTAGAGGGCAATCTTGTGTATTGTGACGTCATCGGTATTTTTTTTGTAATTGCCCACCCTTGCCAAACAATAACATCGTTGAAAGCAACTTCATAAAAATTTCCACTGTTGAATTACAAGGCACTTCCTGTTTCGACCGGAAGTAGAGGTCATGTAAGGTCACGCACACTGAATAAAATGAAGACCTAGTTTATCCCCACCCAATCCCGCAAACAAAAACCTACGGTCTTTTGTGGTTGATTTGATATAGATTTTAAAATATAAAAAAAAAGGAAACTTTAAGATGACGTCACGTGACAGGTGATGACGTCATCATGACATCACTGTTTTAGGATCATTATTGCACCAATACCTTTCATCACTGAAAGTTTCATTGCAATCGCTCATTGGGAACATTGCAAAATAACGCATACAAATGTTTTTGGCTGAAACATACAAATAAAAAAAATAATAATAAAAAAAACTTTAACAAAAACAAGAGCTGTTTCGCTGCGCTTTGCTGCGAAACAGCTAATAAAAAAAAACTTTAACGAAAACAAGAGCTGTTTCGCAGCGCTGCGCTACGAAACAGCTAATGTTATTTTACACCATTTTTACCTGAGGTTTTGACTTGTAAATTGTTTCCCACTTTCATACAGACTTTATCTATAGGAAAATGAGTGCATTACAAAACTTAATATGACCTAAGTGCAGACCCTCTTAAAGGCAAAGTATACCTTTGTTTTTTTGAAATTTAATTTCAAAAGGTGGTAGCTATTTTGAAATATAACCAAAAAATCCGGAGCAAATAGTCCGGGCAGGAAGAAAAATCCCTTACTATAGGAATACACAATCTGAGAAATGAATCTGACAGTAACACTTCTCAGATTCAAATTTTAGGGCATAAAAACTTAGATCTTTTACATAACATTACTTTGAAGTGAAATGTTTCTCAAAATGCTTTATACTACCGAAAGCTGCTTTAGGCTTCTAACCAATAAGTTTTTTATTGCCACTAATTTTAAAAGTGACCACCAAAGGTACACCCTCTCTTTAAAATGTATTTTTAAACTTACAATTGGAGTAACAGAGGCTGCCGCAGGGACCTTGGCTGTCTCCAGCACGTGCTTTTGTTGGGTAATAGTGAACATTGATTGCGGTGCATCCACAGGCAGAGAAATACTCATAGGGGGATTGACTGGCTGAACTACGACCTTTGGGTTACTGGGCTTCTCTGCCGATCGGGCAGCTGGGCTTTTGCTGTTGGGCTTGCCCTCAGCGCTGTTGACTGGTGTGGTTGGGATACTGGCTTGGCCAGGATTTGAACTCCCACTAGCTGGGAGAGGTGTTGACTGACTACTCATGTCAGTACAGAAATTCTGTAGGGAAAACAAAAATAAATAAATAAATCTAATTGTTCAATCTCCATTAACCCTAACCATGCTAAATGCAACAATATGCACCAAATGGCAATAGTTGTTGTGATCTGTTGCATTTGGCAGTCAACTCAGATGTCATTTTTGGACTGAATTTGTTGCATTCAGCAGTGAAGTGACTTCATATAGGTTTGGGTGCTTCTATTGTATCTGAACAACTTATAATGGGCATTTCAAAATATTTTTTTATGGGAAAAGTATTGAGAAGTATGATGTAATATTAGGTAAGAATCATAATTCAAATCATGTTCAAAAGACTGTATAACAACAGTTAAACATTACACTTATGTGCATACTGTTGCATTTAGCAGGGCAAACACCATTGCTCAGTCCTTTCCCAAACAGCATGCCTGCACAATGCAACAATATCCCTTGTTGCATTTTGTTGCATTTGGCATGGTTCTCATTTCAACTGTGTTGCATTCTGTTGTATTTGGCAGGCTTTCTAGAGAGACACTAATGGGGGTTAGGGTAAAAAAAAAAAAAAAAAAAAAAAAAAAAATCTCAACACTATACACAAAATTTAAGAGTAATTATTCAAATAGAAATTATTTTTTAGTTAGTGTGACATCTTTAATGTCAGTTTTGTCTGTGTGTAGATGGACTACCAGCTGGAGCAATGTTTACCTAAAACTGACGTACTGAAAAATACCACGTTCAGGGATAAAAGAACAACGATTTAACTTTGCTCTAAATTTTGATATCGCTAAACTTAGTGTAGGATACCCAAAACAAGTTTAATAGTTTGCATATCCTTAACACAATTGCTGCAAGATTTGCGGAACGAAATAACAAACCTAAACAGTCCAGCATTCAACATTCAACGAAGTACAAGTTTAAAAGGTTGAAATTAAATATTCAATATGTTTAAAATGTTCATAAAACTACAGCTGCCCCCCCCTCGTCAAATAAAAAATATGGAAAATTGTCCGTATCCTGCCACCATTTTTTCACTAATTTTTACCCAAAGGAATATCTCATTTGAGTAAACTAGATACTATTTTATTTCATAACGAGTGAAAAAGTGGTGGCTGGATACGGAAAATTTTCCACAAATATTTATAAAACTGAGGGCAGTGAGCATGGTGAGGCAATATAATCCTTATCTGCTTATTTTGTTTTAAAAAGAAAGAAGTAGCATGTGGTGTATGTATTGTACCCGAGTTAGCTCTCTGTGTAAGTAATTTTTGTTGCCAATGTTACCTCGGCGGTGCCCTACATGCATGGCCTACCCTGGTGATAAACACGCCGTGTTTCTTGGTGATCAATCTGGCTGAAATTATTTGTGCCCAACAAATGACCGGCCCTGCCGACCCTAACAAGAGCGGAACACACCAATTTACCCATGATTTACCCGGCCGACTCCATTATTTCAACAATTAAATTCGTGTACCACGAGCTTCACCAACTACTACTAACTATCACGTAGCAGATAGTCCCTTATACGGTACACGAGTCAAACACATATAAAGGGATAACTTGTAAATTGTACTGCGGAGAAACCAAATGGGTAGGAAATAAATGAAATAATTTCTTTCTCGGCTCGGTCGTTCTATCTGCACAGAGAATACTGCCAAGTGCCATTGCCAATGATGTGACACACACACACCGAGCGTTCCGAATGTTGGTTTTTGGAAACACCAGCACCAGCTATTTTTGCACTTCTGTACAGAAAAATCCACTGGAGGAATTTTTACCATACTTCCGGTATATTAAATTATCGTAAACAAGCTTTCACATTACTTACTTATTTCAAGCTTGCAGTATTCGGTCGATGCTGAAATTTTGGGTTGATTTTCGGCATTCTTTCTCACGAAGGCGTACTACACTTCCGATTTTTTTGAACGATGTTTCTCAGTTCCACAGCTCTCAGAAACAGCAAGGCTGATTGGTTTATTTCATATGCAAATTAATACTGCCGAACTGCTTATGAAACGTTCTCTGCAATTGGTTTTACTGTTCAATTTTTATGGAATGGTACATATTAAGTAGGGTAACTAGTTCCAGTTTACGTGAATATCTTGTTAAAGTAATTATGTATAAATACTCGAGTACTACAAAATGCATTTTATAAACTTAAATTAGTAACTATGAATAATTATTTTGTTACTACGAGTACAAATCATTACTGAATAAAAATATATATGACGATACATTTTCACACTTTAAAAATAAGCCCCCAATTTTAAAATAGTCTCTTCCAGAGTGCAATCAATTTTCCCGCGGTTTCGACTATTTCATAAAGGGGTGGTTAAGTAAAAGCAACATTTTAGGACATTACTTTCGATGCTTAAATGTACACTATAAATACATATATAATTACGGCAAGCGTATTTTATATACCAATCAATACATCAAGTGTGTATTTATTGTAAATAGTCCACACAAATAAATAAATAAAAACTACCACCCTCCAATATTTAGTTTAACCATCCTCTATTTGCAGACGATGGCGACCCCCGACTGATTGTTTCTCTGTGTTGTGTATGTAGAGAAAAGTAGCGTGTGTACGCTCTGCTAGCAGCAGCCGTGGATTGTAGGACTGTAATACATGCACCGTGTGGGGTTTTTGTATCTCGGAGTCGCACGTCGCATCAACTGCCCCGGCCCGTAAAAAACTCTCAGCCAGCCAGCCAGGCAGCCAGCCCGTTCAGATCGTACTGTACACAGACAAACAGCGTGCTGTTTTGTGAATTATGACTTCTCCCACAGAAAACCGTCTGAAACAACTCGAAATCATCGAAAACGACATTGCTAATGTGGTCTTAAACGCAGGTGAATTGAAATTCGTTGTACACGTTATGAAAGTGGGATAATTTTGTCAAACACTGGTAAGTGTTTGATGCGGTTCGTTCCACGTAAAAAAGGTGTTTTTGGAAGAAATGTAATCGTAGTCATAAAATAATGAATATGAATGTGAAGAACGTTCGCCATGATGGATGCTCACATGACCTTGATAATAATGTTATTTCGTTTACTACCTACCGTCCGGACCAAATCGAAGCCGGGATGCAGTTGCATGTTTGACAACCATCGGATCGCCATTCTAAATCATAAATTAAATGTAACATAGTTTTACAGTGTCCTCTGCTTCTGTACTTACCAAAAATGTGTGTTTTTTTTTTACAATTTGTATTTTTTGTAACAATAACGGAAACGGGTCAACTCGTACGCACGCAAACTCGTACGCACGCAAACCCGTACGCCAATTGGTCAACTCGTGCGCCAACCAACTCGTACACACACAAACTCGTACACCCACAAACTCGTACACACGCAAACTCGTACACAAACAAACTCGTACGCAGGTGTATTTATTACGGGACACTTGTACATTGGAAACAACGAAAGCACTAATATCGTGCTACTTAACTAGGCGGGAATTATTAATTCGAAAGCGGGAATTATGAATTCGAAATTAATGATTGATACTTGATTGATAAAATGGTGGCGCTGTCCAATTCAGTGACACTCCAAGACAAGTAGTTGACTTGTAAAACATAAAACCGTAAAATTATGATTACAAGTCCAAGGCAGGATCTTCAAGCTATGGGACGCCTACCAAGCCGGGACTCTGAAAACCTCTAGCCTGTTGTCAGCGTGCAGCCACCTCCATGGTCCTGCGATGTGAGCAACTTCAAGCCCCAAACCAAACGATCCTTTCAGGACCCATGAAAACCACCGTCCCTTTTCAGGGCCACACATTTACAAAAGAGATTACAAAAGCTGAACGAGTCTAGAGTATGCAATTACCTGTTTCAACAATATTTGTGAAATTTCCAGCCAAAACTTTCACTATAGTTGAACAAAAAATCTGTTTTATTTTCCAAAAGTTATTTACTATCAATTTCAGAAATAATCAATTTCAGAAACAATCATTTCGGAAAGGAACAAAACTCCCAAAGAATCTGTTTTATTTACTAAATTTATTTACTATCAAAATTTAACTGACGGAAATGAACAAAACTCCCCCAAAATATGTTTTATTTTCTCAATTTATTTAATTTCATAATTTATCTGACGGGCTAAACAATCATTTCAGAAAGGAACGAAACTCCCCAAAAATCAGTTTGTTTTTCCAAAACATCTGTTTTATTTTCCAAAAATTATTTACTATCAAAATTTCAGAAAAATATCAAATTGAAATAAACCCTACCTTTCGGATTTTAGCGGGAATGCCATCCGTCAAATCAAAGTTTAATTACTTGAGGGAAAACAAAAACAAAACTAAAACGCAATTCATTATTAAGTCAACACGTAGTGAATTATCACAATATTATAAGTTATAATAATAACTTTGCATCAAAACGGCGAAACCTTTTCCCTGAGTCAACACGTAGTGAATTATGCTTGCGTACGAGTTGGTGGGTGTACGAGTTAGTTTGCGTACGAGATGGTGTGCGTACGACTTGGTGTCTGTACAAGTTTGTGCGTGTACGAGTTTGTGTGTGTACGAGTTGGTGCGTACGAGTTTGCGTGCGTACGAGTTGACCAGCATTCATTGAAATGAGTGAACAGATAGATGGTGTTCGGGTTTGCATATATTACTACACTCAGTTACACCATGGAGGTAGAATTACACTATGCATCAGCAGGCTGGAGAATGATTTCCTTGTTTGATTCTGCAATTTTGCATAGAAAAATATTTAGACTGGATCATGGATGTCTCTTGCACACTGACTGAGTGAATGCTAATTGCTTGAACAGACTGAGTAGGAAAGGTATTCATTGTTAAGTATTGCATAGCAAACTAGTGGTGCAATTATACGTGTCATTTTTTATTGAAAATAAAAACTGGGAAAAATATCATTATCCGGACACCACTTTTTCATTCATTATGAATTAATAAATACCTCAGAGAGTTTACGCACTCTGATGATGATAATCTAGGCTAACTTTGAAAACTTCAATTTGATCATCTTTTGTAAAACATTTTCAGGTCGTGCAGTCGGTGAACTCAGTGAGGACAAACCGAATGAACATTTGACGGAGCATTATACCAGACAGTTCCTCAAGACCTTGGAGAAGGTGGAAAAATCGCTATCAGAGCAAATCAACTACTTGTCACAAGTTGCAACTGGTAAGTAATTTGTGTTGTTTAACCACTTAATGCCGAAACACTTGTATATCGTGGGCTCAGGACTAAAAATGCACCTATCAATTGTTGTAGTCCCGACCCTGGGGGAACCTGGGGCCTTGGAAGAGGTAGCAAGAACATAGACGGGGATATGCAAAAAACCGTGCCCCGCTAGCCGGGACAATAGCGGGGACTTTGCCAGGGTTGTACAATCTGTTTCCCCGGCCTACCGGGACAATCGCGGGGACTTAATTAATTTTTGAAAAATGTTATTTTCCCGACCGGACAAATTTTTCGCTGACCATGCCTGTCAAAAGTGCAATTATATCATTCAAATTTTTACCTTCAATTATTGTTCTATCCATTGAAAAATCAGTGTCCAGATCCTGTTTCACATTTTGAAAAAGATGGACATCGAAGTTACATATTTTCACCTAAAAAATGTAAAAAAGGGACAAGCATTTAAAAAAGGGCACCTTCAATATGTTTGACACAAAGTAAACTTGTGCAAATTACAGACTTGCTTGCACAAGTGTAAAACTTGAAGAAAGCGAATGGACGCAATTTCCAAACTTGCGCAGTTATTTTTTAAATTGCGCAGATTACTACTTCATGCTTAAATCCTACGCCATTGGATAAGTCAAAAATTTTGCGCAGTGGTGTTTAAGGGAATTTGTTGGTACTAAAATTTGTCGATATTAAAATGCCTAAAAGATCCAAATTTATGCATCTGCTAAGAAATTAAACTTTGTAATTCCTGCATAGTGAAATATGTTAATATTCTCTTTGAATTAAGCTTCTTCATTGAGAGATATAGTTTATTTAAAAAAATTATTTCTGATGGCCACGATCCAGAATCAGTCCTGGCGCATGCACACTTTCAGTTTCGAAGACTTCGTGGGCAGTGCGATGTAGTTTTTAATTTATTTATTAATTTATGAAATATTAATAAATGAATGATCCTGCTCGACCGGCAGAGGCATGCAGGCCAGGGTTGTGACGGATGTTGTGACAGATGCCCCACATGCCTGGGCTGGGATCGTGCGGAGGTTGTAAACTAATTCTTGCACACATGCCAGGGCCAGTGTATTACAACAATTCCCCTGCCCCCGCTGGGGCAGTAGCAGGGCATAGCCGGGACTACCACACTGGGTAAATTTTATATCCCTGGCCAAGTCCTAGCTAGTCCCGGGTCCCTTGGGCCGAGATTACAATCATGATAATTGATAGGTGCATAAGTAAAACTAAGGTTTTTAAAGGCAATTTGTATGGGTTTCATAAAATGGGTTTTGTATATTTTGGAGCTCCAGGTAATTGGAGTTTATTGATCAAGTGTGGTCTCCAAATAATTAGTTTGTCAAAAAGAAACATTCAGTTTCCAACCTGTCCAAGAAAAACATTTACTTGTGGATTTTGATTTACTTACCCTTTTTCACTTAATAACCTTTCCATTATTACAGATAAATTGCAAATAACAATCTCATACTTTATAGCACTGATCCGAGGATATTGCACGTAAAGTCATGGACACAGGCACTGATGCCTGTAGTTTGCAATTATCTGTTATCGTTATTGCAATGATGCGTGATAAGCAATATTAAGATTCTTTGTAAATTGCGTGCGGCGGTTGATGTAATTGCACGCCCTGAACATTCTATGTAGGTCAATGTGGTACTCGTTCAACAGTGGTTGACGTGTAGACCTGCTACGAGAGCTCAATGTGTAGTGTGCACCATGCATGCACTCATGGTGTCATGTTTCATTGGCCCGTAACAGACAGGGACAAAAGGCGCTGGAAACTAAATTCAAAACCCCACTTTCCCATCAAGGGATTATTATATAACCCTAGACCTGAAATTACGTACATGAAAGCCACAGAGGCCATGGCCTCTGTTGCCCCTGGTCTTGGCCTTGGTGCTCCTTCAAAAGTTCGCCATAGACTTACAAAAATTGTCCAATGGAAGTGCCCTTTGATTACATAACAATAACCAGTTAAGGGGAGATTTTGAGTATTTTGTAAGGGGAAATTAAAGCGTAACATGCTACCCAATGGAATGTCCAGGCATATATACATAACTGCCGATGGCATCCCAGGGACATTTTAAAAATACATTTATCAGGCCTTCCTTTCTGTTTCTGTGAAAGTTTCGCTCCATAGAAACAGGTACTTCCTACCAAGACATCTACTTCAGAAGGTTTTCTGAGAAGTGCCCGATTTTGGCGAAGAGTGTCACATTTGTCTATGAAACTTAAGTTTGCTCACACACCAACTGACCAACATTAAATCTCAGCAGATGGAAACTGCAAAATTGTATTTTAAGTTTTGTTTGATTTTTTCGCTCTCAGGTCAGCCACATGAGGGCTCCAGTTACTCAGCCCAGAAGGATGCCCAGATGGCAATTCATCGTCAGGAGCATCTCAAGAGTGAACTGAATGAACTTGGCAAAATATGTGGAGCTGGCGAAGGGCAGCAGTTATCTTGAAAAAAACGTTCAGTAATGGACAAAACAGGAAAGCTAGCAACGATAGTTTGACTCTGACTAAAATACTCACTAACTGAAGCATACATTTCTGCTGAAAGCTGTAGAAGGAGTTGTCAATTCAAAATGTCTGCCACTGAAAGAGTTACACGAGCACGGAGGCGTATAGTTGTGTCTCAGTCTGAGGACATTGAAAAAGTCGAGAAGAATGAGACGGAGAGTCATCCTGCGCAGGCTGAGGAGGACATATCTGGTGGGAACGCGGAGGAGCTGCTTGTCCCTGACACAATGGTAGAGTTCATAAGTGCCTCGTATCCTGAAGATACTGACAAAGGTGGTCAAGAGGAAGGAACATCCTGCACCATCAACCAAGAGTCTACCCCAGACATGCCTGACAAGCCCAAAGAGGAGGTTCCAGGGGAACAAGACAAGACAAAGTCTCAGGTGGACGAGGAGGTTGTCCACTCACAAGAGAAGCTGGATTCAGAGATGGAGAATACTCCAGTTCCTGATGATACTGACAGAGATGGCCAAGAACAAGGCGCATCTTGTACCATCAACCAAGAGTCTCCTGTGAACCTACCTTATAAATCCAGGGAGAACACTCTTGAAGAAGACAGTGGGAAGCCTCAGGGGGACCAGGTTGTTGTCCACACACAAGAGAAGCCAGACTCAGAGATGGAGAATACTCCCATTCCTGAAGATACTGACAGGGGTGGCCAAGAGGAAGGAACATCCAACACCGTCAACCAAGAGTCTCCCGCAGACCTACCTGTAAAACCGTTTGCAGAAGAAGTTGGTGGAAAGTCTGAGGCAGAAGCGGAAAATGTCCACTTGCAGGAGAAGCCAGACTCAGAGATGGAGGATGCTCCAATTCCTGAAGATATTGACAAAGGTGACCAAGAGGAAGAAACTTCCTGCACCATCGACCAAGAGTCTCTCGCAGACCTACCTGAAAAACCCGTGATGGAGGAGTTTTTCGATCCTAAATGGGTAGAACTAATTCAACTTCTTCCAGAGAAGTCCGATCCTGAGTTAGAGTTGAAGGAAAAAGATCACCAGGTAGGACACAGAACACATAAGTTCTTGTACCCTGTCCCCATGCTGCCACTAGCTGACAGTGTCAAACAGCAATGGGAAGAGGTGAATAAAGATTTAACAGAAGATACCTCGAAAATTGTTCCAGTACGGAGAGAGGACGAGAAACGTTTCTGGACCAATAACACCGACCATAGGAAATATTGTCAATCCTCATCGATTGACGACGATTATTGCACCCAAGTTGCATATGAAATTCGAGCACGCCAGTCGTACAGAGGAAGTTTCATTAAGAAAAGCTTTGCAATCCAGGATCCACTGCTGCACACTTGCGAAAACAGCTTCAAGAAATGCGACGAGTCAGCGAGGATGATGATACAGGCATCGTCACATGCTGTCTTGATGCTGAATGCAGTGGAGAACATTCTAAAGACTTCCCCCGGTGATCTACAGAGTGATGCACTTCTCATGATTGAAGGAGTTCAGGGGGCATTGGAGTGTATCGCCAATACCTCGGCTAGGGTCATTGCTCGGTCAACCATATCCCGAAGAACTATCTGTATGTCTCAAATACACCAAAACAAGCCCGAATCCATCAAAAAAATCCTCACACTCCCAATGGACACAAAGGATCTCTTTCATGGAGAGTTTACGAAAATGCTGGATAAGAAACCTAACGCAAAAAAACGTAAACTGTCGGACAACAGCCCCAAGAGCAATGAGGAACCCAGTGCAATTAAACGTCATCATCAGCCACCGTTCGACAACCGCCAGAAGAAAGCCAGCGCCAAAAAACATCGGCAGCCTTATGTGGACTCGCGTTTTGATCACCCACGACCAACATTTGATGACAGAGACCCCTACGGTGGGACCTATGCTCCCCCTGGTCAATTTCCACCATATCCCCGTGAGCGTGTCCCACCGTACCCCCATGAGCGCGCCCCACCATACCCCCATGGGCGTGTCCCACATTACCCCCATGAGCATGTACCACCGTACCCCCATGAGCGTGCCCCACCGTACCCCCCTGAGCACGTCGGATCCTACCCCTATGAGCCTGTCTCACCATACTCCCGTGGGCATGGTGAATACAACGAAAGGTATCATTTTGGTTCAGGGCGTGGTCGCTTTCCTCAACAAGGTGGCGCTGGACAGAAAAAGTTTACGAATACTATCACGCAAGAAGGTATGAACAAGAATGCTCAGGAACGGATAAGGGAGCGTCTCAACCAGAAAGGGCATTCATGAAGAGGAGTAACAGAGTAGTGACTCGGTGTTTAACACCTTGGGCTCGGTCTTTAACACACGGCCATGACCCTGCTGGATTTTAATGGCCGTCTAAGACCCCGTCACCACTCTTTTATTCCCTTAGTACACAGTTGTGCCACCATACATGAACAGTTACAATTGGTTGATAAACTCGCTGGAAAATGTTACCAAAAGCATGTAGAGTAGCAAGGTTAAAATGCAAGGCCAACTTTCCACTACAAAAAGGCTCAACGGTAAACATTTACACTAACAGTATGGCTATGTCCGAATCGGTGGCTACGACTACGACTACGGCTACGACTGTCGCTAAGGTTGTTGCTAAGGGCGTCCTTTACTTCACCGCATGATGACTCAGCAATCAAGTCGTAGATGTAGCTGCAAATTCGGACATGGCCTATGTCATGTATGTCTACATGGTCTAAGCAAACACTTAAAAAATTTAAACAATACCATGTACATGTACATGTATGATGTATGTACATGTATGTTGCATGTATGTAAACCCAAGTTTTGAAATGTTTCTACTGTTACTACAATGTATGTACAGTGTGCACTCTACTATGATGTACATGTACGTACTATTACTTCCATTTTATTTAAGAAACAAAAAGACAACAAAAACTACATGTACATGTGACAAATGCCACATTATTTTATTTGATAAAAAAAGTTAGTATTTAATTTGCCTTATCACACAGGGCAACTTTTACAGGCAACTTGGAGGCAACCAACTGCAGTGCATGCTGCTGGACCACTTCGGTAGCACATGAGTCATTTTCCAAACAATGACTTACGATCCCCAAGAAAAATGTTTGAACATTCAAATGTGAATGTCTGTTCTTCTTGGAGATTGCCTGGAACTGGTTGCCTGTAAATTGCCTCATGTGACATGGCCCCAGCGCTGCATAATTATAGAAGGGTTCTAGGCTAGGGTCAAACTCGGCTTTGTGATGCACTCATTTTCAAACAGACTGTGTAAGTCTCGTGAGTATTCAAACATTTTCGGGACCACTTTGGTCCCAAGTAGATTGCGATAACGCCTGAAGTAAACAAACTTGTGCACTTAAACTGGTCCCAACATTGGAATACTAGCGAGACTCGCACAGTCTATAGATTCCTCATGAAAGTTGGGGGTAATTACAAGTCTCTGCCCCCTGCCAATTTGTTTGATACTCTTTCAGAGGGAAATTTGAAACATGACGTCATCGGACATCATAAAAAAACAAATGGGTCTGTATATTTCAAGGAGCTCTTGCACCAGTCAAAAGGTCAAATTTAATGCCATTTGCTTGAATACCAATATTTAGGCATGAACTAAAAATTCTCTGTACAAAAATGTACAGATAGTTATATTTGAAGGGTGCAACTTCATTGAACATTTTCAAATGTTGACAAAAATTGCACTTTAAAATTGCACTCAAGCACGGTGGCATTTTACACCATTTTAACCTGAGGTCAGACACTTTCATAAGAACTCTTTCTTGAATCGCAAAACTGAGTTTGACCTTGGAGCCCCTCTTTAATACAAACATTTTCTCAATATTTCTTTTGGGAGTTATTAGGCCAAATATTTCATACAAGAAGCATAGAATATTGAATTATATATGTACACTGTTTGTATCACAAAAATACTGTTCTCTTTAAAAACAACTCTTAGTTTTAAGATAGAAAAATAAGGATATAAACTGTACAAATACATGGAAATTTGACATTGAAACACGAATGTTTGCCCTCTTGATATATTCAGATGAAGAAGCTGCAAGGCGAAATTTTTTAACAATACATGTACACTGTGTACACTGTGCATTTTATTCTCGAGACCTACGTTACGTTTCTTAAAGTTGTTGGTCCTACTGTGTTAGGTCATTTTTGTACATATTTTTACAACAACAGTTAACTGTTGGTAAATTTAAAAGTGACATTGTATTGTACAAGTACTGGAACTCACCCAACCTTGTCGTTTCCACAAGGGTTTGCATGGTTTGGGTACATCCCAAAATGAAAAAAAAGAATCAAATGATATATAATTAGTAGTAAAACCGTTTTGCTTGTTAACTTTAAACAGAATGAAGAGTCCAGCATTTGTTGACCACATCTTTCTGGCCCAATTTCAAACAACTGTTTAAAAGTGAGGTCATACTTCAGTAAAGCCCCCGAAAAGAAAATGTGTAATTTTTATCCTAAAGCCTACATGTACTTGTTGAAGATGGTAATGGTGGCAACAACCTTGTGGAATTATTTCGTCTCAAGTGCCCTGTTGGTTAGAAATCGATAACAAAAACTTTTAAAAAGTTGAACCTCCAAAAATCACCTGCAGGCGACTTTGGAAATATTCTGTGGGGTCTGTCTGTATGCTGCCCTCAATACATACGGCCGGGGGGTTGTCACATATTGTACAAGCAGAATTGCACAGATCGCTATGCTGACAACATTCTCCGGGTCCTACATATTTCTGTGGTGTGATCACATGCAAACTCAGTTTTGAAACCCTTGGTTTACGGAAAAGTTGGCTGAAATAGTTTTATAGAAAGATTTTGCACAGGGATGACAAACAGCCATACACAATTTTCATTGAGTGTAAAGGCACAAAGTGTTAGGCTTACTAATCTGGACCCAAAAGACCTTGCACATGATGCCATTCAAATACATGTACATGTAGAGCACCATTGCCTAGAGGCCAAAAGGAGTGCAAATCTGTGTGTTTCTATTGTTTCATCGGTTTACCTCTAATAGCTGGATGCCGATGCATAAGGTCTGATTTACAGAGCTGCTGAAGCAGAACAATTTGCCTGACAATGTTCTGCTGTGCAAAAATTAGCAGGAAACCTGTTACCAGTTACAGATGTTACAGAAAAATATTTAAAAACCTGTTACAGAAAAAAACTTTCATTATTTTTGTATTAGACGTGTGTACACAAACTGTTAACTTTACTTGAATTTTGTTAATACAACATGGCTAATTTTGAGGCTACAAAAGTTCTCTGTACAAAAAAATGGCTTATTTTAATTGTTACAAGCAGTACAAAAATGGTTAAGATGGATACTTTGTAGTTTAGAAGACACTTGAGGAAGTTTTCTTTAAAAAAATAGTTCAAACTTACATGTAAGTAATGTTACTTTTTACAAAAATGTTACACACAGTTTAACATCAACACCAACGATACAACATTAAGTTTTTGCCAATACATGTAAATCAATAAACTCTTCCAATTTCTGAGGAAAATGTAAGAACTTGATCAGCTCAATTATGTAAAAAAAAGAAAAAATATATGGGGACTGGGTACTAATTGTATCATAAACATTTTATTCAACAGAAAATTGCCAGCAACTTTCAGTCATTTCTAAATTTTCCTCTTAAATTGTACTTAAATGTGCTTCAGACAGATACTAAGATTGACATTACAGGTGAGATTTTTTTTCAGTTTTGTGTATTGCACAATAACAACCCTAATCCCACTAGTTTGTTGGTTATGGATCTTTCCATATCCTTCAAAATACTCCACCATTGACCCAATTCACCCTTGGATTAAAGGGTCTTCAGATTTCATCAGGCTTCCAAACAACAGAGCCTTGCAGGCATTGTTGGTGACAGAACCATATTGGAGAAAATCCCTGTGCTGTAAAAAAAAAAAAAAAGTTTATCAACCCTGTTCGTTAAAAGTTTACATTTCGTTGCAAATGTTTATCATGTGCAGAGTTTGAAATAAAATTAAATAAACAATAAACTCTTTTGAATTTCTGAGTTATAAGTTTGAGGATTATTTGGATTGTCTTTTACAGAGAAACAGTTGTACACTTTTAGAAATGTTAACACTTTACATTGAGAGTATTTTTTATCGGTTAATCTTTTCTCAATAATGTTATGTTCAACCAGGACGACCCAGAGATGGGGTATAAAAACTAAACAGTAACGACGAAGGTGGACAATGTGGCATGTTGTGGCTGAGATATTAGCCCAATTTCATAGCTAAGCACAACAAAAACACGCTTACCAGAATAAGGTTACCAGCCAAAATACCATGTCAAATGAGCCATTTGTGACTGGTATCCTGCTTATTTTTAACAGAAAAACTGCTTACGCAGCGCTATGAACTTGGGCCCTTGTCGAGTGCACCAAATACATTTTCTGGTTGCAAAATCATTGGGGTGTGTGTGTTTGAATCCCACCTACTACACTGGTGTCCTCAGGTAAGACACTCTACTTCTCCAGTAAATGGGTACCTGTGAAGGCAGAGATGGTTCTTGTGCTTGATTTTAGTTTGATGCGCTACATACTTGGCAACCATAGGCTGCATGCTCCCTAGGAAGCTGAAATGGTTTGTCAGGAATTAAATAAATGGCCAAGTGACTGGGGTAATAATACGTTGACGCCCCCATGAGTGTCCCTTTAGGCCATTTGTGAGTTAGATTTGAACAATGTCTGAGTACAATGACTTGCTTAGGCACAAGCTACAGCTGAAATTGAATTCCTCTGACTATAGAGACAGTTGCTAGGTCACTTGCTCAAGATGGGCAAAGCCTTGCACCATTGTGCCATACACGTTCATTCAGAGTTGAGTATGGGTGTTTGCCGGCAAAAGCCCGCCCCAAATCATATGGCACAACAACTTGTCTCTAAAGTCTGAGGAATTCAAATTCAAGCAGTCACTTGTGACATAAGAAGTCATTGTACCAGGCATTATTAAAATTTAACTCACAAATGGCTTCTTGATGGACACCGGCACTATACAAATGTCCATTATTATTGTGGACTTTATTTCAGTCGTGGCATGGATTGGATACTCTCCAGCATCCTCTGCCTGTGGTCCTTGTCCCGAATCTGACACTCCATCAAGTCTTTGTCCGTAATGCTGTCCAGGTACGTCACATTGTCCCAGCCGCTGTTCAGTAGCTGGTAACCGTACTGCGGTAGACCGAGATTCATCAGCCACTCCACTATGGTGGATGGACGACGTAAGATTTCATACTCCTGTAGAAAGACAGATAAAAAAACAACTTTGATGAGTAGAAGTTTTAGGTGGATTCATTCCAGGGTTTCCGGTTCTTGCCAAAACTACGCGGTAGTTATTTTTGCGTGTCTGCAAGCTATTTTACCCATTCATGAATAAAATTGGGTCCTTTGGCTGCACAGCGTGGCCTGTTGTGGTCGAGTGGTTAAGAGCAAGGGACTCAGGCTCTGCTGGTGTTTCTGATCAGCAGAGTGTGGGTTCCAGTCCCGGTCAAGGCACTCGTGTCCTTCAGCAAGGTTCTTTACCATAATTGCTTTGATCTTCAGATGGGACATTAAGCCGTAGGTCACATGTACTAGGATTGGTAGTGCACGTAAAAGAACTCAGAACACTTATCGTGGAAGAGTAGGGGTTAACCACAATGTTTCTGGTTCACATAGCAAGAAACCCTTGTTTACAGGTTTCTCCAGGCAATTGTGAGCTACAGTGATTCAGCTCAATAAACATGGGTAATAGTGTATAAACAGTAAATCGTGACAACGAAGGTGAAGGATGGACAAATTTAGAGTCAAATTGTTTTGCTTTTTTTGGGGGGTCAAAGATAAGTCCATTCGACAATGCCACCCTACCTCCATATCAGCCAGCTGGTTCTTAGGCGGAGTCTTGGATTTGGCCGGGAGGGGAGGGGGAAGCCCCTCGATGAGTACATCCTCCGCTGGTTTCATCTCACCGGCCCTGACAGGCAGCACGGGCTTGAAGATTTCCTCAAGAGACTGATTGATACACTCTGGAGACTCCTTCTCGCTGCCGTTCTGTTTCTGCTCAAACTGGGCCCGTAACTTCAAGACCTTTCCCGGAGGCTGCGCTCGCTTGGGGCTTTTAGCGAATCCCGCCGGGTAGCCAGTAAAAGCAACCGGACTGAGAGGCATGGGGTCTGTGAGGGGAAGGTCACCTCGGATCTCCGGTGGAGGAACCGGAAGAGGGCGCTCTTGATGAGGGTAATACTCGTCTCGGCATGGTGTCCCAGGGGTTCTGACAGTAATGTCGCCCTCGCCAGGACTGGAAAAAGTCTGGTGAAGCTTTCTTTTCTGGGTCTCGCAGGCGAGTCCAAGTTCAAGGGAGAGTTCCTTTGAAGGTTTGAGCTTGCCAGTGGTGAGATCGCTCAAAGGAACTACGTCAGGAGTGACTGGGCTTGACCCCTTCCTGGGAGGAGGAAGTGGAGGGGGTTCTTCAAGGTCACCATCTTTACCCCCTGGAGCATTCCCCTCTGGTGTGGTTGCCAGGGTGAGGGTGACCTCACCATTTGGCCGCCTTCTGTTGACTGGATTGAGCAGTGCATCTTCGTCAACAGTAGGTGGATTCTCCATCGCACCTACTTTGGACTTGTAGAATCTCTTGACTTTTCCTTTTCCTAAAAAAATACAATCCAGAAAGGAATCGCTTCAGTTAACTGCTCTAAAACCCTTGCACTTTAAATTAATAATAATAATAATAACTGGATTTATATAGCGCCAAATTACCAAAGGTTGTATACAATTGTTAGAACATCGGTCATTGGTTTTGCAAGCTCTGTTGTCCTGTGGTGACCAATCCATAGGCTAGTTGTTGGCTCGGTTTATGCTTGGTTCCAAGGTTTCAAAATGGTACAAGCTAATGTAAAGTATCAACTGAATTTATTAAGAAATTACAAACGCTGAAGCATACAATTCAATGATGTTAATAAAGCTATAAAGACTAAGCTCCATTTTGTGAAAATAAGGCCATATTTAGAGAACATTAACTGCCAAGAGATGTACCAATGTCAAGAAGTGATTCTGAAATGTTACTAATCTGTTTTTTTGCGAAGCTCTCGGAAGTTGTTTTTGTATGTGAATTTTATTTCAGAAACTTCTGGTCATAGTCAGAGTTTTTTGAAGAGCATAAATCCAACAACAATATGTTCAGAGCACTAATTACAGTTTTATTATTACCCCTGTTCATCAGGCCCTAAAGCATTCGAGAAACCATCACACTTTGTGGCTTGTCGTGGGCGAGCGGTCTAGTTCACTGGACCCAAGCTCTGGTGTTGACAGCAGCAGAGTGTGGGTTCGAATCCCAGTCATGACACTTGTGCCCATTGAGCAAGGCACTTAACCATAATTGCTTCATAAAAAGTTGGGAAGGCAGTGCATTCCTTCTCTACCAGCCAGGCTCCTAGTGGATGATACCCATGCCTACATCATTACGAATTGTGAAGGGGGTAACCCTGTTTCAGCCCCAGGAGTAGGTGGAAACGAACCCCTGGTGATGGTTCAACAGCCCGAATCAGTTAAATGTCGCCCTCACCTTGAATTGGCCATTTGGCCTTGTGATGTTAGGAAATATCTCTTTTTTTTTTCTTTTTTTTTAACCTTGAGGAGTATGCAGCACTGGCAGCCAAATCAGCACACAGGACCCTATTTCATAAAGCTGTTAAGCAGAAAATTCTGCTCAGCAAATTTCTTTACTAAGCAAGAAATGAGCGGGGTACCAGTGACATTATGTAAAACATAATAGAATGTTGGCTGGTAACCTGTTTCTTCTAAGCACAATTTGTCTTTGCTTAGCAAGTTTTTGTGCTTACAGGCTTTATGAAATTGTGCCCTGGTTGCTAATTATTCACAGCAACAACCTCTACCCTCTCAAGTACCCCAAATTTCTTTACTTAGCAAGAAATGAGCGGGGGTACCAGTGACATTATGTAAAACATAATAGAATGCTGGCTGGAAACCTGTTTCTTCAAAGCACAATTTTTCTTTGCTTAGCAAGTTTTTGTGCTTGGGTGATCCATTGCTCACAGAAGTACGCACAAGGCAAAGTCATTCCCAGGTATGTCTGGTGCCGGATAGCATCTCAAAAACTACCACTTAGACTCTATGTTACGTAATCTTTATTCGCCACTCACCACTTCTCGTTTGTAGTTTGGTGTCCATCTCTGGGACTTCTTGACAAAGACTGCTATCTTGTTTCTCATCGAATGAAACCAACTCTGTTGAAACAGGGACAGTAAACGAGGGATGAAAAACAAATCGATTAAACTGAGCCTTGTTAGGCCCTTTACATCTTCCAATGAATCTGTAACTCAAGTGATCAGAAATATATTTTGACCAGGATGCCGTTTTTTAAATCAACTGAGTCAGTGCCAATAGTTGGGACCAACTTGGTCTCGGAAGTTGGACTACATTTCTCACCGTAGGTTTTGGTCTTTCTCAATCCTCCGTACAGACTTTCGTCGCTTGATTTGACGTGTAAGGCACCTCTGAACGGATCAGAAACAGAAAGCCAAAAAATTATCCTCAAATACATCATAACAAACATATTGGAACAGTTCACCTGGCTTCATCATCACAATAATCTTGGCTGCACCATTTTGGGAGTCAAAGTCACTGTGTGTAAGACAGTTTAGTGCACATTTTAGACACACTGTATTCACAGGCTCAAGTACCCACTCATACAGTTTAAGACATAGGCCATGACAAAGAATTAAATAAATGAATACAAAATTAACCATGGATGGACAGAACTTGTAAAAAACATGACCCCTTGCACATCACAAGCAGGGACTGTGCCAAGCTTACCATAATTTTTAGGAGTCAACAGGGATGCGTGTAAACGTTGCGTCCGCTAAAAATTCACACTAAACTGTATAACACACAGGGACATTGACTCCGACGCCGACCAAGATTATGTGATGACGACACCAGGTCAACTCGGTCAATAGTTGGCAGCAGACATCCCAGGTAAATTTCCACTGATTGTTTTGAGCATGTATACATTTCCGATAACAACAGGTTTACTTGACGAGTCTGCCGCCACCTAGTGTCCCCGAAAATCTACCATTTTTTTTCCACGGCTGTATTTGAAAACACACTTACGTTATCTCTCCTGTCTTGTGCCCCTGGTGAGTAAGTACAGCACAGAACGTGATGGGAATGGAAGAAATCTTATCCCTCAAGGACACAGCAAACTCTCCTGTAATATCACAAAACATTTTTGTTGAAGAGGAATGGAATGAGCAATTACATTTTGTGATGTACTCATTTTCCAATAGGTAGAGTCCTCATGTGAGTGGGGGACAAATTACAAGTCTCTAACCTCTTGTTAAAATGGTGTAAATGGCCATTGCATTCGATACCCTCCCAGTGCAAAATATGTCATCATCCAAAACACCCAATCACATCATTCTGAGAAAAAATGGGTTTGTGTATATTTTAGGCTCATCTGATACAGTCATGCAGGATCCGAAAAGACTAAGTAGAGCGACTTGACGCTTCCATCAGTATGCTCTAATTGTCTCCAGTTGTTGTTTCACCACAGATTCTTTTTGGAACACTCAAGAAATATTTCAACGGTACTGGCGCATTTTTTATATCTTTTATATTATTTCTCCATGTAAAGTTTCCAGTTCTACTTTGTAAACAAAAGACTATTTTGTAGCTCAGTTGGCAGAGCGCCAGCATGTTAATCCGGAGGTCGCAGGTTCAAGTCCTGCTTTAGTAAATTTTTCATTTTTCAACCAAAAATTATCCATTGTGGTTTATTATTTGAATTAAACAGTTTCATCTCCTTAAGGTGATCCTCTCCTGCCGCTTCCCAGGTTGTATCGTAAACTTGGGTGTGATTCCTGGCTACACGGCAGCTAATGGTTGAATGGCTCCGTACTGGCACCTCCAAACAAAGATATTGACAAACTAGGGAGACCACCAACATAGGGCTAGATAGCTCAGTTGGTGGAGCACCAGCACTCTAATCTGGAGGTCACAGGTGTAAGTCCTGCTCTAGTCAATTTTTCTTTGTTCAACCTCAAATCCTCTAACATTTACCCACTCAGTTTCCATTGTGGTACTTAATAAAAAGATTACTCCTAATACCGTAAGACTCTTCACTTTCGCTGGATTTAATCGCGACCAGGATATGCTGTTCTTCTAGGTAGTCGTAGTCCGAGAGGAGAGGCGTCAACTGCAATGGACAAAATGAAGAAATGAATCAACACTTGAGAGGTGTTGTGGCCGAGCGGTCAAGCGCACCGGACTCAATCTCTGGTGTTTCTGACCAGCAATGCGTGTGTTCTAGTCTTGGTCTTGACACTTGGGCAAGACACTTTTGAGCATATTGCTTCGTCCTTTAAGATGGAGCGAAAGCCACAGGTTTAGGTTTAGGGTTAGGGTTGATAAATGGGGGCAATGAGTATCTTCTTGATCTGGTAAAATCCATTGAACTTCAAGGGCATTAGTTCATTTTGAAAGGGTTTACAGATTCACTTCATCAACTGAAATTTAAAACTAGAGGGTTGGACATAACATAGGCATGTCTTTGTCTCCTTGGTGGTATACTTCATGCCTTTTATGAAAGTTATTTAAAACCTTGATATTTGAGCTAAAAAAATCTCATCCCCTTAAAGTGATCCCTGTGTTGCTTCCCAGGTTGTAGTGTAAACTTAAGTATGATCCCTAGCTACACGGCAGCTAACTGTTGAATCGCTTCTGACTGGCACCCCCAGGATATTGACAAAATAGGGAGATCACCAACATAGTGCTAGATAGCTCAGTTGGAACAGCACCCGCCCGTTCATCCGGAGGACTGTCACATATTCAAGTCCCCCTCATGAGTAAATTTTTCTTTGTTCAACCGAAAATTTATTTATATATATATATATTTTAAAACCCTGCCTACTTCTGGACTGATTTTGACATACCTTAGGGAACTCCTCTACAGACCATGATGGCCTGATCTGAGGCACACCTGATGCAGGCATCTCCTGAAGGCAGGTTCTATTCAAACCACTCTTTACTGATCCAGCTGTGGGTAGAGGTAAACAGTTTGAAAAACTGGCAAGACTAAAATTTGCTGCTAAAAAAAGAAGTCATCTGCCTTTTGCAATGTTCCATTTTTGAAACAAAAGGATCAGCGTAAAGGGTAGTGGGTGTAAAAGTGTAAGGGTAAAACCAATTACATCCATTTAATTGGTTGTGGTACCTGCCACTAGTTACAGGATTCGAATTAGCACACTTGGTGGTCTGGTGGTTAAGACATCTGCTCTAAAATGTGGTGGGGTCATGATTTTCGAATCCCACCTACGTAGTCCATAGATTTATTTCTTTATTTCTTAATTGTTTATTTATTCATTTATTTATTTATTTATTTTTATTTAGATCAAATTAACAAAATTCATAAAGATAAAACCGTTTTGAATGCACAGTAAGACTTTTAAATGAACATCACGTAAAACAAATTCTGAGGACCTCATTTTAATTCAGCGTGCTTTGGGCCAAACATCCAAAGTTTGGGTCCAGAATGCCACCCAGTTTACAAAGTCCTGATGCTGTGCACAACCTTTACTCGATGCTAGAATGTAGGCCTGGTTCTTTTTTACAGCCCGACTCAAAAGACATTTACGATGCTGCCGGACATTTTCACGAATCTACCAAGCAAGCCCACATCTACCAAAAAGCTTTAGTCACTTTGGTTTGGCAATCACAAGCACAAGTAGGCTACCTTCAAGGCAGTTGGAGTAAAACTCCAAGCAAGCCCACATCTACCAAAAAGTTTTAGTCACTTTGGTTTGGCAATCACAAGCACAAGTAGGCTACCTTCAAGGCAGTTGGAGTAAAACTCCAGGTAGAAAGTGCCACACATGCTAGTGTTGATGGTGGCGGCGGCTGAAACGAAGACTATCTTGACATTCTGAACAGTACCTCCTTGGAATCGCTCTGTAAGAACAAAATAAACCGTGTAAATCCATGAGTTCTCTGAATTTATCCATTTGCGGTTCTGGACATTATTTTTTTTAAACAAGTGTTCAAACAACAACTTTACTGCTCCATCCACAAATACGTGTATGAACCGTTTTAAATTATACAAGTTGAATGTGCCTGCCCTCATCCTTTTTTGAAGCCGCATCCTTTTTTTAAAATACACATTTTCATTTCATTCATTTTTATTTTATTCTATTATTAAACTGTGTGGAATTTTTTTTATCATTATGATTCTGGTCTTGTTAAAATAATTCTGGTACAGTAAAAGTTTTGAGTTATACAAGCCCTGTGGTCTTGTTGATTTCCCACCAAATTCGACCCATGTACACCCGCAAACTAGTTTTCTTCCTAACCACATGCAAAACTTCAAATATTACAAATGCACTTCTTGCACTTTTCTGGTACAATCCTTTTCCAAGACAATCAAACATTTCCGTGGCATGCTTCAAATCCAAAAAAAAAGGAAAGAAACAAAAGATTGAAATTATACATTCTCATCTTCAAATGCCTTTCCTACAACTCCAATGGAAGACTTTCAAGGATGCTAGGTAAGAGGAGACTGACCAGGTAAAATCATTGTTCTCGGGAATTATTATGTGCATGCTCAGAACTATGTAAACAATGGAAATTTACCTGGTATGTCTGCCCAAATCTCCCAATGAAACTAATTTAAACAAGGGCGCCCTCTTGTGGTCAAGCATGAGAGCAACTTTCTGAACAATGAAAATCAACGACTGCTATCCCATGCATGTGTTTATAATGCACAGACACTATGGAGCATACTGCATGCATTGAGTTCGCTTACCGTCTTGTGCAAGACCACCCTGCATACTCTCTGTAGTGTTCATTAATCAATCAAGATAAGATTAAACCTTCAATATCATGCAATTTGGTGCGTCATGACCGAGCTGTCAAGCGCACCGGACTATAAAGCTCTGGTGTTTCTAATCAGCAGAGTGTGGGTTCGAGTCCAGGTCCTGACCATTAAGGCACCGCCTAAAATGCACACTGCACAGTAACACACAAGAAATCGGCTGACTCCCAAAGTTCAACATTTTGGGGGACGTTTGCGATGTCAGGTGAATTTGGTCCATATACACATGTCATTTTTTTACACGCACGCCTAGGTGTGCTGAGTACTCGCTGGCAAGTATTCTAAAATTGTTCCTCAGTCACTCATACTATGCCTCAAAAAAATGTCTGCATCCAAAAGACTTAAAAATGCTTTGTGCATCTTGAATAAAGAGTTAGTGTTCGGTCCCAGTCAACATATTTGTTCTTTTTTGTGGAACCGTTTGGAAGGAGAAACTGGTCTTTACGGGGCTGGTTTATAGATATAGAAAATGTGGATACTTACCTTTTGGTATGACTGATGTTGCAACAATTCCAACATCAAATGTAGAAAAGACCGGAGAGTGATCGCTGGTCACTATATCTGTTGAGCATCCTAGAATAAAAAAAAAAAACTAGCATCGATTGTGTGACCTTTGCTCTTTGATGTATCAAGCTAGGTCTTTGGATTTCAAAAATTGAATAAGCCAGGTCGACATGACTACGAATGCATCTAACACTCGACTTTGGGGAACAAGCGCCATTAAACCATGTTGTAGTAGTAGCAGTAGTAGTAGGTTCCTGCATAGGCCGCTATTAACGAGGTAGACCATCGGAACTGTGCAAGTGAGTACATTAGAGTGAATAGCACTCTGCACTAATGACTTTTGCTCAAAATACCCAGATGTCAAACAAACATTCCACCACTGACTTGATCACCGCATCATCAGTGTGCCAGACCACAATAGTAGTTCAGTCAGAACATGAAAGTAAACATAAAGCTTAGACGTGTACGCGTGTGTACGTTTGTGAAACTTGACACACTATTTGAGATTCAGTTACTGGGCTTCCATTTTTAGCACCAGTGCGGAGTGTTATTGGGTCAGAATGACCAATGGTTAGAATAACTGATTTTTGTAATTACCGTATGATGTGTTGACAATATGCATCCCTGGGTACGACCTCCATATGACCCGATCACACCACGATGGCTCATTGATTCTCACCTGGCAACAGGGATGGAAACATAATTGTCATACACTCAATTATCTGCTTTGATGTTCAATAAACCACTAATAACCCTCCTACTGTCTGACCATTCAATTTTCATCCAATGTTTTTGAATGATATATAAATTATGCCAACCTGCAATATAATTTTATGGGTGAATGCATCTACACAGTACATAGACAACCCTCCTACTGTCTGACCATTCCATATCATCCACTGTGGTTTTGAATGATATATAAAGACTGGCGCTGGTCTTTACAAACCTAATGGTTTTATTAGACATAATTATACATGCTAGGAAAAATAACTTACAGAGTGATCACGCTGATAGTATACACATGACTTGTGAGTGCTCGTATAAACACACAGTGTTAAGCCAAGCTAGGTCAAAGGTAAATCTGACAGGATGCTGCCAGGTTCCAAGGCCGGTATCTGGCGTTATTCACAGGCCTCACAGTGTGAGGTCGGATGTTCGGGTTACCATCATCCTTTTCTCGCTGACATATCTTTTGCCCTGCAATGCTTCATAAAACACGACAATATTCTTCTCACCATTGTTTTCTTGACCTTTTTGTAGTCGTAGACTAGTCTGTCTCCTAGTCTGTAACGATACGTTGGCGGGAAGGTGATGTCTTCTTCATCTAAGAACAAAGGAATAAAACATGACTGAGTTAAGGGAGAAATGCAGAATTAAACAAAGGGAACTCTAGGTAAAATCCCAGCTAACCCCCCAAAAAACTTTTAAAACTTTGAGGCTAACCTGGAGTTACCACCTGCTTAATTTTGCATTCCTCCCTAACTTTAATTAGGGGTAATTAACTTTTCAGAATGAGAATAGACTGTGAAAGTCTTGCACGTATTCAAAATTTAAGGACCAACTTAGTCCCAATCATAATGAGTTTTACATGAGCCCGACTCTGTTTCATCAAACACTTTAGTTTAACAGAGTTTATGGATATAAACAATTATATTATATAGTTGAGAAAGTAAAACTTAGCGATTAAACGTATAAAAAGTAAAGTAAATTATCTTTATCATTAAACCTATGTAATGATTGCACAAGTAAGGGCGTGATTGGCAAATGGGGTTTCTAAAAAAATAAGCATCATGTCCCTAGATTAACCTTAGTTCTAATGTTAGTTGTAACAAATGAACAAATTATTTGTATTATATATAAAATTGAAATTGTATTTATCACAACTTGCTATGGATATTTTTATTTTCAAGATTTTTTGAAATAAAGAATTTAAAAAGAAGGTTGGATTTCATTAAAAAAACAGTCTTCGTTCAACTTTTGTTCTTTTTTTCGGTGAGACTTGCACAGTCTATTGGCAGACAGGGCCACTTTTAAATGCACTGATCTCATCGTTAGTTACAATGCACAACAAAGCACCGACATGATTCTTACCAAAATCCACAAAGATCTTTCCCTTGGCCTTCTCTCTCTTCAGCTGATCATGTTCGAAGAGAACGGTGTAGTTCTTTTGAGTAATATGCCGCAGAATATCCTGAAACGAAGTAACCATAAATTACATGATTAAACACAGGAATCTTTAAACTGTTTTTGTTAGTGAAGCCTTTCAAAAGTCTTTCTTTATGAATCCATAGGGTTTATGGTTCGATTCCAGCCTATGCCATATGAAGATTATATTTGTCCAAACTTGCAGTATGCGAAAGCTCCATTAAAGAATGAGGCTAAGATAAAACATCCTTTTCATCTGGCAACTCACACCTGTTATCTCAATGTAATTCCTTTTTCAAACAGTGGACTTAATTGGATCATGCACAAACAAGTAGTGCTACTGACTGCTCATCCATTAAGTGTAATTCAATGTAAACACACCAACTCAGTGAAAAGGACGTATACTTTTGTTTTTGTGGCCAAACTTTTAATTTCTTTAATGGAGTTTTACCCGCAATGAGAAAAAGTACCTTCCTACCACATCAGTATAAACCTTTATGTAAGCCTGTATCGAAATTGTTTTTATGAATTTTGAGCAGAATATCTCAGGAGGAAGCTTTTTGGGGGTTAAAACAAATGTGCAAATTCATGAGACTTCAGGATACACACAAAGGTTTGGTTGCATACATACACTCTGTGGACATTCTTTTGTTCTGTCCATTTAAGAAAACAAAATATTCTTCAACATTGGTGAAAACACTATGTGGATGTGTGTCAAGTCACTACATTGTGTGAGCATCTGTTATTCTCAGGTCAACACTTGGTATGTAATGCTTGCCCATATTCACTTAATAATAAATGTGCACACAGAGGCATTGGCCAACCACACTCTTTTTTGAATGCCATTCACAAAAAAGCTACTGAATGTTGGGTCGTGCCAAGGTGCTACGGACAGTTGTGTCTCTCAATATTGCTAATCTTGTTGATTTTTTTACTCCTTTACTTTCAGGAAATAATGTAAAGCAAACTTGTTGAGAAACACAAATACATGGGTTTGTTTGAGAACTGTAGATTCTATGTCAACATGGGACACGCTTAACAGACTGTGACATCACAAGGACTTTGGCATCACAACAACTGTGACATCACAAGGACCGCAGTTTACTGACCGGAACGTTCCACTCGATGCGATAGTTGAGATCACCAAGAAAGAAGATGTGATGAAACTGGTTGGTTAGGTCGAAGAGGCTCATGGCCTTGGAGCTAAGAGACAGACCACGTAAGATGTCATGATAGTTGTTGTTACGTCTGAAAGGCAAAACAAATCAACAAAAACAATTATCCTCAAAATTTGAAAGAAAAAACCCAGAAAACAGCTGAAAGGTACATGATTGGTTTTTGGAAGATTACATTCATTTCCATACAGTAATTTTATGGAAATAAAATAAAGATAATATATTTTGAGAACAGTAACTTTTCAAAGATGCATCCACGTCAAGAACTGTTTGTGGTACTGATCAGTTTTCACATATTATGCACAAATTGGTCTGGTCAGTGATTTTTACATCAGAAACTTGATACTGTACTGGCGTGTAGTGGCCGAGCAGTTAAGAGCACCAGAATCAAGCTCTGGTGTTTCCGATCAGCAGAGTGTGGGTTTGAGTCCCGGTCGGGGCACTTGTGTACTAGGATTGGAAGTGCACGTAAAGGATTCTAAAACACTTATCGTGGAAGAGTAGGGGTAAAACCCGGTGTTTCTGGTTCACATAGCAAGAAACCCTTGTTAACAGGTTTCCTCAAGCTTACAAGCTACTGTGATTAAGTTCACTTCTGAGGCATCCTTGGTTTCATTACCAGAAAGATATGTAATAATAAAATTAATAATAATAATAAAGTCGCAAGAACAAGCTCTGGTACAAACATTATAATCAGCGACCTTTCAGATTGTAGCTAATACGTTTTAAAAAAATAAACACAAATTTGGTACTTTTCACTGAGAAAAAAACAATGCTTAAACCTCACCTTGTACATTTCTCCGTTCCTGAGGTAAGATGTGCATTAATGAAACAAAATGAGGTACCGCTGAAGAGGAAAGACACTCCCACTGCTCCTTTGTTGCCTAGGAAACCAACGAGAGTACATCAATATTCATAGATCCATGTACAATGATCATGAACTGCACATTTATTAATTGAACACAAAGTTCAAAAGATCATTCAACACACAGCGTTAAGTAAACATCAGACCTAGTTTGCATATGATCATAAAATGGTTTTTAAACAAATGGCGTTGAAATCTTCAAACTGGTAGAAGCTAAAATTCAAGCTAAATTAACTAAATTTGACCTGCATCAAATACTTCAGTCATGAAAAGAAAATTATCATTACAACTGATAGTATCTTGAATTTTATTTTTAAGTATGTTGGCTTTTGTAGACCAATGTTGCACACATTTATTGTATATTTGAGGCTGGTTTTTGTTTGTAGTTCAATTAATAAACATGCAGTTCCTGATAATTGTAGGTGTCATAGAGTCATTGACTTTGCAGCTGTCTGACTGACATATTGCTTAATAGTTTTAATAGCATTTGTTAGCTATTTGAGTACCTAGGGGCTTTGCCAAACCTCGGCTGGGGCTCTGGCTGTGGCTCTAGTTTGGGCTCTGTACCCAATTTTGAAGTAGTATACATGTACATGTTCATTTTGGACGGTGTTTCCAACATCAGACAGAGCCCAGAGCTGGAGCCAGAGCCTCTAAGCCGAGGTTTGGAAAAAAACTCTAGCATCCTTCTTGTTCAGTGACATTTGGCAACGTAATAGTCCACGAGTCTTGCACGAATGAAAACATTTCAGGTAAACTTGAGTTCCAACATTTGCTTTGACAAGTGAAGGTTTGCTCAGTGGTTTCTTCACTGCCTTTCACTGTGTTCACCTATGGGGACCCTGGTTCGAATCCCGGTCCGGAGCCTTGGATATGAATTGGGTTTTCAGTCCCCACCTAATTGCATGGGTTTTCCTGTTAGGGTTTTTTCCTCCCACATCTAAAACTGCCATTCTTCATCATCTTCTCTAGACAGATATCTTCAGGTCACAGTGCTTGTCGCTTTTGAGGGTCCCTTGGTTTTATTACCAGACAGATATAATAATATATATCAAGTAATAAACCACAAAGGAAACTGACTGGGTAAATTTTATATAATTTGGGTTTAAACAAATTGACTGGAGCGGGACTTGAACCAACGACCTCCGGATTAACATACCGGCGCTCTACCAACTGAGCTATCCAGCCCTATGTTGGCGGTCTCCCTATTAGTCAATATCTTTGTTAGGGGAAAGCCATTCAACCGTAAGCTGCCATGCAGCCAAGGATCACACCCAAGCTAACAATATAATAATAAAAGCTTGTAAAATCATGCACGTTGCAAACCTCTAGTCAGAGGTGGGATTCAAACCAAGATCCAGTTGAAAAGCAGTGAAAAATACCACTTAGCCAACCTTACCCCTTGTTGTAAAGACAATCAGAGCATACATCCAGTTACACCACCACACAAGTCATTAGAGAAAAATTGACACGGTCTCACCGCTAATCGTATTTTCATGGTCTAAGCTCTCGAGCTCAAGTAACGTTAAAGCTGTAATGGACTTACCTAGCGTATTTGCAATTCCCGTTCTGACTATGGATTCTCTGACATGACTGATCTGATGCACATGGTCTGGTTTGACAAGTACAGAGAGTCTTAAACCCCATAATGAGGTCAGCGACACCTGATTGGTTGGAAGCAATATTGAGGTATAAGGAATGGCATGCATGTGAAACAATCCCAGAGTTGAGTAATGTGTGAAAAGTTGAGAAAGCAGATTGATCTATGAAACGGCACAGTAGTTAGACAATAATAATAACAACAACAACAATAATACAGTTCTTATAGCACTTTACCACACCTGAGGGCTATTCAATGAGCTCATTAATTATTCTACAAAGCTATGTTTGAATTATCCCATTTATTTACATAGCACCATTTAACAGTTTACAAGGTGCTGTGGCGCAATCTGCAGCCAACCATACCAGAAAGTACCAGTCAAACTTCTTCTCTTAACAACAAGTGTACTGGGTTCTTTTACGTGTACTACACAACACACGAGGCTGGGTTAAGTGTCTTGCTTAAGGACCGAGTGTCGAGACCGGGACTTTGAACCCCCACTCTGCTGATCAGAAGCACCAGAGCACGTGTGCAGCGTGCTTGACCGCTCGGGCGGGACACGCCCTCTTGACACCAAAAACGAGCACTTGAAACATGGTGGGCATCTTACCGAGACGTACTCCTTGTTCAGCCCGCTGAGCCTTCCGATCTCCGCTTTGACTCTACTGATCCAGTCTTTGTCACTGATGGCGGCACTCTTGAACTCCTGTGTACCGATGACGTAAATGTCGTGAGGTACAGCGGCGAGGCTGGGGTCCTTTGTCTTCCCGTCCCCCTGGCAGAGCAACCATGAGCTGATGCTAGCAGGTGGCATCGCAGCTCCTAGAAGTATTTCAAACCAAGACAGGACACAGCACTAGTTTAGTAACTTCTTTCCCCATTGTCATAAGGACTCTATCTACTGGAAAATAATTGCATCACAAATTTGACCTTGGAGTCCATCTTTAACCAACCCCCATTTCATTACCGGGAAAAGTCCATTCAAGAAAGAGGCCAGAACAATTCGTCTTTACCAACTGACACCTGTTATCTCCATGTAATTCCTTTTCCAAACTGTGGAGTTTAATCTTTGAATTGGATCATGAACGAGCCGGTAGTAGTGCTGCTGACTGCCCCAAGTGGATTACTGCTCAAGTTTGTTGAATCAAGTAATGACAACCTAAACCATAAACACACTCACTCACTGACAAGCATGTATATGTTCCAAGTTTTGGTGGCTTGACTCGGAAATTCTCAAATGGAACGTTCCTGAAATTTTTGGTGAAAACATGAACGCTCATGCAGGATACATACCCATGTTCCATGTGCCGATAAACACAGAAATCTGATCCACTTCTTTACTGGTGGAGTGAAGCACTTTCATGTACTGAACTAGTTGGCAAAACGTCTCTCTTTTCTGTGTAACAATCACATTACAACCTGTCTCACTGATCAAAGGCAAACTTGAAAGTCCTGCTAAGCACGCATCAATGCCAAGAGTAAAACAGTTTTTGCTTAGCAGTGTTATAAACACTGCATTAAAATCCCTTCTCCGCCAGTACAACATGCACAGATTGAAGTAGGATTTGAAACTTTGCGTGGTGGAGATCAAATCTAAACAATGTTCCAAATCTTACTAACCTAAGTAAGGTTTGCTATAACATTATGTCCATGAGATCTCGCTTTGAGCTGTGATGGTTCCGAAAAGAACCGGTGGTGTAAGAACCAGAGCCTCTGCAGGAGCGGACGATCGGAGCAAACGGATCGAAACATCAAGCTGTTACACCACTGGTTCTTTCCAGGACCACCAGCAACCCATAGAGAGAGTTAGTGTTGACCTTACACACGCCAACTTACAGGGTACTTTTAACAATGGAACAATGCCACCCCACAAGGTTTTCTTTGTTCTAGTGCTACCCACAAAGAATTTCTTCAGAAAAAGGGAATAATAGAACAACAATGGAGGTACCCCGTATCAGCCATACGTAAAGGTGTATACATGTACATGGTGTTACCACAAACCCTACTAGATTGCACAGATTCAGTCATGTGGGAAAATAGCATTTGGGAATTCAGCTTGTAGGAGCCGTTTTGAATGAATGGCTTCCTCAGTGGCTATGGCTGGACCACTAGAAAAAGCCTCTTCTTCAATGTCATTGCAGCCAATGGCAAAAGGCAGGGTACACTTTTGGGAATTGACAAAGACCAGTACCCTCACTTGGTGTAACACAACATATACATAATATAACAAACCTGTGAAAAGTTGGGCTCAATTGGTCATCGGAGTTGCAAAAACCACCCTTGTTCAGTTGTTATACAGAATTGTGTGCTTTAGGATGCTGAGATAGGCTTCATGCCTTTCTCAGATTCAAAATTTTGGGTGAACAATTACAGCCTCCTCTAAAACTAGCAAACTTTTAGTAATGACGAAAGGTATTATTGCCACAACAAAATATATTTAAAAACATACACTACAGTCTTGACATGAAGTGGACTATTTCTTTAGCTCCCTTTGGTGACTGCTTTACTTCTTTCCAAGAAAATTTGGTTCAAGGAGATTTTGAGAAAAAAAAAACTTAAAATGGGAAAAATCTTGAGAAATCACACGCCTTCACCATGACAAACCTTAGCATCTTCAAAGCTGAACTCTTTTTTCTTCCCGTTGGAGAAGCGAATCATGAGCTTCAGATTGTTGACCCTGGACTTGATCAGCTGTACAACTAAAAAGTACAATAAATTAATAAATTTGTTTACTTATTTATTTATTTTAACTACTCATCCAACAGAGCAAGCACTAATAACAGGATAAATAGGAAATAAGAAGAAATGCTCAGTTAAAGACGTGGGAAAAAGAAAAACCCAAATGGGGTAAAACCCAGGCAGGGACTGAAACCCAATCCACATGGAAAGCCTCCAGGTTCCAATTTCATGGGTCTACTCTTCATACATGTCATAAGCAGAGAATCGCTGCTTACGAATTCCGCACTTACGCCAAGCGTATTTCACAGCTTAGCAGGGAATTTTGCTTGTGCACGTGCGTACTCCATGTTACTGGGCATTTCTTCGCTAGCGCAGAAAGTGCTGAATTCAGCGGTAAGCCCTGGTCTGAGGTGGAATTCGAACCAAGGTCCACAGAGGTGAAAGGCAAGGGAAAGAAACCACTGAGACAACTTAATGCCCCAAAATATCACTGCAGCATTGCTTTAATTAATTTCCTTTACAATTTCCTTATTCCTGATGTACTAAAGATAGCATTATCACTTTCATTATGTATTTGTGTTCTCTTGAACCAAGTAATAATCGAAGAACACGAGCAGAGAGTGTACTGAATAATATTTTGGTTTTATCCTTACACCGATGCGTGCAAAGCTCAGTACTTTCCTGAGTCCCATGGTAAATATACCCCACAGGCATATTACTCGGGTGGGATTCGAACCCTTGACCTTTGCCATTCTAGAACAGAGTATACCGCTTGAAGCGTCGAGACCATATCAACGGTTCTTTTAGACCCAACACTCATCCAAAAAAAAATGTACACATGGCTGTACTTACAAGTTTACTAGTTATACATGTAGGCCATGTTCAGACAGCGTACTAAAGTTAGACCCGAACCGGTTTAATTTTACGAGCAGCGGGGGGCGGTCATAAAAATAAAACTACAGTACCTTGCGCTCAGACAGCTCTAAGTTAATTAAACCCAATAAGGTTTACCATTGGTTTTAAGAGGTCAAACAGCACAGTGACCCAACACAACAACATCCGGTTTATTCACAAAAGCACGCACACGGCCCTGTTGAGGCGCACGTTGAGGCGTTTGTAGGCATATTTACTTAGCGACCTTACACAGGTCAGCGGTCATCTGTTGTGAGTTAAACCGGATGTTGTCATTTTTATTCTGTCCACACATCGTGCTAAAAGATTAACCCGAAGTGGTTTAGCGTTAAACCACCCTCGCCGACCGATTTAACTCATTCGGGTTTAACCAGATTTGGTTAAGTTTTTAAGAGCGTTCAGACGCACAAAGTTAAACCCGAATGAGTTAAAACTGCCTGAAAACCGGCTTTAGTACTGTGTCTGAACGACCTCATAGTTACTTCCTGACTTTGTGATTTATTCTTTTTGAACCTACTCTAGAATTTACCAGCAGTTTCCGTGCTCCATTACAGGAAAGTCTCACCTCCTCTGGGATGTAACCCCCATTTCAATGTGAGTCCGGAAGAAGGATGTAACACAAAGTTTTAACGGTAAAAGGGCGTAAGCAATTAATGTGCAAATTTGTGTTCCAAGGCAACTAACTGACTGTGAAAATTTGGTCGGTTTTCTACCATTCATAAGTCATTATAGGAAGTTATACATGTATTCCGCATGGGAATGAGAAAACTTGTCTTTGGGGGTAATTCTAGCAAAACTAAATGTAACAGTAATGCCACATATTTTTGTCAGGAGCCATTTTTCTTGATTACGTCCTTCTGTAAGGCGTGACATCCTTTTAGAAACCCTTTTTTTAACGCCCTGTTGCTTACCCGGTCTTTACTCGGTATTCTAAACCGAAGAAAAATTCAAACAGTACCGGAGGAGTAGGGATTAAGAAGTCCAGAGAACCCCTGGCTCTTGAGAGTTATAGTTGAGCTCAACAAAAGAAGCAATTGAATAGCGCTAATCCATGGAAGCTACCACAGTTGCTGTGGAGATTGGGCTTGTGGTTTCTTCTTCTGGCTGGCTGGCTGGATCGCTCTATTGTTAAGGGATTAGTTGTTGATAAATATCTTTTGTACCACAAGGGTAGTACCAAATACCCATGGATATGCCCATATCCAAATACCCATATCCTTTACGGATGAGTCTGAGAAGTTAGCGTGGTACACTCAGTGCACTGAGTGACGCACAGCAAGTGTGGACGGCGACATTAAACTCCCGTGGCTGGTGCAATGGCCTATGAGCTTCACAGAAACGCCAAGAATAGTTGGAAATATGCCTTTATTTTTCGAAAATACAGTTTAACAATAATATAAATACACAAATAACGTTGCTCTCAATCCAAAACATTAACCTTCAAAACAGTAAACCTATAAGCCCTTAATCCGCTTAACCCAATACAGCGTGTTACATAATACTTTATTGATGATTATTTTCAAACAAGGCAGGCAATCTACCTTTTGAGGGTTTGCTGAGATTTACGTGTACAAAGTAATGGCAAGCCCTTTTGACCACAGAAGTCACGTGGAATTTTCAAGGTGAATGAACTCTCCCAGTGCCAATAACTTCTTCCATCTGTTTCTACATCGTGTTAAAGGGGTATACCCAAAAAACTAAATTTAAAAAAAATTCCTGGGCGGAATTATTTTAAAAACTGCAAAAACCTACTGTAAAAAACAGTGACCTTTCTCTGAAAAGGGTTGCTGTCTTTTGTGTGACCCCAGAGCCAGAAACCACAGGTCCGTAAGCGATATGCTTCAGTGACCGAAGCAACTTAAGGCCACAACCGGGGGAATTTTGTACCAGACAAACACCGGGCTTCTTTGGGAACCGGGTCTAAAAGGATGTCATGCCTTACTGGGACAAAAACATTTTGTGTGACTGGAAAAAAAGAGCCTTACAGAACACCCTTACACCCTGGCACTTGACTGTTTGCACTTAATATCCGTCAATAGCAAAACCCAAACCAAAATCTCACTTGTTTTAACTCACTACAACTAGGTTCCTCCTCTACAATTATTATTATTTTTTTGTTCCTGTTTTGTTTTTCCATTTCTGTACAGTGCATTGAGATTTCCTTCATTATTCGTTGTGCTTTATAACTTTGGCTTATTTCTACTATTATTGTCACTATTTAATCTTTATTATATTTAGGCTGTACAAATGGAAATAAACCAACACAAACACTAAAACTTTGTTGAGGAAACATAAGGTCACGGTGAGGTCAAATCTTATTGATTTCATCTCGGGATTTTATGAGTCCAAGCGACTCCCACTGCTCTGGCACCACAATTATCAATTTGGCTCAGAACCTCTGGCTCAGAACCAATTTTCCAGAGGTTCTGGACCAAAGACTGACGTCTTTATAAGATGTGTAAACAAAATTCTGTATTTCCTTATTTTAAAGTAACGTAGTAAATGTCACAATTCAAACAGATATCTACTTTGTGTTTGTTTAGAGCTGAGAAGATAAAGCATTTTACAGCAGTAGAACCTGAACCTCTAACATGTCTAATGCCAGGGAGAGCTGGAGATTTTATTACATCAGCAACAGACATTATATTCAATTTGAGCAACATGTAGTTGGCATTCCTGTTTCCTTGAGAAACATGTGCCACAGATATATAGAGTTGTGATGTCAAATTTGCGTCATACTCCCATGAAGTATGAACCAGGCCTCAGAGTTTTTTGTTCTCTGTTTTAAAAATGACAGCTGCTCGTACAATATCCCAACTGGAACTTCACAAAATACAATCCATATTTTCATTCAAATGATATCAGCTACATGTACATGCAGACTCATCTGTTGAGTAGTCGCTCATTATTTGTCTCAGTAATATTTTCTTTGTTTAGAACGCCATCAGCATCACATCTGGCAGATAATGGCATTGTATCAAATTTGTTTTAGCTGTCGTCACAATTATGTTTACAAGCCAACTAAAACATTTCACTGAACACTGCTCATGTACATGTATACATGCAGAACCCTACAAGGAACTGATTAGAATGCAACTCACTGTTTTCATGTGTGTATGGCGTTGTTTCTTCCTTCATATCCTTCCCACTGTGTTTCATTATGGACATGCTACCATGGGAAGCGTCTACTGTCAACTTGACCTTGGTGTTTTTCAAGGCTCCCTCAACTTTGACCTGGTGAACAGCAACAATAAGAATGGTGATTGAATGGCATAGTGTTACACCCTTAACTTACAAGCAAGGATGTTTCTCTTCCCCTCCCAACCAGGACCTCACTACCCCACCCCAACCCCAGCCCGGAAAAAAAAAAAGGAAAAAAAAAAAGAACATTTAATAACTGCAACAACACCTACAGCTGCAGCAGCATACAGCAACAGCAACAGCCACAAAAATTTACAGCAACAGCAACGGCAAAATCAAACACAGCAATAGCAGCAACATCAACAACAAAATTCAACAACAGTGACAGCAAAATCAACCGCAGCAGCAACAGAATTCGCAGCAAGAGCAACATCAGCAAATTCAACAATAGCAGCAAGAGCAAAAGCAATGTTATCAACAGCAAAATCGACAGCAAATCAGCAGCAACAGCAAAATCAACAGCAAATCAGCAGCAACACCAAAATCAACACCAGCAACAGCAAAATCAACAACAGCAACAGAAAAAGTAACAACAGCAACAGCAAAATAAACAACAGCAGAAGCAGAAAAAGTAACAACAGCAACAGCAAAATAAACAACAGCAGAAGCAGAAAAATCAACAACAGCAGCAAGAGCAACAGCAACAGCAGCTACCGATAAATAGATACCCCTGCTTATAGGAGTGGGGTTAAGAAAGTTAACCATAGGGGTTGGCATAATGAGTGTCCATTACCCCCCCCCCCCCTCCCCCCTCCCCCCGGAAAGTTGCATCAAGTGTGAAACGAACATGGAGTGGCATTGGAAAGTTCTCAGGATTTCCCTTGTTGTTGTTTTTTTTTGTGCTGGGAATTGGCTCTGTGTTGTTAAAAAGGCTTAAGGTTTGCGGTAAGACCAAGTAAGTCAATCTCTCTGATGAGTTGTGGTGCTTCCGAGGGGAACCAGTGGTGTAACAACTCAAACTTTTCAATCACTATGCTCTGACCTTCTGGAAAAAAAGCAGATTGAATAAAAACCAAGATTGCTCCGATCAAGGACGAAAAAAAGGCTCTCACCTCAAAAGAAGTAACAGACATACTGGAGTTATTTGGGAGCGTCAGGGACTTTGCCATGTCGCTCCCATCAGTATTACTGCCTCCCATGTATACAGGAGGCTCAAAATCATCTGTGAGATCGGGCTCCTCTTCTTGCCTGGATGATGGGATGGGGATTCGAACCTCGGCCTTGAGTAGTTCTTGGAATGTTGCTACAGCCTTGGGGGAGAAATGAAAAATCTGCATTTGAAAAAAAATCTATTTGTTTCTTCTTCAGATTCTGTCACAAGAAAATTGAGGAGATGGAATAATACCGGCACATAAATGCTTGCAGCTCTATTAAAAAGTGGACCTAAATGTTCAAACAATATTTTTTCAGTACTTTTATAATGTCTTTAAACAAAATATATACCTTTCATAAATGCACTTTCAAAGATTGTAAGATTCCCTTTCTCTTTTTTTTAACGATTGATGCGCTGTCAGAATTGACCAACATTGGCTGTGGCTAGATCACTACAAATATTCTTCAACAGCCACAGCAATAGCCAATCAAATGTCTTAAATGTGTTTGCAGTCCCCCAAAGCGCATGCAAATTCATTGCAACTTGGTGCATCTGGATTTATGCTCATATCCCGGATGAGCTCATACACTGTCAGACAAATTCTTCTTCAATCCAACACTTGTTCAACACCCCCAAAAGATGGCGCCTCATGATTTCGTTTTCCTTTCTTTCTTTATCAACCAGTACATTCTGAAAATGTTCTGTGAAAAGGAAACAGCCCTAGTGTTCACACGGACATCCTGGTAAAGTTAGCAAGTGTGTAGCTATGTTCATTATGTTGGTTTAAAAAAGAGCAAGGAAGCATGCAGGCTCAGCATAGAGAGCAAAATATACCATACAAGGGTGCAGATGAGCAATGTATGTGGAAGCTCCTTCCGGATTCTAAGAGCATGCCAATCTCAGAACGTGCCAAGATGTTCGCTTTCTGAACCGAGATATATCTTCTTTAAAAGAGTGAAACTATTACTGTTATTTTTTGTTATGGAGAGAAGGAAAATGGTGGAAGACAGAAAAGTGCGGAGAGAATTAGGGGCAATGCAGAGAGAAGAGACAATGCGTGGGTGTTTTAATCGGGACACGCTGACTGAGTGATGTCACAAAAGATGCACTGCCCCTTTGAGGTGTGTTTCAACAGCGCTCAACAGGAGGTCAAGGGGTCAATCAGACAAGATAATTAGTGTCTCACCTTGTTCTCTAATGTTGTAACCCTGGCCTGACATTCTCCCAACTTGCTGAATAATTGCTTCAAATCACTCCCCGCTCTGCTAGCCTTCATTCAAGAAGTGAAATAGAATCACTTTAAAGGCCGAGTATTAAATCACTTCCCACTCAGCAAAACTCCATATATGATGTTAAATACAATCGTATTAATAAATGCCAAGTGTGCTAGCCTTCATTCAAGATGTTAAACACAATTACTTCGAAGGCCAAAACGGTAAAAGTCCTTGCTTCACTCTATGCAGACATTTGATACAGTCATACTAAATACCAAGTATGCTAGCCTTGCTTTCAAGATATGAAATAATCATAATAATTATTATACCAGAGTCCTATATAGTTTACATATCTACCAATAAGTACTCACAAGGTGTTTGAAGAGAGGGACACATTTCAAAGACAGGTTTTTTGTAGTTTTGAATAATTTTTGAATATTTATGGAGCACCTTTAATATAAGGGTTTAAAAAGGTGTTCTGAACACTCAGCAGCCAATGCAAGAAACACCAGGCAAACACCACTTCTCTTAATAGTGATAAGTGTAACTGGGTTATTTTACAGCTTCTAGCCCTTTTACATGTACTTACATCAGACCAAACAAATCAAAAACTACCAATACATTTCTTTTTATTCCTTCACTTTTGCAAAAGAAACACTTTTTGCACAGAATAATTTTTTTAAGTTAAAATATTTTTATAAACTGTTTTTTTTTTTTAGGATATGGAGGCACAGTCAAACAAATAGCTTTAACCTTACAAACCCCTCACAATAAAATTCAGTTTTATACGGTGCTTTATTAAATCCAAGGGCATCTCAAAGTGCTATTTAAAAAAACAAATTGTTTTGCACAGCTATTGGAAGTACACGACCCACTTATTTACATAATGTAGCACCATGGTAATGGTTTACAAGCTGCTGCGGTGCAATGGTGCAGCCAACCATACCAGAAAACACTGGGGCGAACCCCTTCTCTTAATCATAAGTGTACTGGGTTCTTTTACATGCATTACACAACACGCAGGACCTACATCTTTACGTCCCAATTAAAGGACAAAGCACTAAAGGTAAACCATCTCGCTTAAGGGCACAAGTGTCAAGACCGGGACTCCTCAAACCCACACTCTACTGATCAGAAACACGAAAGCTTGACTCTGATGCACTTGACCACTCAGCCAAGAAACACAAGGAAAACACAAGAATCTTTCGCAGCATTTTTTTTTTTCTGCTAAATTTTTATTCAGCAGCACACCGTCTTAGTGCAGCATGCACGGCATCTTTTTGGAAGAAGCACTGTCTCCGGTACAAGAAGAAGAACAAAGTGCCAGATCATCCTCAAAATGAAAGAATCAGAGGGATGAAAATGGAAGATGGGCAAACCTGACTAGTTGCCGTTCTCACCAAAGGTCATCTTCCTAAGGAACTAGTACTACGCACAGACAAGTTTTTGAAAAGTAAGTTGCCAAACAATTTGTATTCCTTAAGAGTTTATTTGCAATAAATAAAGATGCATCCCCCTAAGGTGATCCCTCTCCTGCCGCTTCCCAGGCTGTATCAGAAACTTGGGTGTGATCCCTGGCTACATGGCAGTTGCAGGTTGCATGGCTTCTGATTGGCACCCAGGGCAAAGATATTGACAAAATATAGGCAGACCACCACAATTAGGGATAGATAGCTCAGTTGGTAGAGCGCCAGCACAGTAATATAGAGAGGTTGCAAGCTCAAATCCTGCTCTAGACATTTTTTCTTTGTTCAACCCCAAATTGAATTGAAATTTACCCATTCAGTTTCCTTTGTGGTTTATTACCTTAAAAGTTTGTTCAGAAAGTTTGACAGATTCCCAGCTCAGCCCTCAATCTATCCCATCATACCAGCCCCCGTTCTTCTCCCCCAAACCCCCCCCCCCCCAAACAAAAAAATAACAATAAATACCTTAACTGTTGAAAAAAGTTTATAAAAATTGCTGCTTTTTTATTATACATTTCTGGTAATGAAACCAAGGATGCTTCATATGTGAACTTTATCACTGTAGCTCGCAAGCCTGAGGAAACCTGTAAACAAGGGTGAACCAGAAACACCGCGAATAACTCGGTACTCTTCCACGATAAGTGTTCTGGGTTCTTTAATGTGCACTACCAACCCTAGTACACAGGATTTACGGCTTAATGTCCCATCCGAAGGCCAAGGCAGTTATGGTAAAGTATCTTGGTCAAGGACACAAGTGCCTAGACCGGGACTCAAACCCACTGATCGGACACACCAGAACTTGAGGCGAGCGCTTTGGCCACAACACGCCACGTTTACTTGTTTGTTTACTTGCTTGTTTGTTAGCTTTTTGTCAATGAGGTTGCTTTAAATTGGACTGGTAACGAGCCCAATGTGGCATAGAGCCATGGATGAAACTTCTATGCAATGCCAGCAAAATAAAAAACATGAACTTTCACAGCCGCCTTTGATGCAAAGTATTGTTTCCCACGAACGAGTTGAGGGAAAAAAACATGTGATGCTAATGACAGGAGTTTTACTTGTTCACCTTGTCTGTCGCGTTGGTCTTGGATGGGACGGCTGACAGGTCAAAGAGTTGTTGTAGAGCTTGCATCTTCATCAAGAACAGGTCGACTTGTCTGTATACAAAAAGGAAAATAAACCTATTGGCTCCATGCTATAAGACCTTGTGATAAAGAGGGATAACCAACTTTTCATTAAACCAAAACTAGCAAACTCCAAAAACAACAAACGGAAATAATGACCAGAAAATTGTTGAAAGTTAAAATGTGTATTCAAATCTCCTAGCATAAATAACAAATATCCAGCAATATTGATAATTGAAAATTGCTATTTATCTTTTTTGAAACAATATATATATTTTTTTTTCTGTAAAACTATCATGAGCTTTTTATTATTACTAAATGTTTTTGATTTTTTACTTTTTAATTTTTCAGTTTTTTTAACCAATAGGCTCACTCTAAGTTACCCCCAAGCCTCTTGTAGAAAACGTTCAGCTTACACACACAACATATTGCAGTATTCTTTTAACAGAAATTTGTATGAGTTAACAAGAAAATTTATGTTCCACTTTGTAACAATAAGTCGCTTCTTCTAAACAATTCACATGGCCTTTTCGAGTTGCTGTCTTAACATTGGATAGAGACAATTTATTTCAAGTGTGGTGAATTGTAAATGAATTCACCACATGCGCGAGTTACTTGCAAAGTGAGAGCACATGCTTTGTTGATTTCTTTTTACAAATAATATTTTTATTCTGCACTGAAGGACCCCCGGAGGAGAGATGTTACTCACAAGACCCTACACAAGCCAATGGCACAGCAAGCTTCCGAAGTACATGTAGTTCAAAAATGTGTCAACACGATGTACATGTACAGTGTATACATTTGAGAAAATTTAATTTACACAATCTATTTTCTCAGCATTTTAGACCTGAATCCTTATTTAATCCGTCCAAAAAATTTAACCTTGCCTTTTTGTCCTACAAAATTTAGTGTACACACACACATTTGAGAAAATTTTATTTATACAAACTATTTCCTAGCAATTTAGACCAGAATCATTAATTAATCCGACAAAAAAAATTTAACCTTGACTTTTTCTCCTATAAAATTTAGTGTACACACACACATTTGAGAAAATTTAATTTATACAAACTATTTTCTCAGCATTTTAGACCGGAATCATTAATCCGACAGAAAAACTTAACCTTGACTTTTTGTCCTACATGTATAAAATTTAGTGTACACACAGGCCTCCTTCTTTAGAGAGTTTAATAACTGAATCAAAAATTACTTAACCCCTCAGCTTTGACCGTGCTTGTCAGAGAAAAAGTAATTCACACACGCAACTTTCTCTGGCGTTTTGTAACTGAGCTGACACGATTTAATCCTGGTCTTATTTTGTCCAATCGACAGTAATTTCCTGCTGTGTAATGGGAACAATCTGGACAAGAGCACTCTGGGGCAAGGGGGGTTAACCTAGACTTAAAGGAACATGTATGACATATTATTGGGTTTTGTTTTTTTGGAAGAATAAATTCATTCCTTCCTCTCGTTTTCAGATCACACCATGCCGTTCTGAGCATGCTCACATTTCTGAGAACAACGGATTTACCCGCTAAGTCTGCTGCCACCTAGCATCCCCAAAAGTCTAGCAATGCTGCAAGCGAATTAAACTACAGCGATTTTGGGGATCTTCAAAATGCAATTTTCTTGACTAAATGCAGATAGAAGTGCTTCACTGGAGGATTGGTATGGAATGAGAACTTTATAATCAGTAAGGTTTCAGATATAAATTGATCAATGTTTTTTTTCTTCAACAATTTCCCTGTACTTTGCCTTTTAACCCTAACCATGCTAAATGCAACAATATGCACCAAATGGTAATAGTTGTTGTGATCTGTTGCATTTGGCAGTCAACTCAGATGTCATTTTTGGACTGAATTTGTTGCATTCAGCAGTGAAGTGACTTCATATAGGTTTGGGTGCTTCTATTGTATCTGAACAACTTATAATGGGTATTTCAAAATATTTTTTATGGGAAAAGTATTGAGAAGTATGATGTAATATTGGGTAAGAATCATAATTCAAATCATATTCAAAAGACTGTAAAACATTACACTTATGTGCATACTGTTGCATTTAGCAGGGCAAACACCATTGCTCAGTCCTTTCCCAAACAGCATGCCTGCGCATTGCAACAATATCCCTTGTTGCATTTTGTTGCATTTGGCATGGTTCTCATTTCAACTGTGTTGCATTCTGTTGTATTTGGCAGGCTTTGTAGAGAGACCCTAATGGGGGTTAGGGTTAAGGCAGGATACACTTTTGATAATTGTCAAAAATCAGTATCCTCACTTGGTGTATCCCAACATATTCATAAAATTACAAATATGTGAAAGTTTGGGCTCAATGTCATCGAAGTTGCAAGAAAATAATGAAAAAAAACAAACCTTGTTTCATAAAATTGTGTGCTTTCAGATGCCTGAGAAAGGTTCAAATTTTGGGTTAAAAAATTTCCTCTTTCTCAAAAACTATATTACTTCAAAGGGGGTCATTTATAGCAATGTTTTATAATATCAACAGCTCTCCAAAGCTTTTTACCAAGTAAGTTCTTATGGTCATTAATTTTTGGAGTAATTACCAAGGGTGTACACCTTCCCTTTAAACAAGGCTCTGCCCCCCTTAACTTCTCCAGACTAAATGGCTCAGGAAGTTTATCCTCCGATGGGAGCTTCTCTTAGCAACGGTGGCCACAGGGGCATTGATGGGGTTAAGGATTGCCTTTCATAACGGTCAATAAAATGTGAAAGGAAAGACTGGCTGGTTCAATTTAAGACATCCCTTCAACGTTTACACTAATTGAGATGTTGGGCTACTGGACATGCTAAAAATACTTTAAAAGTGTGTACTGAAGTTATTCGTGTAGAACCTCAGTTTAGCTCTTACATGTGTTTTATGCAACTTTTTATCAATCTTAAAATTTTCTTTGGGTTTTTGGGGCTTGGATAAAAATTTTGATGAGTGCCAAAAGAAGGTCGGAAGGCTGTACGACCCTTTTCCGGGCAGACAAAGTACAACTTTTAGCACCAGCAGAAAGTCGTAAGCAATAAAATGGTGGTTTAAAAAAAAAGGAGGGCATGGCTGTTGTATATTTGTGGCTACAATTACTCCCAAGTCATGTGTTTCCATTCACACGTAGAATTTAACTTTCTAGCGATGACTTATAAATGACATAAAAACTGTCACATCCAGTATTCTTGAAACACATGTTTGGACAGTAATTGCTACCTTTTGCCGGTCACCAGTTTTGCAAAGTCCTTCACCGGGCACACAACGATTTCTACTACTCGAGAGTGACTGAGCGTGAAAGTTTGATCGCTTTTTGCTATTCATAGCCATCATAGGAAGGTTAAAATCTTGCATGCGATGGGAATGGGAAAACATCTCTTTTTGGGTAATTCTAGCGACAATAATGTAACAGTAATGCCACTTCTTTTATTTTTTATTGCTTACAGCCTTTTTACTGGAAAAAGTACTTTGTGTGCCTAGAAGTAGGGTGTAAAACACACTCAAGACTTGCACAGTCTATCGAACATGTCCATGCACTAATCTTGAAGACAATTTAGAGTCTAGTTTAAAGTCTCCTACCATGCCAACTCTACTGTTTTCCAGTGCGTTGACTAACCGTTTCAAATCATTCACCTCCAACTGCATGGGTTATGTATGGTGGCATAATTGTAGGCTGACATCTGATATACACGTATTTTAATAAATGTTTTAAATTTGCATCAAGGAAAAAAGAATATTATTTCTGCTTAAGCAAGTACTGATGTGTTCAGCACTGTATACTCAGTACTTTGCCTCGAGTCCTTTGAATATAAATCAACAGGCGTATTATACTCCAGTGGGATTTGAACATGACCTTTGCCTTCTAAAGGATATGTCTATAACTGCACATCCTTGTAAGTTATCCATCATTCAAAACCACAGTGAGTGACTTTAAATGGTCAGACCGAAGAAGGGCTTAAAATATGATACCTGTTTGCATGTACATACCTTGTAAGGTCGTTAGCAGATGTTAAGATGAGCTGGCGTAGGTTTGTTGCAGAAGTTGCGCCGCTTTTAATGTCATCATAGTCTTGCTTTACCTTGCTCCCCATGTATTCTCGTAGCTTCTCGAGAAAGATGGTGTCTAAAGAATTGACGTTGAGATGATCCAGGCGAGATTGGAGGACGTGGAGAGCAATCTCAGAGGAGGAGGCCGTCGTCAGGGTATCTGGTTCTTCATCGTCGGAGAGTGGAGGCTCATCATCTTGAAAAAAAATAAAATAAAAACTAGACATGTAGTGTTTGTAGAGTCACAAACACTAGGTGTTCGGTTTGTGAAGTGCGTTTTTACAAATGTATAACTTGATTTAACCCTTTCCCGATCTGTATTAAGCACATACTCAGAACTTTCGAGAGTTTTGTTAAAAAAACAACCTAAAAAAAACAGAACAAAAACAGGGGGAGTCACTCTGGTGGGATTCGAACCCATGACATTTGCACCGCTAGAGCAGATGTCATACCACCAGACCACTGAGCTAGTGTGTCTTTGTTGGCTGACAAAATAGACTGCCAAAGCCTCATACCAAATTACTAGGCCTCATGGACATCAATAAACCGTCTGATCAAGAGCGAGACAGCCAGCCACAGTGCTCTTTGCATTATACACAGTAAATGTGGTTCAATACATAGGTAACTTTTAACGTCTGATTTGGACCAAAAATTTAGGTCAAATTGGTTTCATCTCTGTGCAAAAGTTTGAGCAGGCTTACAGACCTACAATCTGATGTAAAAATTATGATGAAATGATAAGTAGTTATTGCGATATAAATTTTGTAAATGTTCAACTTCCGGTTTGAACCGGAAGTCGGGGTCAAATGGGGTCAGACTATAGTATAGTTTGTTCAGTGTTCAATGCCCTTTCTGATGATGTATAGATTGTAAAAATCCAATAAGGGGTTCTCGACTTATCATTTTTTTAAATAAGAAGAAGAAGAAGAAGAAGTATTAAGAAAAAGAGAAAAAAAAAGGACAAAAACAAGAGGTATTCCGAGCGTTGCTCCGAACACCTAATCAAAATTTAGTGTAACTTTTGTCATTTGCCAGAGCTAATTTACAAAGGCTTGTAAAAAAAATTTAGTTAGTTTCAAACTGGTATAGAGTACATGTACACATTAACATGTATCAGCTGCTGCCAAATGTGACAGTCACGAAAAAAATAACTAGATGTGAAAGTTGCCGATCTTATACCCTAACCTTCTTTAGTCCTTCAAAATCAACACTAGGATTTGGATGATTCTGAAGGACGGAGGCACAATTGACATACACTTACACGAATGTACAGAGGATTGTACATCCCTTAAGTGATTTTGGAGGATTGAGGCAGTAGGCATACCACACAGGGCTACAATTTGGGGTAAAACTCCACAAGACCATGCGGCTTGTAACTTGAAATGTTCACCAGACCAGAATTCATTTTACAAGACCAGACTCTAAATAAGAAAGAACTTTCTACAAAGTTTAACATGAAGATTGGTCTCATTTGTCTTATGGGTAAATATACTTTGGTACTCAAAATGGAAAGGTTTACGAGAATCATTCAAACTCAAAGTCAACATTTGAATAATTTTTCAAAATTAAAGATAATTACACATTGAGGTAGGCCTATTATTCAATTAAACAACACAAGACAGTCTTGTTCAATCGTGAGTTTATTGGCCCGATGATAAAGTCACTGGCCTGCGGTCCAGTGTAAAACTCGAGCCCTGACAAATCATATCGTTTGGTTTTGGAGGAGTGAGGCAGAAGGCATGCCACACAACTCATATTGGATGATATCGGAGGACTGAGGCGGTGCACATTCCAAGTTGGTTTGAGATTTTTAATTGCTAATTATGCCACATATAAGAGCAGAAATTCTCATCACTGAGGCATGAGAGAAACTAGCAGTGAAAACAAAGTTAGTATCACAAGGAAGTCTACTGAGCTGTAGGCCCACCAGCCTTCTCGTTAGATCAGATTCAAAGTTTCCAACACCTTATTGTTCATGTTTTCTTAAAATAGTAATTCAACCTTTAAAACAAACACATGTCATCAGTTTCATTTGCGGATGGTCCAATTTTTTTCTGGTATACAGTTTTAATTTCGGAAGGAATCTATGCTAATTTGCTAGATTGATATAAATGTACTTAGTGTTATATTAACCTTCCAATGACTCTCACAAGATGGTGTGAGTCCCCATATCAAAACGATCATAGGGTGATCAAGCATTTGCTTCCACTGCTCCTGGCTTGTGGAACAAACTCCCCGATGTATTATAATGACACTCACCCCAGCCAGCTATGGAAAGTTCCCACTTGACGCACAACTATGTACACGTGGGGCATGAATTTTTTTCAAATTCCTTGTATGATTGATCGGCGAACCACTTGGCGGCATAAAAAGGTTAGAACGCTTGACGCAGCTCAAAGCGAAACCCTAGTTTCCTGCAAAGATGGCATCTAATGGGAACTACATATGTACAATATCATGAGATGTGCATTTGAATACAATTAAAAGACGATTAACTGTCACAAGTTACTAAAACAATAGAAAGGAATGAACAAAATGCAAACTGAAGGCCTATGGTTTTTAATGAACTTCCATTTCACTTTCTAATGAAACCAATCCAATTTAACAATCACAATACACGTAGATAATTTAGTACAACATTATTCCTACCACAATAAATGCACATGAGCACCTTGTGTGTGTCAGCACAATTGTGATGGGATCATTGTATTTAAGACCGCGCCCTATTAAGCAAAAATCATGGTTACTAGTATAAGGTTACCAGTCAAAATACATTCCACATGAGACTGGTATTCCTGCTCATTTTTGCTTCTAAGCAGAAAATTGATAGGCAATTATTTGAATGGTCTAAATCAAAGAAGTCGACTTAACACAATAATTTCTTTCAACAACATAACTAACTAAAACTGAGACGGTAAATTTCTTAGTTTTTAAAAAGGGTTGTCTTGGTGAGATGATCCATCATGAAAAGTCGACTTCTTAGGAAAGTCAGCTTTGGAAGAAAAAATATCATGACAAGTCAACTTATTTCCATAAAATTATTTGTCTTGGCATAAATTGTATTTGTCTTGGCACCGAAAAATTGACTTAAGCTGGACTAGAATCTGCCACTTCTGGCTTAATTTGCTAGTGCTCTACCAACTGAGCTATCTAGCCCTATGTTGGCGGTCTCCCTATTTTGTCAATATTGTAGCACAAATTGGCTGATTAATCAAAATAATTCTCTTGTTAACTCTCTTGACTTACATTTTTGCTCCAGTGCGCGGCGATCACATTTTCGACTGCATGCTTTTATGTTTACATGCAGCGCTGCGTGGGCGCAATAAGCTTTAATGTTGGGCGCATTTGCCAGCTGAAGCACAGTGTGAATTTCACAGCGAGCAAGTTTGGGCGGCTTGGGCGAGTTAGTTTGATGCGGCACATGCGTAATGTAGTATAGCTTTGGGCGCGACTCACCTCAGCTTTAGGCGCGCTAGTATTTAGTTTTAATTGCGGCGAGCGCGGTGCACATGTTTAGGCTATATTTGTAGCCCAGCTGCGCGGCGCCAAGTTCAAGTTGCTAAAGTCAACATTGTGTGAATTAGATAGAGCAATATGGCTCACTTGCCGTTTCTCCTTCAAACAGAACACTGACACTGCAGCTGAGCTCCCGAATATATCGTTCTGTTAGTATTTGTTTTGGGCTAATCATCTCAATTTTACAAGCTATAAGTTTCAGCAAGTCTATAGCTTCGATCAAACGCAAGTGTGCTGTTCATTATTCTGTGTCTTTTTGCTAACCGCAAATAGGGGGAAAATAACTGTGTTTTGTTAAGTTCTTTCTTAGTTTTTGAGACATTGTAAGGGCGCCTCCAGAGGTGCCGAAGGTTCACCAGGAGGTACATGTACCTCTGAGGAGATTGGTTTGTAAAAAAATAACTGGAGCAATTTATGCTTGTGTTACACTGGTATGGTTGATTGTTTTGCTTAGGGTGTTTCCCTTATCCCTATTAAGCGGGGATACATTTTCCCCAAACGGACGCACCTCCCTGGGTTTTTGTTGGGAAAAATTTCCGTATCCTGCCACCACTTTTTCACTCATTTTTACCCAAAGGAATATCTCATTTGAGTAGATTAGATACTATTTTATTTCATAACGAATGACAAAGTGGTGGCTGGATACGGAAATTGGTCCTTTTGTTGACCCACCGCCCAAGAGGATCCCACATGTGTGGAGCCGCTCCCGCGCACAAAGTTTTTCAGTCGAGTGGGGTAATTTTCCCGCCACAATATCTTTTTTCGGGGTTGCCAGTCAGAAGCCATTCAACCAGTGAATGTCATTTAGCCAGGGATCATATCCAAGTTTACAATTCAACCTGGGAAGCGGCAGCTTCCTTAAGAGAATGCGACTTTTTATTTCAAATATCAAGTAATAAACCACAAGAAAAACTGACTGGGTAATTTTTGGTTTTTTTAATTCCCTCATGGTTCAATACTTGGTATTTGAAGGAAAAAAAATCCCATCCCCATTGCTTAAATAAAGTTCTTTCCTTACCAGAGTCTTGGTCTTCCTCCGTCTCTAGCTTCTGCGCCTCCGAGGGATACCGTAATGCACAGCATAGTCCGTTGTTTGTCAAACTGTAGCTTTTGATGAGCTCAGCTAAGTTACTGAAAGTGTGCTGCTTGGTCGCGTCAGAGGACTGGAACGGAATGAAAAATCACAAAATTTGACTTGATTACTTCCAATTCTGACTTGACAATGCAACGAGTGCTTTGCCAAACTGATTTCAACTGCATGTTGTAATTTAGTGAAAGTTACACAAATTGTGCTGCTTGGTTTGGTCATAGAGAAAGGACGGTTGGATAAACAAACACCAAAATATCAAGTATCGGTTTGTTGATTTTTTCATGTTACTTTTTTTTATAACATTTCGTTTCATTTTGCTCTGCTATCGTTTCGCCAATTTATAATTCTTTTCCAGCAACAAGTCTAAGTAATTTAAATAATTTCAACATCCAAAACATTATTTGATTAACTTCTAGTATACAAAGAGAGACAAGCTGCAATGTTTTTTTTTACATATATGTTTTTTATTTGTTTATTTTTTTAATGCAAATTCGCCCCAAACAAGGCTAAAAAGCCACTCTCGGTACAAGGGGCTACAAGAAGTAAACATTTAAGATGAAAGTAACTCTGGGGAGCTGAAGGTAGGATTTCCTCTTTGAAAATAGTCTAAATTGTAGGACGGACCTTAAACAATCAGCGTCAGAGTCCAGCTGTCAGCTGTCTCAAGAAGGCACCCAAAAGACACTTTAGAGCCAGGGTACTTTTGGTAATTACTCCACAAGTTAATGGCCATAAGAACTTACTTGGTATAAACAGCACTTGGAGAGCTGACCCCCTTGAAGTAATGAAGTTTTAGAGAAATGGGTAATTTTTCACATAAAGATTTGAATCTGAGAAAGGCTTCAGGCATGAAGCCTTTCTCAGGCATCTGAAAGCACACAGTTCTGTGCAACAAGGGAAGTTTTTTTCTTTCATTATTTTTGTACAACTTCAATGACCAATTGAGTCAAATACATGTACAATGTATTTACAGAATTGTTTTGTTGGGATACACCACGTCAGGATGCTGGTCTTGACAATTACCAAAAGTAGTTTGGGGGAAACGGCCTCTCCAGGGGAAACTCTAGAGGGCGTATTATATTAAGAATCGTCTGTATCACCATTGCTTGTTTTGATTGCCACTTAATAAAATAACACTGTAAGGCCTGGGTTTAATTTCATAGAGCTGCTTTAAAAGCACAGGAAATAACTAAGCATAAACCACTTTTGGCTTAGCAAAAAAAGGTTACCAGCTCAAATGATATCTCACAGGTACCATCTGTGACTGGCATCCTGCTGATTTTTGATGAGCAGAAATTTGACAGGCAACATTTTTATGCTTAACCATCTCTATGAAATTGGGCCCTGATGTGGGGGAGTACAAAATCCCAGAGAAAAACATTAACCGATTTTTGTTTTATCTCACTAACAGGTTAGTCCCTTCTCTATGGTTGTTTTTAATTTGTTTTTTTAAACCATACTGTCATGACTGTAGAACTTTGGGATTGACTCACTCAAGCATTGATGCACTTTCCCTTTAACGAAGTTGCAACAGGTTAGTTTGTCAAACGACAAGGTCAAAGTCTCAGAGATTCTTGAAACAAATATTTGTACAGATAACATTACCTTGATCATTGAAATACATCAATATAACCTTCAAAATACAGTTGTTCAAGGGAGAGTAGGCCTTATACTTTTGGTAATTACTCCAAAAATTTATGACCATCAAAACTTACTTGGTAAGAAGCACCGCAGCTGTTAATAACATTTGGAGAAACTATTCCCTTCTAAGGAAAGTGGTTTTAGAAAAAAGGGATTCAAAAGATTGTCAATCTGAAAACATTTCTGCATGGAGCGTTTCCTAGAGTGTATTCCAATTACAGATTTGTCTTCCTGCGTGGATATATTCGGCAAAATCCCAAAAACCCTTTTGAACTGAAACTTTCACAGGTTAGTTATAATGTATATTACCTACATTTATATAGGATTAAAACAATCGAAAGGTTAAAAAAAACCAAAGGTCGTATACTTTGCCTTTAAATATGATTTCACATGTTTTAGGAATCATTTATTATTATTTTGTTTTATTAATCAACACTGCAACATTTTCACCCTACGAAGGGATTCAACCAGAAGTTTTCCCAGATAACAGACTCTTGTCTTTAGCTACAAACATTTTTTAAATGTGCATTTAAAACAATTTTTTATTGTGACCAATCCAGCATTTTGTGTTTTTTAAACAGGTTATGCTTAAAAGCATAAAAATAAAAATAAATTGTTTGTATTTACACAAATGTATGCTGATTTAACCGGAAATTGAAAACCAAATATACATCCCTTCTTGTTAGAGTGCTAACACATGACAAGACACCAGGAAGCCAACAATGGCCTGACAAATGAAAACAACAATTATTTCATGGCACGGTTTACTTAGTCGCCATGGTCTGCTCACAAACAGGACATTTCCATGCAGCCATGTGTTTGGAGCAGGAAACAGGAAAAATAGTTCAGAAATAAACAGCTAGCTCTCCAAACAGTCGCAGATTGACACAGCTTTGTGCCAATGGAGGAAATAAAAGTCAGTTGATTCAACAATGTATAATATACTGATACCAAATAAGGATGGAAACGCTGCTGACAGGAGTTCTCCAGTAAAAAGGAAGAAATTAGATGTGTTTTTTACTTGATCAATACTTTCCTGGTTGAAAGTGTAAAAAAAAAACTTCAGAATGCCACATCAGAAAATGTCAGCCTGTGCATGAAATCTCTGTTCTGTGTTTATTTTTTAATTTATAAAAACCCCGGTATTTCCCCTAATTATTATTTTTTTCCTCACATGGATATTCAAAAGGATGCGCCTTTAAAGGTAGGGCCGTAGATTTTTGTTTTTCCATGTAACTGATATATCTCGGACAGATTATCAATAAAGATACCATCAAAGTCATATGTAAAAGCTTCAGCCAAATACAGTGTCTACTTGATTGAGAAAACAGCAAAAACTGTCCTGGTATGTTCATCAAGAACGTCAAATCCATCCACATTTAGAAAGATGACAGCGGGTACCAACCGCCTCTCTGGCCACAACATTCACAAACGAACACCATGGAAACTTGACACTCAAAAAGTTCTAACTAATCAATGGGGGGGGGCACATCAGACAAAATAATTTTGCAGGATGCTTACTACCAAATCTCTAAATAAGTACATGGGGATTGTAGGCATTCTGATAAAAATTACACAATATTTTTTCAGGGTCATAACTAAAGTATGACCCTTCATTTCAATTCAAATGACTGGAATTAATATTGCATCTAAGATTCCTTTAAGTTTTCTCTTTTAATCATTTACAAATTATTCTGGGAATTGATTCAACGTGGTATTTCTATCTGAGAGTTCCTATACTGTAGATGTGAATAATGCACCGATCATAAGATAAGGTCAAATGTAGCTTACATTTCTTCTGCCCCCTAGTGGTTGCTTTCCCTGCCTTTCAACTCTGTGGACCTAGGTGCAAATCCCGTCAATGATTTGGTGATAAGGTTACATGTAGCTTAGTCATGTTAGTGGTTTCTTTGCCTGCCCTTCAATTCTGTGGACCCAGGTGCAAATCCTGTCCGACATTGTCCGAGTGATTACGTTACATGTACAAGTAGTTTAGTGGTTTTCCCCCTGTATTTTAACCCCCGGTGGATCCAGGTGCAAATCCTGTCTCGAACCAGCGACTACATGAATTCGGTTGCCAGTCCGTAAAATGTATACGATTCTGCAGTGAAAGATATCCTGATTTGGGATCATTTTGTTAATTTGATGAGTATTCCTTCATCGCTTTCTACGTATGTATTCATGCATTTTGCTAATAAACCATGTAACCTTTTCTACAAAAAGAGTGCATTGTACATTCCAGGGCCTTTCTGTCTGGCAGACAAGGTACATGTACTGTACTGGACATTATACATTTTGTGTCATCACTTCCCCCAATATCATAATGAAAATAATATTCAAATTTAGATAAACTGTGTTCATTATGATCAAAATCATGAGGGGATATTCTTAATGCCATTTTCAAATAAACTCTTGAGCACCCACAGAATGAAAAGAAAAGTTTCATTGTTAACTATAACAATACTAACAACATAGACAGTTTATACTGTGCTGGTGTCTGCCTGAAGGCACAAGTTCATACATGTAAACTGCTCAAAAAGCTCAGAATTTGAAAGCATTAAAAAACAGAACTTTTGTTATATTTAAGATCACTGGGACATTGCCAACTTACCTCTTTATAACACAAAGGTTGTTACAAGAGGACAGCAAAACAAAGAAACACAAAGCGGAAATTTATGAGATTCGGTGCTTTTGTTACTCTTTATAAGCAGAACCAATTTATAGCTGTGCTCTCTTAGAGGGTTGACTGTACATGGTTGTAGCCTGTTATTTTTGAGAGCATACTTATTTATCAGAGCATACTGATCGGAACTCTGAGCTGTCAAACCACAGGTTATTTTCAGAACCCCCACAACTCACATAAAGAGATTTATGTACATGTCACTGAAAAACTCCTTACATTGTAATTCCACCGTGCAAAGTTTCAAATCCTAACATTATTTTTGTGTCAAAATATTCAATCTGTGAGTTAAATGAATGAAACCACAAAGTTAGTATCGCTAGCATTTTCACAAATAACAAAATACCATATGTAAGCTACAAAACAAGGAAATAGAGTAGGATTTTGTGTTCAATGAGTCATTTGACAATTGTTGGTCATTTTCAGAGGTTGAATTTGGGTGGAAAATCTGAGACCAGGAGACCACAGGGCTTGTAGTTCAAAAGGTTTACTGGACCAGAATTTGTTTTACAAGACCGAATCAAAATGGGAAATTACTTCCTGACACAGATTAACACGCATTAATATTTGTTATTTGAACAAGCACTAAGACATGTAAGAGAAGATTTATCTCATTTATGGGTATTATACTTCATTACTCAACAAAATTCAAAGGTATTTTGTCAGACTCAACATCAACAGTTGAACATACAATGTAATTCATTTCTGATACTACACATGGACAGCATCGGAGGTGTTGTTATTTAGTTGAGAAACACAAGACCAGGGCCCAATTTCATAGAGCTGCTTTTAAAAGCAGAAAATATTGCTAAACATTTTTCTGCTTAGCAGAAATGAGCAGGGTACCAGTCACAAATTTTACATGTGACATGGTAGTTTGGCTGGTAACCTTATTCTGTTAAGCATCATTTTGTTGTGCTTAGCTGGTTTTTGTGCTTAAGCAGCTCTATGAAATTGGGCCCTGGACTTGTCCGGACATGAGTTTACTGGCCCCACACTAAAACCACTGGCCTCGGGCCTGCAGTCCACTGTAAAATTTGAGCCCTGTATTAGAACTGTAATACCAAGTGTTTTCTGCCCTGGCTGATGAACTGAGCACTGTAAAAATTCAATGATTGAAGCAACAACAAAAAACAACTTTATACCTAATGCTAAAATATAGGATTCAAGCTGCCTCTAGCTACTGGACAATCTTGGTGGTCCGGTGGTATATGTACATGTCGGGCATCTGCTCTAGAATGGCAAAGGTCGTGGGTTCAGATGCCCGGGTAATATGCCTGTCGATTTTGTTTGTATGAGTAAAAAAAATAAAATAAATATTTAGGGCTCTAGATGCAGTCTGCAAACTGACAAGAAGGCAGCGCTCACAAAAATGCTTGATGATTCCCTATTGTACATGAAGATACATCTAAATTGTGAAATTGTATTTATGGTAGAGGACAGAAATTATCTCATAAATGACCAAAATCTACAATATTTGGTTGATAATTTTCAAACACAACAAATCTTTGATGGTGTTATTGAAAAACAAAATGAGGGAGGTGGTCACTGGAAGCAGCGAGGTTGTTGGGCCGCTCCTATTTCAACTAACTGAGCTATCTACATATAGACCTAATGTTGGTAGAGCGCCGGTATGGTCATCTAGGAGGTCACAGGTTCAAAACCTGCTCTAGTAAATTAGTCTTTGTTCAACTTAAGAAATATTTAAAATTTACCCAGTCAGTTCCCATGCGGTTGATTAATTGATTTTTGAAATAAAAAGTTGCATCCCCTTAACGGTGATCCCTCTGCTACCGCTTCCCAGGTAGTATCATAAACTTGGGTGTGATCCCTGGCTACATGGCAGTTGCAGGTTGTATGGCTTCTGACTGGCACCCCAAACAAAGATATATTGACAAAAAAGGGCGACCACCAACAATAAGGCTACACAATGTAGATAGCTCAGTTGGTAGAGCGCTGGTACATGTGGTACATTAATCTGGAGGTGTCAGGTTCTAGTCAATTTTTCTAGTCAACTCTTTGTCCTCCTCTGAGACACAAGCCTCCCTTTTGGAGGTGCAACATTGGATAAGCTGGATGCCGAAGAGTATAGCGAGCAACTGAACTTTGACCTTACCTTAATGAGGTAGCCAGCACCATCCGGAGTGGGTAGGATACGATACTGATAAATTCTGTCATCACACCTGTCAAACAAAAACAGATACTATCAGCGACTATCACTGTGACAGCTATACTAGATCAGTGATTATCCACACTAGTGCACCTGACAATTTGGCAATCCTTTGAATAATTTGTTTTTTTAACAGACTTTTGAGCTTTGAAATTTGGTGAAAATTTTGCAAATTTGGTTTATCAGGCCCTATGCCTTCCTGAAACCACCTCAACTCTTTTGGAGTATGCAGCACCGGCAGCCAATTTTGCACACAGGTTGCTGATCATTCACATCAACAAACTCCACCCTAGCGGGTATCAATTTACTCCTCGACACTAAATTTTAGTGTCTTGCTCAAGGACACAAGTGTCACAACAGGGAATTGAACTGACAGTTCGATGACCAGTCACCTGCACTGTTCAGCCAAGACATGCTACAGGGTAGGGCCTTCAATGTATTTTATCCAAAAAAAATAGAGAACAACCGTACAGAGAGTTCCTGATGCATATTTACAGAGGTTTGTTTCTGTTCCAGATACTAGGTACTTACAAAAAAAAGTAGGCAGTACATGTATAATCCAAAAACCATAACAAAAATCATGCTCTCCTTGACTCTAACAAAATATCTACTTACAAGACTGAGAGAACATAGGCTCCTTTGAACGACTCGCTATCTCTGACGAGGAAACTTCCCGTCTTATTTGCTCGCGTCAGACAATCTTCTGTTTGCAATCGGGTGATGCTGCCATGGTACCATGGATACGGTAGAGTCCCTCCAGATGAGGGTGAAGACATGATGGAGGAGGTTGCGCATTAACTGGAGGTGAAGGAAACAGGAGTAAATGTTGAAACAAATTGTTTTAATTATTTTGTATGTCTACCTCTTAAACAAACAAAAAAAACCAAATACACATTCAGGTTTGGGTAACATAACATAACATTTTCTTGCAAAATCACTTGGAACAGAGCACTAACTACAACAGTGGAAAATATCCCTTTTCTGTTTTAATAATCTTAATATTCAAATAAAATGTACAGAAATTGTGAAATAGCAAACTTGGTGATGGTATGTCCGATTACAATTTAAAATAAGGAGCAAAAATAATAGTCATGGTAAAGAAAGTTACCCCGAAACTTATACGTGTTAAAACTGAGGTTGCAACCCTGCCCAGTTCAGTATGATTTTAAGTACTAGTAAAATGTAACAAAATGCATGATCTTTTCATTGTTTGTTCACAGAGTTAAATAAAATTAGTCCTTGCAAAAAAATCTTTTAAAAAAGAGCTAGAGGAAAGTTCTCCCATACTGACCACACAAAGCAAACTGCAAATTTTTAAAAGCATACTGAACAGAAACATATTTTGTATTTGAATTAGAATGAATTGAAATGTGTGTACATTGATTTATAACCAATGTGCCAAAATCAACAGCAATAAATCTTATTTGGCACAGAAAATGAAACTGCTAATTAATTGCAAAGCCTTCGGTCACACATTACATATTTAATCAATTTTTGTTTTCCACTCCAGCCTATAATGCTAGTATGAAAAATGAAATAATATTAATAAATACCTTGGACAGTTTCAAGTCTCTGATTGGTCAAAACCCGATCACGTGGGGGTGTATTAACGGGTGATATAAAGACCGGCTCAGTGAACGAGCGAATAAATGGCCCCTAAACAAGCACATTGTTGTGTAAAATCCTATGCACTATGTGCTTGTTGCGCGGCAAACTACCGGTATCAAATCAACTCATTTCTTTGTGCGTATTTATTGTTTTATTTTTTTCAGTAGGGACAGATAGTGCCGCGTGCGGAAACATACCACGCGTAGGCGTGAACGCGCAGACAATGTATCAATTTAGGGTAGCTGGTACGCGCATGAAACAAACATAAAGCAAAGTCATAGTCTGGTTCTTGAAAATATGTATAAATAGTTAATTATGTGTAAGAGATTAGGCACCACATAAAAGTTGAACAGCCAAACGATTGGCCCTTGAACATGAGTAGAACATTTCTAAAAATAACGGCGAAAGAAAAATCACAAAATCTGACGATTTTTACAGGTTTTTTTCGTTATAAGGCATTTATTAATGGGAATAACAGTGCGATGAGCCGGTCTTCACTGCGTGGTAAATGACCGGGTTGGTGGTTGGCCGCTGTTAATGGACCGAGCCGAAGGCGAGGTCCATTAACAGCGGCCAACCACCAACCAAGGCTCATCGCACTGTTATTCCCAATTAATAAATGCCTTATAACGAAAAAAACCTGTAAAAATCGTCAGAATTTGTGATTTTTCTTTCGCCGTTATTTTTAGAAATGAGAGTGAGATTGGGCCACGCAAACAATTTATAATTATATTTTTCTGTTGACAATCATTGGCAACCATTTTTCTTGCGCTTTTGTCCAAAGTAACACAACAGCCAAGAAATCTGACAACTCTTGACACTGCTTTCATTTCAATTTTTCCGACACTTGTCTTGCTCGATGCTTGACCGTTGACCGTCAATCATCAGAAGTACACTGACTGAAAATCAGTCTCCATAATTTTGAGACTGCACGGTCGGAAAAAAACAACAAACAAATCCTGTATTACTCACAATCAACTTTACATTGACAAGCAACATATTTGAAACCCTTACTAAAGCTTACCCGACTCATTCACTCTGTTTTCAAAAGTATTCCGTAGCGACCTTTCATTATAAAACAGCAGCAAAACTCTACACCTCCATACCAACAGTGACAGCTCACAAGTTCTCACACATCACCCTTTCCTGTTGTTATTAAAAACCCTTTACAAATACCGCCATACTTCCGCATTCATATCTCGCAGCAAATCTCGCATCGTACAAGATTTCAAGACAAAGTCAACATTTCAAAAACTATTTATCATTGTTTTAAGAATACTTTAAATAATTAAATAAAATTAATATAGAAATAAAAATACTCTCGAGTGTATTTGACGGCTTTTAATGCTAAAAGTAACAACATTCTAAAGAAAATTGTGAAGGTTGTTACGTCATAATCTGTTGACCCCGTGACCGGCAATGCATAACATGGGGCTACGTAACATTATACGGTGAGTGTACACAAGCACGACCGGCAGATTTCTCTGCAACTGCAGCAGTCCATGCACCCAGTTAACAACAACCACAACTTCAAGTTATTTATTTTTAAAAAGCAGTAAAAGGCTTGGTTTTCCCCATCAAAATGCTCCGAACTTCGAAACTAATTCCCTTGTTCTGTAAAGGTGTCAGTGGGTCTCTGCGATCTTCGGCAGTCAGGTAATAACAAGAATATTAATATAAGATTTTTAGAATACAAATTTTAAGCCGAGATTTATTTTAAACATTAAAATAAGTCATTTTCTTGTGGGCAAAAAGGTTATGCATGGTTTATGGTTTGGCAAGAACTTTTATTAAAGAGGAAAAAATGCAGAACTTAAGTTTGATTTTGAGTGTGCATTTTTTCTCGTAGACTGAATTATTTGTACATTGTCGACTTAGACTCTTTACCATGTTTACCATTACCTGTTGACCAAAACACGTAGAAAGGTGGTAAGGCTTCATCGGTAAGTGATTAGTGAGTCATGTCCATTGCGCGTTGTTCCTTAATGCAAAATGTTGGGGTATTTTACTATTTTAGTAGATAGTGTTTAGCATTAGACCAATTCTAAAAAAAAGGCCAAAAATATATATTTTCAGGACCATAACTATTTATTATGGTATAAAAAGTATCAACAAACACTATGTCAATTCACAATTCACGACGATGAATCAAATCACGTGACTCAACTTGCAGCTGAGCATTCTGGTGAAAAAATTACGGTGGCCTAGAGAAGCCATGTAAGTACCTTAATTTGTTTTCTCATTGCGCAGAAAAATCTGTGAACCCCTCTCATACGAGGGATGAATTTTTAAAAAACAGTGAAGTTCTATTTCTTTTATGATTAAATGTTATTATAAATGTTTTTAATTATATTCTTTTTTGAGACCAAACACAGTTACTCATAAAAGTATACAAGTTTGTAAAAATCATTTTCCATACAAAGGAGATAACAAATTACATGTAACTCTCTTTTTTTGTTTTTGAAACATTTATCTTACATGTTTTATTATTAGATCATTGATGTCACAATAGCTCCTTCTGACCATACCAAAACAAATTACAGGCCAATATCGGTCAAAGGTCAATCTATATTCAGAAAGGCAGAATAAACATGATAAATCATGTTATCTTCCTCCATGCTTCAAGCAAACTTGAATTCTCAATTCTGATTGTGGATCCATAACAAAAAAGAGTGTGGTATTGACCTAAGTTGCACGGCCAATTTACATAAAAGCCCATTTCTCGCGTGCTGTTTTGAACTCTGCGAATTGGCTTATATTTAGACGTTGGAGTATTGAACTTTATGTTACAATGGGTATTAGTCATCCGTACATAATGAAACCATTGATACATATTTATCTGTGATTTGAGTAAATAATTAGCTATACTTCAGTACTTCACATGGATTAATGCAGAATGAACTGTGCACTATAATCTTGTTTATTGTCTTGTGCTTCTTTACATAATTTTTTTGCGGAAAATTTATAATACTTCGCTTGGTGTGAAATGATTTAAATATCAAGTACAATGTAACTTGCTTTTAAAACTACAAGTACTTCTTAAGTTGTTTTTAAGGTTCAATGTTTCAAGGTTGAAGGTTCATGTAATCTCCACAGTATCCAAACAAAAAATGACATTAAGTCAAAAGAGATCAGTACACAGAAAACAACTTTACAGAAGAAATATCAAGAACTAGATGAAATATGACACTGCAGAGCAGAGCTTATAGGCAATGGTCCTTGAAGATGCATTCGCATTAAGACAGAGAATACAAATTAAGTGAACCAAGGTCTGTGGTCGAGTCAAGCCACTATGGTGGATAAGATCACTGGACTCAAGCTCTGGTGTTTCTGATCAGCAGAGTGTGGGTTCGAGCCCCGGTCGTGACACCTGTGTCCTTAAGCAAGACACTTAACCATGATTGCTTCGTCCTTCGGATGGGACGTAAAGCTGTTGGTCCCGTGTGTTGTGTAACGTACGAAAAAGAACCCAGTGCACTTATCGAAAAGAGAAGGGGTCCGCCCCGGTGTTCCTGGTTTGATCGGCTGCATATTGCGCCACAGCACCTTGTAAACCATTACAAGGTGCTATGTAAAGGAGTAGGTCTCATACTTCAAACGTAGCCCCAAATACCTTGCAGGAAATACTGAATGTTAAGCGCTTAGAGGCTGGCCTGCAGTAGGCGCTATACAAATACAATATATATTATATATATATATATCAAATACAATAAAAGGTCTCAATGCACATTATGCAAAAGAAAGAGTAGACACTTGGACGACGTACAAAAATAAAACAGTGGACAACGGCCTTTCAGATCAGAAAGTGAAATACTGACCGAAATTGAGTGGTTACGCCCATAACCATTTGTTTTCAATTTTATTTAGTAATATTTTGTCAAGGCATAATGGCTGATAACTAGTCTTACTGATGACCTCACCTGTTCACTTGAGAGCCCTCACCAAAATAGTTAACAATGGGTCCTCAGCGATTGCCAATAATTATATGAATTTGGAGTCAGGAAGATGTGGAGGCACATTTTACAGAATCTGAAATGTGTGTCTTGTTATGTGAGCTTTATTTTGATATACCCATTTCTTTTTGTTCCTTTTTTTTCTTCTTCCGCTGACCAAACCAAGGTTGTAACCTTGGGCACAATAGACCGACTCCTTTTTTGAACTTTGGTGTAATAAAAATCGGTACTCATTATAGCTTTCGCACACAGGGAAGCAGACAAAGACGGAAGTCGTGCCTATTTGCACTTGACAACTTTGCAGGATCAAAGTTCAAGCCCTTAATGAACTTCACTTGTTTCTGCTAGGGAAAGCCCAAGGCTTGAATCCACAGAGCAATAAGGCCCTTTTAGAAACCACAGCTCCAGCTTGGGCTTCATGGCTTTGGCTCTGTCAGTTATATAAAGGGTTTCATTACAAGCATGACGAGAGAACAAAGCCTAAGCCGGAGCCCAAACCAAAGCCGAAGATTCATCAGGGGTTCAATTTCATGGCTCTGCTTACCGCCAAATTCTGCGCTTACGATCACCATTCTCCGCTTATTGTGCAAGCGCGGAATTTCTGCACTAGCTGTGTGAGCGAAGAATGCGCGTGGGGTATGCACGTGCAAAAGCAAAATATCCCTGCTAACCTGTGAAAAATGCTTGACTTAAGCGCGGAATCCCATGTATCCGTAAGCGCAGACTCTTTGCTTATGGTAAGCAGAGCTTTGAAATTGGGCACAGATGAGTTACCCAATGAGTTAATCTCTATAATAAAAGCAACATGTGATGTCACGAGCTGCAAATTGCAATATTAAAAACTCGTTTTGATATTTGTCCTAATTTTATGTGAAATCAAGCCCTTGTAAAGTACTTACTTGAACGAGGTTGTATCATAAAGGTTGTGTTTTTGTCATTTTTTTTCCTAAATACAATTCTGTTTATTTATTTTTACTTTTTTCATTTTACAGACCCAGTGCGATACCATGGAGTCTACACCAACATCGATGGAAAGCCAGTATGGCCGAACCAAAGCAAGATACAACATCACAGAAAACACCATCCAAAAGTGTGGTTGCAGTAAGTGTCCTTTTAAAAACTATCCTTGATCAGCTACAATGTTGTACATGTAGTTTGGCAGTGTAGAACCTTAAACTGTAGATTTAACCCCCAACCAGGCCTTGAATTTCACTCTTGAAGGGCAAGGCAATTTCCCTCTGGTAAAGAGGCACTTCTGCGAGGAAAATTGTAGGAACTTTGAGCAGGGCACAACGGCAAAAGCACAGGGCACCACGGCAATCGCTGTGGGTTAATTTAATGCCTGCCCAGGCCATTAGCATTTTTGGCTAGAGACCCTCCTACAATGTACTAGTACATGCATGTACATTGTACATTATCCTCCAAAATACTTCACTTTATGGTAACTCAACTCGCAGGTCACGGTGTTTGGACCTGAAGATCAGTAAGCTTGTTTCATTGATAAGCAAATCGTTAGTTGGGCCTACAGTAACCAGTTTGTAAAAGCATAGAAAAGCTGAGCAGAAACAAAATACTGGCCAAGTAGATCAAGCCGGGAATTACACGGAGGCCATGGCCTCTGTTGCCCTGGTCTTGGCTTTGGTGCTCCTTCAAAAGTTCCCAATAGACTTAAAGAGTTTCGATGAAAGTGCCCTTTGCAAAATATAAATGGCTGAGCCCTCTCAAAGATGAAATATCAAGCTTGGAAATTGGAAATTTTACATTCATTGTAAGTAACTGGTTAAATAAAAAAAGTTGTGGTTTGAAAGTAACATTTAAGAAAAACAGTGATGAACGGAACTTTGGCATGAATCTTTTGGTGGTGGTGTTGTTGGGGTTTTTTTTTCATTTAATTTTTTTTTTTACAGATTTTAATTTAGATTGTTTATTCATTCTATATTCTTCTTCCTATGTTTTTCTGACTTGTTATCCTCCCAGGAGTCTCATTCCTTTGGCATGGGTCTGTTCAAGGGAGAAGTCAACCTTCAGGAGGTCTTCCCTTTCCCAGAAGGTAAATCATAAAAGAATGCCTCTCCCAACTTGTCCTTCTTCCTCGTACAAATTATTGTTCAACTTCATTTTCTGATCAGGGCCCAATGTCATAGCGCTGCTTACCAAAGAATTCTGCGTTTCCGGCACCCTGTAACGAGCAATTAGATGTGCAGCAGCAGGACTAAGGGCAGAATTTCACAGGCAACAGTGCCATGGTATTGGGTCCCATTCATATCCTTTCCAGTTTTGGAAAAAACACTGTTTGAAAAGAGTTGAGATCAACAGTAGTATGAAGAGAGAGTGAAGTCGATGAAAAATATGTGAATTGCATTTAGTACACGTAGTAAGCCACTATCCCCAAGAAAATAATGAGAGAAACTGAAATGTGAACGAATTTTCTTATCAGAGATTGCCCAGAGTTGTCAATTGCCTAGATGTGACCTGGCCTTATTTATACATTAAAAAGAAAGTGAACTGGTGAATTTGAAATAATCAAAAACTCGAAAGTGAAGGATTGCGGGTTCCTTGGTGACGGGTCACAAGTGTCAACTGTTGAGGTACATGAGCAGGGGTCGAAGCACAGGCTTACTGCCTGATGACGAACAGACGAAAAAACACAACAGTGACTTTTTAACTTACATAACAATGCTGAACAGTTTTACATGACATAATTTTATTAGGCCACCAAATTTGGTTTGTGACGGGCCAGTAACATTCTTTTTAACTGTCCCTGCTTGCTAGTAGCAATTTAATTTAACTTCAACCCCTACATGTACATGAGTACAATGCTTTTTGCACTGACATGGGATTTAATTTTACTAATTTTCTTTCTTACAGTGATGAGCAGCGAGCAGCTGGAGGAGACACAGATGTTTGTTGAACCCACTCATAAATTCTTCCAGGTCAATTGCTTTCTGTTTTTTTCTGTTCTCATTCTTAAACTAAATCCTGAAATTGAATGTTGGGAATTTGTTTGTTTGTGAATCATTGGTAACTGTGACTGTTTTCTTTAGATCTTATAAAGGTTTTGTTTACTGAAAGGGACTTTAAATTTAAATGTATTGTTATTTATTTTGTTGTGCATTCTTCGCTTACACATCTAGCCTAGAAACGCAGCACAAACCCTGTAAGCAGAGATTGGTGCCCGTAAATGTAGAATTCTGCGAGATAAGTAGAGCATTGCGTATGGGCCCTGTTCTAGAATGCGGAAAGCTTTGGGTTCGAATCCCACCCATGGTGAACTGAGTATTAAGTGCTTCTTTTAGTCATCAGTGAAGGCATTGGTATTGTTTTGACTTTTTGTGATTTGTGTTCTTGTAGGAGGTGAATGATGCGGGCAAGAACGATTCCTTGGAGAAGGTTGAAGATCACACCATGCAGGGGCTGAGAGAGATGGGAGCCTTTGGGCTGCAGGTCCCCCAAGAACTCAGTGGACTTGGTCTGAACAACACCCAGGTACATTGAGTAGTCCATGGTTGAATGGAGGGGGTCTGCCTTGAAGAAAAACATCTTTTGGGGCATCTGAGAAGAATCAAACAATCAGAAAGTTTGTTGAATCTTTAGTTTGAAAAAGTTCTGTTCAAGAGGGGCCCTAAGGTCAAATTCTGTTTTGTAATGCAATTATTTTTTTCTGGCTGCAAAGCTTTGGGGTAAAATTTTTCAAAAAATTCACCCATTTCATAAGCATTTAATTCTGTTTGTAAAAGCCATTCCAATTGTTAAACTTGTGTTGCATAAATCATCAAAGAAAGACTAGCCCAATGCAACTCCTGTGTGCTTCTGGTAATCAGTGGGAGCCAGTTTGTGTAAAGTTGTGGCTTACAGTGGAGTTATGTCACACTTATGAACAGGATTGTTGACCTCCGATGACTTCTGGAAAGAAATTAATATCAAAGACATTTAATGCACCAATGTGTTATGTGTCAGGGCCCAATTTCATAGAGCTGCTTAAGCACAAAAAGAAGCTAAGCACAACCAAATGTTGCTTACCAGAACGAGGTTGCCAGCTAAACTACCATATCACAAGTACCATTTATGACTGGTATCCTGCTTATTTTTGCTTAGCAGAAAACTGTGAAGCAATACTTTCTGTTTAAGCAGCTCTATGAAATATGGCTCTGGACAGAAGCTGTACCAAAGCCTTGCATGTTTGGACTCAATGCAGAACAGGGTGATAGTGAACTTGTAGTGTAGTGGTTAGGGTTCTTGAAAAAGTGTCTTATTTCGCTGCTTCCAAGTAGCCTACTTTTTATGCATAATTCAAAAATAGACTTTCAGGAATGCTGAGTGGCAACAGACTTACGAGCTAAAGCCATTGGTCTTTAGAATGTACACATGCTTAGGTAAATAATGGAAAAAGCCTCAGTATGTCTGCAGCTATGTTGTATTTCAAAATTTGCTAAGTTATTTCAATCTTCCATTATAGTACGCAAGAATGGTAGAGGTCGTCGGTGAGTATGATCTTGCCATTGGGATTGTCCTCGGAGCTCACCAGTCCATCGGCTTCAAGGGAATAACGCTGTTCGGCAACCCTGAGCAGAAGAAGAAGTACCTCCCGAGTCTGGCACAGGGTGAGAAGATGGCTGCATTCTGTCTGACGGAGCCCTCCAGTGGGTCCGATGCGGCATCTATCAGGACACGGGCCGTGCTTAGTGACGACGGGAAACACTTCATCTTGAATGGGAGCAAACTATGGTGAGTGAACAGGTCAAAGGTCTTTTGAATCTCAAAATTACACATGAAAATGAGTGTATGATGCGAGGATAGAATTACTGTTTGCAAACTGTGATTCAATAGATGTTTGCAGAAATCACTGCTAATTATAGGAATTGAACTGGCCTCTCATCGCGGCACGCTCGGTGGTCTAGTGGTTTAGAAATCTGCTCTAGAATGCAGGGGTCATGGGTTCGAATCCCATGCGAGTAGTATGCCTGTAGATTTTCTGTTTTGCAGGACTTGGGGGGGGCACTGAATACGCAGTGCTTATCACACATCGGTGTGTGGTAAAACCAAAAATATCAAACTTTGATTTGTCAGGGATTCTCCAGATTTTAGGATTTGTCATCAATCTCCTTTTCCCTTTGATTTGCTTGAAAGAAGTGAGTTAACCATGATATGGAAAAAGGAAACAGCCCACTTTATGACCAAACTTCTAGATTTTAATTTGTGGTGATTGAGAGAGTCCATAAAGGAGGAAAACAAAAATTAAACGGATGGTAACTTAAGGTTAGCCGTAAAGTTTTGTGAAGATTTCCGGGGTTATCTGGGGTTGATCCTCGAGTTACCTCAAGTTACTGCTTGTTTACTTCTTCGTTTCTTCCTAAACGCCCTTATAAATTCATTTGATGTATATTTAGGGGATTTCACCTCCAGACCTAAGAGGACACCCCTACCCATTCGTCTGAATTGTAAACTTTTTGCGCAATCACAACCCCCTGACTTTATCAGAGATTGGTTTATCCAACTGACTTCCCCCTCTCTGTCTTTCAGGATCAGCAATGGTGGATTTGCCGATGTATTCACAGTCTTCGCACAAACTCCAGTCACAAACACAGATGGCATCACAACAGACAAGATCACAGCGTTCATCGTGGAGCGTGCATTCGGTGGAGTTTCCAAGTAAGTTTTTTTTTTTTATTATAAAAAATTATTTGACAATTAAGTGACTGTTAATTGGTTGAGACCTCAGTGCCCAATTTCATGGCTCTACTTACTGTAAGAATAAAAATAGTTGCGCTTACGAAAGCAGAGAAAACCGCGTAAGCATATCTCATTCATGGGGTTAGCTTTTGTGTATGTGTATGTCACATTACTAAGCATTTTCACTTACACAGCTAGTGCAAAAATTCTCGGAGCGGAAATGGTGACCATAGCACAGAAAAAGTATATAAAAGCTTAGTATCTACTTCAGGATCACTCATGCTATTCATTCCCTGAAGACATCATGATCATCATCATCAAGTCGGCCTTAGCCGGGCTCCGATACGACTTCCCCCTTTCCCTCTGGTCTACCAAAAGGATGGCAAGCTCAGCGGCCATTTCCATTCCAGTTTCTGTCTTCAGGATCCCCGTGTAGGACATAGCTTGCCTACCTCGCCTCTTCCTGCCATGTATCTGCTCCCACAGAACCACCCAGTGAGCCTTGAGCTCAGCGTGTTCGCTGATAGTGCCCCGCCAGTTGCATCTGGCGTGCTGCTATTTTATCAGCCACCTTTGAAGAGCACGTTAAAATTGAGATTGTTGGTTTTATCTGTTGCAGTGGTCCCCCAGAAAAGAAGATGGGCATCAAGGCGTCCAACACTGCTGAGGTTTACTTTGAAGACGTTAAGATTCCCACTGAGAACATCCTCGGAGGTAAGGAGTGGTTTGATGGAGCTGCCCAAGCAGAACGTTTTGCTGAAATGTTTTCTGCTGGCCAAAAGAAGCAGGCTACCAGTCACAGATTGTATGTGTGTGTGGCTGGTAACCTTATTCTGGTCAGCACATTTGTTGTGCTTAGATAGTTGTGTGCTTAAGCAGCTCTATGAAATTGAGCTCTGGAAAAGGTTTGCCTACAGGTCTCGGTGAAGTTAGCCCCAGTCCTAGGACTGGTTTCATTGAAAACCCAAGTGACTTTTCCCAACATGATTCACTCAAGAAGGTGAAAACTCACGATGAAAACTGGGTGAGATTTTTTGAAGCTTAAGACTAGGAAGTGATTGCCCTCAAACTGCTGAGAGAGGTTTACGTTTCTCTTATGTTGTTTGTTTTATTTTTTATTTTTTGTCAGAGCTTGGTGGAGGGTTCAAGGTGGCTATGAAGATCTTGAATAACGGTCGCTTTGGGATGGCTGCTGCATTGTCTGGAACCATGAAGGGGCTCATCAAGAAAGCTGTAAGTTACTTAAGCTCTCACTCAAATCATACGGAAATGTGTGGCTTTACTCTTGAACAGTCCTGAAACGGTCTGTTTCCAGACCCTCGGACTGTTGATGCCGCAGCTTTGTTGTTGAAGAGCTTCAGTTAACTTACTTCATCAATCAGATTCAATTTTAAAACACATTTATCTCCATACTCGTGGGAATAGCAATTCAGTTGGTAAAAAAAGAATAACAAATTAGGGATTGATCAGTTTCAAGAAAAACAAAGTACATGATCACAAAGTACATTATTCTTGTCATGCCAGGTGGACCACGCCGCTAATCGGACCCAGTTTGGAGCCAAGCTGGATACCTTTGGGGTGATCCAGGAGAAGCTGGCCCGTATGGCCGTCAAGCAGTACGTCACTGAGTCCATGGCCTACATGATCTGCGCAAACATGGATGCCGGATCTACGGAGTTCCAGATCGAAGCAGCCATTGGCAAAATCTTTGCCTCTGTGAGTATTACATGTACCTAGCAGGTTAGCTTCGGGCAATGAGTGGTTTTGGGGGGAAAATAAGTTTTAAGGAAAAAAGCAAGAGCTCTTGCAGTAGCTGCTGAGACTGATATAAAACAACAATTATGCGGCAGTTGATGTCAGCCAAGCAGTCGAGTGCAACGGATTCGAGTTCTTAGGGCTGAATCATCGGAGTGTGGGTTTGATTCCCCGTCAGGACACTTGTGTCCTTGATCAAGGCACTTAACCATAACTGCTTCTCTTAACCCAGGTGTATAAGTGGGAAGCTGAGAGGGCTGATGCAGTATGGTGTTGGATTAACTCCTTGGTGTTAATTGAATGATATTGCATTCCACTCCTTTGAGCCAGGTTTATAATTGACACAAAGCCAAATGCAAAGTAATTTTTGGCGCCACAAATATCTGATGACGCATTTGTCCTCTATTTTTTGTTTAATTTGATGCTGAATACCATTTTTCCTCTTCGGTCTTTCTAGGAGGCAGCTTGGGAGATTGCTGATGAAGCCATCCAAGTCTGTGGTGGTATGGGATACATGAAGGTAATGATATTTGTCTGTCCATGTCTGTTGACCTCTAGCCCCTGACCTTTCACCTTCGACAATGATATCATGTTTGATAAAGGCTGAAGATAATTTATCAATATTCACAAAATTGTTTAAACTGCCACTTGAGAGTCAGAGAAACCCTGTATCTGTGTTATATAGTAGTAAATGGATGACTAAGCAAATGGTGACCTTGCAATCTCCATTCCAGCAGAACTTTCTTGTTTTCCCCACACACGTAAATGACCTTGATTTGTTTGTTGTATTCTCACCCAATGCATTTCTGATTTGTTGCTTGTGGTAGGATTCTGGTTTGGAGAGAGTGATGAGGGATCTGAGAATCTTCCGCATCTTTGAAGGAACCAACGACATTCTCCGTCTCTTCGTCTCCCTCACTGGACTCATGGTATAAGCTTTTTTCATTTATTTATTTGTTTCTTAAATACAAGTCTGCCCCAAACAAGGCTAAAAGCCACTCTTGGGAAGCGGCAACAAGAAGAAAACATTTAAGATGAAAATAACTCGGGGGAGGTTAAGGCAGGAATTGATATTCCTCTTAAAACAGATTGTAGGATAGAGAGAAACATGCACCATGCAAGGAGTTCCAAAGAGTTACAGTACGTGGATTATAGCTGTTTTTCTTGTGACACATCTTGCCTCCTTAAGGCCATGTCACACGAGGCAATTTACAAGCAACCAGATCCAGGCAATCTCCCATAAGGGAATTCATTCACATGTCAGTTTTCTCCTTATTTTCCTGGGGATAGTGAGTTACGGCTGGGAGACTGTCTCTTGTGCTGTCGAAGTGTTCCTTTTGCATGCAGTGCAGTTGGTTGTGTCCAAGTTGTCTGAAAAAATTGCCCTATGTGACAAGGCCTGTAGACCTATCCTCTTTTAAAAAGAAAACCCTGATAATGCTTCCGACAAACAAAGTACTTTGTTGACAGGCTCAGACCTAACCCATGGTCTGGAGACATATATCTGACTAAATAACAAAAACTCTGAATTCAACTACATTTTAGACGTTTAAAGACTCATAAATGGTAAACTATAAAGACAATTTCTTCCCTGTGATTGAAATTTCACCTCTGAGAGAAATAGAAAATTCCGGCAAGTGGCAGGGCCCAATTTCATAGAGCTGCTTAATTTTCATGCTAACTATAGCATAACAAATTTGCTTAAGCATAAGCGTATTTCATGGGGTTAGCAAGAAAATTAGGCAGCCATCTTGCGCGCTCACCATGAATTTGCATTGTCACGTCATTCATTTTCATGCAGTAAGCACCGGAAGGTTAGCATGCCTTTTCGTGTGTATACATGAAATGGAAATCGTGCAGTAAGCACAAAATCGGCCGTTAAGCATCTCTATGAAATTGGGCCTAGGGGTGGATTTCACAAAGAGTTAAGACTAGTCTTATCTAAACGAGTTACTCATCCTAACTAAGGACTAGCCTTAAGTTTTTAATAACTCCTAGGACTAGTCCTAAGTTATGACTATCTTTGTGAAACCGACCCCAGGTCTGCACATGGATGCACATCCATTGTTTGCAAATTCCTTGTTCATTTAGTCTCTTTAGTCACATCATGCCTCAAGTTTTGACTGTGGTTGATTACAGAATGCAGGCCAGCGCCTCAAGGAGCTCCAGAAGGCCCTGAAGAGCCCTGCCATGAACCTGGGCATCATCATGGAGGAAGCTAACAAGAGAGCCAAGAGGATGGTCGGGATCAACTCGGGACCGTCCCTCGGGGAGCACTGCCACCCGGATCTCCAAACCTCGGCCAACCAGGCCTCCAAGGCCATCAGTGACTTCTCCGTCAGCGTGGAGGAGATGCTGATGCAGCATGGGAAGAACGTGGTCAACAAGCAGCTGCACCTGTGGAGGATGGCTGATGCTGCTATTGACATCTATGCCATGGTCGCAACTCTCTCAAGGTATGTGATGATAATAGTAGTGAGCATTTTATTTTCGCCTTGTCTGTCATGAATGACACTTCTGGCGACAAGCCATCAGAGAAACATTACATAAATCACCCATTAAAGGCAAACCCTAGTTTGCCTATGACAAATTTGGGTCCGTACTCAATCGTTTGGGAGTGAGCAGTTTTCAACACAATCTTTCTTATCTTTCTTATCAAAAGTTTGTGAGGTGTAAACATGTGGTCTTGGGTGTCACTGCCTGTGAGATTACTGACACAAATATTGACAAAATTTCACAGGTTCTTGTTTAGAATGTGAAGTATTTTGGAAACGGTGTTAAATGTTAACATGAAAACAAATTGAGAAACAGTAGGACTTTCTCTCTGCTCTTCGGCATTTCGGTTATTTGACACCAGCAGTAGGCTTGTGGGTCAGGATCACTGGCCTTGGTGAAGTGGGTTCCAGGATGAATGTTTTACTTTGCTGAAAACAACTGATAAGAGTCACAGTGAAACCGTTGAGTAGAATTCAGAGATTTGGGTTAATGAGACATTCTTGTAATGAAAACATGGCCCCATTTTAGGGGCCACATTAGCTGTAGTTGTAGCCATTGAATTCAGTCTTTGTCTTGATTGATTTCCCCTCAGAACTTCACGATCCCTGAAGAACCAAGTCCCATCCGCCGACCACGAGAAGACAATGTGTGAGTTCTTCTGCAACGACGCCTCACAGCGCGTGGAGGACAACCTGAAAGCCCTCAAGAACAAACAGACCAAAGAGAACTTTGAAGCTGTCCCTAAGATATCTCAGGCCATGGTGCAGTCCGGAGGCCTCCTGGCCGATCATCCTCTTGGTTTTTAAGTCAAGTCATGCCAGCCATTCCAGTCTGAACTCACATCCAAACTTTCCTGGCCGCAGCAAACTGCAAACTAAACAAGAGGTTTGTGTCTCGTAAAACTTAGCCATTAGCATATAGCAAAACTTATCTCATTTGGAAGGAAAACTTAGTTGTCCCTTCAACTAACCTTGACTAAGCTGAACTTGAATATTCTTCATCTAATCAAATTTGTGGTGTAGTTCAAATGTTTATCAAGAGACTGGAATGGCCATTCAAACAAAATAATTCTATAAATATTTTGGTTATTTATCTATTGTGTAAAAAAATATTTTGGACAGTTTTAACTGTTTAAAGATAACACAGCGACAGAACGCATTCAGTAAATCTTGCAATTGATGAATTAGGCATTATCAAATCTCAATCATTAATTGTTATAGAATTTCAGGTTGTTAAAGTGATAGAAGTATTTCATATTCCAGAAAGATGTGTACATATCATTTTTAGCTCTCCAAAATGTGGGAAAACTTACCCTCTCCAAATTGGTTCTGCAAATAGGACAAAAACTGCTACAAATTATTTCTCTGTTAAGATGTGAACACCAATCAGGGTATTAATTATCAGCAATAAATAGCAAGGATTTTTAAGTAAAAAGTAAGTGTTTTTGTTTTCCCTGTGGAAAATTGTACAGACTACTTAAGACGGACACATTTCATTGTGGAACTGAACCATGTTCATGCTATTTT